>JARQAC010000013.1:3726555-4968740 GCA_036172945.1 Meloidogyne incognita
AGTTTCGTCAATTTAGAAAGATAAATAATTGTAGAAACATTTTAATATAGGTCAATTGTGATCTTATCCATATAAAAATTTAATTATGTCGAAATCAATAATCTAAAAATTAATATTAAAAATAAACGTGAATGGGAGGGTGTACGAGTCTTGATATAAATTCGATATAATCTCGATTCTTGAAATACCGTAAATCCTCTAAAATATCACTCGGGGGCTATTTTTTCGATCGACCTATGGAGGAGGATATTTTAGTGGGAGATGGGATAAAATGTAATAGAATCCATCACAAACTAAAAGTCTCCTAACGAAAATCGAGAGATCCCTCCTAATACCTAATATCTCTCTAAATCCTCGAATCCATATTAATCCACCGCTATCCCTTAATCCATCAGAATCCCCTTATATCCCTTCAAATCCCCGATATCTCCATAATCATTTCTAATCTTATTGAAATATAGGGATTTAACAGTGCTGTGCTTTGAAAAATAACAATGGCAAGCACAATAAAATATTTTAGAGGGGGGGGCTATTTTAGAGGGTGGGGCTATTTTAGAGATAGGGGCTATTTTTTTCGATCAACCTCTAGAGGGGGGCTATTTTAGAGGGTGGGGCTATTTTAGAGGGAGGGGCTATTTTAGAGGAAACACGGTATATGTTAATTCATTCGTATATATGTAATTCGTTTAAAATATAATTTTATATTAATTTAAAATAAGATTTAAATTATATGAAAATATAATTTTATACATTTTATTTTCTGAGTATTTTACAATTTAAATACTTTATTTAAAATTATATTCAATTTTTAATGTGACATATGTTGAATTCCTCCCTAAACATGGGTATATTTTTAATTATTAACATAATAAGTTAAATTTACTACTATATTATAATTGCTTGTTTTAAAAGACCAATTCTAATAAAAAACATTAATCATTTTATTAAATTTTATTAACAACTTATTAAAAAATTTTAAATTTGAATTTATGTATAAATGTAGAAATTAAATTAATTTGTTAAATTATATAAAAATAAATTTTATTTATTTGAAGAATATAACAATCTATGATAATTATTAGATTATTTATTCTTTAATTATGGATTCCTTATAGTAATGGACTTTTTTACTATGAAGGTTAATTTTGTTCAATATTTTAAAAAATTTCAGATTATCTTGCATAAAAATAATTGAGCAATCTGTTTTAATTTTATAATTTATTTTATCCGGTAAGAAAGCAAAAATTTTACATGTTTAATTTTCAACGCCTGACATGAATACACACTTATTGCATTCAATCTGCATTAACTGTTTATTTATATTTAACTTATTTATGTTTAGATTATTTCTAGATAATCTGCCTTTATAGCTAAGTTCATAGCACTCTCCGCGAAAAAATTTGCTTGTTCACTATTTCTTTATTATCAACATTATTTAAACTATTTTATCATTTTTTAGGAAACGAGTGTTGACAATAATTTAAAATAATCTTATATAAAAATTTTATAATTATTTTTTGTATTCCTCGATTAAAATTAACTCTAAACCCATAAATTATATTTCCTGCTTTCTTTTCATAGCTAAAGATTAAAAATAAATTGGTATGTATTTTAGGGAAGGTAACTTTTTTTTGAGTGAATTCTTCTTACACGCAACATTTGCTTAATTCTTTTGCAAATTGTTATTTATTATTAGAAATTTTTCCGACATTACATGCGCGAAAGTTCTTTCTATAGAAATATAATTAAAATCAATAAAAGCACTGTTTACTTTCGTCACTTTTAATAAATTTGTCAAAATAGAACGAATTAATACATATTGAAAATTATTAAATTAATTTACAAATTATTAATTTTATTAAATTAACTTAAATTAAATTTTTAAACTTTAAATTTTAAATTAATCTTTAGCAATTTTTTATAATAAAAATTCTTAGAATTAAAATTTTTGTTTAAAATTTTTAATAACAGTGTTTTCTTCGGCTTTATTCCTGTTAGAAAGAATTTCTAGGTAAAGAATAGACGGAAAATTAAAGTTTATTAAAAGTTTAAAGAAAATTGGTCTGTTAGGAGACCAACCTTAGATAAAATAGTCTGTTATGAGACTTCACCGAAAGGTGAACTCGTTTACTCGTTTAATCATTTAATGAAATTAAAGGAGGGAATAAAAAATAAAAGAAAATATATTCAGCTGAAATTGAGTTATCTATGAAGTGAACAATCATTGCGACCTATCGTTTAACGCATATTAATATAAATAACATTAATAAAATTATTAGTTAAATTTAATTATTAGATAATAATATGTAATTATTAGATAATAAATATTATTAGATAATAATTTAATTATTAGATAATAATAACATTTTAATTATTAGATAATTTTTAAATAATATACTCATTAAATTATATGCTAAAAAATTATATGCTTTTAACAATATATATTTTTGCTAAATTGAGATAATTTATTATAAATTTAAAAATTGAGTTTATGTAAATAAAATTACTATTAAAATTTATTTAAAAATAATTTTAATTTCAAATTTCATTGATAATTATTAAATAGGTATTTGTTTAATGTGAATACAATTTTAGACGAGTAGATATCACCTCAACATGATTAAAAACTGCGATTCGTAAATAATTTAAAATTTTAAAAATATTTTACTTAGAAAAACATAATTTAATAATATCACCTCGGATATCATTAAATAAAATCTTTTTTCTTTTAAATATGAATTTTTTTCTTTTAAATATGAATTTAAATATGATTAATTGAATTATTTCGAACTTGATGTTCCAATTCGTCTATTAACAATTGTTGGAATTTTTAGTTGATGCCATTATATAATAAAAATATTTAAATTAATTGAAATTCAAATACTTTTGATAAATATAATAAACAATATTTAAAAAATTTAAAAAGAAGTGGTTAAAATTTCGATATTTTTAATCATTTAGATTAATATTTTTAAAGAATAATACTGATAATCAGATTTTTAATTAATTTTAACGCTGATAAATAAGAATAATTTATTTAAATTTAGATGAAATATGTAAAAATATATAAATTGAATTATACTTTTAATAAAAATTTTCTTCAGTAAAATAGATTAAAAATTATTTGTAATATCTTTTGAAACATAATTTCTAACCCTTCTGTGGTTAATAATTGATGGAAGCTTTGAATTAGAGTCGGACACAATTTGACTAAATTTATTTTGGTGAAGAAGTATTAGAAATTTTATTATGACTAATCTTAATATACATAAATATTAATATACATATATAAAAGACATATTCAAACAAAATTATAAGTTTTATCTTTTAATTTCGGGAAAAAATGTCACTTATTCTAAATTTATTTAAAAATTATCTTCATTTGGAAGAATTTAGACTATTAAAGTAAAAAAACAAAACATCAAAAAAATTCTACTTTTGTTACTGAATATTATGATCATGAATCTCATTTTAAAAAATCATACTGAATAAAAATAAAAAAAAGAAGTATCCTTTAATGAGAATTACAATGATATATTAATTATTGAAAATATACATTAAAATAGTTAGAGATCTGACCAAACAAACCAAACAACGTTGGAAAAAAAACAAATATTTGTTTGATGTTTTTTGGAAAAATTTGATTTTTTCAAATATCAAATAATTTGAAAATTATTTGCTTACCCAAAAATTCAAGTTTTTGGTTAGAAAATGGTGAAAATTTGTTAATTTAGCACCATACTTTTTACAAATTTTGTTTGCGGCGCTAAGGGTCCTCCCCTATAGCGTCTCAAAAATTAAAAATTTCTTCTTAGTACTCAGTGAATATAGAGTTATATGGAGGATATATATATGTTTAATTGAATTATTTAGACACTGTTCTTCCAAGTCGTCTATATGTATATTCACAAAATTATTTAAAATATAAAAGTTTTGCAATTACAATTTTATACTTGAAAGTAAATATTTCAAGCGTAGTGCGACACTTGCGGACCGACTTTTGCGGACCGACAGTTGCGGACGGACATTTGCGGATTTCGGATAGACATTTACGGACCGACTTTTGCGGACGGACATTTGCGGACCGTTTTTGGGAAAAAATTTTTAAAAATTAAATTTAATTTTCAAAGACGAAAAAAATATTTAAGTTTATTTTATTATCTTTTCGATGTGCAACTGCATCAAAATAATAGCTTTTTGATCTAACAAGTTAGACAAAGTTATGATAGTTTATTTTAGCTCCTTATCTATTGCATCCGTGGAGTTTTTGCTGCTGCGGAGGAAGGCGGGCATGACCATGTCATCGATTATAAGAATAGGATTAAGTTACGAGCCCAGAACCCAGCGAACGTAGACTCCCCGCGAGACGCGTGCCGCAAAACCCCGCGCGAAGCGCGGGGTTTTGCACAAGCGCCTCGCCTGCTCTCAATAGGTTTACGTTGACTATTTTGATAAAAAAAATTTGCCCATCGAAAAGATATTAAAATTAACTTAAATATTTAATTCATTTTTGGAAATTTAATTTAATTTTTTAAAATTTTTTCCCAAAAACGGTCCGCAAATGTCCGATCCGCAAAAGTCGGTCCGCAATCCGCAAATGTCCGTCCGCAAAAGTCGGTCCGTAAATGTCTATCCGCAATCCGCAAATGTCCGTCCGCAAAGGTCGGTCCGCAAAAGTCGGTCCGCAAGTGTCGTACAATCATTTCAAGAATCTATAAATATAAAATTAAGTTTGACAGTATTAAACAAACATAGAGCTATATTTATACTCAGTGAACAATTGAAATTCATTTATTAAAATTAGGTCTTATTATTATTTTATAGATTAATTTTATAGATTATAGATTATTTATAGATTATTTTATAGATAAATTATTAATATAATTATAAAAAATAAAATAGAAATAAAAATTAAAAAATGTATATTCAATTGCTTGCAGATAATTATGATAAAAAGTAATTAAATATATATAATGATTAGCAATAGCATATTTACGATATCAAATTATAGATATTAATTGATCAACATAATATTAGTTAAAAACTACATGGCCAATAATTTAAATAAATAATAATAATACTCATAAATAATCAAATAAGTTAACTTTTCAATTTAAACCTCTATTTAAAATTCGTATTTCTTATGAACTACAACCTACTGAACTTAAAAAATATTAAACTTTAATTTTCTAAAAATTTACAAAAAATAAAACTTAAAAGAATGCAGGAATGAATGTAAAAATAGAGTTCATTTTTTACACTTGCCCAAAATTAAACAATATTAGATGAAATAAAATAAAGCTTGATAAATAAAATGTTTTTGGAAGAAGAAAAAATTAAAGTACTTTTTTAAAGGAAAAATATATAAATTACAAAAATAAATCTCTAGACTTAAAATAATTTAAAATTAAAAACTAAAAAGAAATGAAATTAATAGAAGTTGGAAAAAATAAAATATGTTTTTATCCTCCGCCCAGCTCATTAGCAATTCACTTTGTTTACTGGCCGGAATAAAAATTGAATGCAAAATATTTGCAAAGTTAAATAATAATTCTGGCAATATTAAACAAACATAGAGCACAAATCTCATTGAACAAATGAAACTCATTTATCAAAATCAAGACTTATCAAAATCAATACACAAAGCAAATTTATTTAATAAATTTAAATACTAATACTTTGCTGAGTTGAATTTAAGAAAGTATAAATGATCAAATCGAGCTTAAGAGAATTAAAAATTTAGTTGAATTAATTGTTAATACATATTTGATTTTTAATAACAAAACTGTGTTTAAAAAATGACACCAAAATTCAAAATTGGGACAATATAAATGTTTAAACGAATAGACAAAACCAACTATAATTTTGAATATTGATTAAAAGCAAACAAGATTTAATTTTTTATATAACTGAAAAAACTGATAAATTTTTGAATTTTTAGTAGCTAATGCACGCCCACTTTCTCAAGTTAATGATAGAGGCAAAGCTTATTTATAATAATTTTCTATATTTTGACAATTTCTCTGAAAAATAAAAGGAACAAAGGCAAATGAAACATGATTATAGAAAATAATTCTCGCAGACAAAATTTTTGGGGATAAAGGGATATATCAATAATAATAAATTTTTTCTTCCTCTACCTCATATTTTCTTTATTTAAATCTTTATCTTCTTTTTTACACAATTAAAAAATATGTTTATTTTCTTCTCACAACAAAGTGGGGGTAGCAACATTTTTTTTAAATTTATTTTCTCTTTACAAATAAATAAAAAGAATATATATTTTCTTGTCACAACAAGAAAAAGGGGGTAACATTATTTAAATGTATGTATTTTATGTTTACAAGGAAATACATCCCTTTTTTTCACGTTTGAGAAAAATGAATAAAATTAAAAAAAGGAAATCTTTGTTCAATGTACCTTGTTTTCAATCTTATTTTTCTCTCCTTAATGAAAATAAATTCTCCCTTTTCTTCTCGCTTTTTCAAATAAATTTTTTAGTTTGCATAATAAAAGAATAAATCGTAAAAAGTTAATGTAAACATAAATAATTTTAAATGGAATTATTTTTGAGTCCATTTTACTTTAATCAGTATTATAAAATTAAAAAATGATCCCTCTGTAAATCCTGTAATATATAATTTTCCAAAATTTTATTGTTAATACTAAATATATTTGAAGAATTAAGTTAAAAATAAGTATATGATCAAGAAACTTCTGTTCAGCAAATGTTTAACATTAATTTAATTTTTTTAACACTAATTAATTTAGCATTTAATTTTAAAAAAGGTATATTTTTATAAACTGTTTTTATCTCTTCCTTTTGAATGAATTTAAAAGCATTTTATAAAGATAAATTTAAAGGCATCCTTCTAATTATTTTCTTTATTAGACTTCAATTGCAGCTCTCAATAAATTTTGTTGAGTGTTTAACTTGAGTGTTTAACTTGTTCAATCATTGGTAATGACAGAAGGTACCTAATTGAAAATTTTAAGCTTCAAACAATTGTTATAAATAAAATTTTAAACCTAAAATTTATAGTGATCTAATTTGTGATGTAATTTAACACTTATACTTTATACAAAGTTTTTATGAAAATTTGAATCAATTTTTAATAAAATGAATGAATATTTTAAAAGATATAACTAACTTCATAAATTTTGGTTGAAGCCAAGATTTGCAGAACTTTCAGGGATTGAAATTTCTGAATTCATTTTATATCAAAAATTGAATAATTTTATTATTTTTATGTATTTATACTTTTCTCAGTATTGGCATGGTTAAATTCGAAAAATATTTAATTTAAATTAGATTTCGGGCACTAACTCAGAAATTCTTTAATAAAATTTTATTATAATATAGTATTAAGGTCTCTTTTTTCAAATTATTTCTTAAGTAGTTTTAATTGTGAATTTTCAAGCGTTCATAAGTAACACCAGGAATTTAAGATGAGTTTTGTAATTTGAAAGATCTTACCGGTTGACAATCATATGATATTGAAATACGAACTCAGAGGTTCAAAATTAATCTTAATTTATATATATTTCAAATTGAATGTTAATAAAAGCACTGCACATCGTGAATTTCTACAATAAAGAAGAAAAATCATTCTAACTATGTAATAATTAGAGAGAGTTTTTTTAGGTCCGAAAAAACCAATAATAGGTACCTAAATAGGTTCGAAAAAACGCTAAAATAGGACAAAAAAATTTGAAAACTGGCAAAATAGGTGCGAATTTTTAAAAATAGGTTTGAATTTCTAGAGTTTTTTCCAGTTTTGTGTTTTCAATTTATGGTTTTTCAATTTTACGGGTCTGTAACTCGGCCCTATAAAGTCAGATTGCGCTTATTTTGGTGTCATTCGACTCAGCTCGAGAAGCTCTTTCGAATGATACATAAAAATAATAAAATTATTCAATTTTTGATATAAAATGAATTCAGAAATTTCAATCCCTGAAAGTTCTGCAAATCTTGGCTTCAACCAAAATTTATGAAGTTAGTTATATCTTTTAAAATATTCATTCATTTTATTAAAAATTGATTCAAATTTTCATAAAAACTTTGTATAAAGTATAAGTGTTAAATTACATCACAAATTAGATCACTATAAATTTTAGGTTTAAAATTTTATTTATAACAATTGTTTGAAGCTTAAAATTTTCAATTAGGTACCTTCTGTCATTACCAATGATTGAACAAGTTAAACACTCAAGTTAAACACTCAACAAAATTTATTGAGAGCTGCAATTGAAGTCTAATAAAGAAAATAATTAGAAGGATGCCTTTAAATTTATCTTTATAAAATGCTTTTAAATTCATTCAAAAGGAAGAGATAAAAACAGTTTATAAAAATATACCTTTTTTTAAAATTAAATGCTAAATTAATTAGTGTTAAAAAAATTAAATTAATGTTAAACATTTGCTGAACAGAAGTTTCTTGATCATATACTTATTTTTAACTTAATTCTTCAAATATAT
Source organism: Meloidogyne incognita (assembly GCA_036172945.1). Classification (NCBI taxonomy): domain Eukaryota; kingdom Metazoa; phylum Nematoda; class Chromadorea; order Rhabditida; family Meloidogynidae; genus Meloidogyne; species Meloidogyne incognita. The sequence continues at coordinate 3,735,035 of JARQAC010000013.1, forward strand.
TTAGTATTAACAATAAAATTTTGGAAAATTATATATTACAGGATTTACAGAGGGATCATTTTTTAATTTTATAATACTGATTAAAGTAAAATGGACTCAAAAATAATTCCATTTAAAATTATTTATGTTTACATTAACTTTTTACGATTTATTCTTTTATTATGCAAACTAAAAAATTTATTTGAAAAAGCGAGAAGAAAAGGGAGAATTTATTTTCATTAAGGAGAGAAAAATAAGATTGAAAACAAGGTACATTGAACAAAGATTTCCTTTTTTTTAATTTTATTCATTTTTCTCAAACGTGAAAAAAAGGGATGTATTTCCTTGTAAACATAAAATACATACATTTAAATAATGTTACCCCCTTTTTCTTGTTGTGACAAGAAAATATATATTCTTTTTATTTATTTGTAAAGAGAAAATAAATTTAAAAAAAATGTTGCTACCCCCACTTTGTTGTGAGAAGAAAATAAACATATTTTTTAATTGTGTAAAAAAGAAGATAAAGATTTAAATAAAGAAAATATGAGTAGAGGAAGAAAAAATAAAGTAGCTTCAAGAAAGTGACAATTTTTCATTCAAAAAACAACAAAAAACTCCAATTATATATGGAAATCATTTGAAAGTGTCATCTAAGTAACTTATCTTATCGTATTCCTCTATTTAATTAGTATAGAAAGCGAGTTCTGTAGTCTAAATAAAACATAAAATCTAGAGAAAGAACATATTCCGCAAAAAGTTGGACAAACTTACTAGATTTGAAGGTCCTTATCAATGAGAGTTATGTTAGTTTGGAATAACGGTCGAAGCTAATTTGTTCTATGATTTGTCTATTTTGGATAAATTTTTAATGTTAGTTTAGTAACAATAAAAAGTAGAAAAATTAAAACTCTAAAAGGAATTCGTCGTAGTAAAAGTCAATTAATGTATTTCATTTTCCTTCATACAAATGTCGAACAAATGCTTCGATCAGTCATTCTTAAAATTAAACAGTTACAGAAAGAATAAATAAATTAGTAAAGTAATTATCTCATCTAAATTAAAAATTAAAGAATCAATAACAAATAATTTATGCAGCTAATAAATTTACTTTTGTATTTTAAAAATATAATTTTGGATTTTTTCAGACATGAGGAGTTGAAGTTAATTTGTCGTTCATTCCTTAAATTTTAACATATTTTTTAATTTTATTAATTATATAAAAACTGTATCTTCAATTCACAATAAAAGCTATTGAAATACAATTCGTAGTTTCGCGCATACTTGTTAAAAAATATACAAAGATAAGGATTATAAATAAGGATTATAACTAAGGATATAACTAAGGATTATAATTAAAGGAAAAATGTTAATATTTTTAAAGAAAATTTTAATGTTTTCTTATAGAAATTTTATTTATTATTAAATTGGATATAGCTAATTTATCTAGTTTTCTTTCTAATAAATTATTTAATATCCTATACACGTCGTAATTACCAAAATTAACTACCAAAATTAAACATTTTTATACACTGTTTAAAATGTTATTAAAAATCTGTTAAAGTATTTTATAAATAGAACGATACAAAAAAGCCCAAAATTTGAAGCTTTAGATGCGTAAAACATTGATTAAAAGACAATATTTTCATCTTTTAAGTAGTTAAATAACATTTGAATACTTAAATTTAAAATTATTTTATTTTAAAATAAAATTCATTTGTTTAAAAAAAACTTTTTAGCCAGATAAAGATGATGAAAATTGTGACGGCGCTTTTGCAAAATGCGTTTGCATCAAAATATTCTTCATGAAGACAACATTGATGCATGGGTTTACACACTCCAACCTCTAATTAAATTAGCATTATAAATACTTAAGTTTTGTAAAAACTCTTTTATTCAGAAATAATATACATAATTTACATAAAATTAAAGTTATTATAAAAGGACGTTAAACAACTTGAAGCGCACAAGAGTCTTAAATATAATGCATTTGTTAAATTATTTGATGAAATTATTATTAAAGTCATTGTATAAGAGTGTAAAATTAATTAAAGCAGAACAAGGCAACTAGATTTCAATAATTGAAGCTTTTTTTCTTTGTCAAAAAATAATATAAAAATGTCCCATTCCGAATAGTATCTTGGAATTCATTTGCCTTTTTACAAAAAAAATTTATTAGTGCTTTAATTTTTATCCTATTACTTGTTTATAAAAATATATGATTCATACTTTTATTTTAAATATAATTTAGAGAAATACTATATATTAAGTTTATAAATTTAAAGATTTTATCTCTTTCAATAATTGTTAGTTTTAACCATACACATTATTACACAATTCAAATGCAAAAAACCAATTAATATGGAAGAAAGAAGGTTTCAGACTTTCATTACTAAGCACTGATAATAATTATGAAGGATTTTTCCAAAAAGTCCTGGATTATAAAAAATCTTTTATATATAAATTTATTTTTAATTCCGCGATGGCTTCAACTTGATGCCAATGCCACTAGTCTCATTAGTTCCAGCATTTGGTCTTGAAGTTGAGTTGAAAAGAGCAGCATTTAATAAAGAAAAAATAATAATTTTGATTTCCAAAAAATTGTTTATAGAATTTGATTATACTAATCATATGCGTATATTAAAAGAGGTATAGATTTAAAGGAGAGAAATTAAAAAAGTATTTTTCAATGGAAAATTCAGCATGAAATATAAAATTGATTATATGTTTAATTAAAGTTATGTTTGATTAAAAATATTGACAAGGAAAATAATTGTTAATTTATGATTGATATTTTTTTAAAATTATTATAAAAAATGGTTATATTAAAATATAATATATAAAGAGAAAATGAATAATAATATTATTCATTATCTCATATAACTCGAGAAATAAATATTTTAAAATGTATATTCGAGAAAATATATAATTAATTTTTAAATTTTCGAAAAGTAAATCTTTTAAACACATTCTATAAAGTCATAAAAATTTTATTAGAGAAATATAGCAGATATTAATATGGGGAATTTATTATATAAATATACCTGGCGGTAATATAAAATGCTAGATTTTATTGCATGAATGTATTTGTTTTGAAAAACAAACTTTGAATGATTATAAAAATAATAGCGAATACCATTCTAAAAAATTTTTAATTTTTCATTCAAATTTTTAACAAAATGCAATATCCTTCTGTAACTTTTGAAAATAATAATGCACTGAAGAAAATACTATAGGATGGATATAGGATTTTTATACTATAGGATTTTTTTTTAATACTATAGGATTTAAATACTATAGGATTTTTTTAACAAGAAATTTAAAAAAAAACAAAAAACGACCTAATTCGATATAAATGTTTAAACATTTTGATTTAAATATTAAACCATTTCAGTTTTAAGGTTAAAATTAATTGTAATAGATATTAGAGCTTCCAATTAAACAAATGATTCTAAAGAAAAAGAATTAAAAATGAGATTAATTGGAGGACCCCCGATAATTGGTACTAAAATTGCAAATAAGAAATTATAGTGGCAACCAAATGCAAATCTTGCAGTAAAAAGAGCTAGATCAAAAAACAACAAGAAATTTAAAAAAAAACAAAAAACGACCTAATTCGATATAAATGTTTAAACATTTTGATTTAAATATTAAACCATTTCAGTTTTAATGTTTAAATTAATTGTAATAGATATTAGAGCCTAATTCGATATAATAGACCTAATTCGATATAAAATTCTTTTAAAATCAATTTTAAAAATAAAAAATTTAACAATTAACAATTTAAATAAATTTAACAAATTAATTTAACATTAAATTACTTCAACACAAAAAAAATATTAAATTACTTCAACACAAAAAAATATAGATACTGGCACTCCAGAAATCGTTTCAGAAAATGTAACTTTTAATAACTTAAAAGGGAAAGGGGGGAGGCAAGTACACTTTCGACTAAAAAATTAAAAAATTTTAAAAATAAAAAATTTAACAAATACCAATTTAAATAAATTTAATATGTTTTAAATAAATTTAACAAATTAATTTAACATTAAATTCAAATAAGTAATCCTCTAAAAATGTATGCCACATAGGATATGAATTTGTTGAAACAAATTATTTCTAATTATCTCTAATTGCTTCTCGGTCTTATTTACCTCTTGTTTATTCTCTGGTTCGAAGGAGTATGATACCATGTTATATTCATATTTTATTTTTATTTCATGAAGTTCTTTATTGACTTTCTGAATCGTTTATTACCTAAATATTTTTAATTTATTAAATAAATGTTAAACCCGGGCATACTTTGATCCCGATTCTTCCAAAAATCCTACTAATCTCTTAATATCCCGGTAATTCTTTGGTTCGTACCACACACTCATTTCGCCTTCCTCAATTTAATAAAAAATGATCAGTCACCCTATCCAAAGAAAATTTTGAAAACCCGATCAGAAATTAAAAACCCCCACAATTTTTTGGTGATCGTTTGATAATTTTTCAAGTGGTGGTATGTTGTAGTGAGATATATCGTCTAGGGGGAAATTAAGAAGTTTATTTTGTCGAGCATATTAGGTTATTCAATTTATTTTGTGTGAAAAGATTGTATTAAATTTGATTTTTATCCACTGATTTATATATGGTCAAATATTGACGTATTTTTTTAAATTTAATATAGATCGTTTTTTCTAATGTTCCACTTTTATTTACATTTTTACACTAACTTTTTACTATTTTTCATTAAAATTTTTGCGATTTATTTGTTTAGTTTTAAATAATTATTTTAATATTTTCAAATAAAAATTACTTTATATTCAAGACCAAACACTAATTTTACATATATGATATTTAATAATTGCATTATGATGCCATTTTAAATAAATAAATATAAATAATGTTTAATTTTATAATAAGATTTGAAAGAGAGGCTTTGTTACTATTTGTCTGTTTGATTATTAAGATTTATTTTAAGATAATAAATAATTAGAAACAAATTTAATTAAAAATTAATTGCAATCTAAATTTAATACATCTAAATATTAGATTCGTAAGAAAAAAATTTTACATTTTCATATTTTTACGTAAAAAATAATAAAATTTGTCTATTTTAAAAAAATTTAAACTAAATTATTTATTGTAAAATTAATAATAAAATTTAGTATTTATAAATAATTTTATTAGATTTTGAAAAACGTCAACAGGTTCAAATAAACCAGAGAATTTTAATTTCTTGCCACCGTAGACCCATTTACGCGTTGTACATCTTAGAATTTACTCTATTAAAGAAAAAGGATCATATTATTGAGTAATAAAAAAGTCAGATTATTGTCGTAAATTCTCTAATAAACGTGCATGCAGTTTATTTCTCTGAACTATTACAAAGACTCTATGAAGACTTGGCTCATGCGATTTTGATAAATAACTTGGCATTTTGCGATTAATTTAACAGTATTAAATTAAGAAGAGATGTTAAATATAAAATAATTAAAATCTTTATACAAAATATTAATAAAATTTATTGAAATAAATAGAAAGATTAAAACGATTTTTAGCTTGGCTTATCTTCCTCCATTACATATGATACCGAAGTTATTAAAAAATAACTCTTAAAGACCAGAATATTTTTTGGTATTGAATTTTTATATAAAATTATTGATAATAAAATTAAATTTTAAATTAATAGAATTTTACTTAAATCAATTAATGTAACCAACATTTTTAAAAAAGAATTAGCAATCAATTAAATTTTGAAAAACATTTAAAAATCGGAATTACTACCTATTTAGTTTTAATTAAAATAAATTTTGTCATAATCATTTTTTTATTTCTTCAATTAATCAATTATATTACTTGAATTCAATTATATTACCTGAACATGATTTTCCAAATTATTATCAATATTTTTTTATGTTGATCACCACGGATAGCGAAGAAGCTCTAGTGATTTTAAGGACGAAGGGGGCCAACCCATTCCACCGAGAATTAATCCGAGAATATACAATTAATTCATGATTATATTCTTGTTAAATTATAAATTGTATTAAATAATAATTTAATTTAATTTTTTAAGTTAAATTATATATAGTTTCTTAAATATACTAAATATTAATAACAATTCTTTCTTAAATAAAAAATTTTAAAAAAATTTAAAATTTTAAACTACTAGAAACCTAGACGATCTGTATGGAACTATAAACATATAAATTATTTAATAAGAATTATAGCGATAATTACCACCATAAAGTGGAGTCTCGGCCTCTATTTAAAAGTTAATACATATGTATCTAATAAGAAGCGAAATTAAGAATAAAATATATTCTCATTTTAGCAGGAACCTCAGACAACTGACTATTCGCCTGTGACCTCGCGGGAGTAAGTGATGAGATAAGAAAGAGAATTAAGCAGCAATTATTATTCACATGAATACAAAAGGAATATCGAAGGCATATTTTGAATGAAAAAATTTTTTAAAATATGTTTATCAGCAAGCGTCTCCAGGCACTGGTAAAACTCACATTAATAAAAAAACAATCATTAAATACGAATCATTATTAATAGAAAAATTCACCGATATTTGTTATAAGTTTATTTATAAAATTACAATTTAATTTCTAAAATAATAAATAACAATAATTATTTTAAGTAACAAGTATTTGAAAAAGTAAATGTATATATTTTTAGTAAAGCTAAACTTTAGTTAATAAAAACTATGTTTGAAAGCCTCGTTTAATTGTTAAAAATAATAAAATTTAATGTATAATTTTAATATTGTTTAAAAAATTTTAAAAATATAGTAGTCTACAATTAATTTAAATATATACCAACAAATAAAACAAATAAGCTCACTAATGAAGAATTCTTAGAACTCTTATTAGCTCAGCAAAAAAAGGAAGACTTTATTCAGACTAATGAAAATAAGGAAACGTTAGGGGAATCAGTTTCCGTGATAAAAGTAAATTTAAATAAAAAATTAAAATTCAAAACATAATTAAGGAATTAGACGTAAATATTGAGCCTACACCTAATGAAACTTTATTGAGTAAAGAAGAATTGGAACATATTGAATTACAATTAGGCACGGAAAAGGGAAGAATACAAAAAAGCATTATTTTTGCATCAAAAAAAGCATCATTTTCGGAAAGCATCGTTGACGCCCTCTCTCAGAGAGGATTTAACTCTGCCTTGTTGCTTCTCTCAAAGAAGCAACAAACATTATTCTGCAATGATGTTTCACTAAGAGAAGCAACCAATCTCTTAACTAATTTCTTTCCCTATGGGAAAGAAATACAAATAATGTCAATAAAAATATATATTTTACAGGACAGCATAAATTTAACGGAATTTTGGACCAAAAACCGAAGGACTATAAAAGGCCTTAAGCAAATAATTTAAAACTATCAAATACTTAATTTCTAATTACCGAGAAAATCCGATTATTCAATAAAAATTTAAAATATCTTTCTACAAATCGTTTGGAGTTATACGGTTATGAATAATAGATGAATAATGGAATGAATAATAGATAATAATAAATAATAATAAATAATGAATAAATTAATCATGAATAATAGCATTTTATTATATCCAATATCTTAATTCGATGTAATAAAGACTTGCAACCTGACATCGTAGCATCCCAAACATATCATTTAAATCACTACGAAATCGTGAAGATAGAATTGAACCTTCTTCGCTAACAAAAAATTGATTTATTTTAAATATGTTTATTTTATTTTATTTGATTTATTTTAAATATGTAGTTAACTATTTCTTGAATCATTGTGTTAGCCAAGCTGGATAACAAGGCTGTTAATTGTTAAATTAATTTTTTGTTATTATTCTCATCTATTTTTTTGTTTCTTTTTTGAGTTTTTAAATTTTTTAAAACTTTCGTTTGTTTCTTTTTATTACTAAAATCTTACTTAACATTATAAGATAAATATTTAATCGCTAAAATTAGTTGCTGGTAATTAAATAAAATAATAAAAATATTTAATTTTTTGTTTAAATTTTTATTTCTGCATGACGAAGATGAATTTTTATTGATTTTTTACTTTAGTTTTGTTTATTACTTTTTTATTTCTTATTTTTTTATTATTATATAAAAAGCCACGGTTTGTTTTGTACGATTTCGTAGTGATTTAAATGATATGTTTGGGATGCTACGATGTCAGGTTGCAAGTCTTTATTACATCGAATTAAGATATTGGATATAATAAAATGCTATTATTCATGATTAATTTATTCATTATTTATTATTATTTATTATTATCTATTATTCATTCCATTATTCATCTATTATTCATAACCGTATAACTCCAAACGATTTGTAGAAAAAGATAAAATATTTTTAACGATTTGTAGAAAAAGATAAAATATTTTTAAAGATAAAATATTAGCCTTTGGGGAAAACACAGAGTCGACAAAATATTTTGTTCCAAGCGATAATTATCAAACATACCGCATTTATTCTAATTGAATGACTCCTCTATTTGAATGACCCCCCTAATTGAATGACCCATTTTTGAGGCTATTGAAAAATAAAATGACCCCCTCTATTTGAATGACCCCCCTAATTGAATGACCCTTTTAGAGGTGAAAAAATAATTCATAATTTTTATTAATTTTATCTTACGTATAATCGTAATTATAAGTATTATTAAAGAATGGATTCTTTTTATAATATTGAAAATAAAATCGACGTAGAAACATTGTCAGATGGAGAAGGACCTTCTGTAATCCTTAAGATCATTGGTCCCTAGAAAGAAATTAGTAAAAAATGCTCCTTCGATATTTTTGAGGCTTGCCAGTAAGTACCTAATCGAGTGTGCTGAGTCCGAATCTCAACTTAGAATTTGTTTATTTCGAATCCCCGATCCGAAATCGACCTAGTCGAAATCGGGGTAAAAATTAAAAATTAGATGGGTAGCAGGGATGTGCCGAAAGTGATTTTAAAAAGCGAAAGGAGAAAATGCAATAGTAATCTTAAAAAGCGAACAGCAAAAGACGAAAGTCCAAAAAAGGCGAAAGACGAAAGGCGAAATTTTTAATCTCCGCTTGAGTCTAGAGATTCTTTGGTCAGGTAATTCAAAAGCCTTGTTAAGTGTTCCAAATCTACAGATAACTCTCAAATCAATTAATCAGAGATATCAAGGGATTTATAGGATTAAAAAGGATATCAGATGAGTTGGACGAATATCGGGGAGTTAAAGGGAAGTCAGAGGATCTCTAGACTTCTCACTTCGTTGTCTTGAAAAGGGTCTGAGAATCCTGGGAAATCCCTGGATCCTGATCCGAAAATTTGGAATATTCGAAAAACAACCAGGATTTTATCAAAACGCAATTTTAAGTTGTCTTATTAGGTATTTTATTAAAAATTTTAATGGAAGAATTTCAATAAATTTAATTAAAAATTTACAAATTTTTGATAAAATTTAAAATAATTGGTTATTGAAAAATAGAATGACCGCCTCTATTTGAATGACCTCTCTAATTGAATGACAAATTTCTGGGGTATTGAAAAATAGAATGACTGTCATTCAATTAGAATAAATACGGTATTTACAAAAATTTTGAAATGAATTTAAACTCTATTAATTGTTTATATTATGCTAATTATGCTTTTGCTGCCTAAATGTTGAATTAATCCATCTTCAACTTAATAATATTTTTTTATTTTCTATATATTTTTATATTTTTTATATAATCCTAAAATGTGATATGTACATCTCTATTGTCTAATATAAGTCAATCTAAAATTAGTAAAAGTTTGATAAATTGCTGCTAAAAATGTTGATTAAAATCCTTAATAGTAGTGGAATTTACTTTAATGGAATAAATAATTGATAAGTTTTTATAAATTTACTCAATTTAAATTACTCAAATTTAAATATACTCAAATTTAAATATTCTCAATTTAATTTTTTTCAAAGATTTATTAATTGGAGGGAAAATGGAAAAATAAATGGATTTTAACTATTGTGTGCAGTAATGTTGTGCGACAACGAAATTTTTATAAAATTTACTTAAGTAACTGTGCATAATCCATGAGTTCAAAACATAATGTTGTTTATTATAAGGTTATCATTCATAGTCTAATTTTTAAAAAATATTATGTATGTAGTTTTTTAATACTAATTATCTTAGTATCGTTGATTTTAAAAAGTTATTAAAATAACACTAGTTCAAAAAATTTAAAAGAACAGAAATTAAAAAATTTTTGATTATCGAATATTATAAGATACGAAATAATTATGAATTCATTTTAATGTTCAATTCCTATATATTAAAGTTTCTTATACAAAAAGCAATCAGGAACTCAAATTTTAAATAGTTTTGAGAAATATTCGAATTATGATTTTCGTCATTTTGTTGAATATTTGGTGTTATTTTTAATCTATAATTATTACAATGTAATTTATATTTACATAAATTAAAAAAAAAATAAATTTAATTAATTTTTTCACATTCTGCTTAGTTTAAGACAAAGTCTATATTTCTAAGCACTAGAAGGTCAATAAATATGATTTTTCTATAAAATTTTTTCTAAGCTGTAAACTTGCCTTTTTTCTTAAAAAAGGCAAGTTGAAAGTAAAGTTTATTTCACAGAAAGTAGTTTATTTCCAAGAAAAATTTTTAAAATTTGTGTATCTAATAAACGTGCAAACATGTTTAATTCTTTTTAAATAAAATGTGATTTTTTATTATCAATTAGTTTATTCTTTTTTTACCATGTTCGTTAGTTTAAAATTAATTAAACAATTCTTTGTGGATAATGGTCTTCATCCTGAAATATTTCTATTTTAATAATAATTCGTTTTTGATGTAAAATTAATGTAATCGATATAAAATACGTTTTGCTTGAATGTTTCTTACTAAATTCTAATATGATGATCCCGTTTTTTCGTAATTTTGCGCTCATGTCGTTGTTTTAAATTCTAAATTTTAGTTTAATCAATTTTATACTTTTAAGATTTTTGTAGTAAAAAATGTATTATAATTCTTTCAATTTAAGTCAAAGAGAATATGTATACTAACAAAAATCATCATAAATGTCTTAATGGTGATAAAAATTTATTAAAAATTTCAGTAATATAAATTAGGGTAGGTTTAAATTTAGTTTAAAATATCTATTCTAGTAGTTTGTTTGAGAAAATTGATAGGGGACTTATCTATTTGGGGTCTTTTTAAGGCCCCAAAATAAATTATATTAAAAAAACTCATCATAAGATATTATAATAATTGTATAACAATTGTTTTTATTGTGGAAAATATTAAAATAAAATTAGTATATGAAATTAAGATATAGCTTATATGAAGACCCTTAATTGCTTGCCTTTTTTACAATTTTTAAGTAGGTAATACAGAAATCCATTTCCTTAGAAACTTAATTTAAATGTGATTTAATCACTTTTTTAAAAAAATTTTTATATTTGAGTTTATTTTACCAATAATTTTCTATAATCAGTTAACCACTCTATCCATTTTTATTCGTGGCTTATATGTATGTATTTATTTAAATAGCTCCTATTTATTTACGGCATTTCGTGATTTCAATTGTTTGTCGTACATTTATTTTTCGTTTAATTTTTTAATATTTTATGTTTAAAATACTTTTATTATATCATTTACTTTCTCTAAAAAGTTACCAATTTTAATAAAAACAGCGATGTGCCATAATACATTTAAACAACATTTAAGTTAATTATTTAGGGTTTTAAATTTATAAACTTGTATAAGTTATTACTATTATATTTAGTAGTAATAAATACTATAACTTAGTTGAAGAACTTTTTTATTAATGGAAATTTAATTCACAATTTTTATTGAATTATAAATAAAATTCCAAGCTTTATATAGCACAATAAATGTGTTGGCACCAGTGCTTCGAAATTTCAAATTTGCTCGTACTCGTACTCGTACTTCGTACCACCTCTTTTTTTGGCCTCGTACTCGTACTCGTACCTCGTACCACCCTTATTTTAGGCCTCGTACTCGTACTCGTACCTCGTACCACCCCTATTTTAGGCCTCGTACCTCGTACTCGTACCTCGTACTTACTCGTACTTGAGAAAAAATCAAAAAATCTAAAATTTTTATGATTTTTTGGGGTCCAGGACATCTAGTTTTAAATTTTAAGCGTTGCATACGATAATTTTTGAATCTTGGAAAGCTTTAAAGCCATAAATCCTCAAATATAATCCACTTTCTGCGCCGCAGGTAAAATTTTTGAGCATTTTGGAGTGCAATGAATAATATTGTCTCCAAGTTGGGTTGGGTTACCCGAAACCCGGTATTTCTTCATCCATTTTTCATCTTCCTCCATGGAACTTTATACTTATATCCCTTTTATCTCAAATCCCTTTCTGCGCCGCAGGCAAAAATTTTGAGAATTTTGGATGTCCTTAAGTCAGATTTCTTCCATTTTTTTGCGCCGCAGGCGGAAATTTTCAAAAATTTTGAAGGCCATAAAGCCAGATTTCTTCCATTTCTGACCGTCGGAGGCGAAAATTTTAGAATTTGAAAGACAATATTTCAACTTTTTTATTTTTTTTCAGCGCCGCAGGCGAAAATTTTGTAAATTTCGGAAGGCCGTAGGCGAAAAAACTCACTTTTAAGTGGTACATACAATAAAATATTTTAAGAATTTTAGAGGGCCAAAAACCCATAATTTCTCCATGTAAAAATAGAAAAATTTTTAAAACAAAATTAAACTTATAAAATAAGTTATTTATGGAAAGAAAAATATGAAAAATCCTTGTCCTCTGACTAGGCATCGAACCCACCTATAAGTTATTCACGTCTTTGGTGAAGCCTAACACCTTACCCACTCGGACACTCGCTCATATAATGACTATATAAAAAATTAAACATATTTTTTTCAATTTTCCTATTAACACCAAGTACGAGAAGTACGAGCTCGTACTTAGGCCTCGTACCTCGTACTTTTCACTTTTTTTGGCCTCGTACTCGTACTCGTACTTCGTACCTGCCCCATTTTTTTGCTCGTACTCGTACTCGTACTTCGTACCAGGTACGAGTACGAGTACGAGGTACGAGTACGAATTTTGGTACGAGCTTCGAAGCACTGGTTGGCACATTAAAAAAAATTTTTTTTTATCATAAATTGCCGCCTGCGGCGCAAAAAAATGGAAGAAATCTGACTTAAGGACATCCAAAATTCTCAAAATTTTTGCCTGCGGCGCAGAAAGGGATTTGAGATAAAAGGGATATAAGTATAAAGTTCCATGGAGGAAGATGAAAAATGGATGAAGAAATACCGGGTTTCGGGTAACCCAACCCAACTTGGAGACAATATTATTCATTGCACTCCAAAATGCTCAAAAATTTTACCTGCGGCGCAGAAAGTGGATTATATTTGAGGATTTATGGCTTTAAAGCTTTCCAAGATTCAAAAATTATCGTATGCAACGCTTAAAATTTAAAACTAGATGTCCTGGACCCCAAAAAATCATAAAAATTTTAGATTTTTTGATTTTTTCTCAAGTACGAGTAAGTACGAGGTACGAGTACGAGGTACGAGGCCTAAAATAGGGGTGGTACGAGGTACGAGTACGAGTACGAGGCCTAAAATAAGGGTGGTACGAGGTACGAGTACGAGTACGAGGCCAAAAAAAGAGGTGGTACGAAGTACGAGTACGAGTACGAGCAAATTTGAAATTTCGAAGCACTGGTGCCAACACATTTATTGTGCTATATAAAGCTTGGAATTTTATTTATAATTCAATAAAAATTGTGAATTAAATTTCCATTAATAAAAAAAGTTCTTCAACTAAGTTATAGTATTTATTACTACTAAATATAATAGTAATAACTTATACAAGTTTATAAATTTAAAACCCTAAATAATTAACTTAAATGTTGTTTAAATGTATTATGGCACATCGCTGTTTTTATTAAAATTGGTAACTTTTTAGAGAAAGTAAATGATATAATAAAAGTATTTTAAACATAAAATATTAAAAAATTAAACGAAAAATAAATGTACGACAAACAATTGAAATCACGAAATGCCGTAAATAAATAGGAGCTATTTAAATAAATACATACATATAAGCCACGAATAAAAATGGATAGAGTGGTTAACTGATTATAGAAAATTATTGGTAAAATAAACTCAAATATAAAAATTTTTTTAAAAAAGTGATTAAATCACATTTAAATTAAGTTTCTAAGGAAATGGATTTCTGTATTACCTACTTAAAAATTGTAAAAAAGGCAAGCAATTAAGGGTCTTCATATAAGCTATATCTTAATTTCATATACTAATTTTATTTTAATATTTTCCACAATAAAAACAATTGTTATACAATTATTATAATATCTTATGATGAGTTTTTTAATATAATTTATTTTGGGGCCTTAAAAAGACCCCAAATAGATAAGTCCCCTATCAATTTTCTCAAACAAACTACTAGAATAGATATTTTAAACTAAATTTAAACCTACCCTAATTTATATTACTGAAATTTTTAATAAATTTTTATCACCATTAAGACATTTATGATGATTTTTGTTAGTATACATATTCTCTTTGACTTAAATTGAAAGAATTATAATACATTTTTTACTACAAAAATCTTAAAAGTATAAAATTGATTAAACTAAAATTTAGAATTTAAAACAACGACATGAGCGCAAAATTACGAAAAAACGGGATCATCATATTAGAATTTAGTAAGAAACATTCAAGCAAAACGTATTTTATATCGATTACATTAATTTTACATCAAAAACGAATTATTATTAAAATAGAAATATTTCAGGATGAAGACCATTATCCACAAAGAATTGTTTAATTAATTTTAAACTAACGAACATGGTAAAAAAAGAATAAACTAATTGATAATAAAAAATCACATTTTATTTAAAAAGAATTAAACATGTTTGCACGTTTATTAGATACACAAATTTTAAAAATTTTTCTTGGAAATAAACTACTTTCTGTGAAATAAACTTTACTTTCAACTTGCCTTTTTTAAGAAAAAAGGCAAGTTTACAGCTTAGAAAAAATTTTATAGAAAAATCATATTTATTGACCTTCTAGTGCTTAGAAATATAGACTTTGTCTTAAACTAAGCAGAATGTGAAAAAATTAATTAAATTTATTTTTTTTAATTTATGTAAATATAAATTACATTGTAATAATTATAGATTAAAAATAACACCAAATATTCAACAAAATGACGAAAATCATAATTCGAATATTTCTCAAAACTATTTAAAATTTGAGTTCCTGATTGCTTTTTGTATAAGAAACTTTAATATATAGGAATTGAACATTAAAATGAATTCATAATTATTTCGTATCTTATAATATTCGATAATCAAAAATTTTTTGATTTCTGTTCTTTTAAATTTTTTGAACTAGTGTTATTTTAATAACTTTTTAAAATCAACGATACTAAGATAATTAGTATTAAAAAACTACATACATAATATTTTTTTAAAAATTAGACTATGAATGATAACCTTATAATAAACAACATTATGTTTTGAACTCATGGATTATGCACAGTTACTTAAGTAAATTTTATAAAAATTTCGTTGTCGCACAACATTACTGCACACAATAGTTAAAATCCATTTATTTTTCCATTTTCCCTCCAATTAATAAATCTTTGAAAAAAATTAAATTGAGAATATTTAAATTTGAGTATATTTAAATTTGAGTAATTTAAATTGAGTAAATTTATAAAAACTTATCAATTATTTATTCCATTAAAGTAAATTCCACTACTATTAAGGATTTTAATCAACATTTTTAGCAGCAATTTATCAAACTTTTACTAATTTTAGATTGACTTATATTAGACAATAGAGATGTACATATAACATTTTAATGAAATATCTATCTTATATAATAATAAACCGCTGAATATTTCAGACCAAGCCCCGAAGTGCGAGGAGATATGTTAAAATTAAAAAAGCAAAACATAATTGAGTAAAAAGTTTGATTAAGATTATTTTTATTTTTAATACTTAAAATAAACAAATTGTATTAAATTAAAAAATAATAATATATTATAATGAATTTTACATCTAGGAGTATTTAATCTTTTATGAAATTTTAAGAATAATAAGTTTATATGAATATTTAAATGAACTATTTTTCTCTGATAATGGTGTTGCTAACGCTCTAAAGTTGAAATAACATAGAATGATAAATAACATAGAATTAAATAACATAGAATTAAACATAAAAGATAAACTATTTAAAAAATTAAAAATTACAAAAGTATAAAATTACAAAAAGTATAATATCTAATATATTAAAATAATAGAGCATTAAGTTACATATTTATCTAAATTTAAATGTTAATATATCTAATAAAAAAGGTTAATTTATTATTTAATTTAATATTTTTAATGTATCTATCGGATATTTTTAATTTTTAGGTATAATTATACGTTCAATTATCACAGCATATAATTTTTGGGATTTCATTTGAGTTTTATCAAGTTCTGCCCTCAGTTTTTGTTTTTTAAGTTCATAAAAATGACGATTTCTAAGCTGTCATGTAAATTGACTTATTTATCGCGCAAATTATTAAATTTTAAGATGAAAAATTTTATTATTAATAAATATTATTATCAAAAATGTTAATAAAATATTCATAATTAATATTTACAAGACAGAAATTAAATCACAAGATGGAGATGCGAAAGATATTTAATTAATATTGAGAGAGTTTACAATTATTAAATAATTACAAAAGGCGTTAACTTCAAGGAGCTGAAAATTTCACTAAAATTTTTTAAAAACATATTAAATAAATTGTTTTGAAATTTTATATTTATAATAATTTTATTGATGAAACATAGCAAAAATGTAGGAATAATAAACTAATAACAGGAAACAAAGATTGGTTACTATCAAATGAAGCGATACTATAATCAATAATTAAATAGTGATGGATATCAATTATGAAAACGATGAATTATAATTTACATAAGAAATTTAATTAATTTTTATGCTTTAATTAATTAAATTACGCTTATTTAGATAAATACTCATATAAATTATATAATTCTGATTAAAATAGTTATAAGAAATAATTATTTAATTGCTATAGGAATGAAGGTCGATCTGCCTTCATTTAGCTTTAACTCAGATACTTTCACATAAAAACGTTTATTTAAAAAATATTGAAATTTCACATATGATTTTTTAAGATAATTTCTTTTATCTAAGGCCATTGATGTGGCAATGTCCAAAAGTCAAGAATCTGTAGAACGCCTATTCTTTTCGTTCACAAAAAATTCAATTTATTTTTATAATATTACATATTACAACGCTTAATCATTATGAAATTTAAAAATTTTTGATCTAAGTTTATCTCATCAATAACACAAAGTAGAGTATTTTAAAGCTACTTTATTTGTGTGTGTATTAAAGATAAAATTCTTCATGAATATTTAAAATATCATCTAAAATTTCTGAAAATCTTAAATTAACAAAATAAAATTATCGCTATTAAAATCAAAAACAACTTCTATAAAATTGACAAAATATATGAAAATAACTTTTAAGAAATAAAATTCATTACATCATTTGGTTAATATACAAATAGGTATTTGTTTAATAATTTCTAAGAAATAGTTTATACAAATTAAACTATTAGTTATATTTATAAATAATGTTTAAATTCATAGTTATATAAGACACAAGTATACTAATTTTAATTGATGAATAATTTAGTATAATTATTTATTCGCAAGAGATAAAATTAGATTTGTTATATTTTTTTACAAATATGTAACAGTAATAAAATACATAATTGTAAAAAGAGGATGATTTATTGCGAGACTCTATAAGCTCCTAGCCAGAGCATTGCGCCATCATTAAACAATTGCTTACATACTGGCCCACTTCTTCTCAGGCAACTTGTTGGTATTCTTATTTGAATTTCTAATTTATCATATTAAATTGAGTATTATTAATACTATCTAAACAAAAGATACTAAAGTAATTGAACAATCTCATATTTTATAAGTTAACTAATTTTAAAGGAATTAGGACAAAATATTCATCATAGAACAGACAACTGATTTATAAAATATTTTAAAATTATACAGAAAAGCATTATAACAAGCATTTATTTATTGAATACAAAAGAAATTTACTACGCATTTGACATTTAGCTTATTAAGCAAAAAGTTTTATTAAATAAAATAGCATGGTAATAATTATTATGATTATTAATTAATCGTGAAATTAAATTAAAACAAAAATTGTAATTCTAATATTTAATAGTTTATTAAAATATATAAAATGGGCGATTTTGTTAATTTTTTTTTATTTCTATTATTAAAATAAAGAATCTTTTAAACGCTATAAAGTATATAAAAATAAAAAATTAAGTTAATTTAGAATTTGATGATTATGTTTATTATGCTGCAATCGATACAATTTTTTCTAATAATTAATGAACTATAAAAGATAATAATAAATTTATTATGAAAAAATAATGAAAATCTAACTAAACTTCAGTGTACACCTAATACTTATTGTAGAAAATTTTCTCTATTAGTTATAATTATTCAATTACCTGAAGTATTAGAACGTCATGAGGATGAAGTAACTTAAAAAAATTAATTTAATTACAAAATTTATTTCATAATAGCAATAATAAAATTAAGATAATTCTCTTAAAGCTAATAAAATTTTATCGAAATGCAATAATCCGTCGTATTAACGAAGCTTATTATGAGCACTTTGCATTTTTTCCACCAACAACAATGGGAATCTACTTAGTCTCAAATACTAAATATATTGAAATTTAAGATTATAACTTTAAATATAAAAAATTGATTTAATATGAGATATATACAAAATTAAAATAGGTAGACTAATTAATAATACATAACTTTTTCAGATGGAAATATTTGTAAAAATATATAAAGAATTTATTTCTTAAATCTATCAAAACATATAGTAATTAACACAGAAATATGAAGCACGAAAATGTTATGTTTATAAATAATATCAAAAGTTTTAATAATTAACGTATATATTATATTTTTTAAATAATCATTATTATGTTAAATGACAAATGGAAAAATTTTTGAAATTAAAATAAACTGCTTTAACTTCGCGTCATACCGTCGACATGGCGCGTGGTAAAAAAATGTGTCCGTGGAATTTTTATGTCTATTTTTTAAATTTTTAGATTTTATTAAATTTAGATTTTATTTAAAAGTTTTTTAAATTTTCAAACGATGCCACGTAAAGTCTACAGTGCAAAAAATTCCTTATATCATTATTATTTAATAAAAATTAATCAATATAAATAAAATTATAAGCAAATAAAGTTCATTATATATAGAAAATTCTTTAAATATTCGTTTTATCAATATATATTACAATAAATCAATAAATATATTACTATCAGGCGCATTTAGTGCATTGGCAAACCTGTATGGAAGCAATAAATATCAAATTTTGAAAACGAATGAATTTTTGGTAATTAATTAATTTTTGACAAGTATTTATAATTGTAAATTATTTAATAAAATAATTTTAATAAATATAAAAATAATAAAAAAACATGTATAGAAAAAATATTTGGCTATGGCGCATCTTTGTCCATTCATCGCTAATACAGAATTTATTTCCTACATCAAATACGATCAACGAATATCAAAAAAACAAATTAATAAATTTATTGCTAAATACTAAAAATCAAATTTATAATGTGTAAACAAATATAGTAAAAAATCTCATTCTTTTATATAATTTGTTAACAATTAAAATTTTAAAAATGTTATGGTTAGAATCAATTATATGCATTTTTAAGGAAATACATGAAACTAAATTTTTAAGCAAATAATTACGCTAAAATTGAGGAAATCAAGGATATACATACAACCAGATTATGTGTGTAATATTATTAGATTATTATTTTTGAAAAGAATAAAAATGTGTATTAAATATTTAAATACAGTCTTAAGCGCATTATGCCAAATAAAATTTTACAAATTAATATTACTGTATTTATATAATTTAATTTAAATACTTCAGATATAATTTCAAAAATAATACAAAAATAATTATTAATAAAACAAAAATGCATTTAATCAATAGTATATGGTACCAAGAGTTTGTTTGCATCAAAATAGTCGACTTGAATTAAATTATGTCAATTGATAGTAATAATTCAAAACTTGTGTGCATAGTATTACATAACTGATACACTGTGGATCCTTTGGAATCTACATTGGATGGAACTAATTAGTATTAAAAATAAATTAATTCATAAATTAATCATCATACATAATTTATCATAAAACTCTAAATTAATATTAAAGAAGTAAGACATAAAACAATTTAACTTTTTAAAACTAGATTCATTTAGATTGTCGAGGTACTCAATCTTAAAATTTTCTATAATTTTATATTCATATTACTTTATATTAAAATTATGGTTAGGCATCTTTGTTGCCGAAATTTTAGACGTCCTTTTAGAAAAAGTGAGATAATTACAAATAAATTTTATAAAAATCTACATATTTAAATTTTTTAGGTTGCATTGAGTTGAAGATACTAATTGTCTCAAAAATCGTCCACAAAATAATTCATTATCAAATGTTCGAGCAATCTATATATTAAAATATTATCCAAATACTTTACCTACATGATATGTGGAGCATATCTTCACCAAACTAAATATAGATAAAATATAAAAAGTTAAAATAAAAATTAAAGATAAAATTGTAAAATAAAACAAAAGATGGTCAACTTTTCTTCTATAAAAATGAGGAGTTATACGACAACTTAATTGATGAGTTACTGAAGGAAGCATGGTTTTTAGTAAAGTTAATGAAAAATTTCTAAGAAAAGATGAACTTATTCAACAATATAACCAAAAAAAGTAAAATAAAATTATAGAATTTGAAGACAATGAAAATAAAAGAATTATATCTCCTTTGTTGTTATAAGAATATTTAATACAAATATTTAAGTATATATATTAAAATGTATGTTTAAGACAGAAAAAATAACCAATGGACAAACACATTGGTATAGTACATCCATCCTCAAAATATAGACAAAAATATAAAAATCTTAAAGGAAACAAATGGTAATAAAGTCGTACATATAAATAATGAAAATTTAAATTAACAACAGAATAGGTTATAACAAATATTATCACAAACCCAACTATACAAAAAAGATATTTAAAAACAATAAAACCAATTTATATATTTTTTAACCCCCAACAGATGTGGCACAAAAGGTAATAAATACATTTACGACCGTAAACAATACAATAGATCGAATATAGATAAAAGATAATCGAATATTAACACAATGAGCTGTAAAAATTGAACAAAAATTACCAAATAATCATTTTAATTTTATATTCATTTTAATTTTAAAGCGTTTAACACTTGCGAGGTGCCGAATATGCCAGCGGAAAATTTCTTGGATGAAAGGTATAAGATAACATAAAATATTTACCGAACGTTAGTCTTCAAAAAAAATACAATTTTAATTTAAAAATACTTTTTCTTGAATTTCTAATTTGAAAACTAATTTTCAATAAATTTTCTATGATTAAATGTGTCCAAAGTGATCTCGGCGATTTAGACCATTTGCTCAAAGAACTTTATTCGTGGATTATATAACTTTTATATAAATTAATATATAAAATAAATTTTTAGCATATATAATTTAGAATAGCGCATTTAATCTTTATAATTAAATTGACAGCAAAAATAATTAAATCTGAATGAGGTCTATTTGAAGAATAACTTAAGAAAAGGATAGAGAATTTATAAGATTAATTTCGGATTACCTCTAAATGGTTATTTGAAAAATATTAAATTATATCATTAAAATTTATTCAGTAGAGAATAAAGTGTATTATTAATTAATTAAATTAATTAAATTTATTATTTAATATTAATAATAATATTACAAATATTAATAATATTAAAAATATTATTTAATAAATTATTAAAATTAATTAAGAATTAATTAACTAATTAATTTTTTAAATTCAGATTGGTGACTAAAAACTTGATCCTTAATTTTGTAGAGTAACGCTGTTTACAAATATCTATAGAAAGCAACATAGCAAAGATTTGACATGTAACAAAAGACAAAACTATGTATTAAATCAAGATTTCTCTAATTAATTCTTTTCTATGCCCAAGCTTTTCCAGGCATTACTTACCCTTATATCATTCCACTATATAAATAAATATAAAGATTTTTTCAATCCTTCTTTCCTTTTATTACGTTGTATCATTCCTCTCACTTTATATAAATAAAAATGCAACAATTGAAATAAATTAAAATAATTGAAAATATACCATTTTTACCAAAATTATAAAAATATTTTTTATAGCTGATAAAAATTAAAATTGAATATTAACCTCAATTTAAATCATAAAATTTTTTAAATTATAAATTAGAATAATAAAATTTATATAAAACCATTAAATAGGGGGCGTTAAACTTATTTTAATATTTTATTTAATCAAACTTTTACATAATATTTCATATTATCAAAAAAATCAGGAATTTAATAAAAACTCATAAATAATGTTGAATATATAAAGAATTTTGTAATCTATTTTTTGAACAAAATACACTAGCTCAAGAGAAAGAACAGGAATAGGATAAGAAAATAATAGAATCACGCTCTTTGAGCAGATTATATTGAATCTATTGAATCTGAATGACAGTAATTCAAAAAAGATCATAAGTAGTGTTATGGGACAAATAATGTTTATTGAATAGGTATATGGAAGAATTTCTGTGGAGGATACAACAACACATTTAAACATTAGCCATAAGCGTTTTACAGGCATAAGATTACATTTTTAAAGATTACTTTCGTTACTTTTCTTAAAGTTCAAATTAAGTTATTTAATTACGAATTAAACGCTATCGTGAATGACATTATTTTCATTAACAATCACATTATTATCACATTATTTTCATTAACAATTTGAATTTTCTGTTGTTGAATTTGATTATTATTTGCCTGATTTTCGTGTTTTTCATTAATAGAAAATAAACGACGAGTTACTGGTGAGCTATTCGCCTGCATTTGATGGTGGAAAACTCGAACACTACTATAGGATTCCTCTTTAATTATTGATTGATTTTGCCCCGCCCCTAAAGGTACGTGCAGGAAAAATAGAAGTGTGATGACTCATCCCAAACCTTTTGCCACTGTCTAAAATACTACGCGACAAAATGGTACAAGACAAAACACCACATGTCAAAACGCCATTTTTAAAAATAATTAACTTCCCAGTGGCGGAGTCGATCCCTTGACTCTTAGCCTAAAGGCGGACCTAAAGGCGGACACACTAACGACTCCGCCACAGGGAACTTAATTTAATTGAATTATTATTTAACTTAAACCCTATTCTTTTTTTGGTACCGGGACGTTTTAACTTGCGTGTTTCATCGCGCACGGTTTAGTGCCATATTTCGTCGCAATCGCACTTCTTATGTAAAAACTATAATGTAACTCATTGTTTTAATATAGTGCCATATAATGGAATTCACTTCATCAAATGTGTGAAAGATTTGTTGAAAACAAGCGCAGTCAATAGCGTGTACCAAAATATTAATAAAAAATAAAATAAAAATATTTAGAATCTGCAAGTAAAGTAACTACATTTAATAAAGAATATCTGAATTATTTAGGAAAAGCTAAATTATTAAACTTTTGATAAATAATGTTTATTTTGTTTCGAAATAAAGATGTAATATTTTGCTATTCTACAATCATAGCAAAAAAAAGATGTCAACTCTAAAAAATGCCAAATTAATTAAATGAATTTCTTTTTATTCATATTAATTCAAGATTAATGCAAGGAAGATCCATTCATTTGTTATTTTTTAATAAATTTTTATAAGTAAAAATAATGAATATGCTTTTATGAAAATATATAATAAATATGATGAACTATATATGAATATATGAAATATATGAAAATATATAAAGAACTATACCAATTGGCTAAAAATCAGCTATTCATGTAATGAAGGTCTGTATTGTATAAGACCGGTCAAATTTAAATTTCCTGAAATCTGTATATTTAATCCAACAACTTGAAAAATTTAATGATTATATCATGTATCCAGATAAAAATGAGTACAATTTATTACTGGTTTAAATTATAAGCTGTTGTTAATTATTTAAGGTCATTTGTAATTAAAGTTTTAATATGGTGCTCAATAAATAATGAATGTAAATCAATATTGTAATAAAATATGTAGTATTAAATAGATTTAAGAAATTGGAGAAATACTACTATCTTTGGATAATATAATCTTCATACTTTCATATTTGACCTATTTCTGGCTTCCCTTCCCAAATATTATACATAAAGTTAAAACAATTTTACAAAGTTATTCATTTAAAGACAAAAAATAGATGAATGCAATTTATTTTCTTCTACTTTAACGGAGTGAAAAATTAATTAGATTTAAATTGATTAATTTTATTTTATTTATTTTTAATTGAAAAATTAATATAATTTATTCATTTTATATAATTTACTTAATATAATTTACTTCATTATAAACACTTACAGATCATTAATAAAATTGAATTGAATATTTTAGCAATTATTTTTTAAATTATTTATATTAAATTTTTAAACATTGATAAGCATATATAATTTTAATTTTAAACAATAAACGCAGTGATGAGATTGGGTATAAATTTAAATATCAATATAATATGTTGTGCATCCTTTTATCAATTTTTAGATTTAACGTAATTATTTTAAAATCTAAAAATAAATTAAAATGCTAAAACCCAGAAATTGTTTCTTTATTTAAAAAAATCGAAGGAAATCATAATTTTTTGCAAAGTCATACTGCTACAGCTTTTTTAAGATGAATTCATAGAAGTTTTGTATGCTGTTGAATAAAATTTGCTACTTTCATAAATAATAGATTATCAATAAGAACAAAATAAAATTTATTAGATATTCTTTATAAATAATACATATTCCATTAATTAAATTTAAATTTTTTATTTTGAAAAGGAGAATCTTTAAATGAATTATATTTTCACTTTAATTGCAATAAATACATAACACTAAAAATTATCTTGGCAATTATTTTACTACATACAAACAATAATAATTATTTAACGTTCATATTTTAATATATTTTAATACCACAGTAATTTTCTAAAAATAAAAATTAATGACAACAGTATTTTTAAAAGCGTTTACCTTGTGGCGAAACTATTAATATAAAATCCTTAGAGCAATTTTTTGAAAACTTGAGCATACTTTTTTATAAAAGTTGTAGCAAAAGCATTAGACTTTATGGATTATAAGGGTTCAAAAACAGGGTTAGAACGTTGATTCGATTTTATTTTGCTTATTTTAATGGCAAAAATTTTTTAATTTAATTGTTAACTAAATGGATACCACCAAAACAAAATGATATTTCTTCTTCAATAAATTTAATTAATTCAACAACAAATCCATCTTCTCAATCTTTACCTCCATTAACTTATATTGAATCTTTACTTTTTCAACCAGTAAATATCGAAAATAATTGAAAAGAATGGCTCTTAATCCCTCAATATTCCTCCACTTAATTCAACAATGTCTTCTTAGTTACTTGTTGTCCCCTTAATCCCTTGATATCAATCTTAGTTTCAACGTATGAAACTAAGAATTATATTAAATTTTTATAAAAAAGTGTTAATAGTAATTTCAATTTTATGCAGTAATTTTATTAATATTAGTTAGCAATAACAGATAATTTAATTTTTAAAAATTATGATATTAAAGACTATTTGCTACATTTATATTTATTTACATTAAACTTTTGATTATATTTTAGTTTTATTTATTATAATATACAAAAGTTATAATGTACAGAAATATCTATTTCATAATTCTAATTCTTAGTTGAAACATTGAAATTATTTAAAAATGTCTTCTTGCTCTTGATGAATTATAATCTCTTCCTTTTTTGTACTTAACATTTTTCTGAACGTTAATTTGTTAAGTAGTTTTTTAGTCTTTTAATCTCCGCTTTGTTACATTCGAGTTTAATATTCTTGTCCAAATTTTTGTCAGCCATTTGTATTTTTGTTGAAATTATTAATTAATTTGTTTCTTTAATTATTACAGTTTAAAAATTTTACAATTATTATAATAAAATGATAAATTTTAATGAAAATGTTTCTCAAAAATATATTTAAAAAAGAGAATTCTTGATTTAAGTAATTAGAATTACCTAAATAAGATTAATTATTTAAAAAACAACGATTTAAAGGTTTTAATTTTATATAAATATAATTATTGTTTATTTTCTTTCAAATTTCAGGTTTATCTTAAATTTTCAGTTCATAATACATTAAATTTTACCTCGGAATTTTCTGCAACTTTTATTTTTTAAATAAAATCTTTGGAAATTGAATATTTTTATTGTTTACTTGTTTAATTACTTAAATTCTATTGATTATAATTAAATTTATTAATTAATAAATTTATTTTTATTTTAATTTGCTAGTGCTTTTGAACGAAATTTGATAACTTGGTCTTTATATAAGTCAAAGTCTTTATATGTCTTATCTTGGTAATAAATAATATTAACTATTTTATTTCATATTTAGAGCTATTGGTACTTATGTCTTCAGAACAGATTACTTAGAGCAAAATGAATAAAATGGCAAAATTCAGACTGTTAACCTAAAACTTCATAGTTAAAATTGTTTATTTTACGAACTTTAGAAGATTCAATGTACATTGACAGGTTACGATGATTAAAATTACTATTCATAAAGGGAATAAATTGATTAATATTCTTTACATATATTTCTTACCATTTTAAATTGAAGATCAGATTTTTAAACACTTTTACATTCTTTATTAATTTATTATTTATAAATACTTAATTAATTAAAAAATTTTTAATAAGTTATAATATTTTTTATGCTCAAAGCATTTTAACATAAAAAATTCTGTAAAGCAAATAAAAATACATAGAAGTATGAAGATTAGCAAACAAAAGAAAGAAAAAAATCTAAAGCTCCATTTAAAAATTTATCAAGAAAGCAAATTAAAAAAGATAATAAAAAAGAGAAACATGAAAATTTATTATAATGCCAAACCCATAGGAAACAAAAAAATGAAAAAAATAAAGCCGAACTGCTTAGCATGTACAAAATTTATAATCATTTAACTAATTTTAAGTGCTAAATTTTGCTAAATATAAAAGAAAATATAGAAGATAAAATCATTTTATAAGTATTAAAATATTGTAAAAAAATTCTAAAATTTCAAAAATAAAATTTCAATTTTTGATTTTGTATGGTTGTAGTGAAAAAGAAGTACTGGTTAGAAAAATCAATTGCTTCTAGTAAATGAAAAGGAAAATACCAAAAATATTGATGAGAATAGATATTTAAGGGCAGCTGAAATAAGATACTCTTGTTGACATTTTTTCTAACTGTTGCTTTTAATCTATTAGTTCTAATATATAAAGAAATTTGATGATTTTTAGCGGAAAGTAATCATGAGTGCATAAAATGTCACGGAATTTTCTATAATAATGTTCTAATATAATATATTTATCTTTGATAGAGAAAGAATTCAGAATGTATTTTACTAAATGTGTGTTATTAAATATTTTATTTGATTAGTATGACGAAGTATGTTTCCGACACCAGAGATTGTTTATACAAGTTTAAGATCGCGAGATTTTGGTTATACATTTAATAATTAAAATGTTCAGCTTAATTTATGAAATAATTGTGTTTTAGTAAATAGTATAAAATAAATCATTAATATAAAATGATTTATTAATATATATTACAATTAAATTTAGCTAATTTATACGAATATCATATGCACATTTATCTTCATCAATTTATCTTCATCAATAACTTTGTTAATACAGGGTGGCGCAAAAGTTCGGCGACAAATGTTTTTAATAAAATCTATTGTAAAAAATTTTTATTTAAGATTAAAAAATGATAAAATATAATCAATAGGATATAATAATCATTTTATTAAAGTAATTTCTCAAAATGACCGACCCTGACTGAAATACACGCATCCAAATACTTACGGGTGTTACTCACAATGGTTGCGCATTGTTCCACGGTTATTTCGTTCCAGGCTCGCTCCAAAACAACATTAGTTCCTCCGCTGTTGCGTATCGGATTTGGCATACTTTTTGCTCCAGAAATGCCCAAATAGAATAATCCACTGACTTGAATCCAGTGAGTTTGAAGGCCTTAAATCTTACTCCCAAAAACCAGGAAACAGCTCCCCACAGAGCTGGATTGTCGTTTTGGCTCCATGCGCGGGTGCTCAATCCTGCTGAAGCGAGAATTGGTTTTCTCCGTAAAGCTATAATGGCCATGGATGCTCAATCCCCCTCAGAATGTCATTTTTAGACTAGCATTAATTTTTACATTTCACCACTCTGTTATGGCGACCAGCTGCGACCAGGCGTTTAATGCATCGACATTTCTGAAGCTTCTGATGCTTCATTCGATAGATAAGGAAATATGCGCGGCTGATCTTTTAGCTCCGATGTCTAAGCTTCACTATGACAATTCTTAGGAGGCTCCTCGAGCTCATTCCGAGCTCCGAGGCCGTTTTTCACATCGATTGTTCAGAAAAACGGCGAATTCGGAAATTGTTTTCAAAACGGCGAATTGAAAACAAAACGGCGAATTGTTTTCAGGCGTAACTGCGGTTACCGGCGGGCCACTACTAGGGCCGTCCTGAGTATTTCCAAGCTCATGATATCGTTTTATTGCTTTGGAAACCAACATACGACAGATATCGAGCCGTCTAGCGATGTCACATTTTAAAATACAAATAAATAATAGAAGCACGATTTTTTAAAAGCTGTAAAATTTTTACTTTATGAGATAGAAAAAAATTTTCAAGATAAAATTTGTATGCACGAATCATAGAGTATGGGAAAAATAAACAAAAAGCAAAATTTAAAATAAAATTTTAAGAAAGGACAAAATAAAATTTGTCGCCGAACTTTTGCCCCACCCTGTATTTTAATTAATCTCTACAATTCTTAATGTTCTTAATAAATTATACAGGAGAAAGGTAACAAATTCACGCGAAAATAAGTAGATTTAATGAAAATGTGAAATAAAATAATAAATAATATAAATAATTAGAATAATATAAATAATTAGATTAAATATTTAATAATTAAAAAATACACACTACCGTATTTTCTCTAAAATAAACCCCGGGGGTTATTTTTTTCGATCGACCTCTATAGGGGGGCTATTTTAGAGGGGGGGGGGGTTATTTTAGAGGGGGGGTTTTTTTCGATGTCTAAATTTTTGAAAAACTAAAATTTATTACCAAATATTAAATAACAATTTTCTAAAGTTCAATAGAGAAAAGGGGGGTTATTTACCCCCCCCCCCTCTACATAGAAAGGGGTTATTTTAGAGGGGGGGGGGGGTATTTTAGAGGGGGGGTTTTTTTCGATGTCTAAATTTTTGAAAAACTAAAATTTATTACCAAATATTAATTAACAATTTTCTAAAGTTCAATAGAGAAGAGGGGGGTTATTTACCCCCCCCCCCTCTACATAGAAAGGGGTTATTTTAGAGGGGGGGGGGTATTTTAGAGGGGGGTTATTTTAGAGGGGGGGTTATTTTAGAGAAAATACGGTATACTTAAATGAAGGCATATCAATGTCTAATTATAATTAAAATCTATAATTAAAAAAGTAAAAAATATTTGAGGATGTTGATGAAGAATTAACTGATCTTTGAAAATTAAAATTATTAATAAACTTCACTGCAAAAAAGTGAGATTCAATTATTAGTCGTAAACTTATGTTCACAAATAAAAACATAAATTAAAAGCCTTAATACCAGGTAACGGGGACATAAACAAATGATGACCTGCCCTATGCAATTGAACATCTTTAGTTTATGTGCATCTTAAATCATCAATATTACATAGATTACATCATAAAGATTACGAAACTAAGTAATGAAAGTTGAGAGAGAGAATTACGATATAAGTATATTTAATAAAAATTTGAATAAAAATTTTAATTAAATCGATTAATTACCCAATTTTAAACCTTAAAATAGAATTAATAAAAATTTAAATTCTTTCATAATAATATTTATTAATTATTTATTGATTTGTGGCTAAGCTATTATTAAGTAAAAATGAACACGTGGTAAGAATAAATGAGAAATTCGCAAGCTCATATTTCGGCTTGAAATTTTTTAAAATTATTTTATTAATTATTTCAATTAATTTTGTAATTTTATATTCTGATTTAATTTAAATTTAAATGATAAATACAGTACAGGCTGTTCAAACGTATATTTTAATATCAATCTATATGTTGTGCTTGTCCTACTTATTAATTTTATAAATTTAAAGTATATATTTGATATCCAAAAATAAATATTGCATTATATAAAAGTTAATTTTTTTATTTGAATAAAATATAATAAAGACTTTTTGTTGATTAAATTATTAAAATATTATATACTGAGCTGATAACTAAAATTTGTATTAACTAAAATTTGTAATTCTTGTTTTTATTTTATGTTGTTTTTATTTTATGTTTTTATTTTATGTTGCTCCTATTTTATTAAAAGAGATGTATTTTTTATCCATCACACATTTTCAGTTTATTTTTATAAAAAACAGAAAATCATCATTTTCATGAATTTGCATTTACTGCAATAAAATTTAAAAATTCTTTCATTTAATTTTTTTAATTTTTTGGCGATTTTATTTGGCTTTTATATCTTTTCCTTTTCTAAATTAATTTTAAATAATTTGAGTCGAATGTTTACAAAAAATTTTTAATTCTTTCTTCTGTTTATCTTTTTATATTAATTTTTGTGAGAAGATAAATGAAATGAAAAGGCTTTACATTATTATAAAATTTGTGATATATTTATGAACTTAGAAAATTACTCTTTCAAAAACATTATATTTGCTTTTTTTAATTTTACTAGTTAAAACGAATAAATTCTGTACAGATAAATTATCTAATATATGCAGGTATTAATCGCAATAAATGATTATCTTTTATATATTGATCGTGAAAAAAAGTAAAAACATCATAGCCCGTGCACCAATGTGTCTGCACCAAACAAATTTATAATACTTTACATTAATTTAATAAAGTACAAATAATTAAAAAATAAATAAAGCGTTTGTAAATGTGAATAAAAACGTAACAATTTTGTTAAGAAGTATTGTATGAAATGAAACTGAAATATATTTCCTTTGCATTGATTCTCAATAATTAAATTATTTTAGTAGCATTTATTTTTATTTTAATAAAATATAGTTAAACATTCCATTATTCATTCAAACTACAATTGAAAAAATTAAATTAAAAAAGCAAAAACAACATGATGCAATATTTATTTACTATTATCGCTATATTTTTAAATTCATAATAAAATAATATGAATTTTCGGAATTAAATTCCTGAATAATTGCATTATACATAAATAAATTAATTTAGAAGCATTGGTTGTTTAATTATATTAAATTAGCGAACAGTATAGGTAAATTAGCTAACGTAACTCATTAATTAATATAATTCAAAAAGCAATTATTCTGTTACAAAACGTTATAAAGCGTTATACTAAGAAATACCAATCAAACAAGGAGGAAAAGTAACAAATTTAATTAAAACAAAAATTCAATCCTATTATAAGCCATTTTAACAAACGTTATACCATTAAAAAACTAGGAAAATATCAATAGATATTCTTATTATTTAACGCTATCACCAATTAAATGAATAATAAAAATGTTTTAATAATTTAAATAAACGCCTATACCCCCGAAATAAACATTAAT
Organism: Meloidogyne incognita; assembly: GCA_036172945.1. NCBI lineage: Eukaryota > Metazoa > Nematoda > Chromadorea > Rhabditida > Meloidogynidae > Meloidogyne > Meloidogyne incognita. Next base: position 3,766,868 of record JARQAC010000013.1, read on the forward strand.
AATCAGAGAAACAAACCTTAAAAATTTAAATAGACAAATATCCTGTTTATTTTAATAGACATAATTTATGCATATCTTCTCTACTAAAGTTCATTTTAGAATAAAAAATTTTATAAGATGTTAATCAGGCAATCTTTAAAAGTATTTCCATCTCTGAAAAATTGTAATTTTATTGATTTTATTGGATTTTTAAAATGATTTGGACAAAAACAATTATTCTATTAAGATTGTTCTGCAAATCATAATTGAATACGTCCGGTACTTTACTGAAAACTCAATTTGTTTACCGGGAGAAATTTCACATAAAAATTTGTGAATCCATTGCACCATTACCTAAAAATTCTACAAATATATATTAAAATTTTGATCATGCAATTCTTAATATATAATTATTGCTTTTTTCATTTCTCGGTAAAAATTATTCAAGCCAATTAAAACTAAATAAATACTTAAATTTTTAAAACATTAGATATCACGAAGATAAATTTTTTAATAAAAACAAAAAATATTTAAGAATGTTTTATCAATTAAAAGTGGAGTTAGATTATTTAATAATCTGGGCTGGGTCTACGAAAAAGTTTCCAATGCTATTTAACGCCAACTCTCAACTTAACATGAAAAATATTTACAATGTAATAATATTTTGTATAAGAATTTTTTGAATAAAATCTTCTAATGATAAAAATATAGGAAAAATTTTAAATTATTATTTTTATATAAATTAATAGAATAAATGTTACACAAAACAAAATAATTTAAAAAATAAAACAACAACACAAAAATATTTTTTACGTATACAGCTGCTTTAAGCCAAATGAATGTAAGAAAAAAAAAATGAATGAAAAAAAATGAAAAAACCAAATGAATGTAAGAAATAAAATAAATCAAACAAAAATTTAAAATAAAATTATGTTTAGGTTAAGATTTTAGTATTTTAGTTTCATAAAAGAAAGTAAGAAGTATATATGTCGCAGGCAAATTTTAATTTCAGGTAATTTTAAATTTGCCGGTAAATTTTAAATTTACCGGCAAATTTAAAATTTTCCTGAAAGTTTGGCAAATTTTAATCTTTAACAAGGATGTCAGTTGAGTCAGGGCTTCCTCTATCTGATCCTCTTCCTCTACCAGAGAAACAATTGCTGGCAAGGAATGCGGCTTACGGCCAAAGACGGCCTCATATGGAGTTTTTTTTAGCGACGAATGGAATCTTAAAGACCGGGAAATATTAACATAAAAAAGATTTTCAAAAAACCTGTTATTTTTCATAAGCTGAAAAATTTCTAAGTTGTTTGCCCAGTCATTTCGTTGTAGAGAGCTTTCCCACGTCATGATGATATTTTCAATATCCTGATTAGCTCTCTCAACGCTCCCTTGTGTTGACGATTTTCTCGGCTGTCCATGAACAAGTTTAACGTTCCATTCGTTGCAGAGAGCGTGAATATGTTGATTTTCAAATTCACGACCATTATCAGTATGCAAAACACGAGGTGGACCATAATGAGCAAAAATTTTTTGCAAAAGATAAGCTATTGGGCGGGCTTCTTTTTTCTGTAGAGCTCTCTAATGTATATTTGATTTAATAATGATAATAAAATGTCTATTAAATTAATTTTATTGTGAATAAAAATAAATTTTACTGTGAATAAAATTATTTATTCTATGTCGTGAAATACGACCTTTTAATTTTTTTCCCTTCTTTAATGTTCCTTTCTGTCTAAATATATTTTGTGTCTATTCTTTCATGCGTAATCATTTAATCATTTTGTTCAACCCCTTTTTTTTTAAAAAATATATATTTTTTGTGGACCCGCCTCTTTTTCACCACTATAAAAATTTGGGATTTTTAAATAAAACTCAGAGCTCTTAAAATTGTTTTTAAATAAAGTTCCATTCTCTGTTTTTAAATTTAATTTTAATTTTAAATAAAAGTTTTTCATTCGTTTAAAATTAATTTTATTTTGTTGGGAAAGAAATTCTCAACAATTGGTGCCGCTACATTTGAACGAACCTGTTTAAAATTGTTTGTGAAAAGAGTCGTCTTTTGAAAAATTTAAAGAGAAATTGTTTTAAAGATTAAGTGCTTAAAGTTAGAAGCTTAAAGTTAAAAAATCTATTTGAAGTTAAACTTAGAAGTTTGAAGTTAAACTTAGAAGTTTAAAGTAAAAAACCTATTTGAAGTTTAAAGTTAGAAGTTTGAAGTTAAACTTAGAAGTTTAAAGTAAAAAATCTACTTGAAGTTAAAGTTTGAAGTTTAAAGTTAAAAATCTATTCGAAATTAAAGTTAAGAAGTTAATTTAAAAATTGAAAATGTCCGGTCCATATAAAAGAATGATCGGAACTGTTTTACAACGTTTGCGAGCTAGAATTGAAAATGCTGAAAGTATTTTAGTAAAAGATGAAATAGACGATGAAGAGAAAGAATCACTAGTGAATGACGGAAAAGGCATTCAGAAAATTTTAAAAACTTTAGATGAAAAGAACCAACTTTGGTTAGAATTCCTAAAAGTTTTAGATCCAGATGATAGAATTAAAGAAACTCAAGCTTATGAAAACTATACAGTTGAGAATAGACATTTCTATGAATGGATCGAAAAAGGAAGAGAAATTGTTGATTCAATAGATGAACTTGTTCTTCAGAGAAATCCAGATACTTCTGAAAATAATTCTGTAGTAACACAGATAAATAATGTAGAAACAAGAGAATTAACTGTACAATTACCCAGACTTCAGTTACCCGAGTTTCATGGAGATCCACATCATTGGATTTCTTTCTGGCAAAGTTTTGAAAGTTCTATAGATAGACATAACTTTAGCCAAATTGACAAAATGAAATTTTTGCTTAATTGTTTAAAAGGAGAAGCAAGGAATGTTGTTTCAGACTTAATGTTAACAAATGAAAATTACCAGATCGCAGTCAATACATTAAAAGAAAGATTTGGCGATAAAAATATTTTAATCGAAGCATTAGAATCAGAATTATTTCGATTACCTACTTGTACAGAAAAATCAATTTCGTTAAAATATACAGTTGATAAAATTGAAAAAATATTTAGACAATTAGAAAGTATTGGTGAAAATACAAATAATTCAGTCATGACCTCAATGATAAAATCAAAACTCAATAGAAATTTTTTAATGGAGATTGCCAAAGAAGAAAAGACTTCAGGCAGAAAATGGAACACTAATGAATTAAGAAAAGCTCTAGTTGGAATGGTTAATATAAGAGAATCAGTGTTTCAGTCATCAAAACATTTTCAAGTCCCTCAAACAAGTAATCAGAATGAAATGAACCAAAAAAATAGAAATAATGAAAATTTTCAAAGATTTCAAAAAGTAAATCAAGCAAGATCTTTTCCAGTTTTTACACATGCAAGAAATATTATTTGTTATTTTTGCAATGGAAATCATTGGTCAAATTCTTGTTTAAAAGTTTTGGGCTTGGAGGAACGCAAGAAGCGTTTAATTGAACAAAACAGATGTTTCCGATGTCTTCGACAAGGACATATTCTCAAAGATTGTCTTGTAAGAAGAAATTGTTCGTTTTGTAATGGAACTCATAATTCAGCCATATGTCCCAAAAGGAATTTTGAACAGGAAAAACAAGTCGATAATAATAAAAATAGACAAATGAACTATGTGACCGAAAAAATAAATCCTGTACACAAAAATAAAGTTTTTGAAAAGAAAAGTTGGAAAAGTAAAACTTCCTGTTGTCAAGTTAAAAATACAGTCGAAAATCAACCTAAAGAAACTAAAAAAGAAGAAAATCTTGTTAAAACTCAGAATATGTCCGTTAATTCATACAGTACTTTATTAGAACCTTGGAATCCTATGTTAATGGTTTTAAAGGTTAAAGTATTTTCTCCGAGAAATGAAGATAAGAAAACTGAAATTTTTGTATTTCTTGATAGTGGAAGTGAAGTTTCTTACATTACAGATGAATTAACAAAGAAGTTAAATTTACCAAAGTTAGGAGAAGGATTTCTCGAAGTATATACATTTCAAGGAAATAAATCTGAAAAACAACAATCTGGTAAATATTTGCTTGGAATTGAAAGAAAAGATGGAAAAAATGAAATAATAGAATTGTTAAGTATTAATAAAATAGCTAATGAATTACGTTCTGTTACTATAAATGAAATCTGTGGACATTTAAAATTAAAAGATATAAAAAATAATTTAGTAACAAACTATGGAAAACCTGATTTGTTAATTGGTGTAAAAGATTTTTGGAGATTTTTCATTAAAAAGACTGAAATTTCTAAAGGTTGTTATTTGGTTAATACGACAATTGGAAGTGTAATTTGTGGAGAAAATCAAAAAATTTCTCTAGAAAAGACAATACCTGTACAGACTCATGTGGTCGTTAAATCTTTTGAAGAAATGCCTAGTGAATCGGAAATTAAATCTTGGTGGGATTTACAAAGTATAGGTATCACTGAAAATCCGGAAGAAAATGAAGATGAAACTGCTCAAGAACTGTTTAATAAATCAATTAGACAAGTTGATGGCAGGTATAGAGTTAAATGGTTGTGGAAAGATGAAATTCCGGATTTGCCTACTAATTATGGTATTGCTTATAAATGTTTGGAATCCTTGTTAAATCGTTTACAAAATGAACAAGGATTAGAAAATTTAAAAAGAATAGATAAAACTATACAAGACCAATTGAAACTTGGAATAATTGAAGAAGCTTTCAAAAGCAAGGGAGAATTGGAACATTATTTACCACATAGACCTGTTTTCAAGGATGATAAAATCAGAGAAGTTTATAATGCTTCTGCCAGATCTAAAGGTCATAAAAGTTTAAATGACTGTTTATTTCGAGGCCCATTAAAATTACCAGATTTAGCTGGAATGATTATGCGTTTTCGTTTGTCTAAATTTCCGTTATTAGCAGATATAGAAAAAGCTTTTTGCAGATTGAATTAGAAGAAGTTGATAGAGAAGTTACAAAATTTTTATGGTTAAAAGATATAAATAAACCGTTAAAATATGATAATTTAATAATTTATCGCTTCACAAGAGTAGCCTTCGGAATTATTTGTTCACCTAGTCTTTTGGCTATGACTATTGAACATCATTTGAATAAATTTCCTGGTTATGAAAAATTGTTTAAAAATATTTACGTCGATAACGTCTTTATCGATTGTAGTAGTGAAGAAGAAGTATTTGAAAAATATATTGATTTAAAGAAAGTATTTTCTGAAGGAAAAATGAATTTAAGAGAATTTGTAACAAATGCCAGAAAAGCTTTAGAAAAAATTCCTGAAATTGATAAATTAACGGATTTGAATCAAAAAGTTTTAGGAATTAGTTGGGATATAAAAATGGATAATTTAGAAATTAAATTTCCGTGTTCAAATCTTGAAGATAAATTTACAAGGAGAAAAGTCTTGGAATTAATGGCTTCTTTATTTGATCCACTTGGTCTCGTCTCTCCATGTCTTGTTAATCCAAAATTACTGTTTCAAAAATTATGGGATAAACCAAAAAATTGGGATGAAGAATTGGAAATCACTCATTCAAATGAGTGGATAAACATTTTAAAGTCTTGGATAAATCAGAAGATAAATGTTCAAAGGTTAGTTATATTTAAAAAGTGTAAATACCAATTACATGTGTTTGTTGATGCTAATAAAGATACTTATGCTGCAGTTATTTATTTAAGAAGTAAAAAGAATGATAATGTTAAAGTTTCTTTAATTTATTCTCGAAATAGAATAAGATCCAAGAAACAGAATCTGACAATTCCTAGGATGGAATTGCTGGCATTGTTAATAGGAACGCGTGCAATAAAGTTTGTAGAAAAAGAACTTCAAATTGAAATTGAGAAAAAATTTATTTGGAGTGATGCAAAAGTCGTCTTGCTTTGGTTAAATACTAAAGAAAAACAACCGAGATTTGTAGAGAATAGATTAGCCGAAATACGTAAAAATACAGATTTTATATTTAAATATGTACCTACGGATGAAAATCCGTCCGATGTTTGTACACGTGGTTCTACACCGGAAGAGCTTCGTTTAAATGACCTTTGGTGGAATGGACCGATATGGTTAAGTAAAGTTGAAGAAAATTGGCCAAACGATTTAGAAATAAAAATTGAAATAAAAAGTTTAGACATTTGTGAAACACCTATTACAATGTCCATAAAAAATACTGGAATAAATTTAATAAAATTTGAAAGATTTAGTAATTGGCAAAAACTAATCAAAGTCATAATTATTATGTTGAAATTTTTAAGAAAAAATTCAAATTAATTTTGAAAAATGATAAATGGAAAAATAAATTATTGTTTTTATCAAAGGATAAAATTGAACAAACCGCAGAAAATCTTTTAATAAAAATAGTACAAAAAGAAAAGATAGATGAATTTATTAAATGGGAAATCTTTGAGGATAAAATTGGAATTAAAAGATTAAAATCAAGGATTAAAAATAGTGATGCAAATTTTGAGTTAGAGAATCCAATAATTATTCCAAAAAACTCCGAAATTTTGCCATTGTTAATAAATAACATACATGAAAAATTCAAACATGTTGGTGTTCAAAGTACACTTGTTGAATTTTTAAGTAAATTCTGGACCCCACAATCGAGGAGAAAGGTAAAAGAAACACTCAAAAAATGTCTAAAATGTAGAAAAATGAAATCAAGTCCGTTTATGCTACCGAAGTTTCCAAATTTACCTATTGATAGGATTCAAAGTACTTCACCTTTTAAAAGTATAGGAATAGACCATTTAGGTCCTTCCTTGTATAGAGAAATTGATAATAAAGAGAAAAAATTCTGGATTACTTTAATTACTTGTCTTTGTACACGAGCTGTTTATTTGGAACCAGTTAAAAATTTAAAAGCCGATACTTGTTTAAATGTTTTAAAAAGATTAGCCGCTCGAAGAGGATGTCCAGAAAGAATTTTATCAGATAATTCTAAAACGTTTATAGCTTGTGCAAAAAATTGTAAAGTCCATTTAAAACTAATAGGAAAAGAATTAGAATGGAAATTTATTAAAGAGTTAAGTCCTTGGCAAGGAGGAGTATATGAGAGAATTGTGGCGTTAGTTAAAGACGCATTTCGTAAAACTTTAGGAAAAAGAACATTACAATGGGAGGAAATGATAACTTTTACTACAGAAGTTGAAGGAATCTTAAATATGAGACCTTTAACAACTATTGAAGAAAATCCTGATGTGCCTGGATTAATTCCTTTACGTCCCGTAGACTTTCTCTGTCCAAAACGAAACTTATGTTTAGAATTAGAAATTCCAAAAACAGACGATTCGATAATGAATTTTGTAATTAAATATAAAGACTCATTTGTATTCACAGAATTTCTTTTAAATGAATTGTGGAAACGTTGGAAAAAAGAATACTTAATTTGGTTAAGAGATAGAAGTCAATGGGCAATGAAAGGTCCTCGTTCTCAGACAAAAAGAGAACCTAATGTTGGAGAAATAGTAATTTTGGAGGAAGAATTTGTCCCCAGAAATTTATGGAAAATTGCAAAAATTATAGAATTATTAGATACAAAAGATGGACGATGTGTGAGAAACGTAAAAATTTTGCTACCAAATGGAACAATTGTTTCACGACCAATTAATAGACTATATCCTTTAGAAGTAGATATTGAAAATAAAGAAATTGAAAATATTAAAAATAAAGAAATTGAAAAAAACTTTAAAGAAAAAGCAGAAGGAAAACCAAAGGAAGTTAAAATAGTGAATCAAATAAATATTATTAGTAAAGAAATAACAAAAAATTTAGTAAACATTTCAACTATGTTATTTACCTTTTGTTTAATATTAATTATGTTTGGTATAATTACAGCAAAAACACAGTGTAATGATTGTTTGGTTGAATGTAATGATAAAGGAATTTTAATTAGTTCACCGGAAAAAATAGATAAATATGAAATTTGTTGTAGTGATGGACCATGTACAACTCATTCTAGAGTTGATCAATTTCAATTTGAAATAAATAAGGAAATACTCGTTACTCACCATCATTGTGAAGTGAATTTTTGGTCTAAAACTAAAAATATATTAAAATATGAAGTGAAATGTGAGCCGAGTGATCTTTGTAAACTTATCCCTTGTTATTTTTGTTTGGAAAGAATGGTCAATCACACTTGTTCTCCATTCATATCGCTCTTTTTGATAGCCTGTTCAACAATTGCATTTGGCTTTTTTGTTTGTTTACTTTGCTGTATTCTCAAAAACACGTTTAAATTAATAAGCTGTTGTTTTCCGAGAAAAATTAAACCACGAAATTTGTCAAAAAATAAGAAACGTTGGACATTTAGAAAAAGATTATTAGTTTTAATAATATTTTTTATTAAAGTTTCTAATGGAGAAATCATTTCAAGGACTGCTCGAACTGAAACTTGTTTTCGTAAAAATGGAAAAATTGATTGTTCCTGGAACTTTGTCGAAACTCTAACTATGACAGACAATAAAGAAAGACAGACAATAGTACTTAAAGATAATAAAAATAAAATTCTCGGACAGATAAATTTAACTCCAGAAGGATTTAAAATGAAATGTGAACCAATTGTTGAAAAATATTTGCGATCTTATGAAGTTAAAATTCAGACAGTTAAATCTTGTCCAGAAACTGGAAGTTGCCACCATGATAATTGTCTTATTGTTAATAATAATTGGGAACAAGATATTAAAGAATTGGAACCTTGGAAAAATTACACCGGTTATAATCGTTGCTCAGCTTCTTGTAGTTTTCTCTGGTGTAAATGCGGAATGAGTACCGGTTTTAGCTGTCTCTTTTATAGAATTTACGTGGAACCGACAAATCCAGATATTTATGAAGTATTTACTTGTAAGTGGATTCCCATATTCACGTTTAGCGGTGAAACAATTTTTTTGAGCGAAGAAACAAAGGAAAATCAAGAATCTTTATTTGAAGTTCAACCTGGTATGATAGTACATGATAAAAACTTTACTATCTCTGTTACTCAGTTTTCGTTACCTCCAGAACCAGAAATGAACGGAAAATTTATTGGAAATAAAAAATTTGTGTCTTTAATAAATGATATCTATTCAAATGTTTTTTGTAAAAATTATTTGGCAGCTGAAAAATTCGAATGTGATATAAGAGAAGAGATATGTCAAGAATGTCTCCCCGATCATGACAATGAAAAAGTAGATTGTAAATGTAAAAATTTAGAACTCGATAGTTTAATATTAGATACTCAAAGAATATTGCCGATAAAAACACAGACATTGGATTTGAATTATGATGGTTTAAACGTATATTCTGAAATATACGGTATGCCTTTTGATGTGGTAATTAAAGTAAATAATTTAAGACTTGTAACTGTTGAAGATTGGAATAAATGTGAAGTAAAAATTTTAGAATTTGGGGGTTGTTATAATTGTCGCACCGGAGCCGATTTGAATTTCACATGTAAAACTAGTAATGGAATGGCTTTAGCCGAAATTTTTTGTGATAAAGATATTGCGTTTACTACTAAATGCTCAGAAGTAGGCGAAAACGTAATCCAAAGATTAAATTTTGATCACGCTCATGTCAAACTAGACTGCAAAGTTGAATGTTTGGGTGGAACTACTGATTTGAAAATATACGGAAAATTATTTTTAATTGATATTATGGAATTTGAAAATAATCGACATGTAATTAATTCACATGTTAAAGTAAATGACAAAACAGATAATCAATCCATTTGGAATTATTTTGAAAAAATTTTAAAAAATTTAATTAAATCGGACTTAATGGAATTTGTGTTACAGATAAAAAATATTTTAATACTTATTGGAATTTTGCTGTTCTTTTACTTAGCATTTTGTATTATCATTAAGTTAAAATTCGTTTTTCGATTGTACAAATATTTATTAAAATTCGTTATTATATTCATGTTTTTTGAAGGGGGAGGTTGTTCTAATACAAGTCACTGTAACACAAGTCTTATACAGAAAAATTCAGAAATTAGACTAATTTTTTGTATAAACATTTCAAGAAAAATTACAGTAAAGGAAAAAAGTTTAGAAATTACATCGTTTAAAGGTTTAAATTCTATATCTCCATTAATGTTCACTTACATACAATACATAGAGTTTAAAATAGATAAAGTACAAATTGATAAAATTTTAAAATATAAAAATTTTATGTTAATCTATGAATCATTTCAAATAAACATCTCAGCAAAAAAGATGGTCTGTAAAAAATGTTGGTGGTTAGTGAGAAAGAAAGAATTATGGATAAATGAAAAAGGAATTGATTCATTAATAAACATTTTTTCCTCACAATTGTTTAAAAAAAAGTTTTTAAATTTTTTTTGCTCATTTTATTTTTACATTCATTTTACAATGTTTTTATTTTACAATTATAAAATAGGTTTATTTAGTAAACCTACATATTTGTTTATTGTTACGTTAAAAATATTTTTTCTTAAATTTTTTAGTTCAAAAATTATGCCACCTAAACCAATACCAGCTCCTCAAAAAGTTATAAAGGGTGGAAAAGGAATAAAATTATCGGACAATGCTTTTAGTGAAGAAAGTGAAAATTCAGATTTCTCTGATTCTGAAGTAACTGTTGAATATGAATCCGAAAATTCTGAACATCTTAATGTTACAACTAATGACAACAAATCTCTTTCAGCTGAAAAAGAAATAGTTCAGAAGGAAAAATCTACTAGTAAGTCCGTTGAAAAAGAAATAATTAAAAGAAGTTGTACTAATTGTAAAAATAAAGGTTTTTCATCTGATACCTACAATAGTCATATTTCCTCGAACAAAAATTGTCCTTGTAAAAGTTTGCAAAGTCCTGAAATAGTTTCAAGCAGACCCGACAAAAATAAGGAAAAGACTGTTGAAGAAATTGATCAAAAAATAGAAAAATTTTTTATAGAAAGTGAACAATTTAAAATTTCAGATAAAGAAAAAGAACTGCAAAAAATTCAAGAAAAGGAAAAAGAAGTTGGAATAAAAATAGTAAATTCTATACTGAATAAACGTACGGAAGAAGATATTAAAGAAAAAATGATATTACCTAAAATTCCAAAAAGAAAGTTGCCAATGTCAGAAGAAATATTTTACAACTCTCCTGTTCAAATGATAGTTCCCAAAAAAGTTGAAGATAAAGCTTATACAGTATTGAAATCAAAACGAGAAAAATTAGTAAAAGAATGTAAAACTCAATCAACCAATTCTGATGGTCGTGGTTCTCATTCACGTGAAGCCGGTTACCTTCTACGTATCAGAGCTTTGACGTCTGATTGTTTGAATTTAATTCCACGTGATGGATGTAGAACTGTTGAAAAGAGAGCTGAATTTTGGACTAAGCTAGAGTTAATTAATGAAGCTATACAACATACAATACGTCATGCTAATGAGTGGGATATACAACATGCAAGTCAATTTCCATCATGCTCAAAATGACTTGCAATCCTCTTCTGGTTAAAGAAATTTTAGGAAGGAAAAAGAAACAAATTATACTTTTTTTCTCCTTTCTCTCTCCCGAGTGTCGTGAAATACGACCTTTTAATTTTTTTCCCTTCTTTAATGTTCCTTTCTGTCTAAATATATTTTGTGTCTATTCTTTCATGCGTAATCATTTAATCATTTTGTTCAACCCCTTTTTTTTTAAAAAATATATATTTTTTGTGGACCCGCCTCTTTTTCACCACTATAGAAATTTGGGATTTTTAAATAAAACTCAGAGCTCTTAAAATTGTTTTTAAATAAAGTTCCATTCTCTGTTTTTAAATTTAATTTTAATTTTAAATAAAAGTTTTTCATTCGTTTAAAATTAATTTTATTTTGTTGGGAAAGAAATTCTCAACATTCTATTCAAACATTATATTATATTATTGCATTCTGAGCATGTCTCTAAACATTAAATTAGAAATTACGTTTTGAATTATGCTCATATATTTTAAATTAATTTTATTGCGAAATGGACTATTTTGTTAAATTTTTCAATTAGCAATCTCATTTTATTTTATATTTTATGATCGTTAATTTTATTCCTGCTTTCGCTTGCCATATAAAAAACAATTTATAATAATATAGCTCCTAGCACATCCTGTCTTATCCAATCATCCAAAAATCCTCGTAAATTGCTATAACAGTTTCCAAATGCCATTAACAATCTGAAAATAGAATACAAGGTCTAGTATTGAAATTATATAAGTATTATATAATTATATTATATTTCCCATTTGCCTTTAGGATCCTGAATTTAATCATGGTTTTTATTAGAGTACCAAAAAAATTCTTAAATTTCAAAGAATTTTTGTCTTTATAATTTTCCCTAAATAAATTTTATTAATTAGAAAATTCATTTGAATCCAATTATTGTAAAATTGGTATTTTAAAATTTTTAAAGTTACCGTTGATATTCTATCCTGTATTTTTTCAGAAATTTATTGATAATATTGTGTTATATATTCATTTGCATTTAAAATTGACTTAAGGATCAACAAATATCGTCTAAGCAACAAATATCGTCTAAGCCGTTAATAATAATCTAATTATTTAATTTTGCTAACTGAAAATTAAAATGGTCTCCTTCAACAATACAAAAATTGTGTTGTTGTAGTACATATTTACTACAACAACAGATAGATAAATGTAGTATTATCCAAGTATTTATCTATTAGACTATGTGTTTTTGTTTTGTTATATCTGAATTACAATATATTGATCGCTGTGTCTAATTTTCTCATAATCTTTGAGTTGGAAAAATATTGTCTGCCACACTTGACCATTCATTAAGGTCAGTTGTGTACCATTATCAATATTGTTTACTTTATTTACAATGCAATAAATCTAACTTAACACATTCATTCTCTGTCCAATGATTTTTATTCTTCTTAGAATGTTCAAATATTTTTATGCTAGATAATAGAAGAAACTTCACAATTCAGGATTTGATAGATATTTATGTTGAAACCATAGATTTTTAATAAATATTCACATATTGTTTATCACTTTTGTGATAATATTTCAGTCAGGTTTATTATCTCTTATATTATTATCTCATGTTTATTATCTCTTAATTTAAAACTTATTAATCATTGCGTATAAGATTAACAAGGGGACTTTATATTTAAGGTTTTATAAATTTAATCATTTCGTTTTTAAATCCTCGTCACATTTAAACAAATGTATATATGATACAATTTCCTATCATATCCAATTCGCTATGCATGTTATCATATCTAATAATCCACATACAAATTTATTATTATTTTAAAAATTTAGAATATACTACAATCTTTCGATTAAATTATTTAGATACTTTTTTATAAAATAGTAAATTTATTTTATATTAGTTCTAATCAGAAACTCATTGCAATAGAAACTCATTTTAACTTAATTAAAATATTAATTTTATTCTATTATACTGTGCAGAACTTTCTTTACTTTTTTCTATTAATAAACTCATTCAACTTTTGATCTAATAATTCTCAAGTAATTACGCACAACAGTATAATAATATTAAATATGAAAATTCAGATTTAAATTTTAGAAAATGTAATATAAAATAATATTACATTGTAATCTACTAGATTAAATACATGTGCAAAGCACCAGATCGAATCTACAGAAAGCATTCTACTTGAACTTAACATAGCGCTTGCACCGTCTCGAATTATAAAATGAATTTTTTCCCTTCCTATTTTAAAATACAAAAGGACTCAGAAAAGACATTTAAAATATTTTTTGGACTAATTAAAAAAGATATTTTTGATAATAATGGATCATTACGAAAAAATATGTTTTTAATATTCAACATAAAAACATAATTTTACCAAATAATAATTGTTTATTGTTTAAAAATCAATCTAAAATTTGTAAAAGTTTGATAAATTGCTGCTAAATTGTGTTGATTGTAATCCTTAATAATTGTCGAATTTACTTTTAATGGAATATATAATTGTCTTTATAAAATATACTCAATTTAAATTTAAATGTAGAATAGTATGATTAAATAGACATATTAACATAGATATATTAATTGGAGGGAAAACGGAAAAATAAATGGATTTTAACTATTGTGCGCAGTTATCATCATAATATTAAGCTGTATTATTGTCAAATCAACATTCCTTAAAAAAGCTTAAAAATATATAAGGTTTTATTGATATTTAATTTTATTGATATTTTTCTTAGAGGATTTATTTTGTTAAGTTGATTTGTAGAAATTTATTCTTAATTTCTGAACAAAAAACTAACAGTTATGAAGAGAATGCCAATAGAATTCAGAATTCAAGAGGTATTAAACATAAATATTTCTAATTTTAATAGATCTTGTAATAGATATAATTTAAGTTATTTATTAAATTTCAAATTTTTATAATTTCAATGATTTCATAATGTTTTAATTATTTACCTAGTTCAGTATCAAGTAGCCATAATCCATAAGAAATACATCCAGATTTAGTTCTAGATAGGTTAGCTCTTTTCTATTTTATGCCATAAATTAAGGCATTTTATTATAATAAATTAATTAAAAATTTTTTTAATATTTATATTATTTAAAATACACCAAAATAATATTTAAGTTAATTAAAAATCCAAAATATTGATATATATACATATTATCAAATTTTTATTTATTATTAAAGTGTGGATATGAAAAACCGAATTATTTTTATTGCGACTTTATATATGTGTGGGTTAAATTTCAAGGTTACAAGGATCTTTTTGTACGTCATAAAATTAATTTTCTCATGTTTTTTATTCCGTTGATTAATTTAATTCAATAAGTATTATAAAATAATTTCATATGATAATATTAATATTTATAGATTTGATTATTAATAGAAATCCATCAGGTAGATGCAATAATTAATTTTATTAAATTATTATTATTTTTTAAAAAAACTAAACAAAATCTAATCAATTTAAACAACATCATCTATATGATAACACTAAAATTCATTACATAAGAATATTTTTAATTGAAAGATTATTGACTTTGCTTTTCCTCTAGCATAAACTGTAAATATTTCATTATTAAAAATTTAAGTTGATGATCTAAATGTGTACATTTGACTAATCGTACATTTGAATAATTGTTTTTATATTTTAATTCAATTTATATAGAATTTTATCAATTTACATAAAATATAATTGCTTCAATTTATATTGGAAAATACCGGAAGTAGCATTTGATGTTGAGGGAACAAAAGAAGGATCAGCAAAAAATTTTTTAACAAACATATTTTAGAATTTTGCTATTAATAATTAATAAGATAATTGGAATACCAGAAGAAAAGTGGAATGTTTAGGCAAAACTAATAAATAATAAATCTTATAAATATAAACAAATATATTGGTAATACCAGAATAAGAGGAAGCAGAATTTGATTATAATGCGAAAAATTTTTTTATCTAAAAATATTTTATAATTTTGTTATTAATATAGACAAATATAATTGAAAATGCCAGCAGAAGATGATGAAGAAGAAGAATTTGTAAAAATCTTTTGAAAATCTTTTGTTTTCATTAAAAATAATAATTATTGACATTTAAATTTTGCTAAATTTTTTTTAAATAAATACCTAATTTGAATAAAATAATTATATTGATATTATTTGCTTTAGTAAATGTCGAGATTATTTTAGTAATGTTGAGATCGCAAATTTTTATTGCAAGCCTCACATATTATAATAATTGGTCCAGTTATAAATTAATTTATTATTTGGACTTGATTTGAAGTAAATTTGTAAAAATTATGTGAAATATTTAAACCCGAATATTTAAAAAAATCAATAAATTTAGCCTTCTTAGGTATATATAGGTTTAAATTTACACTTTAAATTTATACTTTTTAAATTTTCACTTGAGTTCTTTGAGCTTATAATTCTCTGTATGACAACCCCATTGCGCTAAATTGAGCTTCTTCAAATAGAAACTAAGTGGTTCTTGGTCGTTAATAATTTCGGACCTTGTATATTACTGGTCTAAATATATTTATTTACATAGTCTAATCACATTTTCTAATTTACTTTGTCTAATCAGCTTTTCTAACATGTTTTTTAATAACCAATTTTTCCTTCAACTTTCTTACTAGAGAAACTCAAGAGTATTTTAAATCTTATCAAATTTTCTATATTTTTTTCAGATATTTATTTAATCTGCTTATTATTTTTTAGGACTTCTAAGCGCAAATATTAATGCGGATTTCCTATTTGTTAGAAGGCATATTCATCTTTCGAAAAAATTTAATGACCGAATTATATTAATTCGACTTTTCGGGTTTTGTGGTATTGCTCATTTTTTTAATTGATTCACAAGTCACTCACATAAAAAAGTAGATCATATATATGATCAGTCTTTTAGCATTGAAAAATTATTGATAACTTTCTTTCCTAATATTAAAGTCAATACATCTAAATAAAATATGTATTTTAACTTATACTCAATAGTGTATACTTGCTAATCTTTATTTTTTAAATAATATAAAGTGCCTCTATAATTTTTTGTGTCGGCTACAATGGAACAAAACATTCGTGTTATTATTTTTAGTAGGAGCCTTATTTATAATTTTTCATTATTAAAGTAAATTTTTAAATAGACATTTTATTTTTTGTTTTTGTTCCAAAGTTTATAATAATTTTTAAATAGTATTAAAAATATATAATGTGATGATAAAAATATAAATTAAGGATAAAATGAATAACATGAATGAAAAAATTTTTGAGTGAGTTAGAATGCAAGCAAATTCTATTTTCTTTATGCGTTTCCTGCCTAATTATACGTATGTTCAATCATCCTTGAAGAATTTTATTATAATTAATTTTTAATTAACTTATTTAATAATGTTCTTATTAAATAATATATAAATATATTTAGTAAAAAGTAGATATTATTTATTATTTGCTTTGATTCTTAATTGCTGTCGATTAAGAATAATTTTTTGGTTTTTTTATCATTTGAGCAGGCAAAATCTGTTCAAAGTCCTTAAGAGGACTCTTCGGTTTTAATTGTGCCGTTAATCCTTCCAGTATGTGTTCGATTATTGTCATGTGATCGTATTTGAAAATTATAAAAAATAAATTTATATAAAGGCAGCTAATTAAAAATTTTAATAAATTATTATTTTATTCTACTAAATTTACTTTGAATTTTTATATTATAATATCATCTGAGCAAGCTGAATGTGATCGCACTCCATAAGGAGTGCGATCATTGGCTTTTTATTTCTGCTAACAATTAAAACTATTAAAATTTCTTCCAATTATTTCTTTAATATATTTTTAAATTAGTAAAAACCCTTCTTTAGGCATTTTGTCTGTAGTTTCTTTACATTTCTCCTTTTCCAATATTTCAATCAGTTTAATGGCCGAAGCTTGGATATTCAGATTACTGGTGTACTGTGCATGTTGCCAATTTTCGAGCAACACTACTTGTGGTGCATTGAGAAGTCAAATGACAAAAAATTATACAACAATTTTCTATATTATTAATGATCGTTAATAAAATCAACTCAAAACATTATACATAATTTAAACCTGAATTTTATTATTTTTTGTTATTTTCCATCCTTATTAAATTTTTTTATTCAAAATCATGTTAATGGTATTATTGAAGAAAATATACTTTTGATATTTTATATTTCTAAGTATTTCCTTTTAAAAATTAATTTTATATTCATTTATTTGAATATGCTCGACACTGCCCTAGCCTTTCATTATCTTACTGTTTCTTGACCATATTAAATCAGCCGTATCTTTTCATTTTCTTTACTCATACTTAACATCTGCTTCATATTTAGAACGGCATTTCTTTATGTATATTTATTTTTGTTTGTAATATTAAAGAACTGTAATTAATTGTAATATGAAGAATTATAAAATATAAACCTGATAATCTATTATGATATTTGTACTTTGATTTTTAATAAAATTTCTTGTTAAGAATGCGCTATGGTGTTAAACATTAATATATTCAAAAAAATATATATAACAAATCTTCAGCTGTTGTTAAATTTCAATATATTAACAATTATGATTTAAAAATAATTTTTTAAATTTATTAAAATTTCTTATAAAATAAGTTATTCTTTAAAACAGAAATTAAATTAAAACTTTTTCTTACTTAATCGGCTTTAAAAATACTACTCATTATCCTTTGAACACACACTAATGAATTAAGTCATATAAATGACGAGCATAAAAATGTGCTGCGACATTGATATTAAATGGAAAGCAGGGCATGGAGAGGAAGATATGAATTTTAGAAACTTTAAAAAATATTTTAATGTATTTTTCACAGAGTGTCAAATATACGTGTCCATAAATGCGATCCATCTTCATTTTGATTGTTCTGCCTTGAAATTTTTCTGATTCATTATAGTTAATTTTTAAATCATGTAAAAAAAGTTTTATTATATTTATGGCTTATTTTTACATATTTTAAACAAAATATACAGGGTGGGGCAAAAGTTCGGCGACAAATGTTTTTAATAAAATCTATTGTAAAAAAATTTTATTTAAGATCAAAAAATGATAAAATATAATCAATAGGATATAATAATCATTTTATTAAAGTAATTTCTCAAAATGATCGACCCTGACTGAAATACACGCATCCAAATACTTACGGGTGTTACTCACAATGGTCGCGCATTGTTCCACGGTTATTTCGTTTCAGGCTCGCTCCAAAACAACATTAGTTCCTCCGATGTTGCGTATCGGATTTGGCATACTTTTTGCTCCAGAAATGCCCAAATAGAATAATCCACTGACTTGAATCCAGTGAGTTTGAAGGCCTTAAATCTTACTCCCAAAAACCAGGAAACAGCTCCCCACAGAGCTGGATTGTCGTTTTGGCTCCATGCGCGGGTGCTCAATCCTACTGAAGCGAGAATTGGTTTTCTCCGTAAAGCTATAATGGCCATGGATGCTCAATCCCCCTCAGAATGTCATTTTTAGACTAGCATTAATTTTTACATTTCACCACTCTGTTATGGCGACCAGGCGTTTAATGCTTCGACATTTCTGAAGCTTCTGATGCTTCATTCGATAGATACGGAAATATGCGCGGCTGATCTTTTAGCTCCGATGTCTAAGCTTCACTCTGACAATTCTTAGGAGGCTCCTCGAGCTCATTCCGAGATCTGAGGCAGTTTTTCACATCGATTGTTCAGAAAAACGGCGAATTCGGAATCTGACCACGTCGATGTTTTCAGGCGTAACTGCGGTTACCGGCGGGCCACTACTAGGACGGTCCTTAGTATTTCCAAGCTCATGATATCGTTTTATTGCTTTGAAAACCAACATACGAGCCGTCTAGCGATGTCACATTTTCGAACATTTTTAAAATACAAAGAAATAATAGAAGCACGATTTTCCAAAAGTCTCTAAAATTTTTACTTTATGAGATAGAAAAAAATTTTCAAGATAAAATTTGTAGAGCACGAATCATAGAATATGGGTAAAATAAACAAAAAGCAAAATTTAAAATAAAATTTTAAGAAAGGACAAAATAATATTTGTCGCCGAACTTTTGCCCCACCCTGTATAAAAATCAAAATATCTTCTACTTATTGGATTTTATTTAATTTTTATTGATTATATTTTCTATATGTTAAAGAATTTTTTTCTAATTTATGAATAAACCAATTTTCTATTAAATAGATTTATAACATTGATCAAAAGATAGAGTAATGTAGTATATTTGATATAATTATGAATTACTGTAAGCACTCATTTTATACAAATAAAAAATATTAACATTTATTTCATAACCTGTTAAAAAACTTAAGTCTAGATTTTCTTTCCTACCAGATTTATTTACTATCAGAATTCTAATTTTTTAAATAAATTTTGTTATCTAAATTATCGTTATAAACACTTAAATATTCTAATTTCACATTATTTCCAAAGAAAAAATTTTCTTTTTAACGAAAAGCTGGCAAGCAAACATACAATTTAAAATGAAGAGATTTATTAGCAAATTTAGCAAATTTTATTAGCAAATTTTACTATGAATCGCTGAATAAATCGCTGAATCCATCCAAAAAATCCATCAAAAATCCTATCATCCAAACATTTTTTATATTCAAATAAATTTTTTGAAAAATAATATATTTAAAAATTATTATTAGATGAAAATTATTTTAAGTTATTATTTTTATAACAAGTTTATTATTTTTATTTTATATATAATGTGACCTTATTTATCTAGCAATGATATTAAGACATTTGAATACGCTAACAAAATAATTTTTTACAAATGATAAATATTACTTAGTTGATTTCGATATAAACAATCATAAATTTTTATTATTAAGCTTTTTATAATGCAAAGCATTACTTTGTTTATAGAACATAATTAAGAATTTTAATTATCAATAAGTTTTGCAATTTTGAATATTTTTCATAAATATCGATTATTTTTTGTAGGTGGTTAAGTCGGTTTTATATTTTCTATTAAGAGTCAATCTTAAGTTACCGCTCAGCATACCACAATTAGGAGCGCGATAAGCGGCAACCCCATACAAGTTGACCACATCACGTACTGAAGTTGTTATATGATATATCAGTTTTTAATCTGCTAGGACCATTAACGTAAATGTTTTAATTTATAATAATATGTAAATAAACAAATTCTAATTCAATTAATTATATTAAAAATATTTTATATTTTCAAATAATTTAAACTAAGCTTGGACAAGTCTAAAAAGGTATACAAAATTTTTGAATTTATATGCCGTATAAAATTTTAATTAAATCGGCCATCTTTAATTAATTAATTAAATCTGCGCATCTGTGTTTTTTATATTATTATACTGGACGGACGGGTAATTGTCTTGTAAAAAGGGGAGAAAATAGTTTATTACTAAATATTAAATTATATTTTTGTCTAGTGAAATAATTTATCAATTTATTTATATTTAGAAAGGTTGGGTAATACACATTTTATTAATTATTTTTATGTAAATTAAAGTTCTGGTAAATGAAATTTTAAATAAACGCCAAAAACTCACAAATAAAAAAATAATTCAACCTGTCCATATAAAACAACCTTATTTGCAATTCTATAATAAAGCATGAAGGGTCTCATGTGCTATAAAGAGAAATAAATATATTTAAAAAATATAGGTTTAATATTTTTAACAAATAAAATTAAATTGTGATTGAATATTTGAATTGAATTTTTTGATTTTATTTCAAAAAATAATCATCACTTTCAACTAATGATTTATTTATAATTTTATAATTATTTATAATTTTATAATTATATATTCAAAAAAATTATATATTAAAATATTAATTATTTTGTAACTAAAACATTTTAATAATATCATGTTTTATTTTATATTTGTAAATTTCATTTCAGAAAGTCAATTTCATTCATTTATCTTAAATTTTTCTTGAATTTTTAAAATATATAAAATCAAAATAAAATATAATGATATATTATAATTTATCTATATACATACTAATATTTCAATTATAAATTTTATAATGATAATTTTTATTAATAACTACTTACATATTTAAATATTTTTAATAATAAATTTTTTATAATCTAATAATCATGAATAATTGTCAATAAACAAGTAATAGTATTTTTGATTGAATCTATTAATGTTTGTTAAATAATAAAACTAAAATTGAGAATCAGGGCATAAAATTAGATTTACCATAACATTTTAATATTAAATGTTAATATGAGCTTTTACTCGAATTATATTTGCTTATTAAGTTTATTGAAGCAAGATTTTACTGGGTTTAAGAATTTTCTCTTCAAATTTTTCCAATTCAATCAAATTTTAAATTCAAATTCAATTTTCATTTAAAAATTAAAAATGACCGTGGCCCTCAACCCTAATTTTGCTACAACCCTAATTTGTAGCAAAAGGTTTGATCAGAAGAATCTAATAGTAAATCTAATAGCTATTTTTGTTATTTCACATTATTAAGTTAAATAATAAATCTAATAGCTCTAGAAGAATCTAATAGTTTGCTTGGCGTCCTTATTATAACTCTGACATGTCAATTTCTGATTAAATAATAGAATAGGTATATGAATTTTTTATACATTTGCCTAAATTTTTAGCAGAATGTTATAGTTGAAAATTCTTCCATCCTTTTAAAATTTATAATATAACGATAATATCAACATATTTTTCAAATAAATAAAAAAAGATTGTGCATAATCTTCTTTAATTTGCAACTAAATTTATTTATTTATAATAATTTAACAAAATTACCCTTTGTTAATTTAATTAACATTTATTCTTAATTTAGTTAGTTTTTTTAAATTTCTCATTTTTAAATGAATAAAAATTACATTACATTCAATTAATGGCAGCTTAATGTAGAAAATTGAACCCATTTAACAAGCAATCCCTTAAAATCTCCATTCTCATCCAATCTAGAATCAGCTATTTTTTCTATCTCCCAATAAGGAGACCGATTCACAACGGCATATGGGAGAATGAAACCTTTAATTTTATTTAGTTTTAATTATATTATAGATGTTAATCTTAATAATTACTTATATAAATATTAATTATATTAATTCAATATTTTAAAATTCTTCAATAATAATAAAGAAACAAATTTGAAAGAATTCGTTTAAATACAATTATAGGAAAGTCTAAAGGATTTATAAAGAAAAAGAAAAAATCTAGAAAGTCTTTCAACGTTCAGATTTATAGAAATGTTTTTAATAATTTTCATAAAAAATTATTTAATAAAAAAAAATTTTTTTTTAATAATTTTCATAAAAAATTACCCTCCTCTTCCATATTACCCCAACTTGTTTGGACATTTATCGGGTTAATTAATATCGACCCTAGAACGTATGTGCCCTACGTGAATTCACTTTTATCACTTTGGTTTTTTCTTTAACGGGCATTTATAAAACAAATTTTCTATTTTCATAATTCAAAAATGCATTAAATTATACAGGGTGCGTAAAAAGTCCTTGCCCACACTCTTTTGGGCATAAAAATTTATTCAAATGGAATTTTGACAAATAAATTCACACATACAATCACAAGAATGTGTGTTATTAGAAAATTAAAAAAGTTTTGCAAAATTTTACACATTTGAGGAAATACAAGCATCTAAAGCTCGTAGAAATTGACTTCGATGGTCGCAACTTCATCATCACTAATAGTTTTGTCCCAGGCACGCCTTAATGAAGTTTTAAAATTCCCATTTATTTTTGATATTTTCCGCCTAATAATTTGCTTCAAAATTGCCCAAAAAGAATAGTGCAAAGGATTAGGATCTGGTGATTTAAGATCCGGTTAAGATCTTGTAAGATATGGCGAAGGATTAAGGCTTGTTGACCTCCTATTTAATTTTTTTGCACATGTGTTTTTTTGCACATGTGTAAAATTTTATTTCTGCACATGTGTAAAATTTTGCATTAAAAAAGAGCGAATTTAAAATTAAAAAAGAGCGAATTAATCATAAAAAAATTAATATCGGCCTTAGACAAGACTGGTCGCCTGCTCATGGGGCAAAAACAACAATTCAGCTGTGTGAAAATTTGTATCTCGTTTTTGGGTTGCTATTATTTGGCCTTCAAACTCACCTTATTTTAATCCTTTGGAAAATTATTTTTGGTCACTTTTGTAGCAAATGATTAGGCGGAAAAGATAAAAATAATTAAAAATCTGTAAACTTCATTAAAGCGTGCCCGGGACCAAAAAAGTGGAATGACTGTGCGACCATCGTAGGTAATTTCCACAATGTTTAGATGCTTGTATTTCTGCACATGTGTAAAATTTTGCAAATCTTTTTTAATTTTCTAATAACACACATTCTTGTGATTGTATGTGTGAATTTATTTGGCAAAATTCCACTTTAATAAATTTTTATGCCCAAAAGAGTGTGGGCAAGGACTTTTTACGCACCCTGTATAATGCATGTTTTGTTTTTAATATTTATCTAATAAATTTTTGAATATATTAATTCATACATACTATTTTTAAATCAACACCAATTTAGAGTTGTATTTTTAAATTTCTTTGCTTATAATCTCAATAAAAATAATATTTTTACCAATATGCCTCATTTAATTTTTGAAATAAAGCCATTTTTATATTCTATATTTAAAGTAATTCGAAGCACTTTGTTTATTTAAAATCGAAGCCAATCAACTCATCGAGAGTAAGAGTATAGGCAGACGTGTTTTTGTTATGTTAATTCTTGTAACAAAACACGGGCTATTTATTTCAATCTAATTTTTAATTGATTTTCCTGCGTTATATACCGAATTATTTTCTATTTGTTTAATAGTGTTATTTATTCAAGGATAAGAATAATTTAGGTAATTTATCTCAGATTTATTTTTGCATTTTAATAAAGGATTTTTGTTTTTATTAGTTAATATTTTGTGTGAAATTTATTATTGATTTTTCTGTTATTATTACTTTGCTTTCCAATATTAATTTCTTTTAGCTCTATTGGTTCTTGCACTTCTAGTGCATTAATTTTAAGGGTCGATTATAACAATTAGTATTTTCTGCAATTTACATATATTTAGAATTAGCTATCAGGAATCAATATTCTTAGATTTAATAATATTTAAATTTTTATCAATTTTACAAAACTCTTTTAAATATTGTTCCCAGTCTCTAAAATCGTCTCTACTACTAAATCTTGATGGGATTATGTGCGGTTGTTGAGGCGTTGGCTTATACAGTTGCTCATTTATTTCCAGAATTGCTTGCATTAAATCTATTTGGCTTGATTCTAAAGTTAACTTTTTAGTTATAAATTTTTATATATTAAATAATATAATATTATTAGATTAAAAAATAACGAGTTAAATATTACAATTATTCCTAATAGTAAAAAGAGGAATAAAAAAGTTTATCCTCTTATTCCTCAATAATAATTTTAAAGATTAATATTATAATTGATATTTTTATTTCTGTTTTTTTATAACAATTTTAGAGGTCAATTGGTATTGTGTGCCATTATCGCTAATAATTTTTTTTGGCAGTCCATATTCTGTAATAAATCTCCGAAATGCCATTATGCGTAAAAATTATATTTTATTGCAACGTTAGATTTTAAATTAATATAAAATTTAAATTAATATTGGACATGTTAAAGGAAATTATTTTGTTTGCAATTATCACATTGATAATAATTGAATTTATAAAGAAAAAGCCATAAGCTATGTATTTTATAAATAAAAGAATAAAAAGTAAATATTGAATAAATATTCTCTGTTAAATCACTATCTCCGGTTTTTAAAATTTTAAACTATTTAGAGAACAAATGGAGAACATTCATTGTTTAGAGAACAATGAATTAAAGGATTACTATTAAAAAATCATAAGTTACCCCCTATAAATCATAGGATTGAAGGATTACTATTTATTTAGTATCAAATAAAGAATTCAAGAATTTAACCTGGAATTGTTTTATAAAAACAGGAAATCCTTCTTCATCTTCACGGTATGAATCGTCATCAATATTTAATTTTATTATTTTATTTGAAATATGTTAACAATTTCAGCTTTTTATTAAATTTTAATATAAACAATGTATTTATAAATAATTTTGTTAGATGTTAAACTTTTTTGACGGGTCTTGTTCAATTTGTACAACGTAGTGCCACGCTTCGTTAAACTTCGATCGCTGCGATGTGCGTGTAAGTTTTGGCTTTAAAAACCTAATTCTTTTATAAAATCATTATATTAATTTAAATTAATATTATAATATTAGTGACTTATAAAATTATAAAATATAAGTATAAGAATTAGAATTAATAATTTTTTAATACCACACATTTACCACACACCACAAATGCATTCATTTTGCTTGATATGGTTTATGTTAATAATTTTTTAATTTTAATAGAACAATAGCTATAATATTTTAAATCATGTGTGCAAAGGAAAAGTTAAAACATTTTTTATGAAAAAATTTGGTAAAAACAAGATACGAAAAGATATGTTTTTTTTGAGAGACTAAACATTTTTATTTAATCAAAAAATAAATAATACAATAAATAATCTGAATGAAAATTGAAAAAATTGTTGAACATAAAACAATCTTAAATATTCAATTCGTCGTATAGTATATTAATATTAATTAAACCATATTAATTAAAGAAATATATTACATATGCAAAAATAGAAAAATTAGTTTTCGATTGTTATAATTTCTTACATTGCAGGCGTTTATGATAAGTTTATATAATAATTAAATAATTAACTTAATATTCACAAAATTAAAAATCCTTTTATTTTATTTGTTTAAAACTTTTAATGAATTTTTAAAACTGAACTAATAAGAGATTTACATCCTAAAAAACTGTCCTCAACTGATTTGATTGATGGGTAAGAAGGAAAGTGTAAAAGAATACATATGGAAAAGGAAAAAGTGGCGTGGCTAAAAAAGCATACCCAAACCATATAAGTTCCCAATTTTATTCATTTTGCTCTATTATTTCATCAATTATCTGTTCTAAAAACATAAGTTACAATAGCTCGAAGTATGAAATAAAAGTAGTTAATATTATTTATTAATATTATTATTATAATCTTTTGAAAGAATGTCTTTAAAGTAGAAATTTATATGTTATCGTTTAAACAAACAGTCTAAATTTCTTTCGGAAAAACTCGAATTACATATATGTACTACAATTATATACATTATATAATTGTAAGCTAACCAATTAAAATAATGTCAAGACTATCGTATTTACATGACTATGATTTTCACAATTACAAGTTCCAATATTTTGGTTAAATTTACAAGAAATTATATTAAATAAAGCTTTCATACTGAGCAATCCTTTTATTTATCTTTTATATATATTTTCTTGTTTACTTTAACTTGCTTTGTTAAATAATTTTCATGTTTTTTAATAGCTTTTATAACAGTAAATATTGATATTAGTTAAAATGTATTTTTCGATTTTTTCTCTTTGTTGTTTGAAAATCCTCAATCCTATTATTATTTGCTTTGCTAAAATTTTGCAATAAGTTTTATTAATAATGTATGACATTTAAATTATTTCAAAAATTTGCACTTATTGAATTATTTAAAAAGTACTAATTTTAAAAATTATATTTACTTGTTGTCGCGAAAAGCTACTGATGTAAGCGAAGATGATTCGCCCTTTCCTTCAAGAGGGCACTACCGAAATAACTTAGAGAGCTCTCCTCCTGACCCAAACCGACTCAAAGATTTTTCAACAAACACATAGAAAAAATAGTCACTGTACCGAACATGTGTTTCTGTAAGTGCTGCAAAGACCCGAACATTTCAACGTTTAAAAGGCATATGGCAAAAAATTATAAAAATACAAAATAAAGAATTGAGAGAAAAACACTTAAAAAATATGATGAAATATTCAGAGCAAAAAAGTGCTCGAGATTGTTCAAAATGATAATTCTACAAAATTCAGTATATTCTGCATCATGCTATTTAAAAATCTAATTAATTGTCATAAATATAACAAAGATTAAACATAGAGACTCTTCATTGTCTTAAATGGTTGACCTCGGAACATTATTTACATTATTTTACTTTTATAATATTTGCGAAGGGAAGCCAGAAATAGGTCGAATATGACGTAAAAGTGGTTTGTATTTAACGAAAGTAGTATTTCTCCCATTTCTTAAAGCTAACATTTTCGAAATGACCCCAATAATCTCGGCTCCCTGTAAAAATGATTACATTGCACTTTCAAAATATAAACATTATTTTTCAGCTCATTTTTATTTTTTAGCATAAATGTATCATTTTATAAATAAATATCCAAAAGTAAAATCAATTAGCATATAAGAATGATAATTGATAACAATTTTAAATATTCTTGTTTGTGATAATCAAAGAGAACATTTTTAACTAAAAATATATATGAAATTAGAACAATGATAAATTTTAAAATGAAACTAATACATTTTAAAAAATTAATGGAGAGAACAAGTCAATTAAATTCACACAATTATAAAAATTTAAATAACATGAAAAATAAAATTAAAGATTATTGCACAGATAAGACGTAACATCAAAAATCCAAATATAAAGCATTTATAAAACTTCAAGGTTCGAACTGCTAAATTATTGAAAAATAGCGAAAATGATGCAAAAAATTAAAAACAACACAATAATTTTCGTTCAGTAAAAAAATAAATTAATAAATTGTATAAATAAGAATTAAACGTGAATAAAATCGAATTAATAAAAATATATTAGGCAAAATAAAGACTACATATAATTAAAATAGCAACAAAAATACGTTATAAATGCTTAGTTATCATTTGATGGATAGATTAAGCCTTAATGTAGAAAACATCATGTTGTTCATTTTTAAATCATTTAAATTGCAAAAATTATATCAAGTCAAAAGATACATTCCTGATTATCTGGTTTATTTTTTGAATTTTGACTACAACTTAAAAAATTATAGTTTTTATTATAAATTTAGTTAACCTAAAATATTTAAAGTAAAAATATTTAGTTTATTTAATTAAAAACTTAAATCATGATAACACCATTAATAAAATAATTATGACCATATAAAACAGAGAAAATCATATGTAAAAACAATTCTTCAATATTCTACGAAATATGTATATTTTATAATTCTTGTTGATTGTTGAATTATAAAAATTAATAACAACTTGTGGATATAAGATATTATATTTATTAAAAACATACATATTATATTTATTAGACTAATTGTTTTTAAATCCGCAGCTTCAAAAATGCCGATAATTTTTTCTCAAAAAAACAAAATATATAAATAAACTTATATATAATTATTGCTAAAAAGATTAAATCGAATTTGTAAATTAGCTGCAACGCCTAGAGATTATTTTGAAACCGATAATTTGCGTAACTCTAGACCCAATGGCGATAGAGGAGATCCCAAACAAAAATGGCTTGTAGTTCATTAAATGTTCATATATTATTTGTTTTTTTATTCATTTTTAATTAAAAGGTTGAATAGATGATTTTGATATATTTATAATGAATTCTTATTCATTATAAATATATCAAAATCATCTATTCAACCTTTTAATTAAAAATGAACAAAATTAAAATTGGTCAAATTTTTTATAAAAAAATAAGTTTGTTAAACAAAAACTGATTCTAATGCAATGAAGAGACCCACGATGAATTACTTACCCAAATAGAGAAATCCTAGTTTTAAAAAATATATAGTACTCTAAAAATATTTTATATTGTATTGTAAATTTTTAAATTAATTTTTGTAAATCTTAAATTTAAATTTGTATGTATATGTATGGGAAAGTGCAAAAATAAGTAATATTAATTTTAAAAATAATTATAACTAGAGTTAGGATTTATATGGATTATCAATCGTGAAATATGGCCATATAATATGGATTAATTATCGAAAAATATGGACTGAAATATGGATTAAAAGCCAAAATATGGGCTGAAAAATTCTAAATTTTACTTTAAAAAAATTAAAAAAGTTTATGAATTATCAATATTTTGTTCACAATTGGAGATTAAGTACATTTCAAGATTTTCAGGTGTGAAACGTGTGCGTCTGTCACTAAGTATTGTTTTGTAAATGGAGAAACTTCGCTCGACATCAACTGAAGTTACTGGTGCAAATTTGAACAGTGAAATAATATTTGGGGCCATATTAAAATCATCAAGTAATTGGCCGGAAAGCACATGCAGGATTTTGCAAATTTTCGAAAATCCGGAGTTCTTGTCAAGAATTAGTTTCCACTTTTGTCGCATTGTTATACCAACATTTCCTGTAGCTTTACCAAGAGCATCGTTAACTTCTGAAATTATTTCTTGCACTTCCATCAACGAAAGGCCTTGAGATTCTAGCTTTGTAATAGCAGTAGATATAGCTCCAAAGTTTGATTGAATGTATGCAATTTGTTGGGAGACTAATGGATTTTTAAAAGCTAATTTTACTTATTAATATAAAAAAGAATCAAAACCATAGCATTTAAAACACTTGAGAACACTTATTGAATGATGTTAAGTTGAAAATTATGAAAAATTATGCAATTATTTTAAAAATAATGAAAAAATTTCATATTTAAATAAATATTTCTACATAATATAAAAAACAGAAATATTTGCGAAAGTTTTATCATAATAAAATAATAAATAAAATATCATTATTTCAGATTTCAATAAAATCTATTCACTATGTTTTTAAAATAAAACTTGTAGAAATAATATTTGCCATAACCAATTTTATTCATCCGGTTCATTAATTAAAAAATTCTTTATTTTAATAAATGAATACTATATATTTTTGTCGTACTATCAAACGGAAAGTAAATGGACATCATTCTTAAAAAGGACGACGAAAACGACGATATAAAAGCTTAAATGATTTGAGCCCAACAAGATAGCAAAAAAAGTTTAGGCTCTACATCAACATGGTAAAATATTTAACACTTAATAATAAATAGGTATTATATAATATTTTTAATATATTTAATGAATAAACTAATTTCTAATGTTTTCAAAGAAAATAAATTTTATATGGTTATTAATAGTAAATGGGTATTAATGCCTAAATGTAAAAAATTATTATTACTGAACTAATATAGTATTACAAGACAAAATATCTGGAGTCCTTAACAACGATCTTGCACACCGTACCATTATTAAGAAATAAATTGGAGCCCAGGATCTATAACCCAGAAACAATAATTATAAAAGAAAGTGGAGCAGTTTTAAACAGGATTTAAAAACTCAAAATAAAAATTCAAAGCTCTATCGAAATAGTATCTTAAAAATCCATAGCTCTATACAAATTTTTAGACCCAGGCTAAGATCATGTCATCCCGACTATTTGATATACAACATTTAAAAACAGACAATTTTAACATGTATGAAGGGGGAAATTAGATGATTCCCTGAATGAAAATCTTAACCCTTGAAATACATAAATAACATTCAACTTTTTAATAAAATTCAATAATTTCAGTAGGTTGAATGTCTA
Source organism: Meloidogyne incognita (assembly GCA_036172945.1). NCBI lineage: Eukaryota > Metazoa > Nematoda > Chromadorea > Rhabditida > Meloidogynidae > Meloidogyne > Meloidogyne incognita. The sequence continues at coordinate 3,797,802 of JARQAC010000013.1, forward strand.
TGAGGCTAATCTGAATGATTTTGTTTATTATTATTTATTACGAAAAGTAATTTAAATAACAGTATAAAAATTTATTTTTCACAAATAGCATTAAAAATAGTAATAATAAGAAAATAATTATTAGAAACTTTAAAAAGGAAAGGCTTAGTTTAAAAGGAAAGGCTTAACTAAACGAAATTTTTTTAATATACGAAATTTTTGCTTTACAAAAGTTGATTACTAATACGATACGAAATTTGTTCACTAAACGAAATTTGTTTACAAATTTTTAGGTTTATGAAATCTGGTTACAATACGAAGTATTTCTTTACGAAATTTGATTACAACAAAAAAATTTGATTACATAATTTTTTTGATTTACATAATCTGTTTACTATACGAAATTTCTGTTTTACGAAATATGATTACTAAACAAAGGATTTTGTTTTCGAAACTTGTTTACAATTCGAAAATGGTTTACTATACGAAATTTGATTACTAATCGAAATTTTTTTTTACGAAATTTGTTTTCAATACGAAGGTTGTTCACTAAACAAAATTTGTTTAGAATTTTTGAATGAAAAAAGAAATTTTTTTTTGAATGAACAAAGAAAAATCAAATCGTACATGTTCCTTCTAAGTATAATATAGGGGGAAATTTTATATTAATCGAAACTCACTAGCTTTTTTTCTTAATCAAATGTAGAAAAAAAAGATAGAGCGTTGGAAACTGTCCATAGGAATCATGTCTTCCAATATCAAAAGTCATTTGATTTCGAAGATTTGATTCCTATGGACATATCCAACTCTAGCTTTTTTCTACAATTAATTAAAAAAAAGCTAGGGGCCCTCTTTTGTTCCAGGTTTCTCCGGCAACGTCGCCAGTTGTCTCAGATATAGAAGTGGTCTTGGATACGCAGGAACAAGTAATCTACAAAAAAATTATTGACAATTTGTAAATTTTATTATAAATTCAGGATGTGCCAGCAGCAAATCAAATAATCAGTCGACCCTCAAGGCCAACACGCGCTGCTAGAGGACGTCGTCCATTAGTGTCTCACTCAAATGTAAATTTTTTTGGAATAGTGTCGTTTTTCATTTTGGCTCTCCCCAGAATATCCATAATTGTTAGACATTCTCTCATCTGCAATATCTTCATGACGCAACTCGTCAAGTGCGACGAATGACAAATGGTATATTAAATTGTTCTCAAACCTGTATATTAATTAATAAACAATTTCTAAAGAAAATTTATAAAATTTTTCGTAAATAGTTTTATATTGTTTATTAATAAATATCATTCTGATATTTTTTAATCTAATTGTATTAGAATATGAGTCTATAACACGTGCTGCAACTACAAGTTTGGAGGATGATTTTTTGTGCCTACAACAGGATTATCAAATGAAGAAATACATATAGTTAGAAGATCAATAACGAAATTGCCGGTATCAATCACTGAAGCAAATGAGAGATGCAACTATTGTTTAAGCTTATACAATCCGAATAAATTTATCGTTTCGTTTACATTTGGCCATAATATGCACCTAAAATGTTTTTCAAAATATTCAGCAGGTTATAGAACATGTATGCAGTGTCGACGGCATTTAATAACTGGGGAAGAGCAAACAGATTAGTGAGTGTTTACTATAGGAAGGGCATTGCTACGAGTACTAATTTTATATTCTGCTCGTAGCATGTCTCTACAAGCAAGGATCCGAAAATTGTGAGGATTCTTGCTTGTAGACAGGTCTCCAAAGTTAAAGAAGCCATATATTTTCCGAATGGCTTCTTGAACTTTGGAGGCCTGATTCCTACGTGTTTTCCCCTCACTTTAAAAGAATCAAAGTTTTTTGAGTGTATTCTTTTGACATGAGGGGGAAAAAAGTATTTAATTTGTTTTTGATAACATTTAACCACACCACTTTTACACCACTTTTATAGCGAAATTTAAGAGGGACTTATTTCTTTTTTATGATTATTTATCGTTATTCGACACTATAAGCTGATCGATTGAACCTATCAATCTAATACTGTTTCATAAAATCTAAGACGTGTATAGTTCTTATTTATTTTAAATCGACCGAATAGAAAATATTGGTCTACAAACGGTTATTCCCTATTAGTGAAATTTAAGAGGGACTTATTCCTTTTTTATGATTATTTATCGTTATTCGACCCTATAAGCTGATCGAATTCTAGATCCCCCCTCTTTAGTTAAGAGACCGGACTGTATAGTTCTAAGACGTGTATAGTTCTTATTTATTTTAAATCGACCGAATAGAAAATATTGGTCTAAAACTCTGGTCATATTTGACTAAAATCCGAAAGAGGCAAAATAGGCAAGAGTATTATGCAATAGATATGCACAAAATAGACTACAATTTATCAAAAAAGTCGAATCTAAGCAATAAAATGATAAATAAATTAATTTCGATGATCAGAACTACACAGAAATCAATTTATATTAATTATTTTGTTTACGAAAATAATTTGAATAAATTTTTAGAGAAAAAATTTTTTTGAAAAATTATTTTTTTTTAAATATAATTAAAAAAAATTTTTTTTGGAAAAATTATATTTTTTACCAGAAAATAATATATTTTTACCAAAAAATAATTTTTTGACAACAAATTTCTCAAAAAATGCCCAAATATGCATAAATTTTAGCAAAAATATAAAAATAGGCTGAAAAAGGCAAATAGGGCATTTTTCCAGAAAAGGTTAAAATAGGCAATTTTAGGCAACGATAAAACTAGTTAGAAAGAAGACTGTCCAGGAAAAATAAGGCATTTTGCCTAAAATCCTAGCCCTAGTTATTAGTAATTTATTAGTTTTTCATAAATTTTTTAACAATTTCATTATTGGCAATTTCAATCAAAATTCTCGTTTTAATTGAGAGCTAGATTTGGAGCAGTTATTTAGTTTAGCAATAAAAACTTTTTCAATTCATTTTTATTTATTTTTTTCATTTTTTCAATTCATTTTTTTTTCAATTCATTTTATTATGATCCAGTAGGTTTATAAAGATAATCAACTATTCTACTTCTTCGTTTTACATTCATTATCATTACAAAACGTTTCTTTATTTCAACATTTTTTAAATAAATAAATTCTCTTTTTTCTTTCCAATCTTCTTTTATTTTTACTCCAACCTTAACGATTCTACCTTTGATTTGGATATTCAATCGAATAGCAAAATATGTAAGAAGAAGAATAATAAATTTATTCATCTTAAATTTTAATATTACATATATTTTATAAAATAAAAATAAATTCTTAACCTATTTAACATGATTGCCATTATTTGTTCCTAGAGTAAGATTAGCGGATCCTGCTCCGAAAAAAACTTGAAACTAGACTTTTAAAATAGAGGCCAAAAAATTTAAATATTTTAATTATTTGTTTGCCCTATAAATAAATAAGGAGGCATTTTGAATATTTAATTAAATGCTAAAGGCATTAGAGCTGTTTCGAAATTTCGATTTGGATAAACCAAGATTTCGAAGTTAATATTTCAAAACAGCTATTAAAAGTATTGCCGAACTTTTTTGTTTGTTTTTAAATTTTTAAAATATTTTAAGAATTAATATTGTTGTCCTATGTGTTTTTATAATGATTCCGGTCTTACATACACTTGATACTCAAGCATAGTTTGCTAGTCGAGAGGTTTTTCTGTTGGAATTTTGACAGCCGCTGGTTATACACAGCTTTAAACATATAGTAGTAAAATTGATTTAACTTTTTGTGTTAATGGGGTCTAATTTTTAAGGTTTAATTCATGCGGAAATTACGATTGCGGCATGCACATTAAGATTTCAACCCTAATATTTCCAAACAGCTTGAAAACTGATGGTAGGTAAAAATATAAACAACAAAAAGTGCAAATTCTAAAAATGCCCTAAATGGCTAAATAAATTAATATAAAAATAAAGCGGTAAATTATAAAATGTATTTATGTTATTTTATATTTATTTTCTCACCGACTGCTTTATAAATTTGCACTTTGGTAAATATAATTAGTAAATAAAACTTTGTAGTTTGTTTAGATTTGTACTCCCTTTTATCTCTAGGACTTTATTCGAAATACTCGGGTCGAAATCTTGATTGTCAATGTCAAAAATCGAAATTTCGAACAGCTCTTATTTACTTAGCATATGATGAATGAAAACGTCAATGATGAAAAGTTAAAATGAGACTATTTATTTATATTGTCTCCACAAAATTAAATTATTATATAATTTTCATAGATTCCAAACCAGGTTATTCAAATTATTTGAATATTTGTAGCTTTTGACATTTTATTAGAATTTTATTTAAAAAATTGTTTCATTTGGATTCTCGACAAATGACGCCGTCTCCTCTGAATAAGAATCTGATTTGTCTGCGAATCTCCGAATAATTCGAATACGACCCCCATCCCCCCCAAATCTGAATAATTATCCTAATAATGCCACAATTTGTTAAGTTCGGTCTGACTTAGTAACGACAAATAACAAGAATAGAATAATATCTTTATTCTCATAAAGATGCAAAGAACACCTTAAACGGCTATCCTCAAGTTTTATTACCCGCTTTATCTAAGCTAATTTATCCTTGTGAAATGACAACTAACACGCTGGTGTATATAAGCTCTAAATGTATAGAATTAGGGCAGATTAGGTTAAGGTTAATTAGTTAAGGCAGATCACTTCTTAATTTGTTCAGCTTACATAAATAAATTTCATAATTAACCGTCTTATTTTTATTTTAAAGCATTTAGCATTATGGCTTTTTTAAAATTAGTACTTTTTGTCACATACCGCGGTTAATATAATTAGTCAATACAATTTTTTATTTATTCAAATTTCTAATGAGCTGTTTGAAATATTTGGTTCGAATTCTTGGTTTATCCAAGTAGAAAATCGAAATTTCGAAAAAGCTCCAATGCCTATAGCATTTCAAAATGCATCCCTATTTATTTACAGGGTAAACAAATAATTAAAATATGTAGCAATTTTTGGCTCTATTTTAAGAGACTATTTTATATTTTATTTTATCTATATTAGTAGATTTAATTATTTGAATTTATTCATATTCTATTTTACCTCTAGATCCCCCCTCTTTAGTTAAGAGACCGGACCGTATCGTACTCTGGTCATATTTGACGCTATCCATGGATATTTCACCGACCGATAAAATTTTTGAAGTTTATGGGTATTTAAGTTTATCGGACGTACTCTAGTTATTACAAGACATTTAATTCAGTTAAGTCAAATCGGTTATACTTTATTTGTAATTATATTATATTTTTAATATTATAATTTAAGATGAAGAAATTTATTATTATTCTTCTTTCATATTCGGTTGTTCTGTTGAATATCCAAATCAAATGTAAAATTGTTGAACTTGGTTTAAAAATAAAGAATGATTGGGAAGAAAAAGAGAATTTATATATTTAAAAGAAATTCAAATAACGGAACGTTTTGTATTGATTATGAATGTAAACCAGAAAAGTAGAATAGTTGATTATCTTTATAAGAATACTGGATCGTTTTGTAAAATTGAAATAGATCCTGTTGAAAAAGTTTTTGTTGTTAAACTAAGACAGGGGCGTAAATTTAGCTCTCAATTAAAAACGAGAATTTTGATTGAAATTGCCAATAATGAAATTGTTAAAAAATTTATGAAAAACTTGGGAAAACAGGTATTTATTATTTGATATTCTAAATTTGCCTTCAATAATACAGAAATTTAATATATTAAGATTCGCCTAAATAATAATTTTATCATGAATAATAATTTTTATGAAACTTCGATGTTAGAAGAAAGTTTAGAAAAAGTAAATAAAAATGAATTGTTAAAAGAAAACATTGAGTCTTATAAAAACAAACTTTTATCAAGTTATTGGGCGGAAATTAATTTAATTGCATATAAAATTGAATTGTTAGAAAAACAAAAATGTAGATATTCAAACAAGGAATCCACAATTATTTCCATAGGCAATAAAATAAGTAAATAAATTTTTATCATTGTCTATCTTTTCATTTGATTAAAAAATTTTTCTTAATAATTTTAGGTGGAATAATTGGATTAAATAAACGAAATTGTTTCAATTGTAGAGTTACACAAACAAAACATTGGTCTAATTTACTAAAAGAACATTACTTGTGCAAACAATGTGGCGCATATAAACACATATGTGGAAAGTTTAGATCAAAAGAATTATGGTTTAAGAGTAAAAAGGTTATCTTTATCAATATCTGAAATGATTTTTAATAATTCTTATTCGGAAACACTTCACGAAACTTTACGCAATTCTGAACATACCGTATTTATTCTAATTGAATGACTCTTCTATTTGAATGACCCTTCTAATTGAATGACCCATTTTTGAGGCTATTGAAAAATAAAATGACCCCCTCTATTTGAATGACCCCCCTAATTGAATGACCCTTTTAGAGGTGAAAAAATAATTCATAATTTTTATTAATATTCTCGTACGTATATTCGTAATTATTATTTAAGAACGGATTCTTTTTATAATATTGACGATGAAATTGACGTAGAAACATCAGATGGTGAAGGACCTTCGGTAATCCTTAAGATCTTTTGTCCCTAGAAAAATATTAGTAAAAATGCTCCTTCGGTATTTTTGAGCTTGCCAGTAGGTAATCGAGTGCGCTGAGTCCGAATCTCAACTTAGAATTTGTTTATTTCGAATCCCGGACCCGAAATCGGCCTAGTCAAAATCGGCGTAAAAATTCTAAATTATATGTGTAGCAGGGGTGTGCTAATATGATTTTAAAAAGCGAAGGGCGAAAATGCGAAAGTCATTTTAAAAAGCGAAAAGCTAAAGACGAAAGTCCAAAAAGGCGAAAATCGTCGAAAGACGAAAGGCGAAATTTTTAATCACCGCTTGAGTCTAGAGATACTTTGGTCAGGTAATTCAAAAGCTTGTTAAGTGTTCCAAATCTACAGATAACTCTTGAATTAATTAATCGGCGATATCAGGGGATTTGTAGAATTAAGAATGATATCAGAAGAGTTGGACGAATATAGGGGATTTAAAGGGAAGTCAGAGGATATTACAAGAAAAATTTGGCCTTGATTTTCTAATCTCTAGACTTCTCCCTTCGTTGTCTTGAAAAGGGTCTGAGAATCCTGGGAAATCACTGGATCCTGATCCGAAAGCTTGAATATTCGCAAAACAACCAGGATTTTATCAAAACGCAATTTTAAGTTGTCTTATTTTGTATTTTATTAAAAATTTTAATGGAAGAATTTGAATAAATTTACATAAAAAGTTAAAAATTTTTGATAAACTTTGAAATAATTTATTATCGAAAAATAGAATGACCGCCTCTATTTGAATGACCTCTCTAATTGAATGACAAATTTCTGGGTTATTGAAAAATAGAATGACTGTCATTCAATTAGAATAAATACGGTAATAAAAGTTTTGCCCAACCGTGGACCGATAGTGATATAAGCGAAATGTTATTATGTAATTGAACTTACTATGCTTTATATACTTCCGTTAGATAACTTCTCATTAAAAAATTAAGGACGATCGTAAATGTTCTATTTGTGATGTTACTCATACATCACAATGGCACCGTTACTCAAAACCAGGAAACTATTTATGTACTGCTTGTTATAAAAAACAGCAAAGAATAAAAAAATCAAATAATACAAAAGTATGTGTTCATTTTTCTTCAAAATTCAATGTAATTTATTAATTTAGATCGAGTAGGTAATCGAATACTATCTGGAGAAGTCTGACAACACCCAATTGGTGAATTGATAAATATTAGTTTAGAACAGGGTTCGGATTCGCTTATTTTGGAAGTAAGTACTTACAAATAGACTTTTTGGGTACAAAATTAAATTTACTTTAAAATTCTCAAAATTTTCGCCTGCTTTTATGTACTAACACTTAACATTTTCTCGATCCGAACCCTGGTTTAGAATAATATAAAAATTGAATTTACTTTTATTTACATCTATTCTCTTTTGCTCTTTGCTTTCCTTAACAATATTTTAAAAAATATAGATTATATTTACATTTATGCCTTGTGAGTGTTTAAAATCGTTGATTAAATATAAAAAATCAAAATTACGGAAAAACTCATTTGCCCTTAGAATTTGATTTAAAATTCCAGACTGCGACCCTATTTATTATAGGTTTTCAGCAATCTAAAGAATTTATAGCATACTTTAATCTATCAACCTAAAAAGAAATAGAATTCTAACGTAGACATAACGAGTTATACTGTGTGGAAAAAATTTACGAGTGCCCATAAAATTTTGCACTACAGTGTAAGGGTGCGACATGTGAATTAAGGTTTAATAGCATTTAGAATTTCTAAAGAAATTAAAAATTTTCAAAAATCATCTGATTAACTATTTAATGTGCATACTCCATGTTACCGCAAGCCCAATGACCCTAAGAGCTATAACTTCATTCAAAATTGTCGAATACGTGTCTCCCTGGTAAGTTTCGATGCGGCTCGTGGACATGGCGTCTCGGATTCGAACATTTTGAACAAATTTTCTGCTCACAGGTACCTTGACCTACTGTACCTTGCCTGCTCACCTATTCTATAAATAAAATTTATTTTAAAATTTAAAACAAGAAAATTAAAATATGTAAATAACAATTATGTTTATCTATAAGTACATAATGTAAGTAATGTCACAAACTAATTTAGTCTATGGGGAAATAATAAAGAGTCCTAGTAAAATCGACGACAAGCTTAAATTGAGAGCAAAATTCAATCAATTCAGAACTTGAATATTATGTGAAACACATTTTAAAAGATTTGGGTTAATTGTCAAAGAAAATTTTATTTGAACAAAAAGTTTAATAGATCAGAAAAAAGTCTCTTATTTTTTAAATACTTTATTTTGTTTTTTAAAATAAATAAATGATTAATAACAAAAATATTTTTAATAATATTTTATTGCTATTAAATCTTCAACATACTTCTTCAAATTATTAACCTGAAAAAGCAAATATAAATTAACTTCAAAAATAAATAAACTATATGACCAGGACTACTTTGTCATGGTCTTTCTGATAAGACGAACTCGGACAGGGTTTTGAACTTTGTATAGTCGGAACCGAACCAAATTATTTTTCGGTTTAGTTTTGTTTTAATCGCTAACCCTAAACCCAAATATTTACAAAAATATATCTCACTTGAATATATTGTGTTAATGATATAGGGATGTCCAAAGTAACATTATTTTCAACCATATTCTCTTTTGTTTCCAATATATACCAAAGTGAAGCATCTTTAAAAGTTAGAATTAATTCTATCTTTTCATTTTTATTTAAACCGTGATGGCTAGAACATATATTAGTATCATCTCTTTTCAACTTAATCCAAGATCCATTCTTTTAAATTTAATTAATTAAAATCAAATGAAATTTGGCTACCGTATATGAATCTATACAAATATATTTTCCTGTAATGTTCATTTGAAAAATTGTGTTGCCTACTAAATATAAAAAAATTTCAAAAGTATTTAATTTTATATATTGCGGAAATAAATTATAGATCAATCTTATTTTGATTCATCATAAAAAAGTTTCCGATATTATCTATATGTATAAATACGATTTTTTAATATCATTCTAATATTTGTTAATACATCTCTAGGTTTTAAGAATGAATCAAATTTTAAAATATTTAAAATCAAACTTGTGTCATTCCATTCAATAGCCGCATGAAGAAAATTAACAGTAATATTTTCTTTTAATATATCTGGTGTTTTTCCACTAATAATGACTTTGCTTCTACTGTTCAATTGTTTTATTACTCTTTGAGTTCCTTCTTCCAATTCAGCTTCTGGAATATTGTATGTTAGACTTCTACATTTATCGAATTTCCATCAAATAATGCGTAATTAATATGGCCTGATATCTTAAAAGGAAATTATTACATGAAATCTCAATGATACTTCTCCCCCGTCACATCCATTCCTATTTAACCCTGAATTTGGATTTTATTTTGTTATATGTATATAGGTCTTAAATTTAATAAATTTCAGACCTTATGGAGGGAAATAGTCTGCATCAGATTTTTCTACATACCCCATTGTGGATGAGAAAAGTTTATATAAAAAATGTCTATTTTAGATTTCTGTTTTATTCTAATCTATTTGCAAACACAATTTTTTTTAATTTGGAAAAGGAATTTGTAAAGTTTTGGGAAAAACATACCTCAACACGATTTATTGACCAATGAGGAAATATGTGATGCGGATAATAGATGTCATCACCACCATTAATATTAATTGTATAGTTACCCTCTGACGCTTTAATTATCATAACTATCGGCATACCAGTTACAATTGGATTTGTATGGAATTTTTCAAATAGAAAAATTTTTGTTTTAGCGGAATAACTATTTATCATCAAGTGCGAATTTTTTACTTTAATATAGTCATATCCTGTATTTATGTCAGGCTCAAAATTGAAACTCAGCTCCATCACGATGTCAAAGTCTTATTAAAATTAAAAATGTTAATTGAATTCATTAAAAATTTTACTAAAATTATTAGCAATTTGAGAGTCGTGAAATAATTTTACAATAAAACCATATTCAGGATACATCACTTCACTAGCTGAAGTTACCAAAGCCTCGAAACAAACGATGGTTCCATATCTTTTCAATTTATTAATCTCTCTTCGATAAACCAAAAATGGAAATTCATGATGTTCACCATGGAAATAAGTATGATCCAAAAGCAGAATATCACCATCTAACTAAAATAATATCTAAACGGTTGGCAGATACATATTTATGACTTGTTCAGCATTTCATGCCGTGGAAAATTCAATTAACTCCTCAGGATATTATCTTGCACAATATATAGTATAACTAGGAAATTCTATATGTATAAGCTAACAGTATCTTAAAAACCGTGTTCATGGAAACAAAAAATGTAATGAACGCCTATTACATTAAATCAAAGATGTAACTTTAATTGAATTTAAAATTACCAATATTCTATTAATTGTCCAGATTGGAAAGTCATTTCTTATTGTAAAATTTTTCATAAATTCACCATTAATAAATGTCTCAATTAATGTTTTATAACTGTGTTCATTTCTTACGCTAGTAATACGTAAAAAAAGCTCGTATGGTCTTCCCCTTTCAAATATTTTTATTGGAACAGATGTTTTACATTTGAATTGATCACATATTTCTTTAATAAATCTCTCTTTAATACATTCATCATAATTATTAGAGCACTTAAATTTTATAAATTTATACATATACAGTACAAATTGCATTTCAGTCCAAATATTATCTGGTAGGCCAAATTATTTTAGAACTCAATTACATTTGGACTTTGTTTTCCTATTATGTAGTTGGCTTTGTTTTTTTCACATGTTGTTTAAAATTTTATCTTTAATACTTTGGAATACCTCGTCGATTTTTCTTCTAGAAACGAAAATTCCTAGTGAGACGAAGATTGCGATAACAAAAATTCCGTTTATTTCCTTGGTGACAAATATTCCGCTGGAAAAGTTCCGAAAGTCAAGGAGCCGAAAATTCCAGCGACGAAAATACCGTAGACCCATTGATGATATCTACGCGTAACTCTATTTATTCAAAATTTCATATCAGTATCCCCGGAGTATACAAGAATATCTTTATCCGTAAGCATAACTGATATAATTTACTTACGTCCCCTGTTTTAATTGTTACATTTGTTAAATTATCGAAAACATCAAATTTATAAAGAAGATTTCCAACTTAAATAATATTATTAAATTAAAAATTAATATTTTTAAAAATTACTGTAAGGATTTTCTTCTACGCCATTCAATAATTTTATACTAAATTTCGTTGCTTCATTATTTATTTTGAAATGACAACGAAAAGATGTTTTCTTGCTAATAGTTTCTCTAATCTTTAATGAATATGGCATTTTATTCACATCAAACTTTTTATTGTGATACTAAATTTGATTAAAATTAAAGTGAGATAAAAATATTCTTATTCAAATATATTTTAATAATAATTATCCAAAAAATATTTTATGAGTAATACCCGTTGTTCAAACGGGGGCAGGCCAAGGACCGCAGAGCAATAACTTCGTTCAATATTTTCGAATCCGACCCGTCCTGGTTCGGATTGGAGCCGCCGCCATGGTTCGGATCCAATTCAGCTCTTATCAGCGCGTCCCATATTCGAAATTTTTGAATGAAGTAAATTTTGTGTCAACTATTAGAATATTAAGTCCTGGGCCTGCGGTACGTTGAGGTTAAAAAAAGTTCATGAATCATTATAAACAATCAAACTATAACTGATTGAAGCGATTTTTAAGGACGATAATAAAAACTTTCGAAAAATGAATAAGGGCAAGACAATTTTTTGTCAATTATTAAAATATTAAGTTAGAAAGAGTGAATATATGTAATAAAAACTCCAAAACCTACATTTAACCTTTGATTATCAATCATTTTGATCATTAAAGGGGTGGCTAAAATAAAATCACCACCAATTTCCATTTTGATTTCAGACTCCTTCAAAAATGTTCCATTCCACCATTCATTTGCCCAGAATTTTTTAACAAATTTTTCAAAAACATTACTTTGAAATAATATCCAGACATAATAATTGCTTATTCGCATAATTAAATCTATTGATGCTCCATATTCAAACAAATTGATACCGATAAATTTTTTAAATGGCCTTGGTTTTTTATACTAAATTAGGATTTTAAAAACTAAACTTAACTTTAGGAAAATGTTAAATAAATTTTAACTTTATGAGAAATAAATGGATTGGTGGAATAAAAAAGGATTAAAGAATATCGGGGGATTTTTTGGGCCACGACTTCCGTTGATTTTTTGGGGATTAAGAAAGATCAACAGAGAGATGGTACTTATTCAGTCCCCCCCCCCCACTCAGTTTTTTGAAAAATATGTAAAAATGGTCAGTCTGAACAACAATTGTAGAACCCATCGAGCTGTGTCGAATGAGACCAAAATCAACAAAATCCGACTTAATTTGACCGAAATACAGACCCCAGAACCACTGGGGCGTATAATCATATGTACTAGAATTTATACAAATGATAGCTCATTCGAAAGAGCTCGTCGAGCTGAGTCGAATGACACCAAAATCGACGTAATCCGACTTGATTTGACAAAGATATGACATAAATCGTCGACTCCGGTAGGTCTAAATAACTTTGTCAAATCTTGCCCGATTACATTGATTTTGATGTCATTCGACTCAGCTCGACGAGCTCTTTCGAATGAGCTATCATTTGCTTAAATTTTTATTATTTCGAAAAATCACCCCTATGGTTGTTCAATTTTCAGGGGTCTGTATTTCGGTCAAATTAAGTCAGATTTTGCTGATTTTGGTCTCATTCGACACAGCTCGATGGGTTCTACAATTGTTGTTCAGACTGACTATTTTTACATATTTTTCAAAATAACTGACTGGGGGGGGGGGGGGAACTGAATAAGTACCCAGAGAGATCACTTGATAACATCCAGAATCCATTATATTCTAAATTAGAACTAGGTCCACGGTATTTTTTTGAATTACACTTAATCCTCCATATACCCTGATAATCCGTATCCCCTGATATCTAGTTATCCCCCCCCCCGTTAATCACACGATACCACGCCAAAATCACTCAATATTCCCTCAATCTTTACTAAGACCCGATATCCATAAAACTCTATCTTAATCCATTCAAACCATCTTATATAACCCTTACTTTATTTCTTTTTGCATCATGTTTTGTGGCTCAAACACAAGTAATATTAAAATCCTAGTTCCAGATACGGTGCCGATGTATGATACTGTTATTTAGATTTTTGCGTATTTTGATCCGGAAAATCCGGTCCGGATCAGGGATGATCGAAATTTCGTTTCGTTTCGCTCTTTCGTGCCCTTTTTTTCATTTCGTTTCGAAACGAATCAGAAAAAACTTTATTTCGTTTCGTTTCGAAACGAAATAGCCAAAATTTTCGGACGAAATGATATAAATATACACCCCTAACGACGGCAGTTTTCGAAAATTTTTTACAATTTTTAGGAAATTTTATGGGATTTTAGTTGGTGGTCGACTTTTCGTCAATAGAATTTCCGTCAGTGGACTTTCCGTCAATAATTTTCGTCAATAATTTCTTCAACGGACTCTTCGTCAATGAATTTGAAAAAAATTCTGCAATAAAGAAAATGTGGCGCAAATTGCGACCTTTCCTTTTGTATATACACCGATTTATTCTAAACAATTGATTAAAGAGAAATTAACAGGAATTTCAGGGGTTTGGGGGATTAATCGAGTTTGGTATGGAGGGATTATGTCATGAAGGAATATCAGAGGATTTGAGGGATATCTTCGGATATAAATTGATTAGAGGGATTAAGTGTTTTTAAGTAAGTTTACATATTTTAAACCTGAAAAAAAACATTGAAAATTTTAATTTTGTCATGAATTTTCCAAAATTTTCGCCTGCGGCGCAGATAAATTGAAGAATTCTGGCTTCATAACCATCTAAACTTCAAAAAAAATTTTGTCTCCGGCTCTAACAAGTGAATTTTTTCTCCTACGGCCTTCCAAGATTCTCAAAATTTTCACCTGCGGCGCTAAGAAGGAAGAAATCTATCCCCTAACATAAATATGCTGGAGATAGAGCTGTGTTCTGTCAATCCGTTTGTGGACAATCCGCAAGTGAAAATCCATTAGTGGACTATCCGTCAGTAAACAAATACAAAACCTACGTCTACCCGACCTACCGACCAAAATTTTTATTCGTTTGTATGGGGAATTACAAGAGCTATAGAAGGATTAGTGAGATTGAGGGGATTTGGCGAAATTAAGGGGATATCGGGGATTTGGCAAGATTAGGGGGATATCGGTGGATTTGGTATGTGAGATTAAGAGGAATATTAGATTATTAGGTGTGATTGTGATTTAAAGGTATTAAGTTGGATATCGGAAGATTTATAGGGTCTACTCTTGTTTTTGGTATGCTTTTGTCACGGATCTAGCTCTTGGGGTGCATATTTATCATTTAAATATGGATTAAAAGCTTTTATGAACAGAAAAATAAATATTTCTTAATTTTTATTTTATTTCGTTTATTTTGTTTCATTTCGTCCGAAACAAGCTCATTTCGTTTCGTTTCGCTTTGAAACGAAATAGAAATTTTTTTATTTCGTTTCGATTCGAAAAAAAAATTTTATTTCGATCATCCCTGGTCCGGATAGGGAAATTTTGAAAATCCGGAAAACAAATTCGGCATTTTCAAATTCGCTCTATAAAAGAATATGGCTATAAAACATATAAGACACACCATTAACGCTGGAAGTAAGGGGGAAGGTTTAATAGAAGGGGTCGGTCTAATAGAGACAGTCGCACTATTAGAAGAAATACGGTACATTATAAATAATTATTCTTCGGCGCCTTAATTTGTTTTATTATATATGAATAAAAGCGATATAGGTATTTTTAAAAAACATACAGGAACAAATTCAACTACAATTTCGCCTTCAATTTTAATCATTTTTCTTTTTAAAAAATATTCTGCGTAAGTTTTTGCCAAAAAAATACTATAGTGCAAATCTGGCTCAATCTTTGGTTGATCATAAGTATAAATATTTTTTATTATCGAAGCCTCAACGTAATCTATACGACCACAAGCTGCGTTGCCGTTTTCTAAATTTAATTTATTTACCATGATTTATATTTAATATTTTTAATTTATAAAGTAAACAAAATTATATGTTATTTGAATGCATAAACGTTTTATTTAAAGTGGGTTGGTAATTTTATTTTTCAAGACAATAAAAATAGATTTTAAAATTTATAAAATTCAAAATTATTATAAGTTTAACGAGAGTCGATGCGCTTCCTTGGTAATAACTAAGGTGCGGATAGTTAGGCAAGTAAAGACTGTGAAATAAGGGTAAATGTCCAGCTCGCTATCTACCTGTCCGCAAAGGAAATGCTCACTTTTCCTTCCAATTTTACATTTTTTGCGTGCTCGCCCATTTTTCTTTCTCAATTATAAAGCAAACTTTTTCCTCTTGGAAAAGGAAGAGAAAATTAAAGAATTAATATGTAGTTAAGTGAAAACATATGTATTTTATAAATAATAAACAACCTAATTTTATAAAAATAAATAACAATACAATTTACTTCATTTTTACCCTTTCTTATCCTACAAATAATTCCTTTGATATCGAATCAAAGAAAAATCCCGCTTTAACTATTGAATATCTACAAGGCCTCCGGCTTTTGAAGACTAAATTGAGTTGTCAGAAACGTGATCCTAGACATTAGAATCCAATTAAAGGTTCTTATCCCGCGATCTTCTAGGAATTTATTTTTACTTATTTCTTATTTCTCTCCCTTTTCCAAATGGGGCGACGATGAAGAGGAGTACAAGAGAATGAAATCTGAACGTAAGCCTTAATAAATTTTTATACAAAGACTTTAGGCAAACAACGTGCTATGTATTTAGTGCAAGAAGGTATCCTCAACCGTGCACAAATTCTTAAGGAGCCTAGAAAAGGACTGTTCATACACCAGTGCACTGAACAGCCCCTAATAATCATAACAGAAATAAGCATATAAAAATTTACCAATAAACATAAAAATAATCTGCACATCAAAATACATTATATAATTTGCAATAAAATTTATATAATTTATCAAAACAACGTTTTTGTAAATAAATATCTAGTTTTTAGGGCAAAATATAGGAATTACTCTTTTCTTTTTTGAATCACAGTGTGTTGATTCTTTGAATATTTAATTAATTGATTTAAACTAAGTATAACATTGGTTATACTTAAAAAATATAAGTTTGAATTAAAATTAAAATATAAATAAATTATAAATAAATAATTGCCGCATCATTAATATGTATGCGCGATTTTCTCGGCTTTTAAGTCGTAGATTGTGTTTAAATCTATTGATTATGAAATGGAATTTGAGTAAATGTTAAATAAAAGTGTAAATAGCATGTTTCCTTCCTTTTTGTTCTGTGACGTTATATATTTAATAGTAAAATAATTATAATAATAACTTTTTTGTAAGTTAGTAAAATTTGCAGGACATTAAAGATGAGGACATTAAAGATGTTCTTAATTTGCTGAAAGATATAGCCATGACCAGACATCCCATCTGAGTAATTATTTATTACAGTTACAAAATAATATACCTTAAATTATTAAAATTATTTTATAATTAAATATTTTTAAAACTTTATTAGGATATTTTAGTTTAAGCATTTTTCTTTTTGTTTATTGTATTTTGGATATTGTATTCCAACTATTCTTTCCCAGGCTCCTCCTTCTCTGGGATTTCTAGTGGTAATAAATTTCCATTGTGTCCCCTGATACTTTGTTAGATTTTGTAATTCTTCTGAATGGAACACATTAGAATTTAATTTTTGAACAATTTTAGCTCCGAGTGTGAAATTTTAGCATTATCGGAGACAATTATTGAGGGAGTGCCTATTCTTGAGATAAATCTCCTGTTGGATCGAATGAACGATTTAGTAGAGGCATCTTCAAACAAGTCGAGGTGTATTGCTCTTATCGTAAGACAAGTGAATAGAGCACCATAGAACTTTTCTGTTGAATTATGTATTTTTATTTTTAGCGGCCCAAAATAGTCCATTCCAAAGTAAGAAACAGTTGATACAAAATAGTCTTGTTATTTATATGTATTTAAACTTAAGTATCATTTTGACTCAAACTAATATTTTTATTCTAATCTTAATTTCAAAATTTTTCACTTATCTAATTTATTTATTAGTTATTATTTAAAAAAATATTTTTATATAATTATATTATGTTGAGAGAACTATGTGTGTAAAGTATGCTAATTGCCGTGTTTGTTATCGGAAGATCTATTTACTAGAATTTTATATTATGTTTAAATAAATTTTTTAAATCTTAATTAAAAATGTCCCGTGCCGCACACTAGTGGCTGTATAGTTATTTGGAGGACTGTATAAACATTGGCATAACGTTATTTAATTTAGAGATAGTTTACAAAACAGAGAAGTAAAGATTTTCTTTGTGTGCTTCTTTTTCTTTAATTTCATAATTTCTTTCATTTTCCATTTTTGTCAACAACAAACTGCCCATCTTTCTGTTTTGTCTTAGTTAGGGTTTTAAATCAATAATCTTCGTCTTTGGTTCGGGGCATTCTACAATTTTATTAACAATTTGATTAATCTTTTATTTTTTTTACATTTTTTAGAATTCAAAATTTTTCAAAATTTTTAAAATTTCAAAAATTTATTCCTACTACTCCCTTCAATTTGATGAATGTATTTGGATGTGTCAGATCTTGTCAGGATTTTGATGTGTCAGCGTCAGATGTGTGACCTGCTTGATACGAAGGATGAAATATTGATGAAACAATCTACAAGGTTTTCTTTCAATTTTTTTGATTTTGGGTATATGTGAAGGATCGGGTCACAAGAAAAATGAGCAAAATGTGTTCTTTCGACATTTTTGAGGTTTGCCAGTAATCGGGTGTACTGATTCAATTACGGGTTTAGAATGATTCGGTATCTGTCGTTAGGATTAGGGTTGCCGTTTTCGAGTCGGGCCTCCGTTCGGGTCGGGCCTCCGTTTTTTGGCAACCATAGTTAGGACACTAGCTATTAATGATATATAGGTATTAATAATTATATAATGTTAGTGTAACGCAAGTTCAATGCGGGCTGAAACTTCTGATACCATCCAATTTAGATCGAAGCGAAGTGTCTGGGTAATCTTAATTGTTTGTTATACTCGCTTCCTACTGGCAAACCTCAGGGTTACTTTTACCGATTTCTGAAAGATGTGGGGCTGTTTTGTACTAGTACTAGGCCGTACTGCAGATGCTTAAATTGGGTCTTATAGCTAGAATTGCAAACATGGAGCAAATTTGAAATCTTCCTCCTATGAGCGTTCAAAAAGTTACCCGCTGCTTTCTAATTCAAAAAAATCGTTTACCATGTCATTTCATTTTTAGGGAAAGTTCTGGGCTATATTGCTATCTCGTTTTTAAAATACGATCCCTATGTATGAGGGGGGATTATCTAAGGCTTTCAGGGCATGCCAAGCATATATTCATTAGCTTGTTTATATTAATTTTGGCCTTTTATAAGTATCCATTTTAAATTCGATTAATGCCAAAATTCATATGTTATTCCTCAAATAGCTGGAGTATTGTCAGACTTTCTGCATTGTGACTATAGGCCCGTAGCTAAGAAAATTTTCAGTGAATTTTTTGAATTATTTTTTGCCCAATTTTGTATTCAAAAATGATTTTTTATACATTACTTTTTCAAATTTAGGTAATGTTGAGAAAATCTTCAATTACTCTTTACTGTAACTACGCAACATCAATTGCTTTCCGCGCAGCTGTTGATATTTCCGCGCAGCTGTAAATATTAACCCATTTTTTTGGGTTAATATTTAAGAATTGAGTAGGGGTTTCCTCGGTAATTTTGTGGGTGGAGAGTCGAAAGGTGAATTTAGATTTATGTTAATACGTTTGAATTTGTTAGTAAATGTTCCAAAATCTGGTGTTTAGAGTTCAGATAATAGTGAAGATTGTGTATGATGAGGTGATTGTGTATGATGAGACCCGAATTTGAGCAGGTCAGAAGCGGTTTAGAATTCGAAAATTAAAATTGTAGTGCTAACTTGAAAAATTGTTTCGAACACTTTCAACGAAATTCTGATGATTGATTTGCGTAATTATGCATAAAATGCTTATGCATAAAAATCGCGGGCGATTTTGTTTCCTTATTTTGCATGTTATTTTCTGTCGCAAAACGCAAGGCGATTTTTATGTAAGCGTAGTATAAGGGAGTTTTTACCTTTTATTCCAAACGTATTTAATGTACATACTTTCAAGTTTGCGTCTTTGGGGTGTTTGAATATAATGAAGAGAAAAAATGCACTATTTCTTTTTTCTTTCTCTCTGCTTACTTCGGATTGTATTACATCGGAGAGAAAAGAATGCATGAGTTGTTAAGAATTTAAAAAGGCAAAGAAAAATAGCAGCACAAAAAACAAAGAGAAAGTGGGCGGGTTGGTTTCTTGAGTATTAAAAAGCGGAGAAAAGTTTTTGATGAAGAAATTTAACGGAGTGAAAATAGTAAGGACCCAAGTACATGCAATTCTCTGTTCGCGGGGATGATTTGAAATAAACTAAAAAGTGAACAAATCTATTAAGTATAAGAGAACAAAATAGGGCAAATGAGAAAATTTTATTAAAAAGCTAGAATTACCCGGGCTGTTCCATACTAGAAAAGCTGTAATTTTTGATTTTTAAAAATTCAAATATTTATCAAATTTAAACATTTTTGTTCTAAAACATTACCGGAAACATTTTATAAGTTTTTGGGGAATATTTCATACCGTGGTTAAATTATTCTTTATTTGATGTGGAATTGTTTCTTTTCATCGAAAAATACTTGGGGTGAGCTATGCCTTGAGCTATGCCTCTAGGCGGCAATATAATATAATACCTCCACTGTGAGAGATGTTCGAGGACAACGCTATCTATCAGCATGTTTTTGCTATAAACGATTATCCAGGCTGCCACTGGGTAATCATTTCCAAATATACAGGACTCAGTGGGTACAGCCTGGATAATCATTTAAAGGACAAATCTGCTCATAGCATTATCTTGGAACATCTCTCATACTTGACAAAGGAGAGCCTTTTGGGTGTCCGTGGGACTTCGGGATGAAATTTGGCAGACAGGTAGATCATACCCTTTCTATTGTAAAACTTGAAACCGTTTCCGCTGAATAATACCGTGGACCGAGTTACATCTCTCATACTTGGTAACACAGTCCTAAAGTCTTCTTATCCTCATATAAATCAATTTCTTTTCAGTTATAAATGTGTTCAGCAGTGGTGCTTTTATGTTCACGATCGTTTCGTGGTGACAGTCGTGTTGGCGGGCACCCAATAAAAATTGGGTAGAAAAGTCAAAGGTTTTAAATATACCTAAATTAAATATACCTAAATTTTAGATATACCTAAATTAAATATTCTTATATTTTAGATTGCCGTCTTATAAATTGTCGGATTATAAAATCATTACAGTTAATTTATAATAACAAAAACGATACCCCATTGTGCAGAAGGGAATGCAATCAATGATAACGTCTTGAACTGGCATGCACGGGAGATGTGTTAACAAGGGCTGGATAGAACCTTGAGGTAAGATTAAAATCCAAATTAAAAATATTTTTGTATTTTAGATGTCAGTCGTGTGATTGTCTTAGTAAGAATACCATAACGTCTACTATGGATTGCGTAACTTTGGATTTTACGCATGAAGGGCCATAAAATTTTAATCATATATAACAATACACATAAAAAGTAAAATAATTTCAATACACATATAATACACAAATAAAATACACATAAAAAATAAAACAGTTTCAATATACATACATACAATACATAAATAAGATACACAATAAATAAAATTACTGTGGTTGTCAAGGAGAAGTTATATCTTGAGCTTCATAATCCGTTTAGCAAATTCTGGTCTCAAAAATCACATTTAATGTTACTGTGTGAAGGGGACATGACAAAATTTCTCAAAAATTGTTCAATAATTCACTACTATTAAATAAATACTATAAAAACAACCACTTTTACTATTCCTACGACCACTTTTCGTTTTCTTTCTTGCTTAATTCTCTTTCCATTTATTTTTCTCATGATGGCGCATAGCTAGGGGTTGCATTTGGTCCATTTCTCTTTTCGCCTCGACTCATATTATATTAGAAAAGTGGTTGTCTGTTGAGTAAAATTGAAAAAGTGGCTGTGTGCTTGCGAATTGTAAAATAAAGTGGTTGTTTGCTGAGGAAATGGAAAAGCAGAATGTATAGGAAAATAAATAATTCTCGACGTAGCAGATCTCAAGTCCTTCCGGGCTTCTTGGCGCCTTTCTATGTAAATTCTTATCATCCAATCAACACGTTTACGGTACAATCTGAAGACTCAAGTGTGTTACTTTGATTTCTAACCGTTTTAAATCGATGTCATCATTCCAAAAGGCGCTTCGGATGGATTAATGGATAAGCGGACAAAGACGGGATTTGAATCGGCTGCCGGATATGGGATTGAACTGGTGACAGCTAGGCACTAATATTAGCATGATGGGGATTGACAAAATTCCCGGCTGAAAATTGCTTAACGGTTGGATCTCGATGAAAGAGAAAAAACCTTGACACTAAATGTAGCCTTCTGGCTGAATTGGTGAAGTGAAAAGTTGACATTTTATGTTGAGACGAAGCGTCCTCGTTAAGGATCTGAATTTTATGCCAAGTCATTGCTGAATTGGCAAGAAGAGCAATCGGTTGGTTCGAAGCGCTCTTTTGAGGCTTTTATAAAGCCAGCAAGTGACCCGAGATTGGTTGTGAGACCAAATCTGTCTCGCCTCGTGTGTCGTTCTGGCGCCGACTTTGCTCGATTATTCTATTGTTCAGCTGTTGCTTTTTTGGGTAAGACCTTAGTGTATTTTGGTCAGTTATTATGTCCTCTCTGAGCTCCTAAGGCGAGCTCAGAGAGGACGGAAACCTCTCGTTGAGCAAAAAGGCAAATGCTTACTTGATCTTGATTTTCAGTACGAATACAGACCGCGAAAGCGTGGCTTATCGATCCTTTTGAGTTTGTAAAGTTTACAGCAAGAGGTGTCAGAAAAGTTACCACAGGGATAACTGGCTTGTGGCGGCCAAGCGTCCATAGCGACGTCGCTTTTTGATCCTTCGATGTCGGCTCTTCCTATCATTGCGAAGCAGAATTCGCCAAGCGTTGGATTGTTCACCCACCAATAGGGAACGTGAGCTGGGTTTAGACCGTCGTGAGACAGGTTAGTTTTACCCTACTAAATACTTGTTGCTATGATGGTAATCCTGCTTAGTACGAGAGGAACCGCAGGTTCAGACATTTGGTTCATGTGCTTGGTCGATAGGCCAATGGCGCGAAGCTACCATCTGAGGGATTATGACTGAACGCCTCTAAGTCAGAATCCCGCCCAGTCATGATAGCAATATATATCGCTCTCCGGTGTCGGAAGGCAAAATGTATGCCATTTTTTGTGGTAGTACAAGCCCCAGTATCTGGCATTTTCCTTCTACTATAATTGGTAGTTGGTTGCTAAAAGCTTAGCACTCCTCGTGCAGGTGTAACGTCGGGGCGCAAAATCACTTGTATACGACTTGAATACTGGTCAGGGGGTTGTATCCAGTAGAGCAGCTCTTCGCTGCGATCTGTTGAGACTTAGCCCTTGATCGGATGATTTGTCTTTTTTATATACTATAGACCTGTTTATTTTTTTACCATCCCCGGCCCAATTACCAGCCTAATACGCGAAAGCCGAATTTCAAAGCCGCAGTAGTACAAGCAGCCTTTGAATTCCAATTATATAGACCAATGAAATATGCCCATGAAATTTGCACAATTTTGATTAAGCATGAATTGCTTAAATTGTCATTCAGAATCCCGCCTATCAATTGTCGCCCAGTTATTTCCCTGGCCCCGTACCTTCAACGTTTCTGGGCTTCCACGCAATTATTATAAGCAGAAACAATTGAGCGTTGTGTTTTAATTATAATTGAGCAAGTTGTCCCCAATTGCAATCATGAAAATTATTTAAGCATATTTAGTGAAAAGTAAAAATCAGATTTTCGAATTCATAGATTATTTGTCTTATAGGAATTATGATTTTTTGGTATAGAAATCTGATATAATATTCGAGCTCATCATGTGCAAGAACCTATTAAGTTAAAATACTAATTTTTTCGATACTCAATTGAGTCCCGACTCAACTGAGTCCCGGACCCTATAACTTATGAAAGGATGGTCACTTTTTTGCTCTTGGTACCATTGGATAGGGCATTAAATAGGCTACAATATACCAAAAAATCAAAATTCCTGACCGACTGGTAAAAAAGTTATGATCGATAAAGAGCCGAAAAATCGGATTTTTTTGAAAAGTAAGTTTATAGTCTATAACTTTTTTATCAATAAATCGAAAATTTAGATTTTTTGGTATATGTAGTTCAATTAATGCTCTAATATTGGTACCAAAAGCATTAAAAATTATCAACTCTTACTTGAGTTTGCCGGGACTCATTTTGCCGGGACTCAGTTGAACTGCTCCGTAATTTTTTATGGACCTGTAAAAGTTAGGATGACCTGAATCTCTTTTATTTTCAGTGCGAATTCAATATTTATTTTGGTACCAATCAATCGAAGACTACTGCCTTTCTATTGCGAATGATATACATTTTTTGGGAAATGACTGAGTTGATCTCTTTGTTTCGGCTCCGCAGAGAAGGAAAAAACAAATAATTTAATTCTTCACGCTCCATACTCAATCCAAGCTCGTGTCATTGAAAAGAGTTCGTTGAGTTAAGTTGTTCAGAATCATCGAATCACGGTGATTTTGATGTTAATTCTGACAATGAGCTTGACGAGTTTGTTACAAATACCAGCCAAATACCCCTGTTACAATAACCATAATGACATATATTTCGACTCGGAGCCTGTTCCCTCGAAACCAATTCGAAGGCATACATTTTTATTGTATATAAACATTTTCGCACTTGGAAGTAGGGGGTCTCTACAGAGTGGTACCAAAAAATATATCAAATTTGCACTACAATAAACAATCTTCACAAAAATATAAAAGTAAACTTGCAAAAATAGCATCAGGAGCAACACAGATAAAATAATTAAGGTCTTATTTTATAATGAACATAAAATAATGATAAAATAATTAAGGTCTTATTTTATTATATTTTTTATTCGGTTAGTTTACATTCATAGGTTAAAAATAAATCATAAAATAATGAACATAAAATAATGATAAAATAATTAAGGTCTTATTTTATTATTTTTTTTAATATTTTTTAATTTATTTTTTAATACACTAAGGTCTTATTTTATAACTGACCAAAATACACTAAGGTCTTATTCTATTCGGTTAGTTTACATTCATAGTTTAAAAATAAATCATAAAATAATGAACATAATAACTGACCAAAATACACTAAGGTCTTATTTTATTCGATTAGTTTACATTCATAGGTTAAAAATAAATCATAAAATAATGAACATAATAACTGACCAAAATACACTAAGGTCTTATTTTATTCGGTTAGTTTACATTCATAGGTTAAAAATAAATCATAAAATAATGAACATAATAACTGACCAAAATACACTAAGGTCTTATTCTATTCGGTTAGTTTACATTCATAGGTTAAAAATAAATCATAAAATAATGAACATAATAACTGACCAAAATACACTAAGGTCTTATTCTATTCGGTTAGTTTACATTCATAGGTTAAAAATAAATCATAAAATAATGAACATAATAACTGACCAAAATACACTAAGGTCTTATTTTATTCGGTTAGTTTACATTCATAGGTTAAAAATAAATCATAAAATAATGAACATAATAACTGACCAAAATACACTAAGGTCTTATTCTATTCGGTTAGTTTACATTCATAGGTTAAAAATAAATCATAAAATAATGAACATAATAACTGACCAAAATACACTAAGGTCTTATTCTATTCGGTTAGTTTACATTCATAGGTTAAAAATAAATCATAAAATAATGAACATAATAACTGACCAAAATACACTAAGGTCTTATTCTATTCGGTTAGTTTACATTCATAGGTTAAAAATAAATCATAAAATAATGAACATAATAACTGACCAAAATACACTAAGGTCTTATTTTATTCGGTTAGTTTACATTCATAGGTTAAAAATAAATCATAAAATAATGAACATAATAACTGACCAAAATACACTAAGGTCTTATTCTATTCGGTTAGTTTACATTCATAGGTTAAAAATAAATCATAAAATAATGAACATAATAACTGACCAAAATACACTAAGGTCTTATTCTATTCGGTTAGTTTACATTCATAGGTTAAAAATAAATCATAAAATAATGAACATAATAACTGACCAAAATACACTAAGGTCTTATTCTATTCGGTTAGTTTACATTCATAGGTTAAAAATAAATCATAAAATAATGAACATAATAACTGACCAAAATACACTAAGGTCTTATTTTATTCGGTTAGTTTACATTCATAGGTTAAAAATAAATCATAAAATAATGAACATAATAACTGACCAAAATACACTAAGGTCTTATTCTATTCGGTTAGTTTACATTCATAGGTTAAAAATAAATCATAAAATAATGAACATAATAACTGACCAAAATACACTAAGGTCTTATTCTATTCGGTTAGTTTACATTCATAGGTTAAAAATAAATCATAAAATAATGAACATAATAACTGACCAAAATACACTAAGGTCTTATTCTATTCGGTTAGTTTACATTCATAGGTTAAAAATAAATCATAAAATAATGAACATAATAACTGACCAAAATACACTAAGGTCTTATTTTATTCGGTTAGTTTACATTCATAGGTTAAAAATAAATCATAAAATAATGAACATAATAACTGACCAAAATACACTAAGGTCTTATTCTATTCGGTTAGTTTACATTCATAGGTTAAAAATAAATCATAAAATAATGAACATAATAACTGACCAAAATACACTAAGGTCTTATTCTATTCGGTTAGTTTACATTCATAGGTTAAAAATAAATCATAAAATAATGAACATAATAACTGACCAAAATACACTAAGGTCTTATTCTATTCGGTTAGTTTACATTCATAGGTTAAAAATAAATCATAAAATAATGAACATAATAACTGACCAAAATACACTAAGGTCTTATTTTATTCGGTTAGTTTACATTCATAGGTTAAAAATAAATCATAAAATAATGAACATAATAACTGACCAAAATACACTAAGGTCTTATTCTATTCGGTTAGTTTACATTCATAGGTTAAAAATAAATCATAAAATAATGAACATAATAACTGACCAAAATACACTAAGGTCTTATTCTATTCGGTTAGTTTACATTCATAGGTTAAAAATAAATCATAAAATAATGAACATAATAACTGACCAAAATACACTAAGGTCTTATTCTATTCGGTTAGTTTACATTCATAGGTTAAAAATAAATCATAAAATAATGAACATAATAACTGACCAAAATACACTAAGGTCTTATTCTATTCGGTTAGTTTACATTCATAGGTTAAAAATAAATCATAAAATAATGAACATAATAACTGACCAAAATACACTAAGGTCTTATTTTATTCGGTTAGTTTACATTCATAGGTTAAAAATAAATCATAAAATAATGAACATAATAACTGACCAAAATACACTAAGGTCTTATTCTATTCGGTTAGTTTACATTCATAGGTTAAAAATAAATCATAAAATAATGAACATAATAACTGACCAAAATACACTAAGGTCTTATTCTATTCGGTTAGTTTACATTCATAGGTTAAAAATAAATCATAAAATAATGAACATAATAACTGACCAAAATACACTAAGGTCTTATTCTATTCGGTTAGTTTACATTCATAGGTTAAAAATAAATCATAAAATAATGAACATAATAACTGACCAAAATACACTAAGGTCTTATTCTATTCGGTTAGTTTACATTCATAGGTTAAAAATAAATCATAAAATAATGAACATAATAACTGACCAAAATACACTAAGGTCTTATTCTATTCGGTTAGTTTACATTCATAGGTTAAAAATAAATCATAAAATAATGAACATAATAACTGACCAAAATACACTAAGGTCTTATTTTATTCGGTTAGTTTACATTCATAGGTTAAAAATAAATCATAAAATAATGAACATAATAACTGACCAAAATACACTAAGGTCTTATTCTATTCGGTTAGTTTACATTCATAGGTTAAAAATAAATCATAAAATAATGAACATAATAACTGACCAAAATACACTAAGGTCTTATTCTATTCGGTTAGTTTACATTCATAGGTTAAAAATAAATCATAAAATAATGAACATAATAACTGACCAAAATACACTAAGGTCTTATTCTATTCGGTTAGTTTACATTCATAGGTTAAAAATAAATCATAAAATAATGAACATAATAACTGACCAAAATACACTAAGGTCTTATTCTATTCGGTTAGTTTACATTCATAGGTTAAAAATAAATCATAAAATAATGAACATAATAACTGACCAAAATACACTAAGGTCTTATTTTATTCGGTTAGTTTACATTCATAGGTTAAAAATAAATCATAAAATAATGAACATAATAACTGACCAAAATACACTAAGGTCTTATTCTATTCGGTTAGTTTACATTCATAGGTTAAAAATAAATCATAAAATAATGAACATAATAACTGACCAAAATACACTAAGGTCTTATTCTATTCGGTTAGTTTACATTCATAGGTTAAAAATAAATCATAAAATAATGAACATAATAACTGACCAAAATACACTAAGGTCTTATTCTATTCGGTTAGTTTACATTCATAGGTTAAAAATAAATCATAAAATAATGAACATAATAACTGACCAAAATACACTAAGGTCTTATTTTATTCGGTTAGTTTACATTCATAGGTTAAAAATAAATCATAAAATAATGAACATAATAACTGACCAAAATACACTAAGGTCTTATTCTATTCGGTTA
Organism: Meloidogyne incognita; assembly: GCA_036172945.1. Classification (NCBI taxonomy): domain Eukaryota; kingdom Metazoa; phylum Nematoda; class Chromadorea; order Rhabditida; family Meloidogynidae; genus Meloidogyne; species Meloidogyne incognita. The sequence continues at coordinate 3,826,434 of JARQAC010000013.1, forward strand.
GTTTACATTCATAGGTTAAAAATAAATCATAAAATAATGAACATAATAACTGACCAAAATACACTAAGGTCTTATTCTATTCGGTTAGTTTACATTCATAGGTTAAAAATAAATCATAAAATAATGAACATAATAACTGACCAAAATACACTAAGGTCTTATTTTATTCGGTTAGTTTACATTCATAGGTTAAAAATAAATCATAAAATAATGAACATAATAACTGACCAAAATACACTAAGGTCTTATTCTATTCGGTTAGTTTACATTCATAGGTTAAAAATAAATCATAAAATAATGAACATAATAACTGACCAAAATACACTAAGGTCTTATTCTATTCGGTTAGTTTACATTCATAGGTTAAAAATAAATCATAAAATAATGAACATAATAACTGACCAAAATACACTAAGGTCTTATTCTATTCGGTTAGTTTACATTCATAGGTTAAAAATAAATCATAAAATAATGAACATAATAACTGACCAAAATACACTAAGGTCTTATTCTATTCGGTTAGTTTACATTCATAGGTTAAAAATAAATCATAAAATAATGAACATAATAACTGACCAAAATACACTAAGGTCTTATTTTATTCGGTTAGTTTACATTCATAGGTTAAAAATAAATCATAAAATAATGAACATAATAACTGACCAAAATACACTAAGGTCTTATTCTATTCGGTTAGTTTACATTCATAGGTTAAAAATAAATCATAAAATAATGAACATAATAACTGACCAAAATACACTAAGGTCTTATTCTATTCGGTTAGTTTACATTCATAGGTTAAAAATAAATCATAAAATAATGAACATAATAACTGACCAAAATACACTAAGGTCTTATTCTATTCGGTTAGTTTACATTCATAGGTTAAAAATAAATCATAAAATAATGAACATAATAACTGACCAAAATACACTAAGGTCTTATTTTATTCGGTTAGTTTACATTCATAGGTTAAAAATAAATCATAAAATAATGAACATAATAACTGACCAAAATACACTAAGGTCTTATTCTATTCGGTTAGTTTACATTCATAGGTTAAAAATAAATCATAAAATAATGAACATAATAACTGACCAAAATACACTAAGGTCTTATTCTATTCGGTTAGTTTACATTCATAGGTTAAAAATAAATCATAAAATAATGAACATAATAACTGACCAAAATACACTAAGGTCTTATTCTATTCGGTTAGTTTACATTCATAGGTTAAAAATAAATCATAAAATAATGAACATAATAACTGACCAAAATACACTAAGGTCTTATTTTATTCGGTTAGTTTACATTCATAGGTTAAAAATAAATCATAAAATAATGAACATAATAACTGACCAAAATACACTAAGGTCTTATTCTATTCGGTTAGTTTACATTCATAGGTTAAAAATAAATCATAAAATAATGAACATAATAACTGACCAAAATACACTAAGGTCTTATTCTATTCGGTTAGTTTACATTCATAGGTTAAAAATAAATCATAAAATAATGAACATAATAACTGACCAAAATACACTAAGGTCTTATTCTATTCGGTTAGTTTACATTCATAGGTTAAAAATAAATCATAAAATAATGAACATAATAACTGACCAAAATACACTAAGGTCTTATTTTATTCGGTTAGTTTACATTCATAGGTTAAAAATAAATCATAAAATAATGAACATAATAACTGACCAAAATACACTAAGGTCTTATTCTATTCGGTTAGTTTACATTCATAGGTTAAAAATAAATCATAAAATAATGAACATAATAACTGACCAAAATACACTAAGGTCTTATTCTATTCGGTTAGTTTACATTCATAGGTTAAAAATAAATCATAAAATAATGAACATAATAACTGACCAAAATACACTAAGGTCTTATTCTATTCGGTTAGTTTACATTCATAGGTTAAAAATAAATCATAAAATAATGAACATAATAACTGACCAAAATACACTAAGGTCTTATTTTATTCGGTTAGTTTACATTCATAGGTTAAAAATAAATCATAAAATAATGAACATAATAACTGACCAAAATACACTAAGGTCTTATTCTATTCGGTTAGTTTACATTCATAGGTTAAAAATAAATCATAAAATAATGAACATAATAACTGACCAAAATACACTAAGGTCTTATTCTATTCGGTTAGTTTACATTCATAGGTTAAAAATAAATCATAAAATAATGAACATAATAACTGACCAAAATACACTAAGGTCTTATTCTATTCGGTTAGTTTACATTCATAGGTTAAAAATAAATCATAAAATAATGAACATAATAACTGACCAAAATACACTAAGGTCTTATTCTATTCGGTTAGTTTACATTCATAGGTTAAAAATAAATCATAAAATAATGAACATAATAACTGACCAAAATACACTAAGGTCTTATTCTATTCGGTTAGTTTACATTCATAGGTTAAAAATAAATCATAAAATAATGAACATAATAACTGACCAAAATACACTAAGGTCTTATTCTATTCGGTTAGTTTACATTCATAGGTTAAAAATAAATCATAAAATAATGAACATAATAACTGACCAAAATACACTAAGGTCTTATTTTATTCGGTTAGTTTACATTCATAGGTTAAAAATAAATCATAAAATAATGAACATAATAACTGACCAAAATACACTAAGGTCTTATTCTATTCGGTTAGTTTACATTCATAGGTTAAAAATAAATCATAAAATAATGAACATAATAACTGACCAAAATACACTAAGGTCTTATTCTATTCGGTTAGTTTACATTCATAGGTTAAAAATAAATCATAAAATAATGAACATAATAACTGACCAAAATACACTAAGGTCTTATTTTATTCGGTTAGTTTACATTCATAGGTTAAAAATAAATCATAAAATAATGAACATAATAACTGACCAAAATACACTAAGGTCTTATTTTATTCGGTTAGTTTACATTCATAGGTTAAAAATAAATCATAAAATAATGAACATAATAACTGACCAAAATACACTAAGGTCTTATTCTATTCGGTTAGTTTACATTCATAGGTTAAAAATAAATCATAAAATAATGAACATAATAACTGACCAAAATACACTAAGGTCTTATTCTATTCGGTTAGTTTACATTCATAGGTTAAAAATAAATCATAAAATAATGAACATAATAACTGACCAAAATACACTAAGGTCTTATTCTATTCGGTTAGTTTACATTCATAGGTTAAAAATAAATCATAAAATAATGAACATAATAACTGACCAAAATACACTAAGGTCTTATTTTATTCGGTTAGTTTACATTCATAGGTTAAAAATAAATCATAAAATAATGAACATAATAACTGACCAAAATACACTAAGGTCTTATTCTATTCGGTTAGTTTACATTCATAGGTTAAAAATAAATCATAAAATAATGAACATAATAACTGACCAAAATACACTAAGGTCTTATTTTATTCGGTTAGTTTACATTCATAGGTTAAAAATAAATCATAAAATAATGAACATAATAACTGACCAAAATACACTAAGGTCTTATTCTATTCGGTTAGTTTACATTCATAGGTTAAAAATAAATCATAAAATAATGAACATAATAACTGACCAAAATACACTAAGGTCTTATTCTATTCGGTTAGTTTACATTCATAGGTTAAAAATAAATCATAAAATAATGAACATAATAACTGACCAAAATACACTAAGGTCTTATTCTATTCGGTTAGTTTACATTCATAGGTTAAAAATAAATCATAAAATAATGAACATAATAACTGACCAAAATACACTAAGGTCTTATTTTATTCGGTTAGTTTACATTCATAGGTTAAAAATAAATCATAAAATAATGAACATAATAACTGACCAAAATACACTAAGGTCTTATTCTATTCGGTTAGTTTACATTCATAGGTTAAAAATAAATCATAAAATAATGAACATAATAACTGACCAAAATACACTAAGGTCTTATTTTATTCGGTTAGTTTACATTCATAGGTTAAAAATAAATCATAAAATAATGAACATAATAACTGACCAAAATACACTAAGGTCTTATTCTATTCGGTTAGTTTACATTCATAGGTTAAAAATAAATCATAAAATAATGAACATAATAACTGACCAAAATACACTAAGGTCTTATTTTATTCGGTTAGTTTACATTCATAGGTTAAAAATAAATCATAAAATAATGAACATAATAACTGACCAAAATACACTAAGGTCTTATTCTATTCGGTTAGTTTACATTCATAGGTTAAAAATAAATCATAAAATAATGAACATAATAACTGACCAAAATACACTAAGGTCTTATTCTATTCGGTTAGTTTACATTCATAGGTTAAAAATAAATCATAAAATAATGAACATAATAACTGACCAAAATACACTAAGGTCTTATTTTATTCGGTTAGTTTACATTCATAGGTTAAAAATAAATCATAAAATAATGAACATAATAACTGACCAAAATACACTAAGGTCTTATTTTATTCGGTTAGTTTACATTCATAGGTTAAAAATAAATCATAAAATAATGAACATAATAACTGACCAAAATACACTAAGGTCTTATTCTATTCGGTTAGTTTACATTCATAGGTTAAAAATAAATCATAAAATAATGAACATAATAACTGACCAAAATACACTAAGGTCTTATTCTATTCGGTTAGTTTACATTCATAGGTTAAAAATAAATCATAAAATAATGAACATAATAACTGACCAAAATACACTAAGGTCTTATTCTATTCGGTTAGTTTACATTCATAGGTTAAAAATAAATCATAAAATAATGAACATAATAACTGACCAAAATACACTAAGGTCTTATTTTATTCGGTTAGTTTACATTCATAGGTTAAAAATAAATCATAAAATAATGAACATAATAACTGACCAAAATACACTAAGGTCTTATTCTATTCGGTTAGTTTACATTCATAGGTTAAAAATAAATCATAAAATAATGAACATAATAACTGACCAAAATACACTAAGGTCTTATTCTATTCGGTTAGTTTACATTCATAGGTTAAAAATAAATCATAAAATAATGAACATAATAACTGACCAAAATACACTAAGGTCTTATTTTATTCGGTTAGTTTACATTCATAGGTTAAAAATAAATCATAAAATAATGAACATAATAACTGACCAAAATACACTAAGGTCTTATTTTATTCGGTTAGTTTACATTCATAGGTTAAAAATAAATCATAAAATAATGAACATAATAACTGACCAAAATACACTAAGGTCTTATTCTATTCGGTTAGTTTACATTCATAGGTTAAAAATAAATCATAAAATAATGAACATAATAACTGACCAAAATACACTAAGGTCTTATTCTATTCGGTTAGTTTACATTCATAGGTTAAAAATAAATCATAAAATAATGAACATAATAACTGACCAAAATACACTAAGGTCTTATTTTATTCGGTTAGTTTACATTCATAGGTTAAAAATAAATCATAAAATAATGAACATAATAACTGACCAAAATACACTAAGGTCTTATTCTATTCGGTTAGTTTACATTCATAGGTTAAAAATAAATCATAAAATAATGAACATAATAACTGACCAAAATACACTAAGGTCTTATTTTATTCGGTTAGTTTACATTCATAGGTTAAAAATAAATCATAAAATAATGAACATAATAACTGACCAAAATACACTAAGGTCTTATTTTATTCGGTTAGTTTACATTCATAGGTTAAAAATAAATCATAAAATAATGAACATAATAACTGACCAAAATACACTAAGGTCTTATTCTATTCGGTTAGTTTACATTCATAGGTTAAAAATAAATCATAAAATAATGAACATAATAACTGACCAAAATACACTAAGGTCTTATTTTATTCGGTTAGTTTACATTCATAGGTTAAAAATAAATCATAAAATAATGAACATAATAACTGACCAAAATACACTAAGGTCTTATTCTATTCGGTTAGTTTACATTCATAGGTTAAAAATAAATCATAAAATAATGAACATAATAACTGACCAAAATACACTAAGGTCTTATTTTATTCGGTTAGTTTACATTCATAGGTTAAAAATAAATCATAAAATAATGAACATAATAACTGACCAAAATACACTAAGGTCTTATTCTATTCGGTTAGTTTACATTCATAGGTTAAAAATAAATCATAAAATAATGAACATAATAACTGACCAAAATACACTAAGGTCTTATTTTATTCGGTTAGTTTACATTCATAGGTTAAAAATAAATCATAAAATAATGAACATAATAACTGACCAAAATACACTAAGGTCTTATTCTATTCGGTTAGTTTACATTCATAGGTTAAAAATAAATCATAAAATAATGAACATAATAACTGACCAAAATACACTAAGGTCTTATTTTATTCGGTTAGTTTACATTCATAGGTTAAAAATAAATCATAAAATAATGAACATAATAACTGACCAAAATACACTAAGGTCTTATTTTATTCGGTTAGTTTACATTCATAGGTTAAAAATAAATCATAAAATAATGAACATAATAACTGACCAAAATACACTAAGGTCTTATTCTATTCGGTTAGTTTACATTCATAGGTTAAAAATAAATCATAAAATAATGAACATAATAACTGACCAAAATACACTAAGGTCTTATTTTATTCGGTTAGTTTACATTCATAGGTTAAAAATAAATCATAAAATAATGAACATAATAACTGACCAAAATACACTAAGGTCTTATTTTATTCGGTTAGTTTACATTCATAGGTTAAAAATAAATCATAAAATAATGAACATAATAACTGACCAAAATACACTAAGGTCTTATTTTATTCGGTTAGTTTACATTCATAGGTTAAAAATAAATCATAAAATAATGAACATAATAACTGACCAAAATACACTAAGGTCTTATTTTATTCGGTTAGTTTACATTCATAGGTTAAAAATAAATCATAAAATAATGAACATAATAACTGACCAAAATACACTAAGGTCTTATTTTATTCGGTTAGTTTACATTCATAGGTTAAAAATAAATCATAAAATAATGAACATAATAACTGACCAAAATACACTAAGGTCTTATTTTATTCGGTTAGTTTACATTCATAGGTTAAAAATAAATCATAAAATAATGAACATAATAACTGACCAAAATACACTAAGGTCTTATTCTATTCGGTTAGTTTACATTCATAGGTTAAAAATAAATCATAAAATAATGAACATAATAACTGACCAAAATACACTAAGGTCTTATTTTATTCGGTTAGTTTACATTCATAGGTTAAAAATAAATCATAAAATAATGAACATAATAACTGACCAAAATACACTAAGGTCTTATTTTATTCGGTTAGTTTACATTCATAGGTTAAAAATAAATCATAAAATAATGAACATAATAACTGACCAAAATACACTAAGGTCTTATTCTATTCGGTTAGTTTACATTCATAGGTTAAAAATAAATCATAAAATAATGAACATAATAACTGACCAAAATACACTAAGGTCTTATTTTATTCGGTTAGTTTACATTCATAGGTTAAAAATAAATCATAAAATAATGAACATAATAACTGACCAAAATACACTAAGGTCTTATTTTATTCGGTTAGTTTACATTCATAGGTTAAAAATAAATCATAAAATAATGAACATAATAACTGACCAAAATACACTAAGGTCTTATTCTATTCGGTTAGTTTACATTCATAGGTTAAAAATAAATCATAAAATAATGAACATAATAACTGACCAAAATACACTAAGGTCTTATTTTATTCGGTTAGTTTACATTCATAGGTTAAAAATAAATCATAAAATAATGAACATAATAACTGACCAAAATACACTAAGGTCTTATTTTATTCGGTTAGTTTACATTCATAGGTTAAAAATAAATCATAAAATAATGAACATAATAACTGACCAAAATACACTAAGGTCTTATTCTATTCGGTTAGTTTACATTCATAGGTTAAAAATAAATCATAAAATAATGAACATAATAACTGACCAAAATACACTAAGGTCTTATTCTATTCGGTTAGTTTACATTCATAGGTTAAAAATAAATCATAAAATAATGAACATAATAACTGACCAAAATACACTAAGGTCTTATTCTATTCGGTTAGTTTACATTCATAGGTTAAAAATAAATCATAAAATAATGAACATAATAACTGACCAAAATACACTAAGGTCTTATTCTATTCGGTTAGTTTACATTCATAGGTTAAAAATAAATCATAAAATAATGAACATAATAACTGACCAAAATACACTAAGGTCTTATTCTATTCGGTTAGTTTACATTCATAGGTTAAAAATAAATCATAAAATAATGAACATAATAACTGACCAAAATACACTAAGGTCTTATTCTATTCGGTTAGTTTACATTCATAGGTTAAAAATAAATCATAAAATAATGAACATAATAACTGACCAAAATACACTAAGGTCTTATTCTATTCGGTTAGTTTACATTCATAGGTTAAAAATAAATCATAAAATAATGAACATAATAACTGACCAAAATACACTAAGGTCTTATTCTATTCGGTTAGTTTACATTCATAGGTTAAAAATAAATCATAAAATAATGAACATAATAACTGACCAAAATACACTAAGGTCTTATTCTATTCGGTTAGTTTACATTCATAGGTTAAAAATAAATCATAAAATAATGAACATAATAACTGACCAAAATACACTAAGGTCTTATTCTATTCGGTTAGTTTACATTCATAGGTTAAAAATAAATCATAAAATAATGAACATAATAACTGACCAAAATACACTAAGGTCTTATTTTATTCGGTTAGTTTACATTCATAGGTTAAAAATAAATCATAAAATAATGAACATAATAACTGACCAAAATACACTAAGGTCTTATTCTATTCGGTTAGTTTACATTCATAGGTTAAAAATAAATCATAAAATAATGAACATAATAACTGACCAAAATACACTAAGGTCTTATTTTATTCGGTTAGTTTACATTCATAGGTTAAAAATAAATCATAAAATAATGAACATAATAACTGACCAAAATACACTAAGGTCTTATTTTATTCGGTTAGTTTACATTCATAGGTTAAAAATAAATCATAAAATAATGAACATAATAACTGACCAAAATACACTAAGGTCTTATTCTATTCGGTTAGTTTACATTCATAGGTTAAAAATAAATCATAAAATAATGAACATAATAACTGACCAAAATACACTAAGGTCTTATTTTATTCGGTTAGTTTACATTCATAGGTTAAAAATAAATCATAAAATAATGAACATAATAACTGACCAAAATACACTAAGGTCTTATTCTATTCGGTTAGTTTACATTCATAGGTTAAAAATAAATCATAAAATAATGAACATAATAACTGACCAAAATACACTAAGGTCTTATTCTATTCGGTTAGTTTACATTCATAGGTTAAAAATAAATCATAAAATAATGAACATAATAACTGACCAAAATACACTAAGGTCTTATTCTATTCGGTTAGTTTACATTCATAGGTTAAAAATAAATCATAAAATAATGAACATAATAACTGACCAAAATACACTAAGGTCTTATTTTATTCGGTTAGTTTACATTCATAGGTTAAAAATAAATCATAAAATAATGAACATAATAACTGACCAAAATACACTAAGGTCTTATTCTATTCGGTTAGTTTACATTCATAGGTTAAAAATAAATCATAAAATAATGAACATAATAACTGACCAAAATACACTAAGGTCTTATTTTATTCGGTTAGTTTACATTCATAGGTTAAAAATAAATCATAAAATAATGAACATAATAACTGACCAAAATACACTAAGGTCTTATTCTATTCGGTTAGTTTACATTCATAGGTTAAAAATAAATCATAAAATAATGAACATAATAACTGACCAAAATACACTAAGGTCTTATTTTATTCGGTTAGTTTACATTCATAGGTTAAAAATAAATCATAAAATAATGAACATAATAACTGACCAAAATACACTAAGGTCTTATTTTATTCGGTTAGTTTACATTCATAGGTTAAAAATAAATCATAAAATAATGAACATAATAACTGACCAAAATACACTAAGGTCTTATTCTATTCGGTTAGTTTACATTCATAGGTTAAAAATAAATCATAAAATAATGAACATAATAACTGACCAAAATACACTAAGGTCTTATTTTATTCGGTTAGTTTACATTCATAGGTTAAAAATAAATCATAAAATAATGAACATAATAACTGACCAAAATACACTAAGGTCTTATTCTATTCGGTTAGTTTACATTCATAGGTTAAAAATAAATCATAAAATAATGAACATAATAACTGACCAAAATACACTAAGGTCTTATTTTATTCGGTTAGTTTACATTCATAGGTTAAAAATAAATCATAAAATAATGAACATAATAACTGACCAAAATACACTAAGGTCTTATTCTATTCGGTTAGTTTACATTCATAGGTTAAAAATAAATCATAAAATAATGAACATAATAACTGACCAAAATACACTAAGGTCTTATTTTATTCGGTTAGTTTACATTCATAGGTTAAAAATAAATCATAAAATAATGAACATAATAACTGACCAAAATACACTAAGGTCTTATTTTATTCGGTTAGTTTACATTCATAGGTTAAAAATAAATCATAAAATAATGAACATAATAACTGACCAAAATACACTAAGGTCTTATTCTATTCGGTTAGTTTACATTCATAGGTTAAAAATAAATCATAAAATAATGAACATAATAACTGACCAAAATACACTAAGGTCTTATTTTATTCGGTTAGTTTACATTCATAGGTTAAAAATAAATCATAAAATAATGAACATAATAACTGACCAAAATACACTAAGGTCTTATTCTATTCGGTTAGTTTACATTCATAGGTTAAAAATAAATCATAAAATAATGAACATAATAACTGACCAAAATACACTAAGGTCTTATTTTATTCGGTTAGTTTACATTCATAGGTTAAAAATAAATCATAAAATAATGAACATAATAACTGACCAAAATACACTAAGGTCTTATTTTATTCGGTTAGTTTACATTCATAGGTTAAAAATAAATCATAAAATAATGAACATAATAACTGACCAAAATACACTAAGGTCTTATTCTATTCGGTTAGTTTACATTCATAGGTTAAAAATAAATCATAAAATAATGAACATAATAACTGACCAAAATACACTAAGGTCTTATTTTATTCGGTTAGTTTACATTCATAGGTTAAAAATAAATCATAAAATAATGAACATAATAACTGACCAAAATACACTAAGGTCTTATTCTATTCGGTTAGTTTACATTCATAGGTTAAAAATAAATCATAAAATAATGAACATAATAACTGACCAAAATACACTAAGGTCTTATTTTATTCGGTTAGTTTACATTCATAGGTTAAAAATAAATCATAAAATAATGAACATAATAACTGACCAAAATACACTAAGGTCTTATTCTATTCGGTTAGTTTACATTCATAGGTTAAAAATAAATCATAAAATAATGAACATAATAACTGACCAAAATACACTAAGGTCTTATTTTATTCGGTTAGTTTACATTCATAGGTTAAAAATAAATCATAAAATAATGAACATAATAACTGACCAAAATACACTAAGGTCTTATTCTATTCGGTTAGTTTACATTCATAGGTTAAAAATAAATCATAAAATAATGAACATAATAACTGACCAAAATACACTAAGGTCTTATTTTATTCGGTTAGTTTACATTCATAGGTTAAAAATAAATCATAAAATAATGAACATAATAACTGACCAAAATACACTAAGGTCTTATTCTATTCGGTTAGTTTACATTCATAGGTTAAAAATAAATCATAAAATAATGAACATAATAACTGACCAAAATACACTAAGGTCTTATTTTATTCGGTTAGTTTACATTCATAGGTTAAAAATAAATCATAAAATAATGAACATAATAACTGACCAAAATACACTAAGGTCTTATTTTATTCGGTTAGTTTACATTCATAGGTTAAAAATAAATCATAAAATAATGAACATAATAACTGACCAAAATACACTAAGGTCTTATTCTATTCGGTTAGTTTACATTCATAGGTTAAAAATAAATCATAAAATAATGAACATAATAACTGACCAAAATACACTAAGGTCTTATTTTATTCGGTTAGTTTACATTCATAGGTTAAAAATAAATCATAAAATAATGAACATAATAACTGACCAAAATACACTAAGGTCTTATTCTATTCGGTTAGTTTACATTCATAGGTTAAAAATAAATCATAAAATAATGAACATAATAACTGACCAAAATACACTAAGGTCTTATTCTATTCGGTTAGTTTACATTCATAGGTTAAAAATAAATCATAAAATAATGAACATAATAACTGACCAAAATACACTAAGGTCTTATTTTATTCGGTTAGTTTACATTCATAGGTTAAAAATAAATCATAAAATAATGAACATAATAACTGACCAAAATACACTAAGGTCTTATTTTATTCGGTTAGTTTACATTCATAGGTTAAAAATAAATCATAAAATAATGAACATAATAACTGACCAAAATACACTAAGGTCTTATTCTATTCGGTTAGTTTACATTCATAGGTTAAAAATAAATCATAAAATAATGAACATAATAACTGACCAAAATACACTAAGGTCTTATTTTATTCGGTTAGTTTACATTCATAGGTTAAAAATAAATCATAAAATAATGAACATAATAACTGACCAAAATACACTAAGGTCTTATTCTATTCGGTTAGTTTACATTCATAGGTTAAAAATAAATCATAAAATAATGAACATAATAACTGACCAAAATACACTAAGGTCTTATTCTATTCGGTTAGTTTACATTCATAGGTTAAAAATAAATCATAAAATAATGAACATAATAACTGACCAAAATACACTAAGGTCTTATTTTATTCGGTTAGTTTACATTCATAGGTTAAAAATAAATCATAAAATAATGAACATAATAACTGACCAAAATACACTAAGGTCTTATTCTATTCGGTTAGTTTACATTCATAGGTTAAAAATAAATCATAAAATAATGAACATAATAACTGACCAAAATACACTAAGGTCTTATTTTATTCGGTTAGTTTACATTCATAGGTTAAAAATAAATCATAAAATAATGAACATAATAACTGACCAAAATACACTAAGGTCTTATTCTATTCGGTTAGTTTACATTCATAGGTTAAAAATAAATCATAAAATAATGAACATAATAACTGACCAAAATACACTAAGGTCTTATTTTATTCGGTTAGTTTACATTCATAGGTTAAAAATAAATCATAAAATAATGAACATAATAACTGACCAAAATACACTAAGGTCTTATTCTATTCGGTTAGTTTACATTCATAGGTTAAAAATAAATCATAAAATAATGAACATAATAACTGACCAAAATACACTAAGGTCTTATTCTATTCGGTTAGTTTACATTCATAGGTTAAAAATAAATCATAAAATAATGAACATAATAACTGACCAAAATACACTAAGGTCTTATTCTATTCGTTTAGTTTACATTCATAGGTTAAAAATAAATCATAAAATAATGAACATAATAACTGACCAAAATACACTAAGGTCTTATTCTATTCGGTTAGTTTACATTCATAGGTTAAAAATAAATCATAAAATAATGAACATAATAACTGACCAAAATACACTAAGGTCTTATTCTATTCGGTTAGTTTACATTCATAGGTTAAAAATAAATCATAAAATAATGAACATAATAACTGACCAAAATACACTAAGGTCTTATTTTATTCGGTTAGTTTACATTCATAGGTTAAAAATAAATCATAAAATAATGAACATAATAACTGACCAAAATACACTAAGGTCTTATTTTATTCGGTTAGTTTACATTCATAGGTTAAAAATAAATCATAAAATAATGAACATAATAACTGACCAAAATACACTAAGGTCTTATTTTATTCGGTTAGTTTACATTCATAGGTTAAAAATAAATCATAAAATAATGAACATAATAACTGACCAAAATACACTAAGGTCTTATTCTATTCGGTTAGTTTACATTCATAGGTTAAAAATAAATCATAAAATAATGAACATAATAACTGACCAAAATACACTAAGGTCTTATTCTATTCGGTTAGTTTACATTCATAGGTTAAAAATAAATCATAAAATAATGAACATAATAACTGACCAAAATACACTAAGGTCTTATTCTATTCGGTTAGTTTACATTCATAGGTTAAAAATAAATCATAAAATAATGAACATAATAACTGACCAAAATACACTAAGGTCTTATTCTATTCGGTTAGTTTACATTCATAGGTTAAAAATAAATCATAAAATAATGAACATAATAACTGACCAAAATACACTAAGGTCTTATTCTATTCGGTTAGTTTACATTCATAGGTTAAAAATAAATCATAAAATAATGAACATAATAACTGACCAAAATACACTAAGGTCTTATTCTATTCGGTTAGTTTACATTCATAGGTTAAAAATAAATCATAAAATAATGAACATAATAACTGACCAAAATACACTAAGGTCTTATTCTATTCGGTTAGTTTACATTCATAGGTTAAAAATAAATCATAAAATAATGAACATAATAACTGACCAAAATACACTAAGGTCTTATTCTATTCGGTTAGTTTACATTCATAGGTTAAAAATAAATCATAAAATAATGAACATAATAACTGACCAAAATACACTAAGGTCTTATTCTATTCGGTTAGTTTACATTCATAGGTTAAAAATAAATCATAAAATAATGAACATAATAACTGACCAAAATACACTAAGGTCTTATTTTATTCGGTTAGTTTACATTCATAGGTTAAAAATAAATCATAAAATAATGAACATAATAACTGACCAAAATACACTAAGGTCTTATTTTATTCGGTTAGTTTACATTCATAGGTTAAAAATAAATCATAAAATAATGAACATAATAACTGACCAAAATACACCAAGGTCTTATTTTATTCGGTTAGTTTACATTCATAGGTTAAAAATAAATCATAAAATAATGAACATAATAACTGACCAAAATACACTAAGGTCTTATTTTATTCGGTTAGTTTACATTCATAGGTTAAAAATAAATCATAAAATAATGAACATAATAACTGACCAAAATACACTAAGGTCTTATTCTATTCGGTTAGTTTACATTCATAGGTTAAAAATAAATCATAAAATAATGAACATAATAACTGACCAAAATACACTAAGGTCTTATTTTATTCGGTTAGTTTTAGAATTGAGCTTTTAGAAATGAACATTTAGAAATGAGCTTTTAATTAAATCTATGATTTTATAGCAAATTTTTTTGCCTATATTTGCTATTTTTACCGGTCTTTGACTAATCTTGTCTTTTTAAACACATGGATTTTTATATTAGGTTAGTTCGTTTTACTCGAACTAAACTTGCCCAATTCTAGCCTAATCATATTTAAAATATTTAATTAGAATAAATTATTTAAAATTTTAATGATTGTTTGGAATATTAATGTGGGGTCACTAGCGTATTTACAGCAAAACAACAAAAATAACAACAATAAATACAAATTCTATTACGAGATTCCAAACACCTGGCTTAATATTGTGGATTTTGACAACAGATTCAAATTGAAAGTTTCAAACCTTGTCAATTGCTGCTTACAACCTGCTTACACTTAACTGTGCGTTGATTGTTAATTTAATATCTATCGTGGTAATTATCATAAGTTAAATTCTATTTACTTATAATCAGCTTTAATTTCATTAAAAATCTTATAGTTTATGCTAAAAAATAAACGATAAAAATATTATATGCATTTAATGTAAACAAAGAAGGAATCGAATTTTGAGTCAATATTTTGTATTTTATTAGTTAATTATACTCTTAATATTTTAAAGACCTATTGTGGACTATAGCTAATTACAATAATAATAGCTAAATATTAATTTAAAATAGTCTACGATTTACAATATCTAGATTTATTGGTGATATAAACAAAAATGCGCATCAGCACAATGAATATGAAGGTAATAAATATCAATACAATGAACATGAATGCAAAAGATATGAATATGAAAGCTAATTAAGGGAGTATATTCCATTTGATCAAATTTTTCGTAGTTGTTTAAATTTAACTCCTCAGAGTGAGAGACAGCAAGAAAAAAGTGCAAGACATAACGGCTAATTCAACAATAACATAAAAATAACTGGGGTTTTGATAATTTAAATCATAATGAATGATAACTAAAAATTATATTTAAATCCGACTAATTTTTATAAATAATTTAAGCCATTTCAGTGTTTTGGTCATAAAGATCTGAATATACATGGGAACAGGTCCACCATATAGATGGGGTGCATTTATATTTTCTAGAACATATTAAATTCTTATTTTTTTTAATTATTTTAATTTTTAAATTATTCTTATATTTTAATCTTTTTATATTTAATTTCATATCACTTTATACTCTTTATTATCTAAATATTTATTTATACTATTGTCAATTATTACTAATTTTACCCTGTATAAATAAGGGTTAGTTAAAATTAACTTATTAATTACTAAATCGAAGATTTTTGATTAAGCTTCTGAATTAAATAAAGAAAATTAATGTAAAATAATTTATCGAATTAAAAAAGTTAGTAAAAGGATTAGAAATTGAAAAAAATTTAAAAGGTTTTATTTTAAAATGACTAGATATCTAAAGATTTGACTAATGTATACACACGATACACTTTTTCCAATAAAAATTTTCATTGAATATAAAATTTAAATTAAGCATTTCATCATTTCTAATATAACAAAATTATATTGAATTTTTAAAAATTAATTATTTATTAAAATGTGCATAGTAATAATTTTATATTATAATATGTTATTATATTTTATAATAATAATAATTCTAATAAAAATTTGGAGTAAAATTATTGTAAAAATGGTTGAATTTGAAATCAATTGTTAATTAATATTAAAAATCAACAAATTATTAAATTTTTAAAATATAGACAAAAAATATGTTATGATTTATAATAATTAAATAGTATTTTGAAAAATTCCCTTAATCTATAATATATGTATTATAAAGTGTATATAATATATTAATTTATCTCAATTTAATTTGAAAAGGATATTAAAAAAGTTACGTTAGTAGTCCTGTATTATTGATAGGAAATGGAAAAGCAAAAGAATTTGGAGATTTTTTAATGTACATGGTGCGGCAAATTTAGCGCCGACTTTGTTTTGGCTATAACTTTTTTAATTTTAAACGAAAATTGATAATTCTTTTTTTCCTGGATTCCCAACACTTTAGGAAAATTGTTGATACCAAAATCGTTTTTAAATTTTATAATTAAGTCTGATTAATTTTCTATCAAATTTCGAGCAAAAATTTTTGGATAAAATATGGCCTGGATTCAAGGCTATTATTTTGATTTATGAAGTTTATATATCATTCAAATCAGCTCTCCAATCTGATTCGAATGACGTCAAAATCAGGTGTCTATCACATAAATGGACCGAGATATGGCTAACTGAATGATAAATTAAACAAATTTTGGAAAATATGAATTTTTTGTGTGAAATTTTCAAAAATGAGATTATTGGCTATTTCGATACGCCTGAACGAGATAAGTCGATTGGTACCAAAATTATTCGGATTGGATGATTTTGAACATAGTTATGATCTATTAAACTTTGACATGAAAAATCCATTTTTACCCGTCTTTATGTTCGGACTCGTTTTTCATTGATATCCGCATACAAAATGTTTATTATTTGGTACCAATAAATTTCCTAAAGTGTTAGGTGTAAAACAAAAAAAGAATTATCAATTTTCGTTTAAAATTAAAAAAGTTATAGCTAAAATAAAGTCGGCGCCAAATTTGCCGCACCCTTTATAATAAAAGAGTGTTATTAGTTGAAAAAGATTTGAGTTTTGTAGACTGGTGGATGAAAATTGAAGACTACTATTTTTCCTACCAGTATTCGCGACAGTAATTATGTATCAACATAGATTTTCTGGTTAAAAACTCCAATATCTGAGTTTGGAAGGCAAAAAAGAAGAGTGATCTGGATTGGCAACAAATATACTTTCCATATCGAGGGAAAAATAATAAAAATGAAATTTATATAAATAGTAAATCCAATATAATAAATAGAAAATGCTTGTCTTGCAAGAAGCAAGGATTTCCACCTGATATTTATACTACTTACATTATAGCTAAAATATCTTGTCCCTATAAAAATCTGTTTGGAAATTATTATATAAGAATTATTATTATAATTTTCTTTAAATATATTTATATCGACGATACTTTTATAAAAATTTAACGAAAATAGATTTAATGAATTATATTATGAATAAAACTTCAAGGCTCTTATTATTTTATCTTCATTAGTCATTGTGTTTATAGGTTCTTGTATTTTTATTTTTAAATGATTTGAGAAATTTTGCAAAATCTGATAAAGTAAGAATATTAAATATACTTTTTAATATATGTAAATTAAAAATTAGAAATTAAACATTTAGTAAAAAAAATTAACATTAAAAAATTAAAAATTAAACATTAACATTAAACATTTAAATTAAACATTTAAAATTAAACATTTTAAACATTAAAATTAAACATTTAAACATTTTAAATTAAACATTAAACATTTAAAATTAAACATTTAGAAACTTAGCAATAGCAACTATTTTAGATCCTTGATATAACATGAAGTTTTTTGATCGCAAATTGTTAATATTATAATTAATTTATTAATAAATAATTTTTAAAAATATGTATAATATACAATCAAATAGCTTTTGAAAACGTAAATCGATCTAAATGAATTAATGTTATTAAATTTCGTATGACAAAGGCTACAGATGTGATGAAAAAAGGAAAGTCTAAGTAAAATTTTTTAATATATTATAAAGAAGACTGTATTCCTCAAAAGACGATTACTGTTTTTTGCTAATTCATTTTCTTTTTATGTTTTGCTGTTGTTTTTAAATTTTTGTTGTTTGTCTTTTTGCATTTTTTTGGAGAGTAGACTTCTTTATGTTCATTCATTTTCTTTTTTTCATCATTTTTTTTAAATTTAGAAACTGTTCTTTTCAAATTATTTATCAGAAATTTATTAAAATATTCATACTTTTATGCTTTTAAATAGAAAAGAACAATTTCTCGAAACTATATTTTAAAAAAATTTTAAATAATTAACCTTTTACTTATACATATTAACTAGTAGTTTAGGGGATAAACAAAATCTTTTATTTTCTATAACATTTTCCTTATTGAAATTTTTAATTTAAGATCTGTTAATTGTAACAATTTTCTGTTATATTAATTTTTGATATTAAAGAATTTGTAAATATTTAAAAAATTTTTGCTTATATTTAAACGACTGTTTCGTTGTGTTGACTGGTACAATTTACAAATCACTTTTATAATTTAAGAATTCGGCCTCAGTCCTATTCTTTCTCTTCAATTTGAGGAAGTGGTAGTTCGTAGGAAATACAAATTATAAAATTGTGTGTTTAAATTAAAAGTTAATTTATTTAATTATTTTTATTATTAATATTTATCTAAATTATTGATTTTGTATGGTGTAACGAATATAATTTTTATCGATTTTCAGCTGAATGAAATCTGTTAGTTACTTCAAACAATAATTTAATCATTATTTTGCTTTTGTTCTTCAGAAATATAATTTAAATTTATTTTTTCAATGCGATCACCATGAAACTTGTATTTTTTAATTCTATATTTTTCATAATTGTGTTTCCGTATAGACATTTACCAAATTAAAACTGTTAAAGTCAAACTTAAATCATTATTTGCAAATAAACACATTTGAGGAAATTTATTCTTCATTAGATGCGAAAAATTTAATCTCAGAACAAGAAAAGGACCAAAGAATTTTAGTGAAAAGTTAAATAAAATTTTTTCTTAACACTCAACTTGGGTAATTAAATAATTTGGATGTGAATAATTTTTGGACAGAAAAACGAACTTATAAACTAAAAGCTTAGTAAGAAAATTTGGCCTTTAAAGGCAAAATTGAGCTCCATTGTAGCCGACACAAAAAAAATTATAGAGCTGATATTTATTTTACTGATACTGATTTAGCTGTAAAGCTTGGTATAAGAAAATAAAGTTTTTTTGTTTTTTGACTCTATGTTAAAATTGTTTAATTGTCGAATGTTAGAGGAGATTTGTGAAATATTTAACGGAATATTGTAATATTTAGTGGAAACAATGTTAGTAGAATATTTACAGAATAATGTGCATAACTAAATATAGTTAGAAGACATCCTTGCCCCATTAATGCATATTTTCGATACTTATGCTTTTTTAATAATTATATTATTATTTTATCTAATTTTTGAGAAAAATAAAAATTTTTTATATTAAAAATTTATTCTTTTATAAATATCCTCTATATTAAATAATACTTTAATATTAAACTAAGCGTGACCGTTGGGCTTCGCGAGTTGGGCGAACACAACTCGCGAGGCGCGGTCCGCTGATCAAATTTAATTACTCCCTTCTCTTTAAACGTTTATTTAATTAAATTAAATGTAAATAAAAATGGGGAAAGGAAGGGGACAGATCCGCTCCTTTAATTTTCTAAAAAATAGAGTCAAACTGAATTTTGGGCTGGTCCTGTCCCACAAATTTATACTTGCGAAAAAATAGGCAGGGTAAAATATAGAAGTATAACAGATACTTTCTTATTTATTCTTTTTTTCAAGGTCAAAGTTAAAAAAATTTTTTGTTATATAGATTTCATTTTCATTTTTATCTTAATATATGAATTATATTATAAATAGAATTTATTACCAATTAATTAATTTTTATCTCAACAAATTTTTTAAATAATAGATATTCTTGAACTCCAAGTTTCCATAGACATGTTATATTTGCCAACTCGATCCTTTTTTGAAAGAAAGATTTTCGTTATGATATACATAGATATTTTCATCAACATAACGGATACATCCAGTTTGCCCACAATATACCGTATTTAAAAATATTAACAGTTTAATTAACATTAAATCTTAATATAATTTAATTAGAAAATTAGATAAAATTAAATTGTTAAATTTTTATTAAATTTATTAAAATTTATTTGTATAAATTTCTTGTTTATTAGTTCATTTGGAGCTAATTTAATTTTGACTAAATGTCTTGCAATTAATTTATTACATTTAATAAAGAATTCATCAAGCTCATCAAAATTATTACTGAGGAAACATTTTTAATGGCACATTATTTTTTTTTGAACTTTACCATTTAAATAATTTAATATAATAAGATATATAAAAGATAACAAATCCGGATATTTATTTAAATTATTTTTAAATTATAGAAAAGCACCATTAATGAATCAATGTTACAATACGGAAATAAACTACAATACGGAACTAAACTAAATGACGGAAATAACCTAATAAAAAGTTTCAAAACACAATAAATCTTTCACGAATTTTAAACAGTTAACATAACATAAAATATGAAGATTTAAAGAATTCGGAGCAATAAAAAGTTATAAAATGATTAATTTGCACTTTGAAATATTAACTTAATGTTG
Organism: Meloidogyne incognita; assembly: GCA_036172945.1. Classification (NCBI taxonomy): domain Eukaryota; kingdom Metazoa; phylum Nematoda; class Chromadorea; order Rhabditida; family Meloidogynidae; genus Meloidogyne; species Meloidogyne incognita. The sequence goes on from JARQAC010000013.1 coordinate 3,848,164, forward strand.
AATTCATACAAAAGTAAATTACTTGCAAAAAATATTAATGTAAAAGATATGATAAAATTAAATAAATAAATTAATATAAAAATAAATGTTGGGAACACGAAAATATTACAAACCTCTATATAGGCTCATAATTCCATTATAATTAGGGATGGGATTTATATGGATTTCCATATTTTTTTCCTGAACTCGTTGGGTTCTGAAACGTGCAAAAAACATGTTTTTAACATATGGTGATAAGGTCGTTTTTGAGTTATCAATCCATATTTTCCATATTTTTCCATATTTTGGCGTACTGTCCATATTTCCATATTTTATCCATATTTTGGCGTTCTGTCCATATTTTGGTCAATATTTTTTTATTTTTTATCGAAATAGTACCTAAACACCCCCAAACACCCCCAAAAAGTGTTTAACGCGTCAAATTAATTTCTACTTTTTTATTTCTTTTCAGGTTTAATAGAGGATATTTTTATATTTTTATTAAAATGCCCCCACAAAATTCTTCAAAAAGTGTTTTAATGCGTAAATGGATTGCAAAATTTCCACCAGGAATTTTGCAATTGCAATTTATTTGCAATTTATTTTCATATTTTATTCTAAGGTTGTTGATATTCTCGATCCGCACGATGCAGTGTGCATTGAAAATTCACAAAATGCATTCAAAAATCCACTTGTCTCTCAACAAATAGCATACATTCAGTCCAACTTTGGGATTATAGCCTCTGCAATTACAAAGCTAGAGTCGCAAGGGCTTTCGTTGATGGAAGTGGCAGAAGTAATTTCAGAAGTTGATAAAGCACTTGCTGGAGCTTCAGGAAGTGTTGGCATAACAATCAGACAAAAATGGAGACAGATTCTTGAAAAGAACTCAGGATTTTCGAAAATTTCCAAAATTATGCATATACTTTCTGGTCAATTGTTTAATGATTTTGATATGGCTCCGAGTCTAATTTTACTCTTTAAATTTGCCCCAATAACCTCAGTTGATGTGGAGCGTAGCTTCTCAATTTATAAAACAGTACTTGCCGACAACCGTACTAGGTTCACCCCAGAAAACCTTGAAATGTACTTAATATCTAATTGTGAACAAAATATTTATTGATTTATGATTTTTTGAATTAGAATAAAATTTTTATCTTTTAAAGCTTCAATTTTTAAATCCATTTTTGGTCCATATTTCGGCTTATAATCCATATTTTAGTCCATATTTTGCAATTTTTAGTCCATATTATATGGCCATATTTTTCGATTGATAGTCCATATAAATCCCATCCCTAATTATAATATTGAAAATTTCATTGAATTTTCAATTTAAATAATGAACTTGATATCATTGAAAATTAATTGGATAATTACTACTTTGATAGTAATTAGCATTCTTCGTTTTCTCCTATCAAAAAATTTTTTAAATATTATATAAGCAATAAAAAGTTCAAAATCATACATAAAATTAATTTTGTTAAAAGGATTAATAATCAAAAAGTAAAGTATAATACCTATTACCTTTTGTGCGGAGCTTGTATATCGGAAAGGTAATGTTATAGAATTTTTTATGACCTTGCAGATACTTGAGGATACTAAAATGTTAAAGTTTAAATTAATACATATTCATCAAAATGTATATCCTTATACACTGTTAAAAATACGTGAGGTCGAAAATATATTGTTAATACTTAAAGATTAATTAACTTCGGCTATCAGTGTGATTAATAACAATTAATGAATTTCAAATAAATAAAATATAATGAATATACTAGTTAGCTGTTCAAATATATGAGATCGAAATAGAACATAGGAGTGGCTCTCTCTGAATTGTTTAGAGATTGTTATCAGAGACAGTGTTATATCTCTATAATTAGTAAAAAAATTCCGATTTAATATTCATTGAGCAGAAAAAACACAGGAAATTTGAAAAATTGAACATTGAAAACAGTTCAGTTGTATTAATTGTCTACCTATATTTAGTTTAATCTATTTAATAAAAAATATATTCAAAGCCATTTTGCGGATATTCACAAATATTAAAAAAGAGTTATTTAAAAAATTGATTCGAAAAAAATTACTTGAAATTTAAATCAAATAAATTTGATATTAATCCTCGGCAAATAATCATTTTTTTAAACCTTCTCGGTGAAGGACAATTTTGGCGTGATGAATGGAAAAATGACACGTAGTCAAACAAAAGCTGATATTTTAACTTTGGACAAATGAGAATCAAATCCGTATTACGATAGACCCCCAAGAGCGAATTAATTTTTTGGAGGAAGAGGAAGAAACCGATATTGCTTTCCCAAAGTTTTTTAAATTAATGTTTTAATAAAATTTTATAAAATTGATGTAAGGAATATGGCCAAACATATCTGAATATATTAATGTTAAAATTAGTAAATTAATTTAATCTGTAATTTCATAAAACAAATTTAACTGTTTTTCAATTTACTATAAGTTGCTAACTCTTGGCTGATTCAATGATATATGACATTAAACATATTAGATTATAATTAAATTAAAATTATAAGCTAATTATTTGAGCGCAATTATATAAAAAAATAAATTAATAAATTATTTTATAATTCCTATAAAATTATAAAAATTTAAGGTAATAAATAAACATATTTTTTAAAAAGTAACGCTAGGTACTATGCGTTTATATCCCCGCAATTTCGCAAATGTTTGTCCGCACTTTTTTTCATCCTTTCTCCTCATAAAGGATTAGAAACGGTCAAGTTTTGACCCCCATTTTTTCTTCGCCTTCTTCCTCCTCTCACAAAGATTAAAATGTTCAAGTAAAAATAGAGGGACCCAAATATTCTTATAGAAAAATATAAAGGTAAAAATAAGAGAATGTTTAGAAATTACCTATTTCGGTAATAGTTTGTTTGGTACCCCCCTCCCTCATTTTTTTGATTTTATTGGACCGAAATACGAGCCTATGAAGATTTCGAATAAAAAAAGTTTGTACAAACAAATACTCATTTGAAGTATTTCAACGAGATGAGTCAAATGACACCAAAAGATACTCAGTCTACCTATATTACGATACTCAGTCTACCTATGGTTTTTGCCCATTTTGAGCCACATATCTCGGTCCACAGGCATTTACGGGAAAAAATGGTACCGTTCGAATCAGCCCTTTTAATTTCGAATCAGCCCCTTTTTTTACGAATCAGCCCTTTTTTTCTTTGTTAGAGGAGAAAGAAGGCGAAGAAAAAATGGGGGTTAACTTGACCGTTTCTCATCCTTTATGAGGAGAAAGAATGAAAAAAGTGCGGACAAACATTTGCGGAATTGCGGGGATATAAACGCATAGTACCTAACACTATTTATATAAAAGCCTAGTTTTAGCAATTAACACATTAATAAAAATAGGTATATAATATATATATATATATATATCAATTAAATTATAATTATAAAATTATAAACAAAATTTAATATTCATTAAAATTTTTTAAAATTAATATATTACACAATTTATAGGATTATTACATTTAATAAATTTAATTATGTAAAAATTTATGGACTAAAAAAGTTGTTTGTTTTTCAGAAAAAAGTAATTTTAAATAAATTTGTTTATTAAAATATTTCTTTAAATAAAAAATTTTTCTACTAGTATGGAAAAACAACAAGAAACAACAACAAGTTTATTTGATTTAAAATTTATTAAAAATTTTAAATCAAGCTGAAGGGTCCAGAGAAAATTTTTTTAATTTTTTAAGTAAATTATAATAAATAAAATTTTGAAAAAATGTCTCGTTTAAATGAATTAAGAAAATCTCTGGAAAACAACATTCTATTGTAGGAAAGTTTATTATCAATGAAGGAAAAATTTTTACTGAGAAAAAAATTATTTTAGAAGAGGTAGAAACAAAATGTAATCTACTTACGAGACAAAACAAAATTTTACAAGAAGATATCCAGCATATTTTCAATATCTTGAACAAATTACGTATTAAATATTAATATAGGACGCGTATTAATTTACGTATTAAATAAATAAATAAAAATTTGGGTACAAGTAAATTTTATATTTTTCAAATAATTAAAATTTTATAATATTTAAATTTTTTGAATTAAATTTTAGAGAATTTAAAATTTTCTATACAAATTTTTAAAAAATTTTTCTATATACTAAATTGATAATATATAAAAACAAATTAATTCAACTACAAATTTTGGATAAACTATTAATTACTAGCCTAATTTTATTTAAAAACTGAAATTAAAATTGAATTTTAATAAGCTAATATTGTTGGAAAAAAAGCTTTTTTTGTTTATATATTGACTTAAAGGACATCAAAAGTATTGGTTTAATGAAAATTGGTTTAATGTAAATTCATAACTGAAACTATTTTAATTTAAATAATATTTAAAAGTAATAATTTAATATAACTACTAAATATAACTAAAATAATTCAATATAAACTAACTAAAGGTAATTAATTTAAATTAAAATATGAATATAAATAATAAACTATAACGCTATTTTTTTAAAAATTATCTACTCTTTAAGTGTCTAACTTTTTACTCTGACGTTTTGTTTTTGGTTTCACCCATTTTTTAATTAAAATTTTTCATTAAAATCTATTTTTCAATTAAGTAGCTTTGTTTTAGCTTAGAATGGTTGCAAAAATCTGGAAATTCTTTAATGAAGTGAAAAAATATGGTGAGACAAAAAGAAAATGTTTAAAATGTGGTACCCAATTATCAACACCTAAGGATTTTTCAACGTCTATCATGATTAATGATTTTAAATCAAAAAATCATGAAGATGTGTTCAGAAGTTATAAAGCTGATGATATAGAAACGGTTTTTTCTGATTGTTAAATCTTTTTTATAATAATCTTCCAATAGGTACCTAAATTAACATCTGTCTGGTCAAAAAAATGGAAACTGATTTACAAAAACAATTAGATAGTCATCTTGTCAGAATTATGGTACGAAATAATATTTCATCTCCTTTTTTCGATGACAAAGACTTACAGGAAATTGTTAAATTGGCTTTTCAAGATCAAAAGGTATAAAGCTTTATAAATGCGAAACTTTTTTTAATTGACAGATATTTGGACGTTTTCATTTTACTCAGAATGTGATTCCAATTATGGCTGTATTCCAATTATCAATGTGATTCCAATTATCAAAAAACTCAATTGTAAATAAATAATCTTCAATTATTATTTATCATATTCAAATTAAAGTACATAAGCAAAAGAAAGATTATAATTAATTTTGGATTTTTAATATTCTTAACATAATCTTTTTCTAATTAAAATGTGTCCGTTCGTTATTTTAAAAAATTCATTAGATTTTAAATTTAATCTATTGCTGCATCCTTCTAATTTGTAAGTAATCAAACAAACTAACTAAAAATGGCCTTTCCCAAGAAACATAAAAATATATAACTAAATGATAAACTCTGATAAACTCTTGACCTTCCATTTCATAAAAGCATTTAGGATTTTTCCCGACTAAATATTCCAACAACCCTTATCATATATTTTGTTTTCCACTTTTATATAATTAATTCTGACCTGTCCTTTTTCAATAACAATTTATGTTTGTTTTAGAATCACTATACATACTCCCCCTCAATTTAACATTTTTAACTTATTTTGAATTCAATCTAACCTAACTATAAATTTATAAACTCTTTGAATAAATATTCTAATTCAGAACTGAACTATAGTTGTTTCCAAGGCTCGAACCGAATTTAGTGAACTGAAACCAGTTCAGCTATTAAATTACAAATATAGAATTAATTAAATGGTTTACGCAAGAATACGAAGCTAGAAACTATTTTCAACGAAAATAAAATGACAACATACTCACGGTGAAAATGTTAGAAAAATTAAGATCTACACATTATGGACGTAATTTGAGCAACAAGTAAAAATTAAAGAAAACAAATATAAAAATAGAAAAAAGTAAAAATAAATAGAGAAAAAATGATTTATTTTAGGGTTTCTTTAAATTATTTAGTATTACAACAATTGTTTATGTATTTTTAACGAAATTGAGTGAAATGATTTTAAATAAAATTATAATCTCACATATTTCTTGGAAATTAAATTAAAATATTAATTTTGTTAGAAAAACGTTATTTTTTAGAATATGTTTGGTAAAACTAAAATCAATTCACTTCAAAAGATATAAATTATAAAAAGTTATAAAATCTCCAAAAGTTATAAAATAATAATGCAAATCAATTAACTTCAAAAGTTATAATAGCTTTTATAAATTAAATGCATATGAACTAAATGTTTATGAATGAACTAAAAAGTAAGACCTAAAAAGTAAGAGAACGGAAATTGATAAAAATACATATAATTTCATGTTTAATAACTTAGCAACTTTTCCATTTTTAATATTGATCCTACAGATGAGGAAGGAAATCTACCTGTGTCAACACTCAACAAATGATATTTAAATTTATGAGTAAGAAAAGCTGGAAATATTTATTAATATATATCAAAATTGAAATTTAGCAAAATTTAGAAACTATACTTTAGAATTTGAAATCTATATTATATGAATAATAATTCAAATTATCAATTGCTAACATTTTTAAATAGTTAAAATTTATACAATAAAAAATTAATATTTGAATTATACATATAATACTTATCTAGTCAATAAATTAAAATAAAATGATCAAACGATTATAATATTAATATAGTAAAAATTTAATTCATAAATATTCCAGTTAAAAAATAATATGTTCAGTTTATATAAATTAAATTATTTAAAAATAATTTAAAATATAAATAATGAGCAACAGTTAATAAACTGAATTAGCAAAACTGTAAATTTTCATGAAAGAAATCAACAAATAGATAAACACAAAAAGATACTCCTGAGATTGGCATGGGATTTGTATTATTCAATGAATCAATTACTTATTTTGTTTAAATCTATGCATAATAAAATATACAAAGTAAACTATGTAGAAGCAAGATAGTATATGAGTGGCATGGAGCAAACATTGCATGAACAAATTACTAAAGTTTTCAACCATTAATGAATTGGGGGCCTTTAATTAATTTTTATTAATTAAGTAACATTTTTATTTTCTCCAAAATTACGTGTTTTGTAACGCGTATTTTGTTCTATTTTTAAATAAAACTTGTTTTTAACACTTTTATCTTTAGACAAAAGCATAAATTTTCAAATGAGTGATATCATCCATCTTATTAAAAAACTATAAATAGCAGTATAAATATCAACAGATGTTGATATTTATAATGGATATTTATAATTTATATTTATATTATTGAAAAATAAATTTAAAATATTCATATAAATTAATTTAAATTCAGCCAATCGTGAAAAAAGTTGATGAAGTGGAAGGCTCAAAGAAGTTTTAATAAAATGGAAGGGGTTCACTAACCTTGTATGGGAAGAGACATCAGTATTTGCTGATGCACCCGAAAGTCTATATATAAGTAAAATTACTTTGATTTTATTTAAATGTAAACAAACCAGTAGCAATCAGCTATTCTAATATATTTATATAATTCAGTTATTCTAATTCAAGGTATTTTATGAAATAAACTGGATTAGATATATAAATAAAATTTAATAGAAATAGTGGAAATATTTCAATAGATAAGCATATACAAGACATGATTTGAGAAATTTTTCAACATTTTAGTATGTTTAATAAATTAAATATTTATGTTTTAAAAATAATAATGTCGTAGTGTTAATGATAAAAAAAATTATGCATTTTGTAAGGATGAAATTTCGATTCCTACAATAAAGTAGGAATCCTACAATGGAGTAGGAACCCGTGTTCGTGAAACGGATTTACCTTCACCTTTAATTGTGGTTGTACGGAACTAGGTAAAATAATTAATTAATTAATGATGAATTATTAAATATATGTATATTTTAAAAATATAATTCTTATACAATTTATCAAAGTGCTGCTCATACTATATTTAAACAAAAATAATTTAAATAAAAGTATTAATAATAAAAGTATTAATATATATTATTCTATTTATCGATAATAATTATTATATGCAATAATAATATATTATAATAATAATAATTTATATACATAGAATAATAATAATTAATAATTATCTATTTATATAGAATAATATTATTCTATTTATATAAAATATTTTTGATGTTTAATAACAACTTTTATTAATAAAAAGTTTATTTAAGGCCGGTGTTGTGGATTACAAACAACGTAAATTACACTGAATTTAATAATTTTTTTGGCAATAATTTTTTTAACAATTTTTTTTAAATTAAGAATTTTCGAAAGCAGTTAATAATATTCCAAATATTATAATTATAGATATTATTATATATTTTTACGTGCTACTTAGTGAATTAAATATGAGTAAAATTTTTAATAAAAAATTTTGGGTTAGGGCATTATAAAAATACTTCAATTTAATTACTAGTATCTAATTGCAAATATATTCACTAATCATGTAATAAACTTACTATCTAAAATAAGACAATACTAATTTAAAAATGAAAATTAATTAACTAATTAAAATTAACCGAATGATTTGAGTAGAAAAACCCGATAAATTGAGATCAGATTCTCTAACAATTCCATTTTCCGACTAGAACGTCCCCATGTTTTTAATAAAAACTACATGAAAGAGATCGTGACAATCACTCTTTTTCGAGATTTAACACATCCCAAACGGAAATAGCTTAAATAAATGCAAAAACAGAAAATTAATCCTTAATATAAAATCATTGCATCATTTAAGTTTTAATATATTATTTTATATATATTTAAAAAGAAAAATTAATTTATACGTTTTATACAACTTATTCCAATTTTTTGCATTAATCGAGGAAAATAGCGAAATCTTTCTTTAATTCACTAGACATGAAAATAAAAATTTTTATATATTCAGAATCTAATAAAGAATAATATTTATTAGAGTGAAATAATAGCAATGTAATAAAAAAAGAACTATAAACCTAATAAATATTCAGGTTTGCTTCGAAAATCTCTAAGAAAAAACTGTAAGACTGTCCCTAAACATTATATATGTGCAATTAATAAATAGTATAAACAGAAGTCATATCTTGTTAAAAAATATATTCTATGAAAACTTTGTCGTGTAAGGAACACGAAATTATAATTATTTAATAAATTTAAATATTTTTTCCTATTTTTCCATTTATTTCACCTGTCTGCGACATTCAATTTCATAAATTATTTTCCCATAATAACCACTTTGACCCCTTCTTCTCTCTTCTTCTACCGGAAACTATCTTTTCACCCCTCGTTAATGCTATTTTTCATATCATTTCCCTATTCATTATTATTCATTTCTCTGCCTATTGTCCATTAAATCCCCTATATAAACAATAGGCAGATCTTCCCTATCAGCTTCAGTTTTTAACTTTCCATTAAATCTTTATAAATATATTTAATGTATTTTTAATTTAATTTTAAGATAAATATTTTATTTAAATTCACTTTATTCAATAACTCTTGGGACCTAGCTTCCCCAAAAAATTTCTTTGTCAAAGTAAGCTTTTAGTTGACAACTTGGTGCTCCGGGAGAGGCACATCGCCATTTAAAGCTTAATTATATTAATATTAAAATTCTTATTAAACAATGAAAATTATATACAAATTTTTATATAATAATAATTAATTTAAAGAATTGATCATTTCTCCTCACTAAACACTGGAATAAAGAATAAGATATATTATTGTAACAAATAAATGAAATAAAAATCATAAACCGGGGGTCCCACCTCTACTGGTAGCACCGGCCTAAGAACATCGGCCATGGAATAATGGGAGGTAGGTGTAATTTTTTAATTATATATCAAAACTTAAATTTAAAGGCCTAAATAAAAAAATAATATATACGATCGTTTCATTTTGCTGTATTTATGATATACTAAAATATGTTGATAATTTACTCATATATTATTTTTAAAATTGTAAAAACAAAAATTAAACATTTTAACAGTGAATTTAATTTTTATTACATCACTCTTCCTATTTACTTATTTGATTTTATTTTTATATTGTCTTTATAAATTAATATTAATAAGTTATATGTTTTATTATCTACAATTCAATAAAATAAAATAAACGTCCTAAAAATATGTATCAGGGGTGGCGCGAGTCCCACAAAATACGAGATTCACGAGATACGAGATTCTCCAAAAAATACGAGAACGAGATAAAACGAGATACGAGATCTCTCAAAAAATACGAGATTTCACGAGACACGAGATACGAGAATTTATTGCTTTTCAAATTATTGCTTTTCAATTTTTCAAATTCAAATTTTAAATTTTTTCAAATCATAAAGCCAAAAAATGGATAATGATTACAGCTGGATTATGAAGGATATTGGGGAGTTAGAGGATCAAGGGGATTTATTGGGATATCGGGGATTACGGAGAATATCATGGGATTTAGAGGATCAAGAAGAGTTAAAGAAACGGATACCATGGGATTATTGAGGTAGTCAACTGATTTTAGTGGTATAGGATATCGGTAGATATGGACACCCGATAAGGAGGCGAAGTTTTTCTGAGCCACTCCATGATTCATCATATACTCTTAGTCACTCGATATCCTACTTAATTATCACAATCCATTAATATCTCTCGAGATCGATGGATTCCCAGATATCCATCCGAATCCTCATATCTGTTAAATTCACCTTAATCCCAGCAAATCACCCGATATTCTTCTATCCCTTCAGGTACACCGATATTTCCCGCCTGACCAACTTTATCCCTCTTCCGTTTTCAGAGCCGCAGGCGAAAATTTTGAAAATTTTAGAAGGCCAACAAGCCAGATTTCTTCCGTTTCCAGCGCCGCAGGCGAAAATTTTGAGAATTTTAGAGGCTTTAGAACAAAAAATTCACCAGTTTAGCGCCGCAGGCGAAAATCTGAGAATTTTGGAAGACCAATGGGCAAGATTTCTTACTTTTTTTCCTAATTCTAGGATCTTAAAATAGTCCCAAATTTTTGACCGTTTTTCTAAAATAGATTGAAAATATCTCGTATCAAAATACGAGATACGAGACGCGAGATACGAGACCTCTAAAAAACACGAGATTTCACGAGATACGAGACGAGCGCCACCCCTGGTATGTATATTGAGGGCCTATAAAAGTACTTATGAAAATCCATTTTGTTCCCTAAGGAGTTTTCATTCTAAAAATATTTAATTTTTATTTAGTTCTAAAAATTAGACTGCCTTGAAATTTCGCTATACGGGCTTCCAAAATTCATAATTACTTTTATTCATAATTATTTTTTTATTTATTTTTTGTCTAAAGGACTTTTTTATATATTTATTTATTATAATGGCCTAAGCCTTAATTGAATGACCGGGTCATACATCCTGAAATTAATCTTTATATTTTAATCTGCCCATTATTTCTGCTGCCCCGGGTTCTTATGCTATATTTATTTCTTCATAATTTTGCCCTATTTTTTCTAAAAATATTCTTCCAAAATAATATGTTTATGAACATGATAAGTAATTATAAAAACATATCTTGATATATATTTTGATTTACAAATATTTAAATTTTAATTTCATATTAATTTATAAACTTATAACGTTGAAATATATTTTTTCATACAAAATTTTATAAAGTTTTTCCATTCAATGTTATTCCATTTTTCTTTTATTAAATTAACAGCAGTTACTATGTTTAATATAAAATAATTTTTATACTTTATATTTTTTATATCTATATTTTGATATACATATACTACTTTTATTATTAGTTATTTAAACTTTAATTGTTATTTATTATTTGTTGATTCCGCTACCCATTATTACATAATTTTTGCCGTTCCTTTTCTTGTAATGAAATTGTTCTTGAATATTCTTTTTGCATAATTCAGATCACTTAATAATAATTCAAATTTGTCATTAAGTTTTGTTATAAAATTTTGAAGTATTGGAATTTTTTCATGTTTTAAATAAGGTAAAAATGCATCGATTGAATTGATAGCCGAATTCACTAAATTTATGGTTTAATTACTAAAATCATTACTATAAATCATACCACGAATTTTTTCATTGTGGGTTTGGAGAATTCGCTCTTAAGAAGACAAACTGGAATGTTTATGTTTTATAAATATTTTTTATTATATACATACATAATATTAAAATTCACCAGATTAAAATATAAATGACATAAAAAAGAAGACTAAAGTTTGTGTTTGGTTAGGTTGCGTGCTTCTTGCAAATGAACAAATCAATCACCACGCATCCTACTCTTATTTTTTCCAAATATGTCCACTTGGTGGTTGTAATTAAAATACCACTACTGTAAGTAAATAAATACCACGGAACAATTTCCTCAGTTAAACTACTTGGATAATGAGGATAATGAGTTGTTGTTGCAATAATCTTCATCGTCTGAATAAAAAAAATATTAACTAAAATAAACGGAAAATAAATTCTTTTATAAATGAATTTTAAATAATTAGAACTCTAGATAATTAGAATATCTAATTTTAATTATTTTTAATTGATATTTTTAGACAGAAATTATAATAAAATTTAGACATAGTATTATATGTATAATTTATTAATTTTTGAGAGTAAAATCTTTATTCTTATTTTAATAATATAAATTTATATTAATTTATTCACTTTAAAATTTTGAATATTAGTTTTAAAATTAAATTTTATGATCAAAGTCAACAATTTTCAAGTTAAAGGTCACTTTACGATTAAGAATAATTGTTTAAGAAGTTTATAATTGAATAAACAAATTTAAAATGAATTAATAAATTCTATAATTTTGTTTTTAATTATTATCTATATTTGTTATAATATTGTCGTTTAGACATACGTTTTTATAAGCCAATTTTTCATTGAAATTAAGGCTGAAATTAGGCAAGAGCTGGAACTAAATAATAGAGAAATGAAATTACACACCCTACGTTTCTGCATTTTATGTACACCCCCCACGTTTCCGAATTATTAGTTATGATTAAAATTGTTTTTTAATTTTAAATTTCTGATCTTCTAAAAATCTTATTAATATAATTTTTAAAGTGAACACTATAGTGAATACTATACGAAAGTAAATTTTTTAAGTAGACAAAGTTATTTAAAAATCCTTTTATCATCGTAATTATTAAATATTTTATTAAATTAAAAACACCGAATTATTAAATATTAAAATATTGTTAAAGGTATTGTTAAAATTAAATAATTATTAAAAACAATCGATTATTAAAACAAATAAGTATAAAAATCAAACTTTTATCACTTAATTCACATATTGATTCATTTAAATTATTAACGCACTTCATTTATGTAAATATGAGGAAAAGATAAAGAAGATATAAAAATATATGAGATATAGATCACACCGCATTTAAAATATTCCCTCAATACCAAAATGACGGAATTACTGACGCGGTTATACATTTGGGAGGATTTGCGCGGAATGAATAAGTTAAAATTATTAATAATTTGGCATCAGTAAATCCCGATGTTCAAATTGGGAAATTTTTCCCAAATTTTTTAACAGACAAATTTTCCCAAATACTTTTAACATACAAATATTTTTAACATACATTTATTGTTGAAGGAGAATCTTATTATAGAAGGGTGGTATTGGCTGCGTGGTATTGGCTGCACATAGAAGAATTCAAAAATATTTATGGTAACAAAGACATTCAAATTCAAAAATTTACAAAAAAATGAACACATTAATCGTATTTTTATTATTCTGTAAAAATATTAATATAATATGAAAGAGTCAAACAAAAGAAGGATGGATTTTCTCAAGCTTTTAAAATATAATATATGAAAATAAAACTAACTTAATATATAAAAGTTAAAAGTATCCAGAGAATAACAACTAAAAGTACATCAGAATCACGCTGTTGATTGTTTATATAAGGAGGTAAAGCAGGAACTTTGTGAGACCGGAACCAAAGTGTCAGAAGAAATTAACAACTATGTTTTGAAGTGTTTATCTATGATAAATTAGCATAGTTCATAAGAGGATGTATGTTGAAAGTTTAAAAACTTAGAAAAATTTAAAGCATTATATGTATTTAAAATATATGTTGTTTAAAATTTTTGTAAATACTAACGGAGAAAAAATCAATATGTCTTTTTTTAAATAAACTACATATTCCTCCTAGTATATATTAGAAAAAATAGAAGAACTGAAACTCACGCATTACTACTTAAATATTTATGAGTTATTTAAATGTTATGAATTTACAGAATTGATTTACCAATTTATTTTTTAAGGCCAATTTACTTTTCTATTTTAAACTAATAATAAAATTTTATATTAAATTGTTTAAATAAATTTATAGAATTATTAATTCAATTGGTAAAAGTTGTTTTGCAGGTTGTTGTTTGCAGTAAAAGTTGTTTTGTTTTTTTGCATTATTTTTTTCATTGCACATTCCTAGAGATTGGAAACAACTGCTTGTTAAAGGACCTGCATTATAAGGATATATTATAGGATATAAGGATATATTATAAGCATTATAAGGATATAAGGACCTGCATTATAAAGATTTGCAACGGACGAGCTCACATTCCAATCAATGCGAAAATTTGGATACTAATTTAAAGTTAATTAATTAAAAATTTTCAATAAATAATTTGATTTATTAATTTAAATAATTTTTAAATAATATAATTAATTAATAAGAGTTAATTTTTAACAATAGAATTAACAAATTACTAATTTTAATAATTTACATCTCATTAATATATAATTTTTTAACTATTTATCAAAATATGTTATTACCAGATACGTTCATTAAAAAAATAATATATAGTTTTTCTGCTTATTCTATTAATTTTGCTGTGCTCGCTTCAGAAAATTATTGCAAGGTTATAATACATTATGAATTTTAAAGAATGAATGTTTTTTCTTTTAAAAATTTTAGTCCATGCTTTTCATGTCAGGCTAAAAATAGAACGCCAAATCACGGTGAAAATAAATTACAAATTAAGCCTCTAATTCCTTTCACAAAGGGAAAGAACATTTCTCAATTCTGTTTTTATATTTTTAGTGGTGCAAAGAATATCATCTTCCCATTTTTTAAAGTTACATTTAACTTATTCCTGGATGGAAGGTATAAGATATAATCAAATATTTACCGTAGTTTGAACTTCTAGTCTTCAAAAGCATAAAATTTTAATTTAAAATATTTTTTCTTAAATTTCTAATTGACAAAATTAATTTTCAATAAATTTTCTTCGATTACAGGTGTCCAAATTAAATGAAATTGTTTTTACTGTAAATAGTGGTGTTTGTGACAATCCTATCGCGTGCTGTAAATTTTTTAATGGAAAATAAATGCTATTCTTCATTTGAATATATATTAAATAACATATTAAATAAGAAAATCATCGTTATTTATATTTGTGTTATAAAAATTGGTAAGTATTGTCTAATTTAAACTTGTAAGGTTTCTTTTTTTATATACTAAGGGCCTTAGAATAATAACACCGGACACGGAACACGTACTATTAAAATATTCCGAAAAATTTGCGAATTGTTATTTTATGTTACATTCTTTTTGTTTATATTACTGATAGTTCTATTTTAATAACAGCTTTTTAATAATATTTTAATTTTCCATTGTCTATTTAGAAATTGTTTTAACTATTATTTTAACTATTCTTATTAAAATTTCAAAATTAATTTAAAGCTAACTTTATTTAATTCGAATTAATAACAAATTTAAAATTCAGAATAAAAATTCTGGAAAAAAATATAGCAAATAATTTCCGGATAACTGAGTAAGAGAGAGTGCACTTTCTTCTATTGAGTACTCTTTTCAATTACTAATACCATTACTGAGCGGTTATAGAAACGCTTGGAATTATTTAAATAAATTTACTATAATTATCAAAAAGAAATAAATTAAATAAAAATTTTGGAATAAAAAAATAATTAATTAAATGAGAATAATAAAAATATCTACATTTTGTAATTGTTTCCTTCCAGAAAAAATAACATTATGCTTGCCAAATTAAATAGATTTCGAATTAATACATAAAGCATACTAATTTCAACATTATATTATTTTTAAAGCTCTCATATTTTTATTTATTAGTTTCAGTCAATTAAATAGTTTTTACAAATACATTTAAACATTGGTGCTATGATGGGTAAAGCCATATAATGGATAAAGCAAAATCATCATTACCAATATCAATATTAGATGATTTTGTTACTGATTTAATAGAGGCAGATGTTAAAATGATCTCATTATTTTCTAAACTAAAAAAATAAATATTAATTTATTATTAAAAAATTTTTAAAAATAATATAAAAAATAATTATTTTATAAATTTTAAAAATAATTTAAAATAGTCACCTAAATTTACACATCAATTGTAGTAATTTGACAGAGTTTACGAGCACCAAAAGAGATATGTAAAAAATTTATGGGACAATAAATAAAGGATGTATAAGAATATTAAATAAAAATTATATTATGTTGATAAAATTCCTATTAAATTTTGTACGGATTTGAAAAAAGATAAATTAATTATATAGCGAAACATGAAAATTTAATCGACAAATCAAAATAAGAACTTCATTGTTAAATATAACGTAGATGATGATGGAAAAAACAGAAAAATAATAAAAAGAGTGAAAAACGCCATAAATCGTAAATATTTTTAATAAATGTGAATTATAATTATTACTTGAATAAGATAATTTAATAAAAAAAGAGGACCCTCAAAATGCATATGTGACCTATAATTAGTGAATAATTACATAAATAAATTAATATTATATAAGATTCATAACAACTTTCATATAACTCAGAAAATTGTATTAGATTTGTGATATCGCATGTAGTTTTTTACAATTTGCTATAAGATATGTCAATTACTGAAGAATTTTTATTTAGGTCGATAATAAGAGGCTTCAAAATTTTTACACCGAAATTCAACTTAAATTTGTGAAAAACAGTATCAAAATTGAACTCCTGCAGGGACCATGTACGAACGAAAATATAAATGCCTGTTATATTACATATTATAAAAATAGATGTTTATAATATGCATATAAGAACAAAGAACGTTTATGACCCCAAAGGACTTGTTTTTAGAAGAGTACTGATTTTTTATAAAAGATTTTATAATTAATTATATCTTATAATTCAGGTAATAAATGGTAAATGAAAATAATTAATTGAGATAAATGATTAAGCTTAGAATCTATTAATGGAAAGCTGACAATAATGTAAAAGAAAAAAATAATTGCTTGAGCGCGATTGAAAGTTAAAAAATTATATTGGAAGATTTTCGAGTGGATATCAAAAATAATCAATTCAATCAATTCATACAATTTATAAGTAATACCAGAAGTACAAATCTTTAATTAATTCCCGATATTTTTATATTCAATGGAATTTTAGAACCCCTTTTTCCCCGTGGAAAAATGGTTTTTACGAAGACTCGTCTTCATGTAAAATATCATCTTAAACGTACTTTATCCTCCGGCAGCTTCCGAAAAGATTTAATGTAGTAGACTTTTAAAATTCAACATAAAGTTAAATATTAAAATGTAAATTAACTTAATTACATGTGAATAAAAAATAAGGAAATTCCAAAAGTAGATTAGGTATATATTATAAATATATTATATATTATAAATTCACTTTAAATGAATTAAATTAAAAATTTAACCTATGATAGACTAATATTAGAATTTAATGTTTATGTATTTTAATTTAAAAAACTCAAAGTTAAAATTCAAAGTTAGACTCAAAAGTTATTTTTAGTTATTTTATGGTAAAAGTGATTATCAATGAAAATTTTTTAATATGTAAATGAAATTCTTTATTTTTGTAAACAAATTAATTAATTTACCGTAAATCCTCTAAAATAACCCCCGGGGGTTATTTTTTTCGATCGACCTCTAGAGGGGGGTTATTTTAGAGGGGGGGGGGGTTATTTTAGAGGGGGGGGTTATTTTTTCCGATGTCTAAATTTTTTGAAAATTAAAATTTTTTGCAAAATTTTGAATAATATTTTTCTAAAATTTAATAGAATTCATCACAAACTAAAAGTCTCCTAACGAAAATCCCAGCCCAAAAACTTCCATCAAGTACTCCTCTTCATCCTAGACTTCGTTTAGGCTCGAAATACCTAATTAAAAATTTATTTTAGGATATTATCCCACTTGTATATATCTCAGTTAAATACCTAAAGCTTAATTATATTAAGAGGGATTGGATTAGGATGCCTATCTTGGCATTTTGAAGTATTAAAGTCAATGTGACATGACATTAATCCTTCATCGAGAGATCAAGTGGATGGATATTAGTTGAGATGGACATCGATGGATATCAGTGGATTTTAAGTGATTAAGGGAAATATGGGAGGATTAGTCAGTTTGAATATTAAGAGATTTAGAAAGTAAGAGGGAATATGAGTGGACTGCTTGTGAGTTATATCAGGGATTTGAAAGGATATCGGACAATTAATTAAAGTGGACTTAATCCATCATAATCCATCATAATCCACTTATATCCCCTCAAATCCCCGATATCCCCATAATAATTTCTAATATTATTAAAATAAGGGATTCAACAGTGCTTTGCTTTGAAAAAAAAACAATGCCAAGAAAAATTGAATATTTTAGAAGGGGGGCTATTTTAGAGGGGGGTTATTTTAGAGGGGGGTTATTTTTTTCGATCGACCTCTAGAGGGGGGTTATTTTAGAGGGGGGGGGGTTATTTTAGAGGGGGGGGTTATTTTAGAGGATTTACGGTATATTGTACTCAATTATAAATTTAATTTAGAAATTAATTAAATTATACTATAAATTCATTGTTTACCATTTTTACGCGCTAATCCAATAATTTTTCAGAAAAATAAGGATTAATCTAATTAAAATTCTAAATTTAATTTTACAACCACTTGACGTACACCCCAAACTCCTTCACATGGTTAATCAAATGTCATAAACGGGGCAAACGCATGTAATATAATCTACATATAAAACAAAATTTTTTTATAAAAAAAGAAAGTATATTAGTTTTGCTTGGTAAAAAATATAAAGTCACAAAACAAAGTGGGTAGGCTTAAAGTAATTCGGCTTAAAGTAATTAACTTAAATTAATTCGACTTAAAGTAATTGAAATTAATAATTCGACTTAAAGTAATTAAAATTAGCAAAAAATAATTTTACCAATTGAGATTTCAAACATAATTAGGCGAAATAATTATAATAAATAAAAATATTTTTTGGGGAGGCAAATTATAGAAATTTTTTGAAGTGATATAGCTTCGAGAGGAATAACAAAGAATGAAACAATTTATTAGAATATGAAATATTATAATAACGGAACAAAAGTAAGAATTAAACACATATTACGAAATAAAAAAATCGAATATGCATCAATTAATTCTGTTAAATTTGAAATACTCAAACTTTGGTGAGTTGTTACATAAAAAGCAGCAACAAATTAATAAGATAATATAACATTATTATAATGTTATAATTTATATATAAGTATAAAATATTACGTTTATTAAATTCATAAAAAATTTAAATAGAATTATGAGTTTTTGACGATTTTATTAATATATATTTTTTGATAAAGTTGTATTTAATTCTTACGGAAGAAGCAGAGTTGGATAATCTTTAATAAATTTTTCACATAATTTGAATTATCACGATAATAATAAACTATTTATATTTTGATATTATTGTAAATAAAATTTTATATGAATGCATTTTTATAAATAGTTGAAAGAAAGAAATGATAAAAAGGGTAAAGTTCTTTGAAAAAGAATTGGGTAATAGATAATAAACATTTGTAAGATATGTAAATCCATCTATTTGTTTCCAACTTTCAGGAAAAAATAATTTATTTTATATAATTATTAGAGTTTTTTATAATATAAAAAAGGTTGGTACTTTATTGGTATATCACACCCCCCCCCATTTTGAGTCTCAGTTTTCTTAATATGTAATAATCTCTACTAAAACAATGGCGATGCTTCTACATTTACTGGAAGTGAATGTAATTTAATAAATTTGAATTGAGAAAATTTTAATCTTTAAGGGTTGCAAATCGGTCAACTCCTTCAAAATTGACTGGGAATAAAATCCACGTTGTGTGAATTTGAAAGACAAAATTGCTGCAGCTTTGTGGCTCCATTGCGCAATGGAGATTGGGTATTGGAGGTTATTATATTTTATCTGACTGGGGTCTATTCTTAAGTATGATAAGAAATAGGAAAAGTACATAAAAATTTTATTATTCGGCCGTCATACTTTAAAACCATATTAGACTGTCTTTATTCTTTAATAGGTTTGAGTCATTTTTAAAGATAGAAGATCAAAGGTTATTATTAGGATCTATTTCTTTTTTTAGTAAAACAATTATAGATAATGTATGATTTGAAAAAAATTTGAATAATTAATTAGATGTAGAGTTAATATCATAAAATAAAAAGCAATGAGGTCAATTTTTACGCTATTGCTGCGGAAAAAGTAGATTTATTGCGGAGAGTGATTGTTTAAAAATGTGCGAAACAAAAAATTGTAATTATTTAATTAAAAATTTTTAAATAAATAATTTATGTTAAATAATTAAATTAAATATTTAGTTTTCCAATCTTTAGGAGATTACAACTGGCTCCAGGATTGTATATCGACTTTTCCTCACTTATTTGATTCAGTTTTCGAGATAAATATATGTTATAAGTCACAAAATAATTAACATATATGTTAAAATATCCCGTTCTTGATTATCATCAGGGGTGGGCGCATTGCGTTTTGAGTTTTTTGCGTTTTGCGTTGATTTTTGGCCTTGCGTTGCGTTTTGCGTTTTTCACGATTGTCTCTTGCGCCCACCCCTGATTATCATTAATTATTTAAAGAAATTAAAAATATAAAAATACATAAAATATTCATAAAAAGTGAAATTTCAAATAACAAATTTTATAGGAATTTAATTTAACAAATTTGAAAAACTGGTTTGAAAATTTAGAATATGTTTGTCAGCGTAGCGCAAAATTTATTAGTTATCCATGATTATTTCTTAAAAGCAGAACAACAAGTGAAACCCAGCTCCCAGTTAAACAATTAAATTAAAATAAAATGGGATTAAATAATAAAATCCAAAGAGATACATCTTTAAATTGTTGTATACCATTTGCGTGAAAGCGCTTTTACTATCTCTACATTATAAGTAAAAAAGTTTGATTAAATTGTCATATGGTTATTTCAACAGTAAAAAAAGATTTTAAGCTATTAAATAAATGAAAATATAATGAAAAAGTGGAAAGATTAAAATATTAAAATTATTTTTATAATACAGGAAGAATGATGAGTTTAATAAGAACTAATAATAAATTTGAAAAGATGAAGCAATTTCATAAAAATTTTACCATTTTTATAATCTTGTAAGATTTATTAATTTATTATTAATATTTTAACTAATATTTCGCCTGTTTCACAAATAATACTCAGTTTACAGACCTTATTAGATACAAAAACTTACTAGTTAAATAATTTATTAAATTAATCATTGTTTATAATTTTTTATTTGAAAGTCACTCATTATAATTGATACTATAAATATATCACCTGCTCTTCGAAAATATCTTTTGCTATGGTCTGAACTTGCATTTATTTCTGGAGAACATTTTAATGATTATGAAACTGAAGAATATATACGAAAGAGGAGTAGATATCGGTGTGTTATACAGTGAGAATAAAAACAGAAAAAATAAAACAATAACGCAAAAACAAAACAAACAAAAAAAACAAATACAACAGAAAAAATAAAAAAATCTGCACAAGTTTGGTAAATTGATAGATTCTCAAGATACAAAATAAAATTATTTTTAATAATTTATAATTAAAATATGTAAACAGGATCTAATAAAAATAATTTTTGAGGATTATGCGAAAGAGAAAATTAAGACTCAGCAATAAATCATATGATTTGGTCGAAAAAAATTGATAATGCACAAATCAATTAATTTGAAAACTTTAAAACTATATAAGCAAATTCCACTCAAATTCAAAAGTTTCTCCAAATTTTTCGCGCTTGCTGAAAATCTAATTAAATTTTAATTTTTTTTAATAAAAATAATTTCACTCGAACCTAGTTATCTAAAAAATTTACGATTTTAATTTTTATCTTTTTAATACAGCTGACATGAACAGACAAATCTAATTCGATTGTTATTGCTATTTTAGATTTAAAAAGTTATGTTTAATGAATGTTTTCCTTTTAAATGTAAAAAATCTCAAATTAGAAAGGTATTTAGTTTATAGTTTATATCAAAAGAAAGTCAAAAAAATTTAAATAAACAAGCAGCAGAAAACTATTATTCTAACAATTAATTTATATATTTTATCTAACTTAAAACGAAATTTTCAAAATTTTCATGTTGTTAACAATGTGTTAGAAAGGAAATGATTAACAATAAGATATAAAAATTGAGAATACTGAAAACTTTCTATAATTTTTCGCTATATCTTTTTGATACTTCTGAAATTGAATTCAATGTTACCACATCTGACTTCTGACAGAATTCTGATATAAATAAGTATAAAATTTGTGAATAAAAATTAATCTTTTTATAATGAAAAACTATCAGGTAGACCCAAGTTCATTAAAATGTCGTTGCACGAATATTTACCTAAAGAATTTCCTTTTAATTTATCTTTGAATTTCCCCCTTTTTTTTCAAGACACCTGCATTTACTTAAGATTAAAATATATTTTTTTAAACCCCCTTTGTTGATTGGTTTTTATCCTCCTATTTTATTTTTGTCCACCCCCTTTTTTATATATATAAAATTCTTCGCTATCTGCTTTATGTTTTTTTTATGCATTCTTTCATTCTTTTTCGACTTTGCTTCATTCTTAATTTACACTAAATTTTGTTATTCAACTTTGCTGAACTTTGCTTTTGCTATTGAAAAATATAATTTTCTATAAAAACCCCTTTTTTTTGCTTATATTGGAAACTGTTGGATTAAATTAAAATAAATTGCTTTAATTATTTTTTATTGCTTATTGGAAATTTATTTGAGGTAAAAATAAATCGCGCACTTTCCTTTGTGCCGCGACAAAAAATTGAAAAACGAGCGCTATTATAAACAACTAGCCATTTAGTCAGGATATTTTAAAAAATTTCACTTTAAATTGAAATTTCTTAAGTCAAGTCGCAAGAATGCTTTTAAGTAAAAACTTGTCTTTAAAATTTGTCAAAAAGTTTAAAAAAATAAGTTTCTAATCAGAAATATATTTAAATGTTCTGAAATCGGCAATCGTAACAATTACCCAAATACGAAAATGAGAAAAGATAATAATTTCCTGGTTTAACTCTATTAATATTACCGAGTATGACATAAAACTACTATAATAAAATTATTTAAACCAATTCTCCAATTTAGCCAGTTCTTTTTCTAGTTGTACAATCTATTATACATAATTTTATTTTAATAGAATTAATAACGTACGTCTCCATTTATTCTTCCTAATAGTTTTTTGAGTTTATCCAGATTATCAAATGCAGATAATTCGCGAGTAATTAAAGCACGCTCATCATAGTTAAATAAATCCCTCTTTTCAATTGCATTTAGTGACTTTTTCTGAAATCCTCCTTCTATATTGTGGCTATTTTCTTTGATTTTAAGCCGAAGATCTTCTGGAAAATAATCAGGTAGTTCAATAAGTCTAGTATATTCTTGAAAATATATGGGAACATCATCCACTTCTATTTCAGAATGACTATGCCCATTAGTTTTTTCAACATGTTTTGATAGGGGAAAACAATCCATTAATTTCAATAGAAAATAATTTACAAAATTAAATAAAACAAAAGTTGAAAATTGCATTTTCTTGGGTAATTTAAAATTTTGTCTATATTAAATTTTAGACTTAACAAGTATATCTGATATTTGACTGTCAATATACATTGTGCGAGAATATATGTATAATTGTGGCTCAGTGTGGTCGCACTCGTGGCTTACAAACGTATGGCTCAATGTATCTAACTAATGGATCAATGCTTTAAAAATCCCGGTATTATTTTTATAAAGGGCAAAATTAAATAAGAAAATTTAATTTATTAATTTAATTTTTGTTTTAGGCAAGTTTCGGTTAATATTCGCCGGATAATATGGGATTATTAAGCTTCAGTCGTTTAGTTCAGTGTAAGCAGGAATTATTTTTAAATACATAAAAACCTTTGGGATATAGTGATCGACGTTTTATCGGTGTGAAGTTTAGGGAGAGTAAGCTGATTTGACTCTTATCCCCGAAAAGAAGACTTACAGACAAATCTAATATCCTTGTGAGCGATGTTTCCAGCATTTGTGATTTCCTGGGATTTGACCCGTTTCTGAGTGGGCCACCGGCTTAAGTACAGCATAAATGTATTTCAAAGAATTTATTTCATAAATAAAAAATAAATTTAAAAAATAATTTTTATAGTAAAAGTATATTTATAACAATATTTTCGTTTTTCTTCTCTAAAATAAAATAAATCCCAAAAAATATTTTAAATTTATATATTTCATTATTTCAACAATCAATTGCCAACATTTCAAGCATTTTATTTGCCAAAGTCAGATTGGCAATTTTAAATTCATTCCATTCATTACTAACCAAAAAATTCTTTCGATTTAAAGAAACAAATTTGACACAAGCCTAGAAATTTATTTTATTATTTAAAAAAATTTTCAACCTTCTCAAGCATTGGAAGACCATATAATCCAGCAAATTCGCAACGTTTAGCAAAGTTTTGAGCATCTATATTTTATTAATTAAGGTTGCGAATTTTTAAGATTAAGCAATTCCTTATTATAATCTTTTTCTAAAATTTCCAAAAAATATTTCTCACCATAATCAAAATGAAAGCATAAAAAACTCAAAACTCGCCTTACATCCCATTTGACATTGCTCATTCAAGGTGGGTTATAATTTTTTAACACTGTATACCAGGGCTGGGCGATCCGCATTTCGCTTTTTGGTCCAAATGCGAAATTTGTTTCGCCTTTTTGATTTAGTATTTTATTTTTTTAGATATTTTAACATTAAATTTTTAAAGGAAAAGGGAAAGAAATATAGAAAAATTATCCCATCTTTCAGTAGTTGGTCAATGGTGGAGTGGTTAAGTTGACTGACTTTGCTTTCTTTGGTGTTTTTTGGGGCTGGGTTCGAATCCAGGGTTTGGAAATAAATAATTTTTTCTTCCAAAAATAAAAATTTTTAAATTCTGATTTTGATTTTAAATTTGGAAATTTATTTTTTTAATAAGGACTTGCGTAATTCTCATTATTTTCGCCTGCGGCGCAAGAAAGGGATTTGTGATTAAAAGGGATATCAGAAGATTAAGATCTGAAGAGTTCCTTTAAAGAATTATTGCTCCTTGGACTTCAAAATTCTCGGAATTTTTGCCTGTGGCGCAAAAAATGAAAACCGAGTACGAGCAATTTTAACTATTCTAAATAGAGTTGAGCGGGATCGGGATCCCGACCCAAATCGGGATCGGAATTTCGGAATAACAACCCCTAGCCCGGTCCTGACTATGGGTTAAGATTGGTTCTAACTATGGGTTAAGATTAGTTACTAATTCTAAAATTTTTCTAAAATTTTTTAACTAATTTCGCATTTTCGCGTTTCGCATTTTTCACATTTTTTGGCGCGAAAAGTTTCGCATTCCGCATTTTGCTTTTTATTTTTTTAAAAAAAGTTTCGCATTCCGCATTTCGCTTTTTATTTTTTGATTTCGCCCAGCCCTGCTGTATACCAGGGATGTCACGGGTTACTCGAGACGCAAACTTTTTAGACACAACCTGCTCCGAGAGAATTTTGAAAACTTTTTCCTTATTAATCACTTAAATACACGAATCCCAAGCAGAGATACAATATAGAGGTAATATATTTTTCTCAATGCGTGACATAATCGCGATACACGAAATTTTAAAATAGGGAATAAGATAACTCATAAGCAACCTACCAATCTTTATAGCCATAAAACAATCACATTTTTCAATTAATTCAGTCACTTCATATTTATGAGCAAGAGCAAATAAATCTTCTACATGTTTTTCAAAAATAGCTTAGATTTAAAAATTTTAAAAATAATTTTATTTAAATAGTACATTTGTCTAATTCACCGCTATAAAAATATTCAAGCATTAAACGAAAACATTCATGAGAAGTATCGACAATTTTAACGACGCCCTAAAATTTTAAAAGTTTCCGACTTTTTAGAGAAAGGCGAGTTAAGACTTCAGGGTTCTTAAGTCCAGGGTCGAAAGACTCAAGAACAGGCATCTTTCATTATTCCCCGATTTTTCCTTGATCTTAATTTTTCCTTGACTCAAGATCAGGAATTTGTCAAGCTCCTCAACTAGAATCAAGAAACAGGTCAAAGTTTTTTAAAATTTGCGATCTATAATATTTTATTACATTTTGTGCCTCAACCATTCCTTTTTGTTCAAACATTCTAAGAAACACTTGACTATTTTGCGCCAAAATACAACGATGAGCATTAGTTTTATCCTTTCCGAAAATAGTGTTTTGTTAGAATTATAGACGCACCTTAATGACACAATCAGAAAGAGTTTCTTGTTTAAACATATTTTTAATTGAATTTTGTAAAGTATTAACGACAAAGAGAGGTTCATCAGCAATCTCTACATTTAAGTTATAAGGAATGTAATATTTTAAATAATAAATCTAGAATATAATTTAAGAAATTTATCTAAATATTTACTTACATCTACATCCTCGAGGATTTGCCGCAAAACTTGCAGACGCAGGGTATTTAAAATTGAAATTAAACTTTCACAAATTATAAAATATATTTATTTAGAGAAAAGAGATAAAATAAAACTTATATGGAAGGTATTTTATATATATTGTAAAGCATATAGCTATTAATTTCCTAAGGCTGAGCAGTAGGCGGCGTGGTGTAATGGCTAACACATCAGTCCGGTCTACTGAAGATGCTGGTTCGCTCCCAGCCGCCGAATAACCTTTTGCACTAGCTAAAGGAGAGAAATAGCTATAGCCCAGCTGCTTTACTGGTAGCACCGGATGGTTCAGCGAACGCTGAACGAATGACGATCCATCCCATAGGCCCTGGGTTAGAGAAAGGAAATTCCGCCAGAGAAGGCGATGATTTAGTTTACCCCGCAGGTGAGAGAAAAAGCGGGAAGAGGGCAGATAAGAAGACTAGGGACAGTCTTCCCTGGGGATGGAGGTGTAAAGCATATAGCTATTAATTTCCTAAGGCTGAGCAGTAGGCGGCGTGGTGTAATGGCTAACACATCAGTCCGGTCTACTGAAGATGCTGGTTCGCTCCCAGCCGCCGAATAACCTTTTGCACTAGCTAAAGGAGAGAAATAGCTATAGCCCAGCTGCTTTACTATATAAATAGAATTTAATTATTAAATTATATTTAAAAAAATGAATATTTATTGAATATATTTATTGAAAAATTGTAAATTTAAAATGAAAATTGAACATATTATCTCAAAATTAAAAATCTAGACCTTAAAATCTTGTCAAAATGCAAGAATTTTTAAAATTTGGACCTAAAACATGAAACTATTTATAAGCCTAGAAATCTATCTAAGATTGTCACTTCCACATTGCCAATAATAATTTATCATGAATATGTTTTACTACTCACGAACAACAAAAGATATAATAAATCTTAACGTATTTTCTATATTTTTTTATTTAGACCGTTAATAATAGAAAAATATTGGATTCGTAGAACAGTAGAATATAGATTACATCTAACACCTCCACCATTGGTAAATGATTAAAAATTATTTTACAAATACCGTATATGCTAAAACTATTAGCCACTTAAATAATTAACATTGAGATAATTACCTTTATTTTTTTAATTATTCTGAATTTCCCAATCAGCCTTCAAATTGCAACCTTTAAATCTCTCTCTCTCTCCTCTTTACTCTACAGTAGTTTAAAATTTAAAAATAAAAAAATTTAATCCTATTAATGTTTCAAGGAAAATGATAATCAATAAATGCGTTATATATATCGATAATGCTTTGGAAACTAAAAAAAATAAAAAATATGTAAATGAAAATATGATTTATATTGAGCCTATGGAAAATATTATATTGGATAGAAAGCAACTTAACGAAGTTGAAATCGTAGTGCGACACTTGCGGACCGACTTTTGCGGACCGACATTTGCGGACGGACATTTGCGGATTGCGGATAGACATCTACGGACCGACTTTTGCGGACGGACATTTGCGGATTGCGGACCGACATTTGCGGATAGGACATTTGCGGACCGTTTTTAGGAAAAAAATTTTTAAAAATTTAATTTGATTTTCAAAGACGAAAAGATAATTAAGTCTATATTTTTTTATTTAGACCGTTAATAATAGAAAAATATTGGATTCGTAGAACAGTAGAATATAGATTACATCTAACACCTCCACCGTCTATTTTAATATCTTTTCGATGGGCAATTTCATCAAAATAATAGATCTAACAAGTTAGACAAAGTTATGATCGTTTATTTTAGCTCCTTACCTATTGCATCCGTGGAGTTTTTGCTGCTGCAGGGGAAGCCAGGCATAACCATTTCATCGATGATAAGAATAGGATTAAGTTACGAGCCCAGAACCCAGCGACCGTTGACTCCCCGCGAGATGCGTACCGCAAAACGCGGGGTTTACACAAGCGCCTCGCTTACTCTCCATAGGTTTACGTTGACTATTTTGATAAAAAAAAGTTCTAATATTCGATTTAATTTTATTAATGATCTGTAAGTGTTTATAATGAAATAAATTATATTAAGTAAATTATACAAAATGAATAAATTATATTAATTTTTCAATTAAAAATAAATAAAATAAAATTGATCAATTTAAATCTAATTAATTTTTCACTCCGTTAAAGTAGATGAAAATAAATTGCATTCATCTATTTTTTTGTCTTTAAATGGTGTCTTTATTGGTGTCTTTATTATGGTGTCTTTATTAATTAGTTTGATATTTGATTATTATAACACTGACATGTCAAAGTTTTGGTTAAATAATAGATTAGAATAAAACATGAATGTGTCCGTAAATATTCATACATTATTTTTTTTTAGTCTCCACGCGCTGTTCGTTTTACTTCAATTTTTGGACCAGCAAACATGAAATTTTTAATTTCGTTATTTATTTTATTCCTATTATATTTTTTGTTTTTTAAATTTTTTCTTTAAATATTATAAACATATATAACATATATATTTAAATATTATAATTTCTTTAAATATTATAACAATTTTTTTCTTTAAATATTATAAACATGATTACGTTAGTAAGCTGTTTAAATTATTTTTTGAAATTATTTAAATTATTACTTTAAATATTTGCTGCTAGATTTTCATTATTTAATTCAGATTATAATTATATTCTTCTTTAAATACCTATGAGGATATAGATTTAACAAAAAATATATTGGCTAACTTTCTTATTAGTGTTTCGGATACTAGTAGTATTTTATTAAGTTTAGTAAACAAATTTTATATTATTATATATACACGTAAAAAAATTTTTCATGTTGTCGTAAATTATGGTAAATTCCTAAATGTATTTCAGTTTATATTTTTTATTATTTTTGATTGTTATTTATTTTAAATATTATTTTTTATCATAAGGTTAAAAATATAATTTGCAAATATTAACTACGTTTTAATTTTTAATAAGTTATAGTTTTCTCTACAAATTAGCCTTTTAGATGATCATTTATTTGTTAATAAAACTTTAAACAAGGGTTGATCACGGTCGGTTAACCGAACCGAAACCGAAAACCGGTGTTTTTGGCCAATAAACCGAAACCGAAAACCGGGGGTCAAAAACCGGCGAAAACAGAAAACCGGTGACCTAAACCGACCGGTTTTTCGGTTTATAAAATACACCCCTAAGGATGGAATTTTTTGGAAATTTTTCGGTCATTTGAGTTAACAAAATACATCTTGCCAAAATATTTTTCTCAAATTGTTTTCGATAAATATAATTTCTTTAATTCTCCTATATCAGGATGTGTATGTATGGTTGATTGGTTAAGTTGATTGGTTAAGCTTTTGTCTTAGTGTTTGGTTCGAAACCCAGAATAGTAGTATAAGGGATATTATGTTTCTCAAAAAATAAATTGTCATGTCCGATGGTCATGCTGTGGAAAAATTGTGGATGGGAGATGGAATTGAACCATCACGGAAAGAGCCCAAACCGAAAGCACAACCGACTGTGCCACCATCCAACCCAATGCTGGGTTATTTATTTTCATTTATGTTCTTTCTGCAAGTGCGGACACAACACTCCTTCCGCCTTGCGAAATCAAGCGTCCTCGCTTGTTGCTTGTCTTCTATAACTATCATCTGTTTCGATTTTGGAGAGAACACACAGAAACCCATTTGTGGCATTTTATTTTCTTACTCGCTGCGCATCATCGGCGTCTTACGCATTTTTATATTAGCCTCACACCACCGGCTAGCCTATCACAACTCAGGCATTTAATTTCTCACAGGGTCTTCTCCTTTTTCTCTCCACAGTGACAGAATGTCAGATCATCGCAGCATTTGAAGGTTCGCTGAAATTTCCTCAGGCTAAGCCTGGCCTGTCCGACTGCGCCATTTGTCATGTCCGATGGTCATGCTGTGGAAAAATTGTGGATGGGAGATGGAATTGAACCATCACGGAAAGAGCCCAAACCGAAAGCACAACCGACTGTGCCACCATCCAACCCAATGCTGGGTTATTTATTTTCATTTATGTTCTTTCTGCAAGTGCGGACACAACATAAATATTTATCGTTTAAGATTTAACTTTTATTTTAAACATTCTCAAAAGTTTTGTAAGCGCTGCTAAAAAGGAATAAATCTGTTTATTGGCCTTTATACTTCGGTGCCAAAAACTGAATTTTTTCGTATCCGGCCATCCAAAATTCTCAAAATTTTCGCCTGCGGCGCTAAAAAAGATACAATCTGGCTCTTGGCTGGATATGATCAGTGCCGGGGACAGGCTCCGGAAAAACTATTTCTTATAAAAAAGTAATTAATATTTTTAAATATATGAATTCTAGGCTAATGCTCTTTCAAAATTAAAAAAATTTTCGCCTGCGGCGCAAAAAGAGATGGATAAAGAGATGGATATTAACAAAAAATACATACACATATCAGTCCGGTGTATGTATTACATACACAGAAGGGAAAAATTTATATTACATACACATATCAGTATCAGCCCAGCCGCCGAATAACCACTAGCTAAAGGAGAGAAATAGATATAGCCCGCCTTACTGCATTTTAATTGATTAAAATAAGAACTGAATATTCTGGATAAAAAATTCAGGCATAAACCGGTATCGGTTAACCGAATACCGGGGGTCAGTCATAAACCGAAACCAAAAACCGGGGGTCGTAAACCGGTCAAAACCGAAAACCGGGGGTACCGGTTGATAACAGGTAGTGATCAACCCTAGTGAAGGTTGATCTCTCTCTAATATTCTCTCTCTAATATTCCCTTTTCTCTAGTTTCTTTTCTATAGTTTCTTTTCTCTAGTTTCTTTTCTATAGTTTCTTTTCTCTAGTTACTTTTCATTTATTTTTATGGAAAATAGCAAACAGGTTTCACAAAATTTCCGGAGAAAAAAATTTAAATACAATGAATGTGGCGATTCTCTCTAACCAGCGAAATCCTTTTTAATCCACCTATATCTACGTTGGTATCTCCTTGATCCCATAAATCCTCAGGTATCAATCCTACGCCTACAATTCCTCCAAAATCCTTTTTAATCTTTCATAATCCTTAGATATCTCTCAAATCCATTTAATGCCTGTTAACCTTCAAATAAATTTACTTATAATCCTTTTATATCCACATGTGGAGGATATTATTAGTCATTAAATGATCATTAAATAAACTTAAATCAGCGCCAAGAGTTAATTACCTCATTCAAATACTGATGATGATTGAATAAAAATTTTTAAAAAAAGACTCGAAAAACTCGACCCGCTCGAAAAAATCTCAGCTCGAAAAGCTCGCTCAAAAAAACCCAAGCTCGAAAAACTCGAAAACGAACCGAATCGAAAAAATCCAAACTTGAAAGCTCGAAAACGAACCGAATCGAAAAAAACCAAGCTCGAAAAAAATGCACCGAACGTCGGCTCGAATCGAAAACGGCAACCCTAATGTCAAGTAATATGATAATGTGGACGTAATAAATTAACTCATACATTCTATTAAATAATTTTATACATAAATACCTTATATTTTTCTATATATTTTAACATGAATTTATTTTGCTTATTATTAACTACTAAACACTAATTTTTATAGAAAATTTTTAATGAATTAACATTAAATAAAATTCTAATAATGTATTAGTTTTTTTTAATTTTTATATTATAGTTTTGAATATATTTAAAAGAATTTTATAAAAATTCGCTGAAATTTTAAAGATTATGTTATAGATCAATAGTTTTAATTAAATTATTTATCTAATCTATTTAGCAACTAATTTAATTGTGATAATATTAGATACACAATTTTAAAAATTAACTTACGTAATATAAACTTTTTTTATAATTATTAACATTTTATTAATTTTTTATGTAAAAGGTTTCAGTTTTAAAAATTATTGAAATAATATAATACTAATGTTGAAAAATACTATAGTGTACTTTTTATTTAGGTGGTGTTTTTATTATTCACAGTAATTTTTTTCCTTTTTATTAGTTTTTTGTGTTTTATATAGTAATATTTATTTTTCATAATCAATCTCTCTTTTTGACTGTGTTAAAATTTTTGGGCATATTAATTTTTTAACTGGAAGCCCGTGCCAATGTTTATAAAATTACTTATTAAACATTCAATGAGAAATTTCTATTACTTAATTTGTTAATTTGCTTCTACAATTAATTATATGTATTTAATTACTCAAGTTGTAATATAATGTGACTTGCTTCATGATATTTGCTTATAAATCTTTTCAAATTTATATAATTAATATTATTTTTAAATGGATTTTGTGATGTGCTATGATGTTTTATGTATGGTCTTTTAAAAGTATTTTTATTTATTAAATATTTATAATTTTCAAATTTAATTTTTATATTTTTATAATGATATATACTCACTTTCATTTATTTAAAAAATAAGATCGCGTAAATGCATTAACATTTCTTTAAATTTGATTGTAAAGGGTGATGATGGATTCTCCAATACTGTGTAAAGATCATTACCTAGGATATTTAAAAATATAAGTAATTATTTGAATGATTTTAATTTAATTATTGATATTAACTTAGCAAGTTTATTAAAATCAAAAAATAAGTTAATTATATGCTTATATATAAGCTACATTGTCCAAACTTTAGATATATATATATAATTTTGCCCAATCTTTGATGAAATGTAAAAAATTAAATATTTTTATGTTAAAGTTAACTAAATCTAAATTTACATACGTCAAGTCCTCGCACTGAAATTTTATTTTTATTTTCAGAATTTTCGTCAATAAATGGATAATTAACAAATGGTTCCATTATCAGAATAGGTGAATAAAATCTACTTGATTTTAATCTACTAGATTTATAATATGTATCATTATAAACAATATATAATTAATTAATAAAAATTTGATTATATTTAGAATTTTATGAATTATACAAATTTTTAAATTAAATTCTCGCATCGCTCGGAATATTTTTTCATAACAAATTCTTTAGTTATTTTTAAATGTTTACTATAATTTTATTAAGACTTTTATAAAATGTTTATGCTCCTTTAGTGTTATAAATTTATTCAAAAGATAATATTATTTTGTATATAAAGATTTTCACTTCTAAATCTTTTATTTCATTAAAAAAATTTATCTTAAAAATTTATCATTGCCAACGATTTCGAAATATTATATGACTCACCGCAAATAAGTTTCACTGAACGATAATGATTTCTTATTTCTGATTTCTTATGATTGGATCACCAGTAAACTTTGTAATTAACAAAATTTTAACATTTTATGTATTTAAACTATTATGATCAACGCATTTTTTATATATTTATTGTTTTTGAATTTATTTAACTTGATTTTATACTTATAATTCCAAAAAACCCATCTGGTCCGTCTAGATCAAGTCGTTTTTCATCTGACCATATGACTTAAACAAATAAATGACCTAAACAATTTTCATCTGACCATATGAACTCAAGTATTTTTAATAATTAAGGAATTATTTAAACGAATGAACTGTTAAGGATAAGCTTAGACTTACTTCTTAACAATTAAAGAATTAGAGAAGATTAAATATTAAAATATTTATATAAATAAAATTAAATTTACAATAAGTATTTGAATAATTAATGAACGATTGGACGTTCGGAAATTGATGAATGAACAAATGAATGTATTTGTTTGGCATTAGGGCTTGGCTTTTATAGTGTTCCTAAGGGGAGGATATTAGTGAAATGCACGTGAATAGTGAAGAGAAGAAGAGAGAATGTTACAATAATAGGTTCAAAGAGCGAGAAAAGGGATTTTATGGGAAAAAGATATTGCAAGGATTTCTGTCATTGACGAGAGAAAAATTAAATAAATTAATAATAAAATGAATTTTAAATACCTAATTAAATAATTTCGTATTTTATACGACACTCGCGGCGGCGAGGCGTTGTTTTCTATCCTCTTCCTCCTCTTTTTTGATTTTTCTTAGAAGTTCTCTCATTCTTACTTCTTCATTATTTATTTGGTCGGTTTCCTGTACGAGCACTTCTGTCGATGTTTTGTTTACGATTGTGGTTATTAACCTCCCTATTCTTGTATTTTTAAAGTATTTGAAGAGAAATGGTATAAGTGTCTCTATGATCCAGATGTAGGTGACGTATACGGCTACAGCCCTTATCCAGATTTTTTCAAAGTTTAAGTCAGAAAAGTTTTTGAATATATATTGGAGAGGGTTCTGGAACGTTTGTCGGTATAATGTACGTACTGTCCTTTGTTTATCGCTGTTTCAAGTTTTTCTTGTTCGAACTTCCGATCTATTCCAAACGTCTGAAACATTTGTAGCATTTCTATCCTGGGATCACTATAATTATTTATGATGAGATTATGGAAAGCGTGAGTTTCAATGGTGGGATTATTATAATTTTACCGCACTAATTTTAATTTAATAATCGCCAATTTTATATGCTTGTTGCAAGTTGCAGGTTCTTTAATAAATATTTAGCAAATCTATCAATTCAGAGAATGATTGTTTTATATGAACACGTATAAAAAATTTTAATTAGGTAATTTAAATTTATTAAATATGTAAAAATGAAATTAAAATGATTAGAATTTTGTTGTAAATGATTAAATAAATTAGAATAAAACTTAGTATTAGTCTTCAAGGTTTTAATTTTGCAATTAAGGTAGGTAGATGATAATGTAACAGTAATTATATGTGGAATAACCTAAAATTTAAATGCACCCTAGTAAATGCACCCTACCCCTAAAAATATCTTATATTAATTTTTAACTAGGGTTTTTAATATTCTAAAAAAATTTCTTTTTCTTTATTTATTTAAATTGTATATTGTTAAATTATTCAAAATTAATTAAATCCTTCCAAAAATAATAATTAGACAAATATTATAAAGTTAAAAATAGTACTAAATAATAATAAATGGTTAAAAAATAAGTGTTGAGTTTAGGTTTAAAATATAGGGGAAAATAAATACCATTAAAAAGAGGAGCATTAAAAAGAGCAATTGTAATTAAAATTAAGGAGTGCATGACTTAATAGCTAATGAAGAGGAGCATTTAGGAGGAGCAGTAAAAAGAGCAGCATTAAAAAATTGAAAAATTAGAAAAATTAAAAACTTGTAATTCGTCGAAATGAGCTCTGATTTCTGCAGATCGCACACATTATCGGTTGAATTGATTGCCTGGTGTAGCATGCAGAATTCTGTTCTGATGGTCAATGATCGCTTTCTCCGTACACCAGAAACAGAAAGTGACGTGACCACACAGTTGCAGCGTTACTGGTGGAAGCTCCATACACGCTACGCATAAATCTTCCTTCCGCATCTTAAATTTTTTCGGAAATTGGCGGACGTTATACAGTTGTTCATTAATGTTTTGTTGTTGTTGCTGCTCTTGCTGAGGCATATTCCCTCCCTGTTCATTAATAGGAGCTCCATGATTAACGGTCAACTCACAATAATGCAAACATAATATTAATTAAAAAATTAATTTAATTTAAATGGATAGATGATATGTGAATATGCCTATAAATAAAAATTTTAACAAAATAGAATGACAAATCTATAATTCAAGAATAAATTTATTTCTATTATTGATTATTTATCTATCATAATTTTATATATATTAAACAGGTGACTAATCTATTAAATTATTTATTGCCCTAACTTTTACTACAAATCATTTTTCTGTAATTAAACATAATATGATAAAAGTTATGGTATAATTTATTTAAGTAAAATAATGATTTGTTAAATAAATCAAGTATCGGGCATTTTAATAAATTCGGCACTTTCTGAATGAAACGCATAAACCAGTTGAATGCAACGGAAGCAAAATCAATGCCCTGATTAACATTGAGTAAATCTTCACGCTTAACATTAGCAAAGTTTACATTTCTTAAAAGGTCCACCAAGAAAGCGATATATTCATTTTTGTAGCTGTTAAACGTTTAACATATTCTAATAACTATTTCTTATTAATTTTTTGATGTCTATTGTTTATTTTATTTCTATTATTAAATTTTTGTGTTTATTCAACACTTTCTATCGTTATTTAAGATTTTAAGAATACTAAAAATACATAACAAAATAGATTAACTGAATTTTAATAATTAATTAATTTAGAAATAACAAATTTGAGATGATATTTGGTATCAAACTCTTTGTTTTGAGATAAAAGGAAGATTCTAAATGTTTAAATTAATTTAATTTAAAAATAATTTTATGAGTTTATGTTTTCCTCTCTTAGATAATACGACACGGTTTTGTTCTAATAAGTTGAGATCTACTATATGATACTACAAGATTGTCTGAGTGAATTATTTATTTGCTTCGTTTAAATGCAGTTTCTTCCTTCCAATCTTTGAATGCAACATTATGTAACTAAATTCATATGCTCAGGACGGGCAGATTATTTCATCATAAAAGCTAATTTTACTAATTTCACAAGTAGTAATTAATATCAATATTTTATTGTTAATTTTTAATGTTTTGCAAAATAAGTTTTTATATTTCTTATTAAATAAATTATTTAAAAAACCATTTTTTTATATTTGGGATAGTAGGTAACACATAAAATTGCTATGTCTAAATTGAACAAAACTGGCAAGTTCGTCAGGATTTGGATGTGTCAGTAACTTATGGATTTCCTCTCCGGTGTAATTCTGAGCGCATTTACTCCTGTGTATTACTGAATTTTATTATTATGAGAAATATAATTCAGGCATTTTTAATAGATGCTTGAATTATTTATTTTCTTTTTATTCTTAATTTATTATTTATTTTTTCTATTAAAAATACTTTACTTTCTTATTGAATAAGTTCAATTTCAATAATGTAGTGAAAAATTGCTTTAATGATTGAGTTAATAAAACTAAAATTTGAATAAATTATGATAAATTTGAATAAATTATAGAGGATGAAGATGGACCAACACCCATCGACGACACATTCAATCCTAATTGGGAAACACTAAATACAGGTTGTACAAGGGCATATAAAATTAGTATATATAAAATTATTAATTTCATCAATGCATTTTTAAAATTCATAAATCATAAGTTTGCTTTATAAAAAATAAACTAAATAAGCTTGACGTAAAATTTAAAGTAAAATAAAATGATAATATTATTGAATATTAATAATTTGCTTATTATTGTACCAAATATGTGGAATACAGCAATATTTTATATTTGATATATTTTTTATTTTGTAAAGATTTTTGAATTTGTAAAGTTTTTTTGAATCTACTGATTTTATTTTTAATAAAATAATAATTTTAATATTAAAAACTTATAACAATAATTATATTTTTTAAGATTCTAACCATTTCATTATATATTGTTTTTTATTAAAATCTACAGAAGTATGAGTCTACTAAAGAAGTATCAACAAACATAATATACATTAATGCTGAGATCATTATTATTTAAAAATCAAATTTTTATAAAAAATCAGAAATTTATATTTTATTTAAAAAAATTACATTTTAATAGAAATTTAAAAGTAAATTTATTAAAATTTTTACTGAAAAAACTAAAAATTTAATTATGAAATAATAGAAAGTATTAAATATATGCATTATTATTTTTGTTATTATAGAAATATCAAATCCTTTTAGTTACAGAGACTTGGCTAAATTCCTCTATAACTGATAATTTTTTATTAAACAATATGAATATGATTCGATCCGTGCTGATAGAAATAATGAAAAAGGGGGTGGTGTCCGTATTAAACTGAATTCGCTTTGAAACTGCAAATTAAACTATTATTAATGCTCATGGGGTATAAATTATTTTTAAAAGAATATCTACATGACTTATTTTCGCACACCTCACACATCGAAAAATGGCCACAGATTCCTTAACAAATAATGGACGCAAAACCATCTTCCAAATAAAATTAGCGTTTATTAGTAATGCTCATATTCAATTGAAATTTATTTAACAAAGTATTAGTTTAATTGTGGTAATAAAATATTATGATTTATTGATATTTATTCAATAACAAACTTTTGAATAAGTTAAAATAAGTTGATAAAAAAATAAATTTGATTTAATAATATTTATTTGGCAAGAATATTTATTAGAATATTTATATTTAATAAAAATGAGTTAATTTTGTTAATTATGAATTTAATTTAGATTTATTTTTGTTTTTATTATATGCATTTGATTTATGTTTAGCAAATTTTTTGTCCCTTTTTAGAAACGTCTTCGTCCAAAGTATCTTTTAAATAAGAATTTGCTCTTATTCTCTTAAAATCATTATTTAACCTTTCATTTTGTATTTTCATTGATTTCATTTCTTCATTTTAGGTTTTTTCAAGCTCTGTTATTTTTTCATTTGCCATAGTTAAATTGATGAGTGCAACATCTTTATGTTTAATCCATTGCAAATATATATTTTAATAAATTTTATATTTTTTATATACCAACGTATTTATAGACTATAAACGAAATTTAATTTATCTTTATACAGTGAAACCCCAATTTAATATTTACCATTTTACCAAAGAAATAATACACTTATACTAAAATAACAAGGAATTTTTTTAATTCATTAAACTAACAGTTCATAGTTAAATATTCAATAGGCTCTTAAAAATTGCTAATAACTAGTTATTTAAATCAGTAGTTATTATATAAAACATATATTTTTACTTTAAATTTAAATGTTTTATGGGAATGTTTTGTTACAATTCTCACCATATTTACATTTTAAGCCTTGATTTAGTTCAAATAATGATTTTAATAGTAGGTGATCATTAATTTTTGTTTCTTTTTTGCAATTTATTAATATTGATTTAAAATATATTGTTAGAAAATGTTTCATCAATCCATATTATTGCTATAAGGCTTAGTCTTAAGTTTGCTTTAAGTTAGTATTTTTGTATAATTAAATAAATTAATAATTGATAAATTTGTCATTTGTGAAGTATATTTTTATGTATTATTATAATTTTTTGGTTATTAAATATTAAAATCAATAAAAAATTTGGTTTGAATTATTATTTATAATTTGTTTATATGTTTAGTAAGTTTAAGTTGTTTAAAAATACTTTTTTAGTTGACAAATAATCAATTTAATATTATTTTACTTTAAGTGAAGTTTAGCTATTCGTAATTTTTTCATTTATTTTATCTATAAAATCCATTATTTTTATATATACTAACTTAGTATTGTAATGACTTGTAATAATATTTAGTTGAAATTTTCCTTTCTATTTCCAGCAGTTAAGGCTCTTAGCTACAGTGTGTCAATAAACTTTAAGAACACCTGTAATTTTCAAGTTTTTCCAACTTCCACGTAAGTATAGGAAATAGAATTTTACACAACTGGTTTCTACCGTAAATAAAGGTTCTTACCGTAAAAATTTTTTTTGTTAATTAATCTTTATTTACGATAGAATCCAGTTGTGTAAAATTTCATTGCCGAGCCTTACGTGGAACTTGTACAAACTTGAAAATTACTGGTGGTTAAAGTTTATTGCCAAACTGCATACTCATTGCATTTCTAGTTCTTACTTCATCATTATACATTAATTATATTTTATAAATCTCTGTAAATATTTGATATAAAATTAATTTTTAATTATTAAAATATATCTATTTTAGCGGCGAATTAAATTTAATTTCATATACACCTAGATATCTTTACAAAATTTGCTTGAACTTTGTTTTTATGATTATTATCAATATTAAGCTTGGCTCAAGTTTATCTTACAGAATTAATTTCTTTTTCAATTCTTCGTGAATAGCATACCCATATCTCTCAGAAATCCGTTTCGGAATTACTTTAAACAATTCATCCGTGTTTCGTAGGATACAGAAATCTAAAATTGTCGAATCATACCGATCATACTATGAATATGATCGTTATGATTACTATAAATATGTTCGGATCTATAAATATGATCGGTCCAAATCATACTATAAATAGTTACATAACTGATTGAATTTACATAACTGAACTTAATCAAGTTATATATTTGTAATTTTCCATTTTTCATTTCAATTTTTTTTCAGTTCAATATCTCTTTTACTTTATCCTATTTTTTTCAAAATTTGTTAGTGTTCAACATTGTCCGGATGTTCTCTAAAATAAAGAGTCTGCTCTATTTTCAAATTTTAGAAATTTAAGAAGGTAATCAAATTATATATTTGTAATTTTTCATTTCAATTTTTTATAATTAATTTTCTTCAAATAATTGTTCAATTAATTTATTATTATACATATTTTTATTAAAATTATTCTCTACAAAAATAAAATAAAATTAGTTAACGATGTCCATGACTTCAGTAAGTTCAGTCTCCATTCTATAAAATGATTTGTCCATTTTTAGATATTTGTTATAATTAGAGAATATTTTGGCTCTATCTTAGGACATGCGTCCCATGAACTTTTATGCGTCCCATGAAAGTTTATGCGTCCCATGGAGGTTTATGCGTCCCATGAAAGCGTCCCAAAAATAGTATAAGCGTTCCTTCA
This sequence comes from Meloidogyne incognita, assembly GCA_036172945.1. Classification (NCBI taxonomy): domain Eukaryota; kingdom Metazoa; phylum Nematoda; class Chromadorea; order Rhabditida; family Meloidogynidae; genus Meloidogyne; species Meloidogyne incognita. Next base: position 3,889,404 of record JARQAC010000013.1, read on the forward strand.
AAATATATGCGTCTTAAAATTAATATAAGCGTAAAACAATTGCGAAAACATTTTTTAATTTTATTAATGACAATTAAATATTAGTCCTTGAACTTGAAGCTATGGTATGATGATATCTATGCGAACTCGTGGCCTTTATTGCAAAACGCTTTCACTCAGGACGTACAGGTGCTCCCCGTCTGGGCTCTGAAGCATACACAACTCTAATTTTCCAGGAGGCACTAAGATACGGGCCAACCGCATTACTATAAATATTTAAACAAACGAACATTTAAGTTTTTAATTTTGTCGGGCACTCCTTTTGGTGAATCTTTCAGAATATTATCTTTATGATATTTATTTGTCAATTGCTTGTCCAAAAATTTGCACAGCTTTGTAAATTCCTGATGATTAACCAAATATTCCATTGCTATTGGATTTAATATTTTAATTTTTTCTATTTGTTTAATCAATCCTTCCTGGTTTTCAACAGAAAAAATATTGTGTTTGAATAAACTATCTAAATATTCTTCCACACCTGTTGACTCTCTCAAATCATTATCCACTTCCTCTACCTTTATTTGAGAGGTTGAGGCTTGGGTAATTTCGGAAGTTGAAGCTTCATTGATATACGCAGAATATATCCACGGCAGTTGGGAAAATAGAAATAATAGAATGGTTAATTTTGCAAATAAAAACATTTTGTGCTTAAAAATTCCTATAAATTTTGAAAAATACATAGATTCTCACTATAATATTCAGCCAATATATCAAGTTGGGACCCGTTTTTAATGCTTAATTAACTATTCAGAGCCTTATTATAGGATACATGTTTTCTCTCCCAAATGTTTACGAATTGGGATCTCGATAATTCGTCATAATCTGGACTGAAAAGCCGACATAATAGAGACAGCTAATGGAGGACAAATCTCTTTAAAACATTTACTCGGGAATGCAGACTAGGGTTATCGGTTTGGGAAAACCTCGAATGTTCAGATATGTTTCGGTTTTGGATAGACGGAACCGTCAAAACTCAAATGTAAACATATTAAAGGAGACAGACGGTCTAAAGGTAGATGTTTTAAAGGAAGATGATCTTCTATCGAGAAAAAACAAAAAGTTAAATTTTGAAAATAAATCATTTTTATGAATTAATTTTTATAAATAATTTAAATTTAAAAAAAATTTATTTCTGAATGCCCTTAGAATTTTTAAAGCTTTTATTGCCTCTAAAATTTAATAAGATTCTATAATTAAATAGCCAGACTATTATACTGTCTAAAAGTGCAATCGCGTGTTTCGTCTCGAGGTAATGGATGTATAGACAACAATGCAAATCACGCTTCAATTAAATTCTAGACAGACAATTAATTTTAATAGACTCTTTAAATTATTTATTTCCTTGTTTAAATAAAATTTTTAATATTTTCTAAAATTTTCTTGACTTCTAGGCCAAGGTCCTTGACTTCGAGGCCTATAAAGGGCTTGGCTGTTATAATTTTTAATCCCCTATCATGGGTCGATGTATGGAGACGGCTTATTTAAAGCCTGTCTATAATTAGCTCGTTGCTAAAGATAGCTACTTTGTAAATTAGCAAGCTCATCGATATTTTTTGGCCTTTTCCATATTTCTGATATTTTTACCAAACGCCCATCTTTAAAATAACTATACAAAACAATTCCCCGAAATATTTTATACAAAAGATTAAATATTTAAAATTTACAAAAGAATGAAAATAGGAAAGATAAATAGATTTTAAATAGACAGAATTAAATAAAAGTTTTTTGGGGAATCTTTTTTGGTTTTATGTTTTTTTTGTGTTTTTTAATTTTGTGTGTTTTTTGGGATTTTCAAAAATTCTGTGTTTTTTATTTTGTTTTTTTTTGAATTTTATTTGTTTTTTTTAATTTTTTATTTTTAAGATTTTTTTGGATTTTTAAATTTAGAAAAATTTCTTAATAGAGAAAGATTACTAATAAATAATTAAAATGTTGGTGATTCTCCCGTAGGGTGTGCTTATATTAGAGGGTGTGCTTCTATTAGAGAATTTACGATAATACAGAATAATCTTTAACTATGAGTAAAGTTCTTTGAGTAAAGTTCTTTTTTTTCGAAACCGAGTCCAATTCTATCTAATTTCTCATATAATATTGCAACCTCTTGAGGGACAAAAATTTGCAGTTGACGTTTACATACTGGGCATTTTTCAATTTCACCTTCGCCATGTTCAACCCACTCTCGAATACAATCCTGATGGTAGGTGTGCTGATAATTGTCCTCTATTAAAAAATCTAGACAGACAATTAATTTTAATAGACGTTTAAATAATTTATCTCCTTGTCTAATAACAAATAAAGTTTTAAAATTTTTAATATAAATTCGCAGTTTTAACATTTTAATGGAGTTAATTGGTAAAGGTAGCGTTCATTCCCCATTTTTCCTAAATCCCTTTGTGGTATCCGTTATAGAGAAATTATTATAAAATACCCATAAAATTACTATCAGTCAGAAAATAAAAACATTAATTATTTTGTAAAATATTTCAAAATAAGCACTTTGCTTTCAAGGAAAAAAAAATAAAAATATTAAACATATAAAATATTGCACTTTATCAAAAGCCATTTGCCGAATCTAAAGGAAGGCGACAAAATAAATATTTTTATTTTGAAATAACTGACCAAAATACACTAAGGTCTTATTAGTGTATTTGCAATAGAAGTAATCACAACCAAGCACTATGTCGACACCAAAAAAGATTTTATTCGAAAAGCCCCACAAGGCAAGAACAAAAAAATTCACAACAGAAGAAGAGGAAACCATTAATTCTTCTAGTCTTCAAGTAAACTGCACAGTAGAACCAAAACCAAGCTGTCTAACCGACAAGAATTCTAAATTCTCAGTTTTAAAAATGGTAGAAGCGAAGGTTTATAATCCAACAGTGCCAAAGCTTGAACAAGAAGCATTAATATTTCTTGACGATGGAAGTCAGAAGACATACATTGATGAAGAACTATCACAACAATTGGAACTTGAAACAATAGAAGAAAAAGAAATTAAAGTCACAGGCCTAAATCAAACACCGTTAGGACAATTCGTGAAACCGATAGTCGAATTCGGCGTTCGAGTTGGAAAATTCGACGTTCTTTTAAAAGGAAGCACCCTTCCAAGTATTCTAGGTAGAACAAGAATATTTTTAAAGAAGGATGTAAATGAAGAAGCATTACGAAAGACGAAACTCGAAATCACTGAAAAAATTGGAAAACCACAAATATTAATAGGGAATGATTATTACAATAGGTTAGAAGTAAAACCCAAAGAACAACTACCTTCAGGTCTATGGATAAGCAAAACAAAATTAGGGCAAATAATAAATGGAGAAGGCAAAATTAGAATAAATCCCTCAACGAACAAGAACGATGAATATTATTCACAAGCAACCCTAAACGAAGTAATGATAATGAAAGCAGCGTTAACAATTGACATCCACCTGAAAAAATATGACAGTCCATTAAGTAGAAGCATTGCAACCAACGCATATGTTGACAACTTAGTGGTTGGACTAGATAATAAGAACGAAATACACAACACCTATTCCGAAATCAAAAAACTTTTTGAAAAGGGAGGGATGAATGTCCGGGAATTCATCGCCAACGCCCCTGAAGAAATAAGGAAGTTACCCAAGGAAGATATAATTGACAAAGAAGATGGTAAACTCCTTGGATTAGGATGGAACATAAGTAAAGATGAATTCCAAATTAAGTTCCCGACTTATAAAGAAGAAAAGGTAACAAGAAGAAAGGTATTAGCGCAAATTGCAAGACCTTTTGACCCTCTCGGATTCGGAGCGCCAGCCATTTTGCCAGCGAAATTACTCCGCCAAGAGATTGAACGAGAAGGAAAATTGAGTTGGGACAAAGATCTGTCCAGTGCAATGACCGACAAGTGGAAAGAGCTTATGAAGCATTGGGAAGGCGCACACTTAACAGTTCCGCGAATGGCCTGCTCGAAGGCCAAAAATTTAAAAGCAGAACTACACGTCTTCACTGATGCATCAAGTTCCGCATTCGGCGCAGCCATTTATCTGAGAATCGAAGATGATCCGTTCGACTGCAATTTAATTTTTGGGAAAAGCCTAGTAGTGCCTGCCTCACTGCCATCGACAAGGAGAACCATACCTTGTTTGGAGTTGCATGCAGCGATGTTAGGAACAAAATACGCCAAGTTCGTTCGTGAACAATTGGAAAAGGAATATCCCATTGAGAGAATTATATTGTGGACAGACGCAATCGACGTTATCGACTATGCCCTCAGCGAAAAGAAGCAAGATAGATTTATTAAGAATAGGGTAAACAAAATTCGAGACTACGAAATTAGGCATGTGGACGGCGAAAATAATCCGGCGGACATTGCTTCTAGGGGAGCTACGCCAGAAGAACTCGCGTCACATACCTTATGGTGGAAAGGCCCAACGTTCTTACGTCAACCTGAAACTAAATGGCCTGAACCAAAGCGGATTTACGACCCTCTCGCAAAAAGGGAACCAAAAGAAGAAAACCCCTTGTATGAAATGAGCCTCGCCGCCAAGCAAAACTATCCACCCGAGGCGCAAGAAAATAGCTTGATTGACTTTACGCGATTCTCGAATTGGAATCGGCTGGTCAATTGTATGGCTTACGTTCTAAGAGCAAAAGAAGCCTTCAAGAAGCAAGGACGCCAAGCCGCCTCCGCGCTCGTGCGGAGAAAAGAAAAAAGGGAGATTGAATCCCTAACAGTAAAAGAAGTTTCGGAAGCTGAAAAGTTGATTTCAATACGGGTACAAAGATATTACCCTCCAACTGAAGACGAAACGAGGAATCTGAACATTTTTCAAGCTGACGACCAATTATTCAGGGCAAAGGGTAGATTGGCGAACAGCGGCCTTAATTTTCAAGCGAATAACCCAATTTATCTTAACCATCGAGCACCCATCGTTCGACTCCTTTTAAGAAGAGCCCACCTAAACACCAAACATGGTGGATTAGAATTAATGAACACGTACCTCCGGCAAGAATATTGGATGACTAGAAGCCGGCGAACAATTAACAACTGGTTGAGAGCTAAAGGAGCCATGAGGTGCGGAGCTTGCGCTCGTTGGCAAGCTAAACCGTTTACACTCCCAAAAGCACCCGATTTGCCTACAAGTCGGACAGCAGGAAGGGCCGCATTCCAAGCCGTAGGGCTTGACTACTTCGGACCCTTTCGAGTCCTACAAGGTGAAGAGGAAATAAAATGCTGGGGAGCGATATTTACGTGTGCTCTAACCAGAGCAGTACACCTAGAAGTCGTAACGGACTGCACCAGTGAAAAATTCCTTCTGGCCCTAACTCGATTTATTCGAAGAAGAAGGCCGCCGAAGGTAATAATCTCCGACAATGCTCCAACGTTCGTGTTGGCGAGTAAAGTGATACAAGACTTAAACCAAGAAGAGATAAATCAAAAGAAGGAATGGATAGAATTAATATCAAGTAACCGAATCCAAGATTTTCTCCTATTGAATAAGATACAGTGGAACTTCAACACTCCCGCCGCGCCATGGCGAGGCGGTTTCTACGAGCGGTTGATCGGATCCATTAAAAAACATTTGTATCGCACCATAGGAAGAAGAAAATTAACTCACGAAGAATTAGAAACTCTCCTGATCGAAGTTGAGAGAATCGTTAACGAAAGACCCCTAACCTATTATACTTCCGAAGAAGTAGCACACCCGTTAAGACCAATTGACATTTTAGATTGCTCAGCAGGCAATCCCTTCGACATACACTTGAGTCCGGAACCGGACTGGGACAACGACTATGAAGAACAACCGTCAACCCGAAGTGCATTGTTGGAGGCTCACAAGAAAGCATTGCAAAAGAGTCATAAGTTTTGGGAAACCTGGAAATCAGACTACCTCATGAGTCTAAGGGAGAAATGGCGTTCCAAAAATAAAGACCCCACCTTCCCTAAATTAAACCAGGTAGTACTAATGAATGAAGGTCACGAGAAATGCCCACGATCGTTGTGGAAGATGGCAAAAATAGAAGAAATCCTCTCAGGAAGAACGGTAAAAGTGAGGATGGGTGGAAAATCTACGAAAGAGCCACCTCAGTCCTCTACCCTCTCGAACTGGAAAATGAAGAAGATCCACCCGACGACGAAGCAGCACGAACAGAAGAGTTAAATAAAAGGAATACATCTAACGAAAACAACAAAAAGACGACAGAAAGACGAAAAAGATACTATTTCAGAAGTAAACCCGATCAAGGGGACGAAAAAAGAAGGGAAAAAATTGAAGAAGAGTAGGCGAAGGGACAAAAAAGTTTTTGACAGGGAGTCTGTCGAGGCTCGCCTCGACATATATTCTAAGTTATTTTCTAATTATTTTAATTAATAGGATCTCAATTTGTTCACTAGCCCCGAGCGACCGACCACTCAATTTCCGAGGACATTCATAGGTTAAAAATAAATCATAAAATAATGAACATAATAACTGACCAAAATACACTAAGGTCTTATTTTATTCGGTTAGTTTACATTCATAGGTTAAAAATAAATCATAAAATAAAGAACATAATAACTGACCAAAATACACTAAGGTCTTATTTTATTCGGTTAGTTTACATTTATAGGTTAAAAATAAATCATAAAATAATGAACATAATAACTGACCAAAATACACTAAGGTCTTATTTTATTCGGTTAGTTTACATTCATAGGTTAAAAATAAATCATAAAATAATGAACATAATAACTGACCAAAATACACTAAGGTCTTATTTTATTCGGTTAGGAGGCACTAAGATACGGGCCAACCGCATTACTATAAATATTTAAACAAACGAACATTTAAGTTTTTAATTTTGTCGGGCACTCCTTTTGGTGAATCTTTCAGAATATTATCTTTATGATATTTATTTGTCAATTGCTTGTCCAAAAATTTGCACAGCTTTGTAAATTCCTGATGATTAACCAAATATTCCATTGCTATTGGATTTAATATTTTAATTTTTTCTATTTGTTTAATCAATCCTTCCTGGTTTTCAACAGAAAAAATATTGTGTTTGAATAAACTATCTAAATATTCTTCCACACCTGTTGACTCTCTCAAATCATTATCCACTTCCTCTACCTTTATTTGAGAGGTTGAGGCTTGGGTAATTTCGGAAGTTGAAGCTTCATTGATATACGCAGAATATATCCACGGCAGTTGGGAAAATAGAAATAATAGAATGGTTAATTTTGCAAATAAAAACATTTTGTGCTTAAAAATTCCTATAAATTTTGAAAAATACATAGATTCTCACTATAATATTCAGCCAATATATCAAGTTGGGACCCGTTTTTAATGCTTAATTAACTATTCAGAGCCTTATTATAGGATACATGTTTTCTCTCCCAAATGTTTACGAATTGGGATCTCGATAATTCGTCATAATCTGGACTGAAAAGCCGACATAATAGAGACAGCTAATGGAGGACAAATCTCTTTAAAACATTTACTCGGGAATGCAGACTAGGGTTATCGGTTTGGGAAAACCTCGAATGTTCAGATATGTTTCGGTTTTGGATAGACGGAACCGTCAAAACTCAAATGTAAACATATTAAAGGAGACAGACGGTCTAAAGGTAGATGTTTTAAAGGAAGATGATCTTCTATCGAGAAAAAACAAAAAGTTAAATTTTGAAAATAAATCATTTTTATGAATTAATTTTTATAAATAATTTAAATTTAAAAAAATTTATTTCTGAATGCCCTTAGAATTTTTAAAGCTTTTATTGCCTCTAAAATTTAATAAGATTCTATAATTAAATAGCCAGACTATTATACTGTCTAAAAGTGCAATCGCGTGTTTCGTCTCGAGGTAATGGATGTATAGACAACAATGCAAATCACGCTTCAATTAAATTCTAGACAGACAATTAATTTTAATAGACTCTTTAAATTATTTATTTCCTTGTTTAAATAAAATTTTTAATATTTTCTAAAATTTTCTTGACTTCTAGGCCAAGGTCCTTGACTTCGAGGCCTATAAAGGGCTTGGCTGTTATAATTTTTAATCCCCTATCATGGGTCGATGTATGGAGACGGCTTATTTAAAGCCTGTCTATAATTAGCTCGTTGCTAAAGATAGCTACTTTGTAAATTAGCAAGCTCATCGATATTTTTTGGCCTTTTCCATATTTCTGATATTTTTACCAAACGCCAATCTTTAAAATAACTATACAAAACAATTCCCCGAAATATTTTATACAAAAGATTAAATATTTAAAATTTACAAAAGAATGAAAATAGGAAAGATAAATAGATTTTAAATAGACAGAATTAAATAAAAGTTTTTTGGGGAATCTTTTTTGGTTTTATGTTTTTTTTGTGTTTTTTAATTTTGTGTGTTTTTTGGGATTTTCAAAAATTCTGTGTTTTTTATTTTGTTTTTTTTTGAATTTTATTTGTTTTTTTTAATTTTTTATTTTTAAGATTTTTTTGGATTTTTAAATTTAGAAAAATTTCTTAATAGAGAAAGATTACTAATAAATAATTAAAATGTTGGTGATTCTCCCGTAGGGTGTGCTTATATTAGAGGGTGTGCTTCTATTAGAGAATTTACGATAATACAGAATAATCTTTAACTATGAGTAAAGTTCTTTGAGTAAAGTTCTTTTTTCGAAACCGAGTCCAATTCTATCTAATTTCTCATATAATATTGCAACCTCTTGAGGGACAAAAATTTGCAGTTGACGTTTACATACTGGGCATTTTTCAATTTCACCTTCGCCATGTTCAACCCACTCTCGAATACAATCCTGATGGTAGGTGTGCTGATAATTGTCCTCTATTAAAAAATCTAGACAGACAATTAATTTTAATAGACGTTTAAATAATTTATCTCCTTGTCTAATAACAAATAAAGTTTTAAAATTTTTAATATAAATTCGCAGTTTTAACATTTTAATGGAGTTAATTGGTAAAGGTAGCGTTCATTCCCCATTTTTCCTAAATCCCTTTGTGGTATCCGTTATAGAGAAATTATTATAAAATACCCATAAAATTACTATCAGTCAGAAAATAAAAACATTAATTATTTTGTAAAATATTTCAAAATAAGCACTTTGCTTTCAAGGAAAAAAAAATAAAAATATTAAACATATAAAATATTGCACTTTATCAAAAGCCATTTGCCGAATCTAAAGGAAGGCGACAAAATAAATATTTTTATTTTGAAATAACTGACCAAAATACACTAAGGTCTTATTAGTGTATTTGCAATAGAAGTAATCACAACCAAGCACTATGTCGACACCAAAAAAGATTTTATTCGAAAAGCCCCACAAGGCAAGAACAAAAAAATTCACAACAGAAGAAGAGGAAACCATTAATTCTTCTAGTCTTCAAGTAAACTGCACAGTAGAACCAAAACCAAGCTGTCTAACCGACAAGAATTCTAAATTCTCAGTTTTAAAAATGGTAGAAGCGAAGGTTTATAATCCAACAGTGCCAAAGCTTGAACAAGAAGCATTAATATTTCTTGACGATGGAAGTCAGAAGACATACATTGATGAAGAACTATCACAACAATTGGAACTTGAAACAATAGAAGAAAAAGAAATTAAAGTCACAGGCCTAAATCAAACACCGTTAGGACAATTCGTGAAACCGATAGTCGAATTCGGCGTTCGAGTTGGAAAATTCGACGTTCTTTTAAAAGGAAGCACCCTTCCAAGTATTCTAGGTAGAACAAGAATATTTTTAAAGAAGGATGTAAATGAAGAAGCATTACGAAAGACGAAACTCGAAATCACTGAAAAAATTGGAAAACCACAAATATTAATAGGGAATGATTATTACAATAGGTTAGAAGTAAAACCCAAAGAACAACTACCTTCAGGTCTATGGATAAGCAAAACAAAATTAGGGCAAATAATAAATGGAGAAGGCAAAATTAGAATAAATCCCTCAACGAACAAGAACGATGAATATTATTCACAAGCAACCCTAAACGAAGTAATGATAATGAAAGCAGCGTTAACAATTGACATCCACCTGAAAAAATATGACAGTCCATTAAGTAGAAGCATTGCAACCAACGCATATGTTGACAACTTAGTGGTTGGACTAGATAATAAGAACGAAATACACAACACCTATTCCGAAATCAAAAAACTTTTTGAAAAGGGAGGGATGAATGTCCGGGAATTCATCGCCAACGCCCCTGAAGAAATAAGGAAGTTACCCAAGGAAGATATAATTGACAAAGAAGATGGTAAACTCCTTGGATTAGGATGGAACATAAGTAAAGATGAATTCCAAATTAAGTTCCCGACTTATAAAGAAGAAAAGGTAACAAGAAGAAAGGTATTAGCGCAAATTGCAAGACCTTTTGACCCTCTCGGATTCGGAGCGCCAGCCATTTTGCCAGCGAAATTACTCCGCCAAGAGATTGAACGAGAAGGAAAATTGAGTTGGGACAAAGATCTGTCCAGTGCAATGACCGACAAGTGGAAAGAGCTTATGAAGCATTGGGAAGGCGCACACTTAACAGTTCCGCGAATGGCCTGCTCGAAGGCCAAAAATTTAAAAGCAGAACTACACGTCTTCACTGATGCATCAAGTTCCGCATTCGGCGCAGCCATTTATCTGAGAATCGAAGATGATCCGTTCGACTGCAATTTAATTTTTGGGAAAAGCCTAGTAGTGCCTGCCTCACTGCCATCGACAAGGAGAACCATACCTTGTTTGGAGTTGCATGCAGCGATGTTAGGAACAAAATACGCCAAGTTCGTTCGTGAACAATTGGAAAAGGAATATCCCATTGAGAGAATTATATTGTGGACAGACGCAATCGACGTTATCGACTATGCCCTCAGCGAAAAGAAGCAAGATAGATTTATTAAGAATAGGGTAAACAAAATTCGAGACTACGAAATTAGGCATGTGGACGGCGAAAATAATCCGGCGGACATTGCTTCTAGGGGAGCTACGCCAGAAGAACTCGCGTCACATACCTTATGGTGGAAAGGCCCAACGTTCTTACGTCAACCTGAAACTAAATGGCCTGAACCAAAGCGGATTTACGACCCTCTCGCAAAAAGGGAACCAAAAGAAGAAAACCCCTTGTATGAAATGAGCCTCGCCGCCAAGCAAAACTATCCACCCGAGGCGCAAGAAAATAGCTTGATTGACTTTACGCGATTCTCGAATTGGAATCGGCTGGTCAATTGTATGGCTTACGTTCTAAGAGCAAAAGAAGCCTTCAAGAAGCAAGGACGCCAAGCCGCCTCCGCGCTCGTGCGGAGAAAAGAAAAAAGGGAGATTGAATCCCTAACAGTAAAAGAAGTTTCGGAAGCTGAAAAGTTGATTTCAATACGGGTACAAAGATATTACCCTCCAACTGAAGACGAAACGAGGAATCTGAACATTTTTCAAGCTGACGACCAATTATTCAGGGCAAAGGGTAGATTGGCGAACAGCGGCCTTAATTTTCAAGCGAATAACCCAATTTATCTTAACCATCGAGCACCCATCGTTCGACTCCTTTTAAGAAGAGCCCACCTAAACACCAAACATGGTGGATTAGAATTAATGAACACGTACCTCCGGCAAGAATATTGGATGACTAGAAGCCGGCGAACAATTAACAACTGGTTGAGAGCTAAAGGAGCCATGAGGTGCGGAGCTTGCGCTCGTTGGCAAGCTAAACCGTTTACACTCCCAAAAGCACCCGATTTGCCTACAAGTCGGACAGCAGGAAGGGCCGCATTCCAAGCCGTAGGGCTTGACTACTTCGGACCCTTTCGAGTCCTACAAGGTGAAGAGGAAATAAAATGCTGGGGAGCGATATTTACGTGTGCTCTAACCAGAGCAGTACACCTAGAAGTCGTAACGGACTGCACCAGTGAAAAATTCCTTCTGGCCCTAACTCGATTTATTCGAAGAAGAAGGCCGCCGAAGGTAATAATCTCCGACAATGCTCCAACGTTCGTGTTGGCGAGTAAAGTGATACAAGACTTAAACCAAGAAGAGATAAATCAAAAGAAGGAATGGATAGAATTAATATCAAGTAACCGAATCCAAGATTTTCTCCTATTGAATAAGATACAGTGGAACTTCAACACTCCCGCCGCGCCATGGCGAGGCGGTTTCTACGAGCGGTTGATCGGATCCATTAAAAAACATTTGTATCGCACCATAGGAAGAAGAAAATTAACTCACGAAGAATTAGAAACTCTCCTGATCGAAGTTGAGAGAATCGTTAACGAAAGACCCCTAACCTATTATACTTCCGAAGAAGTAGCACACCCGTTAAGACCAATTGACATTTTAGATTGCTCAGCAGGCAATCCCTTCGACATACACTTGAGTCCGGAACCGGACTGGGACAACGACTATGAAGAACAACCGTCAACCCGAAGTGCATTGTTGGAGGCTCACAAGAAAGCATTGCAAAAGAGTCATAAGTTTTGGGAAACCTGGAAATCAGACTACCTCATGAGTCTAAGGGAGAAATGGCGTTCCAAAAATAAAGACCCCACCTTCCCTAAATTAAACCAGGTAGTACTAATGAATGAAGGTCACGAGAAATGCCCACGATCGTTGTGGAAGATGGCAAAAATAGAAGAAATCCTCTCAGGAAGAACGGTAAAAGTGAGGATGGGTGGAAAATCTACGAAAGAGCCACCTCAGTCCTCTACCCTCTCGAACTGGAAAATGAAGAAGATCCACCCGACGACGAAGCAGCACGAACAGAAGAGTTAAATAAAAGGAATACATCTAACGAAAACAACAAAAAGACGACAGAAAGACGAAAAAGATACTATTTCAGAAGTAAACCCGATCAAGGGGACGAAAAAAGAAGGGAAAAAATTGAAGAAGAGTAGGCGAAGGGACAAAAAAGTTTTTGACAGGGAGTCTGTCGAGGCTCGCCTCGACATATATTCTAAGTTATTTTCTAATTATTTTAATTAATAGGATCTCAATTTGTTCACTAGCCCCGAGCGACCGACCACTCAATTTCCGAGGACATTCATAGGTTAAAAATAAATCATAAAATAATGAACATAATAACTGACCAAAATACACTAAGGTCTTATTTTATTCGGTTAGTTTACATTCATAGGTTAAAAATAAATCATAAAATAAAGAACATAATAACTGACCAAAATACACTAAGGTCTTATTTTATTCGGTTAGTTTACATTTATAGGTTAAAAATAAATCATAAAATAATGAACATAATAACTGACCAAAATACACTAAGGTCTTATTTTATTCGGTTAGTTTACATTCATAGGTTAAAAATAAATCATAAAATAATGAACATAATAACTGACCAAAATACACTAAGGTCTTATTTTATTCGGTTAGTTTACATTCATAGGTTAAAAATAAATCATAAAATAATGAACATAATAACTGACCAAAATACACTAAGGTCTTATTTTATTCGGTTAGTTTACATTCATAGGTTAAAAATAAATCATAAAATAATGAACATAATAACTGACCAAAATACACTAAGGTCTTATTTTATTCGGTTAGTTTACATTCATAGGTTAAAAATAAATCATAATATAATGAACATAATAACTGACCAAAATACACTAAGGTCTTATTTTATTCGGTTAGTTTACATTCATAGTTTAAAAATAAATCATAAAATAATGAACATAATAACTGACCAAAATACACTAAGGTCTTATTTTATTCGGTTAGTTTACATTCATAGGTTAAAAATAAATCATAAAATAATGAACATAATAACTGACCAAAATACACTAAGGTCTTATTTTATTCGGTTAGTTTACATTCATAGGTTAAAAATAAATCATAAAATAAAGAACATAATAACTGACCAAAATACACTAAGGTCTTATTTTATTCGGTTAGTTTACATTCATAGGTTAAAAATAAATCATAAAATAATGAACATAATAACTGACCAAAATACACTAAGGTCTTATTTTATTCGGTTAGTTTACATTCATAGGTTAAAAATAAATCATAAAATAATGAACATAATAACTGACCAAAATACACTAAGGTCTTATTTTATTCGGTTAGTTTACATTCATAGGTTAAAAATAAATCATAAAATAAAGAACATAATAACTGACCAAAATACACTAAGGTCTTATTTTATTCGGTTAGTTTACATTCATAGGTTAAAAATAAATCATAAAATAATGAACATAATAACTAACCAAAATACACTAAGGTCTTATTTTATTCGGTTAGTTTACATTCATAGGTTAAAAATAAATCATAAAATAATGAACATAATAACTGACCAAAATACACTAAGGTCTTATTTTATTCGGTTAGTTTACATTCATAGGTTAAAAATAAATCATAAAATAAAGAACATAATAACTGACCAAAATACACTAAGGTCTTATTTTATTCGGTTAGTTTACATTCATAGGTTAAAAATAAATCATAAAATAATGAACATAATAACTGACCAAAATACACTAAGGTCTTATTTTATTCGGTTAGTTTACATTCATAGGTTAAAAATAAATCATAAAATAAAGAACATAATAACTGACCAAAATACACTAAGGTCTTATTTTATTCGGTTAGTTTACATTCATAGGTTAAAAATAAATCATAAAATAATGAACATAATAACTGACCAAAATACACTAAGGTCTTATTTTATTCGGTTAGTTTACATTCATAGGTTAAAAATAAATCATAAAATAATGAACATAATAACTGACCAAAATACACTAAGGTCTTATTTTATTCGGTTAGTTTACATTCATAGGTTAAAAATAAATCATAAAATAATGAACATAATAACTGACCAAAATACACTAAGGTCTTATTTTATTCGGTTAGTTTACATTCATAGGTTAAAAATAAATCATAAAATAATGAACATAATAACTGACCAAAATACACTAAGGTCTTATTTTATTCGGTTAGTTTACATTCATAGGTTAAAAATAAATCATAAAATAATGAACATAATAACTGACCAAAATACACTAAGGTCTTATTTTATTCGGTTAGTTTACATTCATAGGTTAAAAATAAATCATAAAATAAAGAACATAATAACTGACCAAAATACACTAAGGTCTTATTTTATTCGGTTAGTTTACATTTATAGGTTAAAAATAAATCATAAAATAATGAACATAATAACTGACCAAAATACACTAAGGTCTTATTTTATTCGGTTAGTTTACATTCATAGGTTAAAAATAAATCATAAAATAATGAACATAATAACTGACCAAAATACACTAAGGTCTTATTTTATTCGGTTAGTTTACATTCATAGGTTAAAAATAAATCATAAAATAATGAACATAATAACTGACCAAAATACACTAAGGTCTTATTTTATTCGGTTAGTTTACATTCATAGGTTAAAAATAAATCATAAAATAATGAACATAATAACTGACCAAAATACACTAAGGTCTTATTTTATTCGGTTAGTTTACATTCATAGGTTAAAAATAAATCATAAAATAATGAACATAATAACTGACCAAAATACACTAAGGTCTTATTTTATTCGGTTAGTTTACATTCATAGGTTAAAAATAAATCATAAAATAATGAACATAATAACTGACCAAAATACACTAAGGTCTTATTTTATTCGGTTAGTTTACATTCATAGGTTAAAAATAAATCATAAAATAAAGAACATAATAACTGACCAAAATACACTAAGGTCTTATTTTATTCGGTTAGTTTACATTCATAGGTTAAAAATAAATCATAAAATAATGAACATAATAACTGACCAAAATACACTAAGGTCTTATTTTATTCGGTTAGTTTACATTCATAGGTTAAAAATAAATCATAAATTAATGAACATAATAACTGACCAAAATACACTAAGGTCTTATTTTATTCGGTTAGTTTACATTCATAGGTTAAAAATAAATCATAAAATAATGAACATAATAACTGACCAAAATACACTAAGGTCTTATTTTATTCGGTTAGTTTACATTCATAGGTTAAAAATAAATCATAAAATAATGAACATAATAACTGACCAAAATACACTAAGGTCTTATTTTATTCGGTTAGTTTACATTCATAGGTTAAAAATAAATCATAAAATAATGAACATAATAACTGACCAAAATACACTAAGGTCTTATTTTATTCGGTTAGTTTACATTCATAGGTTAAAAATAAATCATAAAATAATGAACATAATAACTGACCAAAATACACTAAGGTCTTATTTTATTCGGTTAGTTTACATTCATAGGTTAAAAATAAATCATAAAATAAAGAACATAATAACTGACCAAAATACACTAAGGTCTTATTTTATTCGGTTAGTTTACATTCATAGGTTAAAAATAAATTATAAAATAATGAACATAATAACTGACCAAAATACACTAAGGTCTTATTTTATTCGGTTAGTTTACATTCATAGGTTAAAAATAAATCATAAAATAAAGAACATAATAACTGACCAAAATACACTAAGGTCTTATTTTATTCGGTTAGTTTACATTCATAGGTTAAAAATAAATCATAAAATAATGAACATAATAACTGACCAAAATACACTAAGGTCTTATTTTATTCGGTTAGTTTACATTCATAGGTTAAAAATAAATCATAAAATAATGAACATAATAACTGACCAAAGGTCTTATTTTATTCGGTTAGTTTACATTCATAGGTTAAAAATAAATCATAAAATAATGAACATAATAACTGACCAAAATACACTAAGGTCTTATTTTATTCGGTTAGTTTACATTTATAGGTTAAAAAAAAATCATAAAATAATGAACATAATAACTGACCAAAATACACTAAGGTCTTATTTTATTCGGTTAGTTTACATTCATAGGTTAAAAATAAATCATAAAATAATGAACATAATAACTGACCAAAATACACTAAGGTCTTATTTTATTCGGTTAGTTTACATTCATAGGTTAAAAATAAATCATAAAATAATGAACATAATAACTGACCAAAATACACTAAGGTCTTATTTTATTCGGTTAGTTTACATTCATAGGTTAAAAATAAATCATAAAATAATGAACATAATAACTGACCAAAATACACTAAGGTCTTATTTTATTCGGTTAGTTTACATTCATAGGTTAAAAATAAATCATAATATAATGAACATAATAACTGACCAAAATACACTAAGGTCTTATTTTATTCGGTTAGTTTACATTCATAGGTTAAAAATAAATCATAAAATAATGAACATAATAACTGACCAAAATACACTAAGGTCTTATTTTATTCGGTTAGTTTACATTCATAGGTTAAAAATAAATCATAAAATAAAGAACATAATAACTGACCAAAATACACTAAGGTCTTATTTTATTCGGTTAGTTTACATTCATAGGTTAAAAATAAATCATAAAATAATGAACATAATAACTGACCAAAATACACTAAGGTCTTATTTTATTCGGTTAGTTTACATTCATAGGTTAAAAATAAATCATAAAATAATGAACATAATAACTGACCAAAATACACTAAGGTCTTATTTTATTCGGTTAGTTTACATTCATAGGTTAAAAATAAATCATAAAATAATGAACATAATAACTGACCAAAATACACTAAGGTCTTATTTTATTCGGTTAGTTTACATTCATAGGTTAAAAATAAATCATAAAATAATGAACATAATAACTGACCAAAATACACTAAGGTCTTATTTTATTCGGTTAGTTTACATTCATAGGTTAAAAATAAATCATAAAATAAAGAACATAATAACTGACCAAAATACACTAAGGTCTTATTTTATTCGGTTAGTTTACATTTATAGGTTAAAAATAAATCATAAAATAATGAACATAATAACTGACCAAAATACACTAAGGTCTTATTTTATTCGGTTAGTTTACATTCATAGGTTAAAAATAAATCATAAAATAATGAACATAATAACTGACCAAAATACACTAAGGTCTTATTTTATTCGGTTAGTTTACATTCATAGGTTAAAAATAAATCATAATATAATGAACATAATAACTGACCAAAATACACTAAGGTCTTATTTTATTCGGTTAGTTTACATTCATAGGTTAAAAATAAATCATAAAATAATGAACATAATAACTGACCAAAATACACTAAGGTCTTATTTTATTCGGTTAGTTTACATTCATAGGTTAAAAATAAATCATAAAATAAAGAACATAATAACTGACCAAAATACACTAAGGTCTTATTTTATTCGGTTAGTTTACATTCATAGGTTAAAAATAAATCATAAAATAATGAACATAATAACTGACCAAAATACACTAAGGTCTTATTTTATTCGGTTAGTTTACATTCATAGGTTAAAAATAAATCATAAAATAATGAACATAATAACTGACCAAAATACACTAAGGTCTTATTTTATTCGGTTAGTTTACATTCATAGGTTAAAAATAAATCATAAAATAATGAACATAATAACTGACCAAAATACACTAAGGTCTTATTTTATTCGGTTAGTTTACATTCATAGGTTAAAAATAAATCATAAAATAATGAACATAATAACTGACCAAAATACACTAAGGTCTTATTTTATTCGGTTAGTTTACATTCATAGGTTAAAAATAAATCATAAAATAAAGAACATAATAACTGACCAAAATACACTAAGGTCTTATTTTATTCGGTTAGTTTACATTTATAGGTTAAAAATAAATCATAAAATAATGAACATAATAACTGACCAAAATACACTAAGGTCTTATTTTATTCGGTTAGTTTACATTCATAGGTTAAAAATAAATCATAAAATAATGAACATAATAACTGACCAAAATACACTAAGGTCTTATTTTATTCGGTTAGTTTACATTCATAGGTTAAAAATAAATCATAAAATAAAGAACATAATAACTGACCAAAATACACTAAGGTCTTATTTTATTCGGTTAGTTTACATTCATAGGTTAAAAATAAATCATAAAATAATGAACATAATAACTGACCAAAATACACTAAGGTCTTATTTTATTCGGTTAGTTTACATTCATAGGTTAAAAATAAATCATAAATTAATGAACATAATAACTGACCAAAATACACTAAGGTCTTATTTTATTCGGTTAGTTTACATTCATAGGTTAAAAATAAATCATAAAATAATGAACATAATAACTGACCAAAATACACTAAGGTCTTATTTTATTCGGTTAGTTTACATTCATAGGTTAAAAATAAATCATAAAATAATGAACATAATAACTGACCAAAATACACTAAGGTCTTATTTTATTCGGTTAGTTTACATTCATAGGTTAAAAATAAATCATAAAATAATGAACATAATAACTGACCAAAATACACTAAGGTCTTATTTTATTCGGTTAGTTTACATTCATAGGTTAAAAATAAATCATAAAATAATGAACATAATAACTGACCAAAATACACTAAGGTCTTATTTTATTCGGTTAGTTTACATTCATAGGTTAAAAATAAATCATAAAATAATGAACATAATAACTGACCAAAATACACTAAGGTCTTATTTTATTCGGTTAGTTTACATTCATAGGTTAAAAATAAATCATAAAATAATGAACATAATAACTGACCAAAATACACTAAGGTCTTATTTTATTCGGTTAGTTTACATTCATAGGTTAAAAATAAATCATAAAATAAAGAACATAATAACTGACCAAAATACACTAAGGTCTTATTTTATTCGGTTAGTTTACATTCATAGGTTAAAAATAAATCATAAAATAATGAACATAATAACTGACCAAAATACACTAAGGTCTTATTTTATTCGGTTAGTTTACATTCATAGGTTAAAAATAAATCATAAAATAATGAACATAATAACTGACCAAAATACACTAAGGTCTTATTTTATTCGGTTAGTTTACATTCATAGGTTAAAAATAAATCATAAAATAATGAACATAATAACTGACCAAAATACACTAAGGTCTTATTTTATTCGGTTAGTTTACATTCATAGGTTAAAAATAAATCATAAAATAATGAACATAATAACTGACCAAAATACACTAAGGTCTTATTTTATTCGGTTAGTTTACATTCATAGGTTAAAAATAAATCATAAAATAAAGAACATAATAACTGACCAAAATACACTAAGGTCTTATTTTATTCGGTTAGTTTACATTCATAGGTTAAAAATAAATCATAAAATAATGAACATAATAACTGACCAAAATACACTAAGGTCTTATTTTATTCGGTTAGTTTACATTCATAGGTTAAAAATAAATCATAAAATAATGAACATAATAACTGACCAAAATACACTAAGGTCTTATTTTATTCGGTTAGTTTACATTCATAGGTTAAAAATAAATCATAAAATAATGAACATAATAACTGACCAAAATACACTAAGGTCTTATTTTATTCGGTTAGTTTACATTCATAGGTTAAAAATAAATCATAAAATAATGAACATCATAACTGACCAAAATACACTAAGGTCTTATTTTATTCGGTTAGTTTACATTCATAGGTTAAAAATAAATCATAAATTAATGAACATAATAACTGACCAAAATACACTAAGGTCTTATTTTATTCGGTTAGTTTACATTCATAGGTTAAAAATAAATCATAAAATAATGAACATAATAACTGACCAAAATACACTAAGGTCTTATTTTATTCGGTTAGTTTACATTCATAGGTTAAAAATAAATCATAAAATAAAGAACATAATAACTGACCAAAATACACTAAGGTCTTATTTTATTCGGTTAGTTTACATTCATAGGTTAAAAATAAATCATAAAATAATGAACATAATAACTGACCAAAATACACTAAGGTCTTATTTTATTCGGTTAGTTTACATTCATAGGTTAAAAATAAATCATAAAATAATGAACATAATAACTGACCAAAATACACTAAGGTCTTATTTTATTCGGTTAGTTTACATTCATAGGTTAAAAATAAATCATAAAATAATGAACATAATAACTGACCAAAATACACTAAGGTCTTATTTTATTCGGTTAGTTTACATTCATAGGTTAAAAATAAATCATAAAATAATGAACATAATAACTGACCAAAATACACTAAGGTCTTATTTTATTCGGTTAGTTTACATTCATAGGTTAAAAATAAATCATAAAATAAAGAACATAATAACTGACCAAAATACACTAAGGTCTTATTTTATTCGGTTAGTTTACATTCATAGGTTAAAAATAAATCATAAAATAATGAACATAATAACTGACCAAAATACACTAAGGTCTTATTTTATTCGGTTAGTTTACATTCATAGGTTAAAAATAAATCATAAAATAATGAACATAATAACTGACCAAAATACACTAAGGTCTTATTTTATTCGGTTAGTTTACATTCATAGGTTAAAAATAAATCATAATATAATGAACATAATAACTGACCAAAATACACTAAGGTCTTATTTTATTCGGTTAGTTTACATTCATAGGTTAAAAATAAATCATAAAATAATGAACATAATAACTGACCAAAATACACTAAGGTCTTATTTTATTCGGTTAGTTTACATTCATAGGTTAAAAATAAATCATAAAATAAAGAACATAATAACTGACCAAAATACACTAAGGTCTTATTTTATTCGGTTAGTTTACATTCATAGGTTAAAAATAAATCATAAAATAATGAACATAATAACTGACCAAAATACACTAAGGTCTTATTTTATTCGGTTAGTTTACATTCATAGGTTAAAAATAAATCATAAAATAATGAACATAATAACTGACCAAAATACACTAAGGTCTTATTTTATTCGGTTAGTTTACATTCATAGGTTAAAAATAAATCATAAAATAATGAACATAATAACTGACCAAAATACACTAAGGTCTTATTTTATTCGGTTAGTTTACATTCATAGGTTAAAAATAAATCATAAAATAATGAACATAATAACTGACCAAAATACACTAAGGTCTTATTTTATTCGGTTAGTTTACATTCATAGGTTAAAAATAAATCATAAAATAAAGAACATAATAACTGACCAAAATACACTAAGGTCTTATTTTATTCGGTTAGTTTACATTTATAGGTTAAAAATAAATCATAAAATAATGAACATAATAACTGACCAAAATACACTAAGGTCTTATTTTATTCGGTTAGTTTACATTCATAGGTTAAAAATAAATCATAAAATAATGAACATAATAACTGACCAAAATACACTAAGGTCTTATTTTATTCGGTTAGTTTACATTCATAGGTTAAAAATAAATCATAAAATAAAGAACATAATAACTGACCAAAATACACTAAGGTCTTATTTTATTCGGTTAGTTTACATTCATAGGTTAAAAATAAATCATAAAATAATGAACATAATAACTGACCAAAATACACTAAGGTCTTATTTTATTCGGTTAGTTTACATTCATAGGTTAAAAATAAATCATAAATTAATGAACATAATAACTGACCAAAATACACTAAGGTCTTATTTTATTCGGTTAGTTTACATTCATAGGTTAAAAATAAATCATAAAATAATGAACATAATAACTGACCAAAATACACTAAGGTCTTATTTTATTCGGTTAGTTTACATTCATAGGTTAAAAATAAATCATAAAATAATGAACATAATAACTGACCAAAATACACTAAGGTCTTATTTTATTCGGTTAGTTTACATTCATAGGTTAAAAATAAATCATAAAATAATGAACATAATAACTGACCAAAATACACTAAGGTCTTATTTTATTCGGTTAGTTTACATTCATAGGTTAAAAATAAATCATAAAATAATGAACATAATAACTGACCAAAATACACTAAGGTCTTATTTTATTCGGTTAGTTTACATTCATAGGTTAAAAATAAATCATAAAATAAAGAACATAATAACTGACCAAAATACACTAAGGTCTTATTTTATTCGGTTAGTTTACATTCATAGGTTAAAAATAAATTATAAAATAATGAACATAATAACTGACCAAAATACACTAAGGTCTTATTTTATTCGGTTAGTTTAAATTCATAGGTTAAAAATAAATCATAAAATAAAGAACATAATAACTGACCAAAATACACTAAGGTCTTATTTTATTCGGTTAGTTTACATTCATAGGTTAAAAATAAATCATAAAATAATGAACATAATAACTGACCAAAATACACTAAGGTCTTATTTTATTCGGTTAGTTTACATTCATAGGTTAAAAATAAATCATAAAATAATGAACATAATAACTGACCAAAGGTCTTATTTTATTCGGTTAGTTTACATTCATAGGTTAAAAATAAATCATAAAATAATGAACATAATAACTGACCAAAATACACTAAGGTCTTATTTTATTCGGTTAGTTTACATTCATAGGTTAAAAATAAATCATAAAATAATGAACATAATAACTGACCAAAATACACTAAGGTCTTATTTTATTCGGTTAGTTTACATTCATAGGTTAAAAATAAATCATAAAATAATGAACATAATAACTGACCAAAATACACTAAGGTCTTATTTTATTCGGTTAGTTTACATTCATAGGTTAAAAATAAATCATAAAATAATGAACATAATAACTGACCAAAATACACTAAGGTCTTATTTTATTCGGTTAGTTTACATTCATAGGTTAAAAATAAATCATAAAATAATGAACATAATAACTGACCAAAATACACTAAGGTCTTATTTTATTCGGTTAGTTTACATTCATAGGTTAAAAATAAATCATAAAATAATGAACATAATAACTGACTAAAATACACTAAGGTCTTATTTTATTCGGTTAGTTTACATTCATAGGTTAAAAATAAATCATAAAATAATGAACATAATAACTGACCAAAATACACTAAGGTCTTATTTTATTCGGTTAGTTTACATTCATAGGTTAAAAATAAATCATAAAATAATGAACATAATAACTGACTAAAATACACTAAGGTCTTATTTTATTCGGTTAGTTTACATTCATAGGTTAAAAATAAATCATAAAATAATGAACATAATAACTGACCAAAATACACTAAGGTCTTATTTTATTCGGTTAGTTTACATTCATAGGTTAAAAATAAATCATAAATTAATGAACATAATAACTGACCAAAATACACTAAGGTCTTATTTTATTCGGTTAGTTTACATTCATAGGTTAAAAATAAATCATAAAATAATGAACATAATAACTGACCAAAATACACTAAGGTCTTATTTTATTCGGTTAGTTTACATTCATAGGTTAAAAATAAATCATAAAATAATGAACATAATAACTGACCAAAATACACTAAGGTCTTATTTTATTCGGTTAGTTTACATTCATAGGTTAAAAATAAATCATAAAATAATGAACATAATAACTGACCAAAATACACTAAGGTCTTATTTTATTCGGTTAGTTTACATTCATACTAAGGTCTTATTTTATTCGGTTAGTTTACATTCATAGGTTAAAAATAAATCATAAAATAATGAACATAATAACTGACCAGAATACACTAAGGCTTTATTTTATTCGGTTAGTTTACATTCATAGGTTAAAAATAAATCATAAAATAATGAACATAATAACTGACCAAAATACACTAAGGTCTTATTTTATTCGGTTAGTTTACATTCATACTAAGGTCTTATTTTATTCGGTTAGTTTACATTCATAGGTTAAAAATAAATCATAAAATAATGAACATAATAACTGACCAGAATACACTAAGGCTTTATTTTATTCGGTTAGTTTACATTCATAGGTTAAAAATAAATCATAAAATAATGAACATAATAACTGACCAAAATACACTAAGGTCTTATTTTATTCGGTTAGTTTACATTCATAGGTTAAAAATAAATCATAAAATAATGAACATAATAACTGACCAGAATACACTAAGGCTTTATTTTATTCGGTTAGTTTACATTCATAGGTTAAAAATAAATTATAAAATAATGAACATAATAACTGACCAAAATACACTAAGGTCTTATTTTATTCGGTTAGTTTAAATTCATAGGTTAAAAATAAATCATAAAATAAAGAACATAATAACTGACCAAAATACACTAAGGTCTTATTTTATTCGGTTAGTTTACATTCATAGGTTAAAAATAAATCATAAAATAATGAACATAATAACTGACCAGAATACACTAAGGCTTTATTTTATTCGGTTAGTTTACATTCATAGGTTAAAAATAAATCATAAAATAATGAACATAATAACTGACCAAAATACACTAAGGTCTTATTTTATTCGGTTAGTTTACATTCATAGGTTAAAAATAAATCATAAAATAAAGAACATAATAACTGACCAAAATACACTAAGGTCTTATTTTATTCGGTTAGTTTACATTCATAGGTTAAAAATAAATTATAAAATAATGAACATAATAACTGACCAAAATACACTAAGGTCTTATTTTATTCGGTTAGTTTAAATTCATAGGTTAAAAATAAATCATAAAATAAAGAACATAATAACTGACCAAAATACACTAAGGTCTTATTTTATTCGGTTAGTTTACATTCATAGGTTAAAAATAAATCATAAAATAATGAACATAATAACTGACCAAAATACACTAAGGTCTTATTTTATTCGGTTAGTTTACATTCATAGGTTAAAAATAAATCATAAAATAATGAACATAATAACTGACCAAAGGTCTTATTTTATTCGGTTAGTTTACATTCATAGGTTAAAAATAAATCATAAAATAATGAACATAATAACTGACCAAAATACACTAAGGTCTTATTTTATTCGGTTAGTTTACATTCATAGGTTAAAAATAAATCATAAAATAATGAACATAATAACTGACCAAAATACACTAAGGTCTTATTTTATTCGGTTAGTTTACATTCATAGGTTAAAAATAAATCATAAAATAATGAACATAATAACTGACCAAAATACACTAAGGTCTTATTTTATTCGGTTAGTTTACATTCATAGGTTAAAAATAAATCATAAAATAATGAACATAATAACTGACCAAAATACACTAAGGTCTTATTTTATTCGGTTAGTTTACATTCATAGGTTAAAAATAAATCATAAAATAATGAACATAATAACTGACCAAAATACACTAAGGTCTTATTTTATTCGGTTAGTTTACATTCATAGGTTAAAAATAAATCATAAAATAATGAACATAATAACTGACTAAAATACACTAAGGTCTTATTTTATTCGGTTAGTTTACATTCATAGGTTAAAAATAAATCATAAAATAATGAACATAATAACTGACCAAAATACACTAAGGTCTTATTTTATTCGGTTAGTTTACATTCATAGGTTAAAAATAAATCATAAAATAATGAACATAATAACTGACTAAAATACACTAAGGTCTTATTTTATTCGGTTAGTTTACATTCATAGGTTAAAAATAAATCATAAAATAATGAACATAATAACTGACCAAAATACACTAAGGTCTTATTTTATTCGGTTAGTTTACATTCATAGGTTAAAAATAAATCATAAATTAATGAACATAATAACTGACCAAAATACACTAAGGTCTTATTTTATTCGGTTAGTTTACATTCATAGGTTAAAAATAAATCATAAAATAATGAACATAATAACTGACCAAAATACACTAAGGTCTTATTTTATTCGGTTAGTTTACATTCATAGGTTAAAAATAAATCATAAAATAATGAACATAATAACTGACCAAAATACACTAAGGTCTTATTTTATTCGGTTAGTTTACATTCATAGGTTAAAAATAAATCATAAAATAATGAACATAATAACTGACCAAAATACACTAAGGTCTTATTTTATTCGGTTAGTTTACATTCATACTAAGGTCTTATTTTATTCGGTTAGTTTACATTCATAGGTTAAAAATAAATCATAAAATAATGAACATAATAACTGACCAGAATACACTAAGGCTTTATTTTATTCGGTTAGTTTACATTCATAGGTTAAAAATAAATCATAAAATAATGAACATAATAACTGACCAAAATACACTAAGGTCTTATTTTATTCGGTTAGTTTACATTCATACTAAGGTCTTATTTTATTCGGTTAGTTTACATTCATAGGTTAAAAATAAATCATAAAATAATGAACATAATAACTGACCAGAATACACTAAGGCTTTATTTTATTCGGTTAGTTTACATTCATAGGTTAAAAATAAATCATAAAATAATGAACATAATAACTGACCAAAATACACTAAGGTCTTATTTTATTCGGTTAGTTTACATTCATAGGTTAAAAATAAATCATAAAATAATGAACATAATAACTGACCAGAATACACTAAGGCTTTATTTTATTCGGTTAGTTTACATTCATAGGTTAAAAATAAATCATAAAATAATGAACATAATAACTGACCAGAATACACTAAGGCTTTATTTTATTCGGTTAGTTTACATTCATAGGTTAAAAATAAATCATAAAATAATGAACATAATAACTGACCAAAATACACTAAGGTCTTATTTTATTCGGTTAGTTTACATTCATAGGTTAAAAATAAATCATAAAATAATGAACATAATAACTGACCAAAATACACTAAGGTCTTATTTTATTCGGTTAGTTTACATTCATAGGTTAAAAATAAATCATAAAATAATGAACATAATAACTGACCAAAATACACTAAGGTCTTATTTTATTCGGTTAGTTTACATTCATACTAAGGTCTTATTTTATTCGGTTAGTTTACATTCATAGGTTAAAAATAAATCATAAAATAATGAACATAATAACTGACCAGAATACACTAAGGCTTTATTTTATTCGGTTAGTTTACATTCATAGGTTAAAAATAAATCATAAAATAATGAACATAATAACTGACCAAAATACACTAAGGTCTTATTTTATTCGGTTAGTTTACATTCATACTAAGGTCTTATTTTATTCGGTTAGTTTACATTCATAGGTTAAAAATAAATCATAAAATAATGAACATAATAACTGACCAGAATACACTAAGGCTTTATTTTATTCGGTTAGTTTACATTCATAGGTTAAAAATAAATCATAAAATAATGAACATAATAACTGACCAAAATACACTAAGGTCTTATTTTATTCGGTTAGTTTACATTCATAGGTTAAAAATAAATCATAAAATAATGAACATAATAACTGACCAGAATACACTAAGGCTTTATTTTATTCGGTTAGTTTACATTCATAGGTTAAAAATAAATCATAAAATAATGAACATAATAACTGACCAGAATACACTAAGGCTTTATTTTATTCGGTTAGTTTACATTCATAGGTTAAAAATAAATCATAAAATAATGAACATAATAACTGACCAAAATACACTAAGGTCTTATTTTATTCGGTTAGTTTACATTCATACTAAGGTCTTATTTTATTCGGTTAGTTTACATTCATACTAAGGTCTTATTTTATTCGGTTAGTTTACATTCATACTAAGGTCTTATTTTATTCGGTTAGTTTACATTCATACTAAGGTCTTATTTTATTCGGTTAGTTTACATTCATAGGTTAAAAATAAATCATAAAATAATGAACATAATAACTGACCAAAATACACTAAGGTCTTATTTTATTCGGTTAGTTTACATTCATAGGTTAAAAATAAATCATAAAATAATGAACATAATAACTGACCAAAATACACTAAGGTCTTATTTTATTCGGTTAGTTTACATTCATAGGTTAAAAATAAATCATAAAATAATGAACATAATAACTGACCAAAATACACTAAGGTCTTATTTTATTCGGTTAGTTTACATTCATAGGTTAAAAATAAATCATAAAATAATGAACATAATAACTGACCAAAATACACTAAGGCCTTATTTTATTCGGTTAGTTTGCATTCATAGGTTAAAAATAAATCATAAAATAATGAACATAATAACTGACCAAAATACACTAAGGTCTTATTTTATTCGGTTAGTTTACATTCATAGGTTAAAAATAAATCATAAAATAATGAACATAATAACTGACCAGAATACACTAAGGCTTTATTTTATTCGGTTAGTTTACATTCATAGGTTAAAAATAAATCATAAAATAATGAACATAATAACTGACCAAAATACACTAAGGTCTTATTTTATTCGGTTAGTTTACATTCATAGGTTAAAAATAAATCATAAAATAATGAACATAATAACTGACCAAAATACACTAAGGTCTTATTTTATTCGGTTAGTTTACATTCATAGGTTAAAAATAAATCATAAATTAATGAACATAATAACTGACCAAAATACACTAAGGTCTTATTTTATTCGGTTAGTTTACATTCATAGGTTAAAAATAAATCATAAAATAATGAACATAATAACTGACCAAAATACACTAAGGTCTTATTTTATTCGGTTAGTTTACATTCATAGGTTAAAAATAAATCATAAATTAATGAACATAATAACTGACCAAAATACACTAAGGTCTTATTTTATTCGGTTAGTTTACATTCATAGGTTAAAAATAAATCATAAAATAATGAACATAATAACTGACCAAAATACACTAAGGTCTTATTTTATTCGGTTAGTTTACATTCATAGGTTAAAAATAAATCATAAAATAATGAACATAATAACTGACCAAAATACACTAAGGTCTTATTTTATTCGGTTAGTTTACATTCATACTAAGGTCTTATTTTATTCGGTTAGTTTACATTCATAGGTTAAAAATAAATAATAAAATAATGAACATAATAACTGACCAGAATACACTAAGGCTTTATTTTATTCGGTTAGTTTACATTCATAGGTTAAAAATAAATCATAAAATAATGAACATAATAACTGACCAAAATACACTAAGGTCTTATTTTATTCGGTTAGTTTACATTCATACTAAGGTCTTATTTTATTCGGTTAGTTTACATTCATAGGTTAAAAATAAATCATAAAATAATGAACATAATAACTGACCAGAATACACTAAGGCTTTATTTTATTCGGTTAGTTTACATTCATAGGTTAAAAATAAATCATAAAATAATGAACATAATAACTGACCAAAATACACTAAGGTCTTATTTTATTCGGTTAGTTTACATTCATAGGTTAAAAATAAATCATAAAATAATGAACATAATAACTGACCAAAATACACTAAGGTCTTATTTTATTCGGTTAGTTTACATTCATAGGTTAAAAATAAATCATAAAATAATGAACATAATAACTGACCAAAATACACTAAGGTCTTATTTTATTCGGTTAGTTTACATTCATAGGTTAAAAATAAATCATAAAATAATGAACATAATAACTGACCAAAATACACTAAGGTCTTATTTTATTAGGTTAGTTTACATTCATAGGTTAAAAATAAATCATAAAATAATGAACATAATAACTGACCAAAATACACTAAGGTCTTATTTTATTCGGTTAGTTTACATTCATAGGTTAAAAATAAATCATAAAATAATGAACATAATAACTGACCAAAATACACTAAGGTCTTATTTTATTCGGTTAGTTTACATTCATAGGTTAAAAATAAATCATAAAATAATGAACATAATAACTGACCAAAATACACTAAGGTCTTATTTTATTCGGTTAGTTTACATTCATAGGTTAAAAATAAATCATAAAATAATGAACATAATAACTGACCAGAATACACTAAGGCTTTATTTTATTCGGTTAGTTTACATTCATAGGTTAAAAATAAATCATAAAATAATGAACATAATAACTGACCAGAATACACTAAGGCTTTATTTTATTCGGTTAGTTTACATTCATAGGTTAAAAATAAATCATAAAATAATGAACATAATAACTGACCAAAATACACTAAGGTCTTATTTTATTCGGTTAGTTTACATTCATACTAAGGTCTTATTTTATTCGGTTAGTTTACATTCATACTAAGGTCTTATTTTATTCGGTTAGTTTACATTCATACTAAGGTCTTATTTTATTCGGTTAGTTTACATTCATACTAAGGTCTTATTTTATTCGGTTAGTTTACATTCATAGGTTAAAAATAAATCATAAAATAATGAACATAATAACTGACCAGAATACACTAAGGCTTTATTTTATTCGGTTAGTTTACATTCATAGGTTAAAAATAAATCATAAAATAATGAACATAATAACTGACCAAAATACACTAAGGTCTTATTTTATTCGGTTAGTTTACATTCATACTAAGGTCTTATTTTATTCGGTTAGTTTACATTCATAGGTTAAAAATAAATCATAAAATAATGAACATAATAACTGACCAGAATACACTAAGGCTTTATTTTATTCGGTTAGTTTACATTCATAGGTTAAAAATAAATCATAAAATAATGAACATAATAACTGACCAAAATACACTAAGGTCTTATTTTATTCGGTTAGTTTACATTCATAGGTTAAAAATAAATCATAAAATAATGAACATAATAACTGACCAAAATACACTAAGGTCTTATTTTATTCGGTTAGTTTACATTCATAGGTTAAAAATAAATCATAAAATAATGAACATAATAACTGACCAGAATACACTAAGGCTTTATTTTATTCGGTTAGTTTACATTCATAGGTTAAAAATAAATCATAAAATAATGAACATAATAACTGACCAAAATACACTAAGGTCTTATTTTATTCGGTTAGTTTACATTCATAGGTTAAAAATAAATCATAAAATAATGAACATAATAACTGACCAAAATACACTAAGGTCTTATTTTATTCGGTTAGTTTACATTCATAGGTTAAAAATAAATCATAAAATAATGAACATAATAACTGACCAAAATACACTAAGGTCTTATTTTATTAGGTTAGTTTACATTCATAGGTTAAAAATAAATCATAAAATAATGAACATAATAACTGACCAAAATACACTAAGGTCTTATTTTATTCGGTTAGTTTACATTCATAGGTTAAAAATAAATCATAAAATAATGAACATAATAACTGACCAAAATACACTAAGGTCTTATTTTATTCGGTTAGTTTACATTCATAGGTTAAAAATAAATCATAAAATAATGAACATAATAACTGACCAAAATACACTAAGGTCTTATTTTATTCGGTTAGTTTACATTCATAGGTTAAAAATAAATCATAAAATAATGAACATAATAACTGACCAAAATACACTAAGGTCTTATTTTATTCGGTTAGTTTACATTCATAGGTTAAAAATAAATCATAAAATAATGAACATAATAACTGACCAAAATACACTAAGGTCTTATTTTATTCGGTTAGTTTACATTCATAGGTTAAAAATAAATCATAAAATAATGAACATAATAACTGACCAAAATACACTAAGGTCTTATTTTATTCGGTTAGTTTACATTCATAGGTTAAAAATAAATCATAAAATAATGAACATAATAACTGACCAGAATACACTAAGGTCTTATTTTATTCGGTTAGTTTACATTCATACTAAGGTCTTATTTTATTCGGTTAGTTTACATTCATACTAAGGTCTTATTTTATTCGGTTAGTTTACATTCATAGGTTAAAAATAAATCATAAAATAATGAACATAATAACTGACCAGAATACACTAAGGCTTTATTTTATTCGGTTAGTTTACATTCATAGGTTAAAAATAAATCATAAAATAATGAACATAATAACTGACCAAAATACACTAAGGTCTTATTTTATTCGGTTAGTTTACATTCATACTAAGGTCTTATTTTATTCGGTTAGTTTACATTCATACTAAGGTCTTATTTTATTCGGTTAGTTTACATTCATAGGTTAAAAATAAATCATAAAATAATGAACATAATAACTGACCAGAATACACTAAGGCTTTATTTTATTCGGTTAGTTTACATTCATAGGTTAAAAATAAATCATAAAATAATGAACATAATAACTGACCAAAATACACTAAGGTCTTATTTTATTCGGTTAGTTTACATTCATACTAAGGTCTTATTTTATTCGGTTAGTTTACATTCATAGGTTAAAAATAAATCATAAAATAATGAACATAATAACTGACCAGAATACACTAAGGCTTTATTTTATTCGGTTAGTTTACATTCATAGGTTAAAAATAAATCATAAAATAATGAACATAATAACTGACCAAAATACACTAAGGTCTTATTTTATTCGGTTAGTTTACATTCATAGGTTAAAAATAAATCATAAAATAATGAACATAATAACTGACCAAAATACACTAAGGTCTTATTTTATTCGGTTAGTTTACATTCATAGGTTAAAAATAAATCATAAAATAATGACATAATAACTGACCAAAATACACTAAGGTCTTATTTTATTCGGTTAGTTTACATTCATAGGTTAAAAATAAATCATAAAATAATGAACATAATAACTGACCAGAATACACTAAGGTCTTATTTTATTCGGTTAGTTTACATTCATACTAAGGTCTTATTTTATTCGGTTAGTTTACATTCATACTAAGGTCTTATTTTATTCGGTTAGTTTACATTCATAGGTTAAAAATAAATCATAAAATAATGAACATAATAACTGACCAGAATACACTAAGGCTTTATTTTATTCGGTTAGTTTACATTCATAGGTTAAAAATAAATCATAAAATAATGAACATAATAACTGACCAAAATACACTAAGGTCTTATTTTATTCGGTTAGTTTACATTCATACTAAGGTCTTATTTTATTCGGTTAGTTTACATTCATAGGTTAAAAATAAATCATAAAATAATGAACATAATAACTGACCAGAATACACTAAGGCTTTATTTTATTCGGTTAGTTTACATTCATAGGTTAAAAATAAATCATAAAATAATGAACATAATAACTGACCAAAATACACTAAGGTCTTATTTTATTCGGTTAGTTTACATTCATAGGTTAAAAATAAATCATAAAATAATGAACATAATAACTGACCAAAATACACTAAGGTCTTATTTTATTCGGTTAGTTTACATTCATAGGTTAAAAATAAATCATAAAATAATGAACATAATAACTGACCAAAATACACTAAGGTCTTATTTTATTCGGCCAAAATACACTAAGGTCTGACCAAAATACACTAAGGTCTTATTTTATTCGGTTAGTTTACATTCATAGGTTAAAAATAAATCATAAAATAATGAACATAATAACTGACCAGAATACACTAAGGCTTTATTTTATTCGGTTAGTTTACATTCACAGGTTAAAAATAAATCATAAAATAATGAACATAATAACTGACCAAAATACACTAAGGTCTTATTTTATTCGGTTAGTTTACATTCATAGGTTAAAAATAAATCATAAAATAGTGAACATAATAACTGACCAAAATACACTAAGGTCTTATTTTATTCGGTTAGTTTACATTCATAGGTTAAAAATAAATCATAAAATAATGAACATAATAACTGACCAAAATACACTAAGGTCTTATTTTATTCGGTTAGTTTACATTCATAGGTTAAAAATAATTCATAAAATAATGAACATAATAACTGACCAAAATACACTAAGGTCTTATTTTATTCGGTTAGTTTACATTCATAGGTTAAAAATAAATCATAAAATAATGAACATAATAACTGACCAAAATACACTAAGGTCTTATTTTATTCGGTTAGTTTACATTCATAGGTTAAAAATAAATCATAAAATAATGAACATAATAACTGACCAAAATACACTAAGGTCTTATTTTATTCGGTTAGTTTACATTCATAGGTTAAAAATAAATCATAAAATAATGAACATAATAACTGACCAAAATACACTAAGGTCTTATTTTATTCGGTTAGTTTACATTCATACTAAGGTCTTATTTTATTCGGTTAGTTTACATTCATAGGTTAAAAATAAATCATAAAATAATGAACATAATAACTGACCAGAATACACTAAGGCTTTATTTTATTCGGTTAGTTTACATTCATAGGTTAAAAATAAATCATAAAATAATGAACATTATAACTGACCAAAATACACTAAGGTCTTATTTTATTCGGTTAGTTTACATTCATACTAAGGTCTTATTTTATTCGGTTAGTTTACATTCATAGGTTAAAAATAAATCATAAAATAATGAACCTTAGTATGAATGTAAACTAACCGAATAAAATAAGACCTTAGTGTATTTTGGTCAGTTATTAGTGTATTAAAAATACATCAAAAATACAATATTAAAAATACATCAGACCTTAGTGTATTTTGGTCAGTATAACTGACCAAAATACACTAAGGTCTTATTTTATTCGGTTAGTTTACATTCATAGGTTAAAAATAAATCATAAAATAATGAACATAATAACTGACCAAAATACACTAAGGTCTTATTTTATTCGGTTAGTTTACATTCATAGGTTAAAAATAAATCATAAAATAATGAACATAATAACTGACCAAAATACACTAAGGTCTTATTTTATTCGGTTAGTTTACATTCATACTAAGGTCTTATTTTATTCGGTTAGTTTACATTCATAGGTTAAAAATAAATCATAAAATAATGAACATAATAACTGACCAAAATACACTAAGGCCTTATTTTATTCGGTTAGTTTACATTCATAGGTTAAAAATAAATCATAAAATAATGAACATAATAACTGACCAAAATACACTAAGGTCTTATTTTATTCGGTTAGTTTACATTCATAGGTTAAAAATAAATCATAAAATAATGAACATAATAACTGACCAAAATACACTAAGGTCTTATTTTATTCGGTTAGTTTACTGACCAAAATACCAAAATTTTATTCGGTTAGTTTAATAAATATAATGAACATAATAAAAAACATACTGACCAAAATACACTAAGGTCTTATTTTATTCGGTTAGTTTACATTCATAGGTTAAAAATAAATCATAAAATAATGAACATAATAACTGACCAAAATAACTAAGGTCTTATTTTATTCGGTTAGTTTACATTCATAGGTTAAAAATAAATCATAAAATAATGAACTTAATAACTGACCAAAATACACTAAGGTCTTATTTTATTCGGTTAGTTTACATTCATAGGTTAAAAATAAATCATAAAATAAAGAACATAATAACTGACCAAAATACACTAAGGTCTTATTTTATTCGGTTAGTTTACATTCATAGGTTAAAAATAAATCATAAAATAATGAACATAATAACTGACCAAAATACACTAAGGTCTTATTTTATTCGGTTAGTTTACATTCATAGGTTAAAAATAAATCATAAAATAATGAACATAATAACTGACCAAAATACACTAAGGTCTTATTTTATTCGGTTAGTTTACATTCATAGGTTAAAAATAAATCATAAAATAATGAACATAATAACTGACCAAAATACACTAAGGTCTTATTTTATTCGGTTAGTTTACATTCATAGGTTAAAAATTAGTGTTCGGCATTTGCGATTTTTCGAGATCGAGATCGAGATTATCGAAAAATCTCGATCTCGAAAAAATCTCGATTTTTCCAAAAATTGATCGAGACGAGATCGAGATCGATAATCTCGAAAAATCTCGATATCGAAAAATCTCGGTCCAAAATTTTCGAGATTATCGCGATATTTCGAGATTTTTTATAATCCCTTAGAATTGAATAAAAATTTATTTCAATCAATATAATTATGATCTAAATGTAAATTTAATATTTGTAATGAATCAATGGAAGGGTTTGGTTAAGGAATATCAACATTTCAGCTTTTTCTGGACTCAAAAGTGAGAAAAATGGTCCACTGAACAAAAACCCAAAAATTGCCCACTGAACAAAAACCCCCAAAACGGCCCACCTCAAAAAATGGCCCATCTCAAAATGTCCAACAAAGTAAAAATACTCAATTTGTCGAACTAAAATTAAAATTGAAAAAACCAGGTCCGGAACTATTTTTCCGGAAACCATTTTTCCGGATTTGCAGGCCGTTTTTTGGGTGGGACATTTTGGGATACAGAAAACGGTTTCAGGAAAATTGTTTCAGGAAAATCCGGAAATAAGGTTTCCGGAAAATTGTTTCAGGAAAATCCGGAAATAAGGTTTCCGGAAACCAGTTGGGCCGTTTTCGGGGTTTTTGTTCAGTGGGCCATTTTGGGGGTTTTTGTTCAGGGGCCGTTTTGGGGGTGGGCCGTTTTGGGGGGTTTTTGTTCAGGGGCCGTTTTGGGGGTGGGCCGTTTTGGGGCGCAGCCAATTTTTCGATAATTGAAACAAACAAAACGCCAAAATTTATAAATACTGATCACGAAAAATCTTTTTTAAAAATATCGAAATATCGAAAAATCTCGCGAGATTTCTGACTTGACCGAGACGAGATCGAGATCGATAATCTCGAAAAATCTCGATCTCGAAAAATCTCGATTTTTTCAAAAATTGATCGAGACGAGATCGAGATCGATAATCTCGAAAAAAATCTCGCGATATCTCGAAAAATATCGTCGATATCTCGTCTCGTGCCGAACACTATTAAAAATAAATCATAAAATAATGAACATAATAACTGACCAAAATACACTAAGGTCTTATTTTATTCGGTTAGTTTACATTCATAGGTTAAAAATAAATCATAAAATAATGAACATAATAACTGACCAAAATACACTAAGGTCTTATTTTATTCGGTTAGTTTACATTCATAGGTTAAAAATAAATCATAAAATAATGAACATAATAACTGACCAAAATACACTAAGGTCTTATTTTATTCGGTTAGTTTACATTCATAGGTTAAAAATAAATCATAAAATAATGAACATAATAACTGACTAAAATACACTAAGGCTAAAATACACACTACTATCTCCTTTATTTGTATATATAGCGGGGGTTCCATTTTTCACTACAACCTTTATTCTTTCCGCTAGAAAGAATTCCAATTTTCCTCTCATAGAAACTTTGTCCTTCAAGATTATGTAATCTTACTACAAAAAGGTTGAAACCTTTTTGTAACCTAAAAAAATGGGGGAAAGTTTTATGAATAATCGGATGAGAGAATAAAGTAAAATAAAGGATAAAAATATAACAAATATAATTTTCCAATTAATTATTTGCCAGACAATCTCATTAAAATCAATTAATTTTAAATTTTCCAGAATATCCATAATCCATTTACTACTATCTCCTTTATTTGTATATATAGCGGGGGTTCCATTTTTCACTACAACCTTTATTCTTTCCGCTAGAAAGAATTCCAATTTTCCTCTCATAGAAAATCTTGTTATACCTGCTGGGCAGATGACTTCGCAATTCTCGTCAATATCGGCTCTATCAAAAGAGAGTACTACATATTGCTCTACTCCTTTCTTTGAGCAATGACCTGTAAATATATTTCTTTTACATTTTATTTCGGCCAAAATATCACCCATATCGAATATACAGTTAAACCTGAAAATTGCCCCTCGGCAATTGTAACAGCCTGATAGTTTAATGGGATTTACTCTACACTTAGTTATATCAACATTTGATGCAATAGTCCAATTTTGTATCCTGACCATTACTTGTATTGGCAAATAATGGGTTTCACTTAGAATTTTCCTGCCATTACTACGTAATTTTATCCTTTTAATATCTAGAGGTAAAGATTTTTGTGGGTCCTTTATAATCTCTTCTATCGATAAATCCATACAAGCACAAGATATATCTTCCCAACATTCTTTACAAACAGATGTGTCCAGTTTACACTTTGAAAAATTCCTGGCTTCTTTCCCACAATCGAGAAATGATTTAAAATTATCAACCATAGCTACTCCTGAATTTCCTACAATAAATTGACTATTCAATATTGGGGCTAATGGCGGTGTTAAATCCCACAAAGTGATTTTTAAATCCTTCCAGTGTACAGTTACTCCTGGGTAAAGAGAAAATTTCGTTTTTTCCTTGTGTCCATTAAATATAAGAGCCATCTCTACTTCTACGACGTAATCCCATGTCGGACATGTAACAAGTTCATATACTTCGTTGGATTTGGGTACGGCAAATATTTGATAAAAATAACACGTAGTTCCAGGTAGGCCGCATCTATAACCCCATAGGGCTTGTCCTTCCATACAGAACGCATTTCCTGGGTTTTTAGACCACTCTTCTAATTCCTGAACTACCTCATTTGTTTTAATGTTGCCACATTTTTGAGCCTTAGAAGTCCCTTCAGTCGGACACCTTTTAACTGACTCAATTTTCGTTTCGAATGAGCGCAAATAGCTCGAAACTTCCTGATTACAAGTTATAGAAAGACCTTTCATTATAAATTCAAGTTCTCCTATTTTTTCAAGTTCAAGTTCTCCTATTTTTTTTAGTGGTTCGAACCGGAAAAGAAAGTTTCCTTAAGAACTGGACACATGCGCCATTTGTTGGGAAATGGCTGTGCATCTAGCATTAATAATAAAAAGTAATTTAAATTTTAAACCGCTCATTTTTTCAAATTTTTAGATGACATTGAACTAGTAAGTGTAAAATCAAGAAGCATGTTTTCGACATAAATAAGGTAAAAATGATTGGAGATATTTGATTGGAGATCTTTTACATATACCTATATAAAAATTTACATATTTTAATTTACAAATAAATTTATATTTAAGTTGTTAATAATATATAACTAAAATAAAATTTGACAAATTCCCATTCTTTTAGTATAATAAACTTTTTTAACTGCCCATCTTTTAGTATTACTGCTCACTTTCTACTGTATTAAGCATGAATCACTGTATTAAGCATGTTGCACGTATACGAAATCTATTTGTGATTTATTAATTATGGATCAGATTTTCAGAACTTAAAAATAGTTACAAATATAAAAAGTTTTTATTCGGTTAGTTTACATTCATAGGTTAAAAATAAATCATAAAATAAAGAACATAATAACTGACCAAAATACACTAAGGTCTTATTTTATTCGGTTAGTTTACATTTATAGGTTAAAAATAAATCATAAAATAATGAACATAATAACTGACCAAAATACACTAAGGTCTTATTTTATTCGGTTAGTTTACATTCATAGGTTAAAAATAAATCATAAAATAATGAACATAATAACTGACCAAAATACACTAAGGTCTTATTTTATTCGGTTAGTTTACATTCATAGGTTAAAAATAAATCATAAAATAATGAACATAATAACTGACCAAAATACACTAAGGTCTTATTTTATTCGGTTAGTTTACATTCATAGGTTAAAAATAAATCATAAAATAATGAACATAATAACTGACCAAAATACACTAAGGTCTTATTTTATTCGGTTAGTTTACATTCATAGGTTAAAAATAAATCATAATATAATGAACATAATAACTGACCAAAATACACTAAGGTCTTATTTTATTCGGTTAGTTTACATTCATAGTTTAAAAATAAATCATAAAATAATGAACATAATAACTGACCAAAATACACTAAGGTCTTATTTTATTCGGTTAGTTTACATTCATAGGTTAAAAATAAATCATAAAATAATGAACATAATAACTGACCAAAATACACTAAGGTCTTATTTTATTCGGTTAGTTTACATTCATAGGTTAAAAATAAATCATAAAATAAAGAACATAATAACTGACCAAAATACACTAAGGTCTTATTTTATTCGGTTAGTTTACATTCATAGGTTAAAAATAAATCATAAAATAATGAACATAATAACTGACCAAAATACACTAAGGTCTTATTTTATTCGGTTAGTTTACATTCATAGGTTAAAAATAAATCATAAAATAATGAACATAATAACTGACCAAAATACACTAAGGTCTTATTTTATTCGGTTAGTTTACATTCATAGGTTAAAAATAAATCATAAAATAAAGAACATAATAACTGACCAAAATACACTAAGGTCTTATTTTATTCGGTTAGTTTACATTCATAGGTTAAAAATAAATCATAAAATAATGAACATAATAACTGACCAAAATACACTAAGGTCTTATTTTATTCGGTTAGTTTACATTCATAGGTTAAAAATAAATCATAAAATAATGAACATAATAACTGACCAAAATACACTAAGGTCTTATTTTATTCGGTTAGTTTACATTCATAGGTTAAAAATAAATCATAAAATAAAGAACATAATAACTGACCAAAATACACTAAGGTCTTATTTTATTCGGTTAGTTTACATTCATAGGTTAAAAATAAATCATAAAATAATGAACATAATAACTGACCAAAATACACTAAGGTCTTATTTTATTCGGTTAGTTTACATTCATAGGTTAAAAATAAATCATAAAATAAAGAACATAATAACTGACCAAAATACACTAAGGTCTTATTTTATTCGGTTAGTTTACATTCATAGGTTAAAAATAAATCATAAAATAATGAACATAATAACTGACCAAAATACACTAAGGTCTTATTTTATTCGGTTAGTTTACATTCATAGGTTAAAAATAAATCATAAAATAAAGAACATAATAACTGACCAAAATACACTAAGGTCTTATTTTATTCGGTTAGTTTACATTCATAGGTTAAAAATAAATCATAAAATAATGAACATAATAACTGACCAAAATACACTAAGGTCTTATTTTATTCGGTTAGTTTACATTTATAGGTTAAAAATAAATCATAAAATAATGAACATAATAACTGACCAAAATACACTAAGGTCTTATTTTATTCGGTTAGTTTACATTCATAGGTTAAAAATAAATCATAAAATAATGAACATAATAACTGACCAAAATACACTAAGGTCTTATTTTATTCGGTTAGTTTACATTCATAGGTTAAAAATAAATCATAAAATAATGAACATAATAACTGACCAAAATACACTAAGGTCTTATTTTATTCGGTTAGTTTACATTCATAGGTTAAAAATAAATCATAAAATAATGAACATAATAACTGACCAAAATACACTAAGGTCTTATTTTATTCGGTTAGTTTACATTCATAGGTTAAAAATAAATCATAAAATAATGAACATAATAACTGACCAAAATACACTAAGGTCTTATTTTATTCGGTTAGTTTACATTCATAGGTTAAAAATAAATCATAAAATAATGAACATAATAACTGACCAAAATACACTAAGGTCTTATTTTATTCGGTTAGTTTACATTCATAGGTTAAAAATAAATCATAAAATAATGAACATAATAACTGACCAAAATACACTAAGGTCTTATTTTATTCGGTTAGTTTACATTCATAGGTTAAAAATAAATCATAAAATAAAGAACATAATAACTGACCAAAATACACTAAGGTCTTATTTTATTCGGTTAGTTTACATTTATAGGTTAAAAATAAATCATAAAATAATGAACATAATAACTGACCAAAATACACTAAGGTCTTATTTTATTCGGTTAGTTTACATTCATAGGTTAAAAATAAATCATAAAATAATGAACATAATAACTGACCAAAATACACTAAGGTCTTATTTTATTCGGTTAGTTTACATTCATAGGTTAAAAATAAATCATAAAATAATGAACATAATAACTGACCAAAATACACTAAGGTCTTATTTTATTCGGTTAGTTTACATTCATAGGTTAAAAATAAATCATAAAATAATGAACATAATAACTGACCAAAATACACTAAGGTCTTATTTTATTCGGTTAGTTTACATTCATAGGTTAAAAATAAATCATAAAATAATGAACATAATAACTGACCAAAATACACTAAGGTCTTATTTTATTCGGTTAGTTTACATTCATAGGTTAAAAATAAATCATAAAATAATGAACATAATAACTGACCAAAATACACTAAGGTCTTATTTTATTCGGTTAGTTTACATTCATAGGTTAAAAATAAATCATAAAATAATGAACATAATAACTGACCAAAATACACTAAGGTCTTATTTTATTCGGTTAGTTTACATTCATAGGTTAAAAATAAATCATAAAATAATGAACATAATAACTGACCAAAATACACTAAGGTCTTATTTTATTCGGTTAGTTTACATTCATAGGTTAAAAATAAATCATAAAATAATGAACATAATAACTGACCAAAATACACTAAGGTCTTATTTTATTCGGTTAGTTTACATTCATAGGTTAAAAATAAATCATAAAATAAAGAACATAATAACTGACCAAAATACACTAAGGTCTTATTTTATTCGGTTAGTTTACATTCATAGGTTAAAAATAAATCATAAAATAATGAACATAATAACTGACCAAAATACACTAAGGTCTTATTTTATTCGGTTAGTTTACATTCATAGGTTAAAAATAAATCATAAAATAATGAACATAATAACTGACCAAAATACACTAAGGTCTTATTTTATTCGGTTAGTTTACATTCATAGGTTAAAAATAAATCATAAAATAAAGAACATAATAACTGACCAAAATACACTAAGGTCTTATTTTATTCGGTTAGTTTACATTCATAGGTTAAAAATAAATCATAAAATAATGAACATAATAACTGACCAAAATACACTAAGGTCTTATTTTATTCGGTTAGTTTACATTCATAGGTTAAAAATAAATCATAAAATAAAGAACATAATAACTGACCAAAATACACTAAGGTCTTATTTTATTCGGTTAGTTTACATTCATAGGTTAAAAATAAATCATAAAATAATGAACATAATAACTGACCAAAATACACTAAGGTCTTATTTTATTCGGTTAGTTTACATTCATAGGTTAAAAATAAATCATAAAATAATGAACATAATAACTGACCAAAATACACTAAGGTCTTATTTTATTCGGTTAGTTTACATTCATAGGTTAAAAATAAATCATAAAATAATGAACATAATAACTGACCAAAATACACTAAGGTCTTATTTTATTCGGTTAGTTTACATTCATAGGTTAAAAATAAATCATAAA
Organism: Meloidogyne incognita; assembly: GCA_036172945.1. Classification (NCBI taxonomy): domain Eukaryota; kingdom Metazoa; phylum Nematoda; class Chromadorea; order Rhabditida; family Meloidogynidae; genus Meloidogyne; species Meloidogyne incognita. The sequence continues at coordinate 3,933,179 of JARQAC010000013.1, forward strand.
ATAATGAACATAATAACTGACCAAAATACACTAAGGTCTTATTTTATTCGGTTAGTTTACATTCATAGGTTAAAAATAAATCATAAAATAATGAACATAATAACTGACCAAAATACACTAAGGTCTTATTTTATTCGGTTAGTTTACATTCATAGGTTAAAAATAAATCATAAAATAAAGAACATAATAACTGACCAAAATACACTAAGGTCTTATTTTATTCGGTTAGTTTACATTTATAGGTTAAAAATAAATCATAAAATAATGAACATAATAACTGACCAAAATACACTAAGGTCTTATTTTATTCGGTTAGTTTACATTCATAGGTTAAAAATAAATCATAAAATAATGAACATAATAACTGACCAAAATACACTAAGGTCTTATTTTATTCGGTTAGTTTACATTCATAGGTTAAAAATAAATCATAAAATAATGAACATAATAACTGACCAAAATACACTAAGGTCTTATTTTATTCGGTTAGTTTACATTCATAGGTTAAAAATAAATCATAAAATAATGAACATAATAACTGACCAAAATACACTAAGGTCTTATTTTATTCGGTTAGTTTACATTCATAGGTTAAAAATAAATCATAAAATAAAGAACATAATAACTGACCAAAATACACTAAGGTCTTATTTTATTCGGTTAGTTTACATTCATAGGTTAAAAATAAATCATAAAATAATGAACATAATAACTGACCAAAATACACTAAGGTCTTATTTTATTCGGTTAGTTTACATTCATAGGTTAAAAATAAATCATAAATTAATGAACATAATAACTGACCAAAATACACTAAGGTCTTATTTTATTCGGTTAGTTTACATTCATAGGTTAAAAATAAATCATAAAATAATGAACATAATAACTGACCAAAATACACTAAGGTCTTATTTTATTCGGTTAGTTTACATTCATAGGTTAAAAATAAATCATAAAATAATGAACATAATAACTGACCAAAATACACTAAGGTCTTATTTTATTCGGTTAGTTTACATTCATAGGTTAAAAATAAATCATAAAATAATGAACATAATAACTGACCAAAATACACTAAGGTCTTATTTTATTCGGTTAGTTTACATTCATAGGTTAAAAATAAATCATAAAATAATGAACATAATAACTGACCAAAATACACTAAGGTCTTATTTTATTCGGTTAGTTTACATTCATAGGTTAAAAATAAATCATAAAATAAAGAACATAATAACTGACCAAAATACACTAAGGTCTTATTTTATTCGGTTAGTTTACATTCATAGGTTAAAAATAAATTATAAAATAATGAACATAATAACTGACCAAAATACACTAAGGTCTTATTTTATTCGGTTAGTTTACATTCATAGGTTAAAAATAAATCATAAAATAAAGAACATAATAACTGACCAAAATACACTAAGGTCTTATTTTATTCGGTTAGTTTACATTCATAGGTTAAAAATAAATCATAAAATAATGAACATAATAACTGACCAAAATACACTAAGGTCTTATTTTATTCGGTTAGTTTACATTCATAGGTTAAAAATAAATCATAAAATAATGAACATAATAACTGACCAAAGGTCTTATTTTATTCGGTTAGTTTACATTCATAGGTTAAAAATAAATCATAAAATAATGAACATAATAACTGACCAAAATACACTAAGGTCTTATTTTATTCGGTTAGTTTACATTTATAGGTTAAAAAAATCATAAAATAATGAACATAATAACTGACCAAAATACACTAAGGTCTTATTTTATTCGGTTAGTTTACATTCATAGGTTAAAAATAAATCATAAAATAATGAACATAATAACTGACCAAAATACACTAAGGTCTTATTTTATTCGGTTAGTTTACATTCATAGGTTAAAAATAAATCATAAAATAATGAACATAATAACTGACCAAAATACACTAAGGTCTTATTTTATTCGGTTAGTTTACATTCATAGGTTAAAAATAAATCATAAAATAATGAACATAATAACTGACCAAAATACACTAAGGTCTTATTTTATTCGGTTAGTTTACATTCATAGGTTAAAAATAAATCATAATATAATGAACATAATAACTGACCAAAATACACTAAGGTCTTATTTTATTCGGTTAGTTTACATTCATAGGTTAAAAATAAATCATAAAATAATGAACATAATAACTGACCAAAATACACTAAGGTCTTATTTTATTCGGTTAGTTTACATTCATAGGTTAAAAATAAATCATAAAATAAAGAACATAATAACTGACCAAAATACACTAAGGTCTTATTTTATTCGGTTAGTTTACATTCATAGGTTAAAAATAAATCATAAAATAATGAACATAATAACTGACCAAAATACACTAAGGTCTTATTTTATTCGGTTAGTTTACATTCATAGGTTAAAAATAAATCATAAAATAATGAACATAATAACTGACCAAAATACACTAAGGTCTTATTTTATTCGGTTAGTTTACATTCATAGGTTAAAAATAAATCATAAAATAATGAACATAATAACTGACCAAAATACACTAAGGTCTTATTTTATTCGGTTAGTTTACATTCATAGGTTAAAAATAAATCATAAAATAATGAACATAATAACTGACCAAAATACACTAAGGTCTTATTTTATTCGGTTAGTTTACATTCATAGGTTAAAAATAAATCATAAAATAAAGAACATAATAACTGACCAAAATACACTAAGGTCTTATTTTATTCGGTTAGTTTACATTTATAGGTTAAAAATAAATCATAAAATAATGAACATAATAACTGACCAAAATACACTAAGGTCTTATTTTATTCGGTTAGTTTACATTCATAGGTTAAAAATAAATCATAAAATAATGAACATAATAACTGACCAAAATACACTAAGGTCTTATTTTATTCGGTTAGTTTACATTCATAGGTTAAAAATAAATCATAAAATAAAGAACATAATAACTGACCAAAATACACTAAGGTCTTATTTTATTCGGTTAGTTTACATTCATAGGTTAAAAATAAATCATAAAATAATGAACATAATAACTGACCAAAATACACTAAGGTCTTATTTTATTCGGTTAGTTTACATTCATAGGTTAAAAATAAATCATAAATTAATGAACATAATAACTGACCAAAATACACTAAGGTCTTATTTTATTCGGTTAGTTTACATTCATAGGTTAAAAATAAATCATAAAATAATGAACATAATAACTGACCAAAATACACTAAGGTCTTATTTTATTCGGTTAGTTTACATTCATAGGTTAAAAATAAATCATAAAATAATGAACATAATAACTGACCAAAATACACTAAGGTCTTATTTTATTCGGTTAGTTTACATTCATAGGTTAAAAATAAATCATAAAATAATGAACATAATAACTGACCAAAATACACTAAGGTCTTATTTTATTCGGTTAGTTTACATTCATAGGTTAAAAATAAATCATAAAATAATGAACATAATAACTGACCAAAATACACTAAGGTCTTATTTTATTCGGTTAGTTTACATTCATAGGTTAAAAATAAATCATAAAATAAAGAACATAATAACTGACCAAAATACACTAAGGTCTTATTTTATTCGGTTAGTTTACATTCATAGGTTAAAAATAAATTATAAAATAATGAACATAATAACTGACCAAAATACACTAAGGTCTTATTTTATTCGGTTAGTTTACATTCATAGGTTAAAAATAAATCATAAAATAAAGAACATAATAACTGACCAAAATACACTAAGGTCTTATTTTATTCGGTTAGTTTACATTCATAGGTTAAAAATAAATCATAAAATAATGAACATAATAACTGACCAAAATACACTAAGGTCTTATTTTATTCGGTTAGTTTACATTCATAGGTTAAAAATAAATCATAAAATAATGAACATAATAACTGACCAAAGGTCTTATTTTATTCGGTTAGTTTACATTCATAGGTTAAAAATAAATCATAAAATAATGAACATAATAACTGACCAAAATACACTAAGGTCTTATTTTATTCGGTTAGTTTACATTCATAGGTTAAAAATAAATCATAAAATAATGAACATAATAACTGACCAAAATACACTAAGGTCTTATTTTATTCGGTTAGTTTACATTCATAGGTTAAAAATAAATCATAAAATAATGAACATAATAACTGACCAAAATACACTAAGGTCTTATTTTATTCGGTTAGTTTACATTCATAGGTTAAAAATAAATCATAAAATAATGAACATAATAACTGACCAAAATACACTAAGGTCTTATTTTATTCGGTTAGTTTACATTCATAGGTTAAAAATAAATCATAAAATAATGAACATAATAACTGACCAAAATACACTAAGGTCTTATTTTATTCGGTTAGTTTACATTCATAGGTTAAAAATAAATCATAAAATAATGAACATAATAACTGACTAAAATACACTAAGGTCTTATTTTATTCGGTTAGTTTACATTCATAGGTTAAAAATAAATCATAAAATAATGAACATAATAACTGACCAAAATACACTAAGGTCTTATTTTATTCGGTTAGTTTACATTCATAGGTTAAAAATAAATCATAAATTAATGAACATAATAACTGACCAAAATACACTAAGGTCTTATTTTATTCGGTTAGTTTACATTCATAGGTTAAAAATAAATCATAAAATAATGAACATAATAACTGACCAAAATACACTAAGGTCTTATTTTATTCGGTTAGTTTACATTCATAGGTTAAAAATAAATCATAAAATAATGAACATAATAACTGACCAAAATACACTAAGGTCTTATTTTATTCGGTTAGTTTACATTCATAGGTTAAAAATAAATCATAAAATAATGAACATAATAACTGACCAAAATACACTAAGGTCTTATTTTATTCGGTTAGTTTACATTCATACTAAGGTCTTATTTTATTCGGTTAGTTTACATTCATAGGTTAAAAATAAATCATAAAATAATGAACATAATAACTGACCAGAATACACTAAGGCTTTATTTTATTCGGTTAGTTTACATTCATAGGTTAAAAATAAATCATAAAATAATGAACATAATAACTGACCAAAATACACTAAGGTCTTATTTTATTCGGTTAGTTTACATTCATACTAAGGTCTTATTTTATTCGGTTAGTTTACATTCATAGGTTAAAAATAAATCATAAAATAATGAACATAATAACTGACCAGAATACACTAAGGCTTTATTTTATTCGGTTAGTTTACATTCATAGGTTAAAAATAAATCATAAAATAATGAACATAATAACTGACCAAAATACACTAAGGTCTTATTTTATTCGGTTAGTTTACATTCATAGGTTAAAAATAAATCATAAAATAATGAACATAATAACTGACCAGAATACACTAAGGCTTTATTTTATTCGGTTAGTTTACATTCATAGGTTAAAAATAAATCATAAAATAATGAACATAATAACTGACCAGAATACACTAAGGCTTTATTTTATTCGGTTAGTTTACATTCATAGGTTAAAAATAAATCATAAAATAATGAACATAATAACTGACCAAAATACACTAAGGTCTTATTTTATTCGGTTAGTTTACATTCATACTAAGGTCTTATTTTATTCGGTTAGTTTACATTCATACTAAGGTCTTATTTTATTCGGTTAGTTTACATTCATACTAAGGTCTTATTTTATTCGGTTAGTTTACATTCATACTAAGGTCTTATTTTATTCGGTTAGTTTACATTCATAGGTTAAAAATAAATCATAATATAATGAACATAATAACTGACCAAAATACACTAAGGTCTTATTTTATTCGGTTAGTTTACATTCATAGGTTAAAAATAAATCATAAAATAATGAACATAATAACTGACCAAAATACACTAAGGTCTTATTTTATTCGGTTAGTTTACATTCATAGGTTAAAAATAAATCATAAAATAATGAACATAATAACTGACCAAAATACACTAAGGTCTTATTTTATTCGGTTAGTTTACATTCATAGGTTAAAAATAAATCATAAAATAATGAACATAATAACTGACCAAAATACACTAAGGCCTTATTTTATTCGGTTAGTTTGCATTCATAGGTTAAAAATAAATCATAAAATAATGAACATAATAACTGACCAAAATACACTAAGGTCTTATTTTATTCGGTTAGTTTACATTCATAGGTTAAAAATAAATCATAAAATAATGAACATAATAACTGACCAAAATACACTAAGGTCTTATTTTATTCGGTTAGTTTACATTCATAGGTTAAAAATAAATCATAAAATAATGAACATAATAACTGACCAAAATACACTAAGGCCTTATTTTATTCGGTTAGTTTGCATTCATAGGTTAAAAATAAATCATAAAATAATGAACATAATAACTGACCAGAATACACTAAGGCTTTATTTTATTCGGTTAGTTTACATTCATAGGTTAAAAATAAATCATAAAATAATGAACATAATAACTGACCAAAATACACTAAGGTCTTATTTTATTCGGTTAGTTTACATTCATAGGTTAAAAATAAATCATAAAATAATGAACATAATAACTGACCAAAATACACTAAGGTCTTATTTTATTCGGTTAGTTTACATTCATAGGTTAAAAATAAATCATAAATTAATGAACATAATAACTGACCAAAATACACTAAGGTCTTATTTTATTCGGTTAGTTTACATTCATAGGTTAAAAATAAATCATAAAATAATGAACATAATAACTGACCAAAATACACTAAGGTCTTATTTTATTCGGTTAGTTTACATTCATAGGTTAAAAATAAATCATAAATTAATGAACATAATAACTGACCAAAATACACTAAGGTCTTATTTTATTCGGTTAGTTTACATTCATAGGTTAAAAATAAATCATAAAATAATGAACATAATAACTGACCAAAATACACTAAGGTCTTATTTTATTCGGTTAGTTTACATTCATAGGTTAAAAATAAATCATAAAATAATGAACATAATAACTGACCAAAATACACTAAGGTCTTATTTTATTCGGTTAGTTTACATTCATACTAAGGTCTTATTTTATTCGGTTAGTTTACATTCATAGGTTAAAAATAAATCATAAAATAATGAACATAATAACTGACCAGAATACACTAAGGCTTTATTTTATTCGGTTAGTTTACATTCATAGGTTAAAAATAAATCATAAAATAATGAACATAATAACTGACCAAAATACACTAAGGTCTTATTTTATTCGGTTAGTTTACATTCATACTAAGGTCTTATTTTATTCGGTTAGTTTACATTCATAGGTTAAAAATAAATCATAAAATAATGAACATAATAACTGACCAGAATACACTAAGGCTTTATTTTATTCGGTTAGTTTACATTCATAGGTTAAAAATAAATCATAAAATAATGAACATAATAACTGACCAAAATACACTAAGGTCTTATTTTATTCGGTTAGTTTACATTCATAGGTTAAAAATAAATCATAAAATAATGAACATAATAACTGACCAAAATACACTAAGGTCTTATTTTATTCGGTTAGTTTACATTCATAGGTTAAAAATAAATCATAAAATAATGAACATAATAACTGACCAAAATACACTAAGGTCTTATTTTATTCGGTTAGTTTACATTCATAGGTTAAAAATAAATCATAAAATAATGAACATAATAACTGACCAAAATACACTAAGGTCTTATTTTATTAGGTTAGTTTACATTCATAGGTTAAAAATAAATCATAAAATAATGAACATAATAACTGACCAAAATACACTAAGGTCTTATTTTATTCGGTTAGTTTACATTCATAGGTTAAAAATAAATCATAAAATAATGAACATAATAACTGACCAAAATACACTAAGGTCTTATTTTATTCGGTTAGTTTACATTCATAGGTTAAAAATAAATCATAAAATAATGAACATAATAACTGACCAAAATACACTAAGGTCTTATTTTATTCGGTTAGTTTACATTCATAGGTTAAAAATAAATCATAAAATAATGAACATAATAACTGACCAGAATACACTAAGGCTTTATTTTATTCGGTTAGTTTACATTCATAGGTTAAAAATAAATCATAAAATAATGAACATAATAACTGACCAGAATACACTAAGGCTTTATTTTATTCGGTTAGTTTACATTCATAGGTTAAAAATAAATCATAAAATAATGAACATAATAACTGACCAAAATACACTAAGGTCTTATTTTATTCGGTTAGTTTACATTCATACTAAGGTCTTATTTTATTCGGTTAGTTTACATTCATACTAAGGTCTTATTTTATTCGGTTAGTTTACATTCATACTAAGGTCTTATTTTATTCGGTTAGTTTACATTCATACTAAGGTCTTATTTTATTCGGTTAGTTTACATTCATAGGTTAAAAATAAATCATAAAATAATGAACATAATAACTGACCAGAATACACTAAGGCTTTATTTTATTCGGTTAGTTTACATTCATAGGTTAAAAATAAATCATAAAATAATGAACATAATAACTGACCAAAATACACTAAGGTCTTATTTTATTCGGTTAGTTTACATTCATACTAAGGTCTTATTTTATTCGGTTAGTTTACATTCATAGGTTAAAAATAAATCATAAAATAATGAACATAATAACTGACCAGAATACACTAAGGCTTTATTTTATTCGGTTAGTTTACATTCATAGGTTAAAAATAAATCATAAAATAATGAACATAATAACTGACCAAAATACACTAAGGTCTTATTTTATTCGGTTAGTTTACATTCATAGGTTAAAAATAAATCATAAAATAATGAACATAATAACTGACCAAAATACACTAAGGTCTTATTTTATTCGGTTAGTTTACATTCATAGGTTAAAAATAAATCATAAAATAATGAACATAATAACTGACCAGAATACACTAAGGCTTTATTTTATTCGGTTAGTTTACATTCATAGGTTAAAAATAAATCATAAAATAATGAACATAATAACTGACCAAAATACACTAAGGTCTTATTTTATTCGGTTAGTTTACATTCATAGGTTAAAAATAAATCATAAAATAATGAACATAATAACTGACCAAAATACACTAAGGTCTTATTTTATTCGGTTAGTTTACATTCATAGGTTAAAAATAAATCATAAAATAATGAACATAATAACTGACCAAAATACACTAAGGTCTTATTTTATTAGGTTAGTTTACATTCATAGGTTAAAAATAAATCATAAAATAATGAACATAATAACTGACCAAAATACACTAAGGTCTTATTTTATTCGGTTAGTTTACATTCATAGGTTAAAAATAAATCATAAAATAATGAACATAATAACTGACCAAAATACACTAAGGTCTTATTTTATTCGGTTAGTTTACATTCATAGGTTAAAAATAAATCATAAAATAATGAACATAATAACTGACCAAAATACACTAAGGTCTTATTTTATTCGGTTAGTTTACATTCATAGGTTAAAAATAAATCATAAAATAATGAACATAATAACTGACCAAAATACACTAAGGTCTTATTTTATTCGGTTAGTTTACATTCATAGGTTAAAAATAAATCATAAAATAATGAACATAATAACTGACCAAAATACACTAAGGTCTTATTTTATTCGGTTAGTTTACATTCATAGGTTAAAAATAAATCATAAAATAATGAACATAATAACTGACCAAAATACACTAAGGTCTTATTTTATTCGGTTAGTTTACATTCATAGGTTAAAAATAAATCATAAAATAATGAACATAATAACTGACCAGAATACACTAAGGTCTTATTTTATTCGGTTAGTTTACATTCATACTAAGGTCTTATTTTATTCGGTTAGTTTACATTCATACTAAGGTCTTATTTTATTCGGTTAGTTTACATTCATAGGTTAAAAATAAATCATAAAATAATGAACATAATAACTGACCAGAATACACTAAGGCTTTATTTTATTCGGTTAGTTTACATTCATAGGTTAAAAATAAATCATAAAATAATGAACATAATAACTGACCAAAATACACTAAGGTCTTATTTTATTCGGTTAGTTTACATTCATACTAAGGTCTTATTTTATTCGGTTAGTTTACATTCATACTAAGGTCTTATTTTATTCGGTTAGTTTACATTCATAGGTTAAAAATAAATCATAAAATAATGAACATAATAACTGACCAGAATACACTAAGGCTTTATTTTATTCGGTTAGTTTACATTCATAGGTTAAAAATAAATCATAAAATAATGAACATAATAACTGACCAAAATACACTAAGGTCTTATTTTATTCGGTTAGTTTACATTCATACTAAGGTCTTATTTTATTCGGTTAGTTTACATTCATAGGTTAAAAATAAATCATAAAATAATGAACATAATAACTGACCAGAATACACTAAGGCTTTATTTTATTCGGTTAGTTTACATTCATAGGTTAAAAATAAATCATAAAATAATGAACATAATAACTGACCAAAATACACTAAGGTCTTATTTTATTCGGTTAGTTTACATTCATAGGTTAAAAATAAATCATAAAATAATGAACATAATAACTGACCAAAATACACTAAGGTCTTATTTTATTCGGTTAGTTTACATTCATAGGTTAAAAATAAATCATAAAATAATGACATAATAACTGACCAAAATACACTAAGGTCTTATTTTATTCGGTTAGTTTACATTCATAGGTTAAAAATAAATCATAAAATAATGAACATAATAACTGACCAGAATACACTAAGGTCTTATTTTATTCGGTTAGTTTACATTCATACTAAGGTCTTATTTTATTCGGTTAGTTTACATTCATACTAAGGTCTTATTTTATTCGGTTAGTTTACATTCATAGGTTAAAAATAAATCATAAAATAATGAACATAATAACTGACCAGAATACACTAAGGCTTTATTTTATTCGGTTAGTTTACATTCATAGGTTAAAAATAAATCATAAAATAATGAACATAATAACTGACCAAAATACACTAAGGTCTTATTTTATTCGGTTAGTTTACATTCATACTAAGGTCTTATTTTATTCGGTTAGTTTACATTCATAGGTTAAAAATAAATCATAAAATAATGAACATAATAACTGACCAGAATACACTAAGGCTTTATTTTATTCGGTTAGTTTACATTCATAGGTTAAAAATAAATCATAAAATAATGAACATAATAACTGACCAAAATACACTAAGGTCTTATTTTATTCGGTTAGTTTACATTCATAGGTTAAAAATAAATCATAAAATAATGAACATAATAACTGACCAAAATACACTAAGGTCTTATTTTATTCGGTTAGTTTACATTCATAGGTTAAAAATAAATCATAAAATAATGAACATAATAACTGACCAAAATACACTAAGGTCTTATTTTATTCGGCCAAAATACACTAAGGTCTGACCAAAATACACTAAGGTCTTATTTTATTCGGTTAGTTTACATTCATAGGTTAAAAATAAATCATAAAATAATGAACATAATAACTGACCAGAATACACTAAGGCTTTATTTTATTCGGTTAGTTTACATTCACAGGTTAAAAATAAATCATAAAATAATGAACATAATAACTGACCAAAATACACTAAGGTCTTATTTTATTCGGTTAGTTTACATTCATAGGTTAAAAATAAATCATAAAATAATGAACATAATAACTGACCAAAATACACTAAGGTCTTATTTTATTCGGTTAGTTTACATTCATAGGTTAAAAATAAATCATAAAATAATGAACATAATAACTGACCAAAATACACTAAGGTCTTATTTTATTCGGTTAGTTTACATTCATAGGTTAAAAATAATTCATAAAATAATGAACATAATAACTGACCAAAATACACTAAGGTCTTATTTTATTCGGTTAGTTTACATTCATAGGTTAAAAATAAATCATAAAATAATGAACATAATAACTGACCAAAATACACTAAGGTCTTATTTTATTCGGTTAGTTTACATTCATAGGTTAAAAATAAATCATAAAATAATGAACATAATAACTGACCAAAATACACTAAGGTCTTATTTTATTCGGTTAGTTTACATTCATAGGTTAAAAATAAATCATAAAATAATGAACATAATAACTGACCAAAATACACTAAGGTCTTATTTTATTCGGTTAGTTTACATTCATACTAAGGTCTTATTTTATTCGGTTAGTTTACATTCATAGGTTAAAAATAAATCATAAAATAATGAACATAATAACTGACCAGAATACACTAAGGCTTTATTTTATTCGGTTAGTTTACATTCATAGGTTAAAAATAAATCATAAAATAATGAACATTATAACTGACCAAAATACACTAAGGTCTTATTTTATTCGGTTAGTTTACATTCATACTAAGGTCTTATTTTATTCGGTTAGTTTACATTCATAGGTTAAAAATAAATCATAAAATAATGAACCTTAGTATGAATGTAAACTAACCGAATAAAATAAGACCTTAGTGTATTTTGGTCAGTTATTAGTGTATTAAAAATACATCAAAAATACAATATTAAAAATACATCAGACCTTAGTGTATTTTGGTCAGTATAACTGACCAAAATACACTAAGGTCTTATTTTATTCGGTTAGTTTACATTCATAGGTTAAAAATAAATCATAAAATAATGAACATAATAACTGACCAAAATACACTAAGGTCTTATTTTATTCGGTTAGTTTACATTCATAGGTTAAAAATAAATCATAAAATAATGAACATAATAACTGACCAAAATACACTAAGGTCTTATTTTATTCGGTTAGTTTACATTCATACTAAGGTCTTATTTTATTCGGTTAGTTTACATTCATAGGTTAAAAATAAATCATAAAATAATGAACATAATAACTGACCAAAATACACTAAGGCCTTATTTTATTCGGTTAGTTTACATTCATAGGTTAAAAATAAATCATAAAATAATGAACATAATAACTGACCAAAATACACTAAGGTCTTATTTTATTCGGTTAGTTTACATTCATAGGTTAAAAATAAATCATAAAATAATGAACATAATAACTGACCAAAATACACTAAGGTCTTATTTTATTCGGTTAGTTTACTGACCAAAATACCAAAATTTTATTCGGTTAGTTTAATAAATATAATGAACATAATAAAAAACATACTGACCAAAATACACTAAGGTCTTATTTTATTCGGTTAGTTTACATTCATAGGTTAAAAATAAATCATAAAATAATGAACATAATAACTGACCAAAATAACTAAGGTCTTATTTTATTCGGTTAGTTTACATTCATAGGTTAAAAATAAATCATAAAATAATGAACTTAATAACTGACCAAAATACACTAAGGTCTTATTTTATTCGGTTAGTTTACATTCATAGGTTAAAAATAAATCATAAAATAAAGAACATAATAACTGACCAAAATACACTAAGGTCTTATTTTATTCGGTTAGTTTACATTCATAGGTTAAAAATAAATCATAAAATAATGAACATAATAACTGACCAAAATACACTAAGGTCTTATTTTATTCGGTTAGTTTACATTCATAGGTTAAAAATAAATCATAAAATAATGAACATAATAACTGACCAAAATACACTAAGGTCTTATTTTATTCGGTTAGTTTACATTCATAGGTTAAAAATAAATCATAAAATAATGAACATAATAACTGACCAAAATACACTAAGGTCTTATTTTATTCGGTTAGTTTACATTCATAGGTTAAAAATTAGTGTTCGGCATTTGCGATTTTTCGAGATCGAGATCGAGATTATCGAAAAATCTCGATCTCGAAAAAATCTCGATTTTTCCAAAAATTGATCGAGACGAGATCGAGATCGATAATCTCGAAAAATCTCGATATCGAAAAATCTCGGTCCAAAATTTTCGAGATTATCGCGATATTTCGAGATTTTTTATAATCCCTTAGAATTGAATAAAAATTTATTTCAATCAATATAATTATGATCTAAATGTAAATTTAATATTTGTAATGAATCAATGGAAGGGTTTGGTTAAGGAATATCAACATTTCAGCTTTTTCTGGACTCAAAAGTGAGAAAAATGGTCCACTGAACAAAAACCCAAAAATTGCCCACTGAACAAAAACCCCCAAAACGGCCCACCTCAAAAAATGGCCCATCTCAAAATGTCCAACAAAGTAAAAATACTCAATTTGTCGAACTAAAATTAAAATTGAAAAAACCAGGTCCGGAACTATTTTTCCGGAAACCATTTTTCCGGATTTGCAGGCCGTTTTTTGGGTGGGACATTTTGGGATACAGAAAACGGTTTCAGGAAAATTGTTTCAGGAAAATCCGGAAATAAGGTTTCCGGAAAATTGTTTCAGGAAAATCCGGAAATAAGGTTTCCGGAAACCAGTTGGGCCGTTTTCGGGGTTTTTGTTCAGTGGGCCATTTTGGGGGTTTTTGTTCAGGGGCCGTTTTGGGGGTGGGCCGTTTTGGGGGGTTTTTGTTCAGGGGCCGTTTTGGGGGTGGGCCGTTTTGGGGCGCAGCCAATTTTTCGATAATTGAAACAAACAAAACGCCAAAATTTATAAATACTGATCACGAAAAATCTTTTTTAAAAATATCGAAATATCGAAAAATCTCGCGAGATTTCTGACTTGACCGAGACGAGATCGAGATCGATAATCTCGAAAAATCTCGATCTCGAAAAATCTCGATTTTTTCAAAAATTGATCGAGACGAGATCGAGATCGATAATCTCGAAAAATCTCGCGATATCTCGAAAAATATCGTCGATATCTCGTCTCGTGCCGAACACTATTAAAAATAAATCATAAAATAATGAACATAATAACTGACCAAAATACACTAAGGTCTTATTTTATTCGGTTAGTTTACATTCATAGGTTAAAAATAAATCATAAAATAATGAACATAATAACTGACCAAAATACACTAAGGTCTTATTTTATTCGGTTAGTTTACATTCATAGGTTAAAAATAAATCATAAAATAATGAACATAATAACTGACCAAAATACACTAAGGTCTTATTTTATTCGGTTAGTTTACATTCATAGGTTAAAAATAAATCATAAAATAATGAACATAATAACTGACTAAAATACACTAAGGCTAAAATACACACTACTATCTCCTTTATTTGTATATATAGCGGGGGTTCCATTTTTCACTACAACCTTTATTCTTTCCGCTAGAAAGAATTCCAATTTTCCTCTCATAGAAACTTTGTCCTTCAAGATTATGTAATCTTACTACAAAAAGGTTGAAACCTTTTTGTAACCTAAAAAAATGGGGGAAAGTTTTATGAATAATCGGATGAGAGAATAAAGTAAAATAAAGGATAAAAATATAACAAATATAATTTTCCAATTAATTATTTGCCAGACAATCTCATTAAAATCAATTAATTTTAAATTTTCCAGAATATCCATAATCCATTTACTACTATCTCCTTTATTTGTATATATAGCGGGGGTTCCATTTTTCACTACAACCTTTATTCTTTCCGCTAGAAAGAATTCCAATTTTCCTCTCATAGAAAATCTTGTTATACCTGCTGGGCAGATGACTTCGCAATTCTCGTCAATATCGGCTCTATCAAAAGAGAGTACTACATATTGCTCTACTCCTTTCTTTGAGCAATGACCTGTAAATATATTTCTTTTACATTTTATTTCGGCCAAAATATCACCCATATCGAATATACAGTTAAACCTGAAAATTGCCCCTCGGCAATTGTAACAGCCTGATAGTTTAATGGGATTTACTCTACACTTAGTTATATCAACATTTGATGCAATAGTCCAATTTTGTATCCTGACCATTACTTGTATTGGCAAATAATGGGTTTCACTTAGAATTTTCCTGCCATTACTACGTAATTTTATCCTTTTAATATCTAGAGGTAAAGATTTTTGTGGGTCCTTTATAATCTCTTCTATCGATAAATCCATACAAGCACAAGATATATCTTCCCAACATTCTTTACAAACAGATGTGTCCAGTTTACACTTTGAAAAATTCCTGGCTTCTTTCCCACAATCGAGAAATGATTTAAAATTATCAACCATAGCTACTCCTGAATTTCCTACAATAAATTGACTATTCAATATTGGGGCTAATGGCGGTGTTAAATCCCACAAAGTGATTTTTAAATCCTTCCAGTGTACAGTTACTCCTGGGTAAAGAGAAAATTTCGTTTTTTCCTTGTGTCCATTAAATATAAGAGCCATCTCTACTTCTACGACGTAATCCCATGTCGGACATGTAACAAGTTCATATACTTCGTTGGATTTGGGTACGGCAAATATTTGATAAAAATAACACGTAGTTCCAGGTAGGCCGCATCTATAACCCCATAGGGCTTGTCCTTCCATACAGAACGCATTTCCTGGGTTTTTAGACCACTCTTCTAATTCCTGAACTACCTCATTTGTTTTAATGTTGCCACATTTTTGAGCCTTAGAAGTCCCTTCAGTCGGACACCTTTTAACTGACTCAATTTTCGTTTCGAATGAGCGCAAATAGCTCGAAACTTCCTGATTACAAGTTATAGAAAGACCTTTCATTATAAATTCAAGTTCTCCTATTTTTTCAAGTTCAAGTTCTCCTATTTTTTTTAGTGGTTCGAACCGGAAAAGAAAGTTTCCTTAAGAACTGGACACATGCGCCATTTGTTGGGAAATGGCTGTGCATCTAGCATTAATAATAAAAAGTAATTTAAATTTTAAACCGCTCATTTTTTCAAATTTTTAGATGACATTGAACTAGTAAGTGTAAAATCAAGAAGCATGTTTTCGACATAAATAAGGTAAAAATGATTGGAGATATTTGATTGGAGATCTTTTACATATACCTATATAAAAATTTACATATTTTAATTTACAAATAAATTTATATTTAAGTTGTTAATAATATATAACTAAAATAAAATTTGACAAATTCCCATTCTTTTAGTATAATAAACTTTTTTAACTGCCCATCTTTTAGTATTACTGCTCACTTTCTACTGTATTAAGCATGAATCACTGTATTAAGCATGTTGCACGTATACGAAATCTATTTGTGATTTATTAATTATGGATCAGATTTTCAGAACTTAAAAATAGTTACAAATATAAAAAGTTCATTGTATTGCGGTAGTTGTATTGAGGTTTTCATTGTATTGCGGTAGGATGAAAAATCGAAGCAATTTAAATTTATTTCGTATATTAAATTTATTTAGTATTATTAAATTTATTTTTTATTTCGTATACCTTTATAAGACTGTCCCTAGTCTTCTTATCTGCCCTCTTCCCGCTTTTTCTCTAGTAAAGCAGCTGGGCTATAGCTATTTCTCTCCTTTAGCTAGTGCAAAAGGTTATTCGGCGGCTGGGAGCGAACCAGCATCTTCAGTGAGCGAACCAGCATCTTCATCACCCCAGGGAAGACTGTCCCTAGTCTTCTTATCTGCCCTCTTCCCGCTTTTTCTCTCACCTGCGGGGTAAACTAAATCATCGCCTTCTCTGGCGGAATTTCCTTTCTCTAACCCAGGGCCTATGGGATGGATCGTCATTCGTTCAGCGTTCGCTGAACCATCCGGTGCTACCAGTAAAGCAGCTGGGCTATAGCTATTTTCAAAAAAATTTTTATTAATTTAAAAAAAATCTATTTTTTAAAATTTGATTAAAAAACTTAATTTTAATTAATTTATTTTAGATTTTTTTTATAAATTTTCATTCTTTTTTTCCGTTTTAAAAAAATATTTTTATTAATTTGTTATAATAGAGGGTGCGGCAAATTGGCCGCCCCTTTTGTTTTTGCCATAACTTTCTTCAAAGTCAGCCAAAATGGATAATTCTTTTTTTAATTTATTCCCAACACTCTAGGAAAATTTTTGATACTAAAATTTGTTTTAAATTTTATGGTTTAGCCTGCTTAATTTTCCTTCAAAGTTTGACTCAAATTTTTTTTGATTAAAGTTGGTCTGGGCTCAAAGTTAAGATTTTGATATTTGAAAACTTTATGTCATTCGAATAAGCTCTTCAAATTGATTCGAATAATGGTTAAACAAAACTCTTATCTGGTCCATGAGCTGAAATATGAGTTTTTAAAGGATAGATTAGAATATGGGTGCTAAATTATAATTTTTTAGGTGAAATTTTCAAAAATGTTTTTCTGGATTATTTCGATGCTCCTCACTGAGATAAGTCGATTGGTACCAAAATTAGTAAGATTGGACGACTTAGAGCAAAGTTATGACAGTGTAAACTTTGTCATAAAAATGTTTTTTGATGCATTTAAATGTTCGGACGGGTATATCTTTAATAAAACTTAACCAAATTTAAATTGCTTGGTACCAAAAATTTTCCTAGAGTGTTGGGAGCAAATAAAAAATGAATTATCCATTTTGGTTGACATTGAAGAAAGTTATGGCAAAAACAAAAGGGGCGGCCAATTTGCCGCACCCTCTATTATAACAAATTAATAAAAATATTTTTTGAAAACGGAAAAAAAGAATGAAAATTTATAAAAAAAATCTAAAATAAATTAATTAAAATTAAGTTTTTTAATCAAATTTTAAAAAATAGATTTTTTTTAAATTAATAAAAATTTTTTTGAAAATAGCTATAGCCCAGCTGCTTTACTGGTAGCACCGGATGGTTCAGCGAACGCTGAACGAATGACGATCCATCCCATAGGCCCTGGGTTAGAGAAAGGAAATTCCGCCAGAGAAGGCGATGATTTAGTTTACCCCGCAGGTGAGAGAAAAAGCGGGAAGAGGGCAGATAAGAAGACTAGGGACAGTCTTCCCTGGGGATGGAGGTGTAAAGCATATAGCTATTAATTTCCTAAGGCTGAGCAATAGGCGGCGTGGTGTAATGGCTAACACATCAGTCCGGTCTACTGAAGATGCTGGTTCGCTCCCAGCCGCCGAATAACCTTTTGCACTAGCTAAAGGAGAGAAATAGCTATAGCCCAGCTGCTTTACTAGAGAAAAAGCGGGAAGAGGGCAGATAAGAAGACTAGGGACAGTCTTATAAAGGTATACGAAATAAAAAATAAATTTAATTATACTAAATAAATTTAATATACGAAATAAATTTAAATTGCTTCGATTTTTCATCCTACCGCAATACAATGAAAACCTCAATACAACTACCGCAATACAATGAACTTTTTATATTTGTAACTATTTTAAAGTTCTGAAAATCTGATCCATAATTAATAAATCACAAATAGATTTCGTATACGTGCAACATGCTTAATACAGTGATTCATGCTTAATACAGTAGAAAGTGAGCAGTAATACTAAAAGATGGGCAGTTAAAAAAGTTTATTATATTAAAAGAATGGGAATTTGTCAAATTTTATTTTAGTTATATATTATTAACAACTTAAATATAAATTTATTTGTATAAATTTATTTGTATTTATAAATTTATTTGTATTTATTTGATTTTAATAACTTCCTTCTTCAGATAAAAATATTTTATTTTTAAAATTTTTTCTAATATAAGTTAGGATTTGAATAGTTTTTATAATTTAATTTCAATAATATTATAATATATAATTTTCTCCAAAAATATCTATAACAAGAAGGTAACTTTTTTATATATGATTGAATTTTCATTGTTTTTGTCTTTGTTGGACACCTCATAAAAAAATTAAAATTGCTCTATAAAGCGTACAGTTCTTCACTAAGTCTTGAGTCATGAAGATAACTTTAAAGCGCTTGATTTGAGTTATATAGATTGGGTGGGTTTAATTTGTTTTTAATGAATATCAAATTATAAATAACAATTAATGAATAACAATTTTTAATGAATAACAAATTAGCATTTTATCTTAAAAATATTTAAAACTTTGTTTTCTTTTAATTTATTTTTGTTTTTAATTAAAAAACCCACTTCGAGCATTTTTTGTTGCAGTTTCAAGACTACGGTTCGAAAATTCGCCACTGACAAAAGTTGTTATTATCATTTTTAACAATTGTATTAACTTAAGATTAAAGTGTTTTTTAAATTTATTCTATATATTATATAAAAATTCATTTCAATATTTTTGTAAATATATTTATTAGTATAATAATTAGACACAGTATTTTTTGATTTAATAGCCAAAAAGTTCATTTTTAAAAATACAACAAATAAAAATTCTATATAAAAGTTTAAATTATTAAAATTTAATAATGATTAATTTGCTCTGTTAAGAATATATAAATTATTATTTAATAATTATGCTTAATTAACATTTTATAATTATAAATTTTATAATTATAGTATATCATGTCTGCAATTTAATTTTAAATTCTTTTAGCTTAGGCATTTTTTGATTTGTATTTACCTTCTATTCCGTTTTTTATTTGACTTATCAATGTGATAATTGCACACAAAGTCATAAAATTGCTTTTTCATATCCAATATTATATTAAAAGCTTATAAAAACCTTTACATAATCAAGTGTATCGGATATATCCGTTTTTTCTCAAAATGGTCAGCCTGGCTAGAATTTTCAAAATGGTCAAATTTATTTAAATTCGATTAATTGTAGATAATGAGGTATAACTGGATGCGCAAAACTAACCTTGCTTATGGTTAGTTCGGTTCGAAAATCGGAAGGCATAGATAGGAATTTTGATCCAACGCTCCTTATCAGGGATTATACCGATAAAAAAATAAAATTTTTAAAATTTTTGAAAATGTTTGAGAATTTTTGAAAAGTTAAATTCCCGGTTTCCGGCCGAAATAAAAATTTTGGTTAACTGCCCAGTTGATTTTAGCGCCGCAGGCGAAAATTTTGAGAATTTTAGAAGGGTGTAGACCAAAAATTCACTTTCTTGCACAATCCCCTCACCAAATTTTTTTTATTCCCAATTCGGGATTGGGTGGAGGAATTCCCCATACCCCTCTGAAAATTTTCGTTTGCTCAGCTAAAAGAGTACGAGCTAATTTTGCTCGTACTCACCACTGAATCTGGCCTGAACTTGTACTTCGTACCTTAAGTGGGTAGGCACATTGTAGTGTCGTAGATGGAAATTTCTAAGCTGGTAGGCTAAGAAACCAGAGTTCTTCATTCTAGCGCCGCAGGCGGAAATTTGAGAATTTCAATGATTTAAAAGCCAGATTTCTTTCTTTTTTGGCGCCGCAGGCGAAAATTTTAAAAATTTTGAAAGGCCAAAAGCGAAAAAAAATCATTTTCTTTGCACAGCAGGCTAGAATTTTGAGATGGATATCCGCGGATTTGGAGCATCATATCCGTATCCATTTTAAAAACACTATCCATTGTATTTCCAATTTTTTAAAAACACTATCCATATCCATCCGTATCCACGGATATCCGCGGGTATCCGGATATTATCCGTATCCGTTAGCAGGTCTGCTACAAATAATGACATTTAAAAATTCAATTTCATTTAATTTTTATATGTTCAAATTCATAAAAGTTGTCTAATGAAACTAGTCTAATATTTATTTGAAATATTTATAGAAAATTTTAAACATTAAAAATCCATAATTCGTCAAAATTGCTCTTAAACAATCTTTCCATTGAATCAGGAATCGATCCATTGATCGATTCCTGATTAGGAGAAAAGAAAATGTATATTTTATTGAAAAAGTATTCACAGCATCTGAACATTTATTTAGATCTTTCATCTTTAACCAATCTTCCTTTGTGATTGCTAAATCGATTTTCTGAATGGGAGAAATAATTTTATAATTTGATCAGTTTAACACATTTTCTTGTAACATTCATTTTATAACTTAAATAAATAATAATTTAAATAGGGATTGGTAAAAAAATTGGTATTTGCGAAAATAAAATTAATTAAACGTTTTTATTTTTTCTCCATAATATAGTTATTCCAAAACATTAATTATTTAAAAATTCGAAACATTTATTCAGAAATAAAATATATAAAATATTAAATTTTTATTCATATCGTAAAAACATTTTTATTATCCAAAATACATTTTCTTATAAAAGAATCCTTCGTATGGAACACTCAATCAATATCTTTATTAGAAGTATATAAATGTATGCATCATGGATTAAATTTTCACTATATTTGATTGAAAGGGTATAAAAATTTTAAAGACTATCTATTTTTAAAGCCATATTTTTTGTATTTTCTATGAAATTATAAGTCGAAATATACATGCTTGCCTTAATTAGTTTGTTTTGGTTTTTATTTATACCTTATTTTTTTCTTATTTCACTTTTAATTACTTTGTACTTTTATTTTAATTAATATTTTATTTAAATATTTTTGGAATTTTGTAAAAATTAATTTTGGGAATTTTGGAGAATTTTCGAAGTAGGATGTATAAAACATCCATTTTATAAATTAAATTTTGGGGAAAACATTTGCCAAAAAATCTTAGATTCAGAATTTTTTAATTAACAGCAAAAGACTCATTTAATATAAATTAATTTATATTTATAAATATTAAAGCAAAATATTCGTAGTAAATAGATATGGAATAGTTAACAAAGCAGAATTATTTAATCACACGGAAATATCTTGTAATTAATCTCCGAGCTCTTATATTAATGTTTATTTGAAGAATTTAAATCAATAATAGCCAAGAACTTTATCCGATGAAATAATTGCTATTTAGCATCATATAAATATTAATATTTGAAAATTTAATTGGTTGTTTGAAAATATAATTTAAAAAACCGATATTACTCTGCTTACATAATTAACAAATCACTTTAAATTTATAAATTTATTTGTTTTAAAATCTTATAATTTCTAAATACTTTTTATAGCAAAACCAACTTATTACCCGAGTAGTTTGATTGAGGAAATTGTTCCGTGGCAGCTGCAGGCGGCTACTTTGGAAACTTTGCCGCTGGTAGCTACAATAGAACAATAATTATATTAAAACAAGGCACATAAAACTTTTACAATATCTGTATTATTATCCACTAAATATTTTATTTGCAACTAATTCAGAACCACTATATTAAGTAATTAATTTAAATACCGTGTTAAAAGCCAAATAATTACAAATATTTATAACAAAAATTATTTGATTTATACCAAATTTGATAGATATTTTGAAATAAATGTACTAAATCTATTTCTATTTTAATAAATTTTAATTAAGAATTTAATTATTAATTTATCAATTACAAAAAAAATTTTCAATGATTGTTTCTGAATTTATTTATAAATTGTTTGAATTTTTAATTTAGTGAAAAAATTACAACAAGAATTTTAAAATAATTTAGATAAAAGTTTTCCTGATCAATTAACAACACTATCATTTTCTCCATCGCATATTAAAAAGTAGGATGCGATTTGGAATTAAATAATAAATAAATTTACCAAAAATAAATATATATCTTCATGATTAGAATAATTCAAACGACTTGAATACTTATATATTAGTTCGACACAAATTATTTAAATGCGATTAAAGAGTAATTAATGTTGTTCAAATAGTTTATTTAATTTTTAGTTATCATCTTAAAAACAAAATATAAATATATACTGTAACAAAAATAAATGAGAACACAATGCAATGCGTAATCGGCTTCAGCATGTTAACAACGTTTAAATCAAAAAAATTAAAACAATAAATTGAAAATACTTTAATTAAAGTCTCAATCCGTTAATTAATACACAAAATATGCACAGATAATTGGTACATGTAAACACTGAAAAATTATTTAATAAGTAGAAATTTTATTTAAATAAAAATATAAATCAATGTGATAATACTGAAATAAAGTAAAATTTTTATGTGTAAGGACGTGTAAATTAAATAATAAATAAATTAACATGAATAATGCTTATTAAATGAAAACAAAACAAATAATGATAATTATAAAAATTTCACATATTAATTATAACTAGATAATCAGAAAAATTTCTAATAAATAAAAAATTGTATTTCAATTTATGTTAATTTGGATTTTTACAAATAAAATCAGTGTGTAAATTAACAAGAACTGTGCCTTGAAGACTTTAAACTCTGAAATCTTGAAGAATTTAAACTTTGAAATCTTGTGCCTTGAAGACTTTTTTGTGGCTTGAAGACTTAAAAAAAACTGTGCCTTGAAGACTTTAAACTCTGAAATCTTGAAGAATTTAAACTTTGAAATCTTGTGCCTTGAAGACTTTTTTGTGGCTTGAAGACTTAAAAAAAACTGTGCCTTGAAGACTTTAAACTCTGAAATCTTGAAGAATTTAAACTTTGAAATCTTGTGCCTTGAAGACTTTTTTGTGGCTTGAAGACTTAAAAAAAACTGTGCCTTGAAGACTTTAAACTCTGAAATCTTGAAGAATTTAAACTTTGAAATCTTGTGCCTTGAAGACTTTTTTGTGGCTTGAAGACTTAAAAAAAACTGTGCCTTGAAGACTTTAAACTCTGAAATCTTGAAATGAATTAGTTAAAACTAAAAATTTAAATAAAGGTTTAATATAGGTGTGCCGAAAGGCACAATTTTGCCTCAAAATTATTATTTTAATTAATTTTATTTAATTTTATTTATTTTCCATATTGATTGCCTACCCACCCACTTTGTTCATTTATCATCATTTTTACTTATTTCCCCATTGTACCGCCCAACTTCATCTCTATTTAACCATTTGACTTTTACTAGAAAAGTCAGTTATTGAACTAACAGTTTCTGAACTACCACTTAGGACCTGCTAAGCACCAGCTTACCAGCTCTCCTCTTCTCTCTCTTCTGACTTGCCTATATCGGCCAAGTCTTTTCTCTCTACTCGGCTGGCTAGAAGCTGTGCTTGCCGTTTGACCAAGCACTCTTCTCTTTGAGTTGCGTTTGCGCACCAAACTCTTTTCTATTGAATCGGACCTGACTAGTTGGCAGTCAGCCCCGTACATTCCATTTGATCACCTACCCATTTAACCCTTTATTAATCACACTTTATTTATATCTTATCTTTCTATTAAATAAATCTTTTTATTTGTGTTTATCTGTGTTTGGTAAATTTGTCTTCTGGAGATTAAATATCTCCGTCGACCCTTTCATATAAGGAATACTCGCGTGCGAGCCCGAGTTATTCCTGTCCCTCCTCTACAGAACTAACGAGGAATTGTGCCAATACATTTTCCGCACATTAAAATTGGAGCCCCGTACGGGTCCGGCAGTCCAATCGCACTGCACCCGTTCTAACCAGAAGAGGCCAACCTATTTGTTGCCCTCTTCCCATCAACAATACTTCAAGTGATTGCCGCCCGTTCGGGTCATCACTTCAGCTTTAGTCAGGTGATCCGCACCGGGCTATCACAACCAACTTATTAGTGCCTGCCGCCTTACTTGGCCGCAATTGTTTCTTAAAGGCGACAAACAAGGGCACGAAACCTCAAATAGTGTCTGCCGCTTACCTTGCCGCAATTGTTTGTCTTAAAGGCGACAAACAAGGACACGAAACCGGGCGATTGCACCTCCCGTTTGGGACATCGCCACACATCTCGCCGCCTTATCCGGGCCGCGCCATACCTTCCGCCGCCTTTTTAGGCCGCGCCTTACATTTCGCCGCCTTACCTTGGCCGCGCCATTTTTGGTTGTGATACCTCGCCCGAGTGACGAGCCGCATATTTTTGTTATTTGACAACATTCTTGCTAAAGACATACCTACTTCTCTGCCATACTGTTGCGACTCTAATAGTCCCAACATTTCTTCACTCATTGGCAGATGGGGAAGGGGATGCCAACCCAAATGATAAAAGGGTTGCCATCCCACCCATCATAAATCCTGCTCAAATTACCGCCCAATCAGAGAGGCTTACGCAATTATACCGTACCACACTTACCAATTATTTTGAAAAATTTTCACATATAAAGAAGTCCCTTTTTGAAGGCACTTCAATAATATGGCGCCCTAAATGGCTTGCGTCCATTCGCCATACATTATTAAACATAACAGACATGGTCATCTGTACCATCTCTTCCTACAATAATCGGCCATTCCTAGAAATGCCCGGAATCATCAACTTAATCATCATCTTTAAAAGGCTGTTGAGCCCGCTTAGTCGTGCACTTCTAAATTGGAAAACATGCAAAAAACGCTTAAAGGCTCAACCGACCCTTAAGCAAACATTACCAGGCACTACGGAATTGACAAACAATTTTCTGATAATTCCGCTCGCCTTTAAAATATCATCAAGGCCAGCGAGAACTCGACCTTTACCTCACAAGCATGAGCTAGGTCTCCCTCAGGGTATCTCTTACCCTCAGGCTATCTTCAAGTATTACCGAATTGCCCGTGGCAAAAGCCCGGACATTCAAAGGTCTCAACATCAACCCGGCCAAAAACCCGGAATTTCAATAAACCATTCGGCCTCAGGGCGCAATACGATCTTCATTCCGCTAGATCGTCCTCCAAGCACCCAGCCACTCAAGGCTCGGTCTTCTCTAACACAAGGAGGATTAAGAGTGAACAAGCATGAGGAATTTCGGCGGATTCTAATCCCCCGCATACCGCGCCTTAATAAATCAATACTAACCACTTTCTATGTGGCTCTCGAAATTCCCGCTCTTACCTCGAACCTATTTTGGTTTCGAATCCATTTCTTGCCTTACAACAACAAGCGCACAAAAGTTGTACTTCACACCCATATCAACAAAAGAATCATCAATATAATCAACAAAGATAATGACAATCGGCAAGAAATTCATTTATTCATTCCCGGTCAAATACCGGTCATCAAAGCAATCATCAAAGACCCGAAGGGTCAACACTTCAAACAACGATCCAATTGGATCATCCAAATTCAAATTGCCGCAGGCAATTTATCTTCATCACAAGTTAATGAAATGCCAACAACGACAATTCAGCAATCATCAAAGTACCTCAACTACAGTACTCACAAGTTTCAACACAACAAGCAACTCAACAATCAGCCTTCAATCAATTCTACCTAAGGCAAGTTGTGGTGTTGGAAGCAAGATAGTTAGAGATTTGAATGGCATTCCACCAGAGACCCATTTTCAAGATAATCAGCCAAGGAGCGCCTCAGTCCCTCCTTGCCTGTTTTATAAGTTGAGCGGAAATAAATCCATGGCATTTGTGCCATCGATCATTCCATCTAGGCGCGCCATAATCTGTTCCTTATCCTGGAACGCCACCACCCAAAAGGCTGGTGCCGCCTCTTTAATCATATACACGTTCGTTCTGGTTCTTGGAGCACCATCTACCTACATGACAATTGGAGCTCAACCATGTTCGATGCAAATGAACGCGGAACTCAACAATGGCAATCAACTGAGGAAGAAGAACAACCCGGAGAGCCGATGATCAATACGATATATTTTGTGATTATTTTGTGCCCTCTGTTTTTTTCCCTCTTCTTTTCTCTCGAGAGGGGAATGTGCCGAAAGGCACAATTTTGCCTCAAAATTATTATTTTAATTAATTTTATTTAATTTTATTTATTTTCCATATTGATTGCCTACCCACCCACTTTGTTCATTTATCATCATTTTTACTTATTTCCCCATTGTACCGCCCAACTTCATCTCTATTTAACCATTTGACTTTTACTAGAAAAGTCAGTTATTGAACTAACAGTTTCTGAACTACCACTTAGGACCTGCTAAGCACCAGCTTACCAGCTCTCCTCTTCTCTCTCTTCTGACTTGCCTATATCGGCCAAGTCTTTTCTCTCTACTCGGCTGGCTAGAAGCTGTGCTTGCCGTTTGACCAAGCACTCTTCTCTTTGAGTTGCGTTTGCGCACCAAACTCTTTTCTATTGAATCGGACCTGACTAGTTGGCAGTCAGCCCCGTACATTCCATTTGATCACCTACCCATTTAACCCTTTATTAATCACACTTTATTTATATCTTATCTTTCTATTAAATAAATCTTTTTATTTGTGTTTATCTGTGTTTGGTAAATTTGTCTTCTGGAGATTAAATATCTCCGTCGACCCTTTCATATAAGGAATACTCGCGTGCGAGCCCGAGTTATTCCTGTCCCTCCTCTACAGAACTAACGTGGAATTGTGCCAATACATTTTCCGCACAATAGGTAAATTTTTCAAATTTTCCAAATTTCTGCCTAAATAGAATCTATATTAAATAATCATTACATAAAATAAGATAAATTATATAATTTTAAAAGAATAGTTATATTGTAGCGGGGACTCTCTCAAATAATCACCCTCTACAGTGAGAGTTTGAAACAATAATTACCCAAGGCAATGGAAGGGGACCTGATACCATTCCCCCTATATTTTATTTCACAATATCCCTTTTCCCAGCCATTTATCTCCCCTTCTATCTTTTATTGTTTTCCGTGTCTTTCCCGCCCATCTAACAACAAATGGAACTACCACTCTAGGAAAATCAGTCTGAGAAGAATTGAGAAATTGAAATAAATAAATTTATTCTTTTTAATTCTGATTTTTGTATTTTCCCAATTGTTTTTATTTTTAATTTAAATTCTTTTATTTCCAATTTAATTTTCCACTTAACTCATATATTTGGAATCCAATAAAATATTTGTTGATCCATGTGTCCCCCTCAGCTAATTAATTTAGGACTTTCAATCACCGCGCCTTCCCCTTGTTCGTCATCGAGTTTCCTACCCCTCTATGCTGGCGCTCTGAAGGGACCGGGGCTCTCTCACTGAGCCTCGCGATCCAATTGGTAGCACCGATGGTTCTCCCCCTCCGGTTCTTGGGTTTCCTCACCTCCCCCCACAAATTTATCCAATTTTTTTTAAAATAAAAACACACTTCATCCTTTAAAGGATGAATGGTATCCTATAGTTAAACACCAGGGCTGGATTTTCTTCCGCTTCCGTTTCTATTCTCTTCCATTTCTTCCGCCTTCCGTTGTCAGCTTTTAAAATTCAAAATTCTCCAGCCCCGGTAAATTCTCTCAAAATTATAAGTTTACTTTTATTTCTCCATCTTTAAATTCCTATCCAATTTCACTCCACAAAACATTTTTAAACAAAAAAAACTCTCATTCATCTCTTCTATCTCCCAAATGCCCATCAGTGTCTTTGAAAAACAATTTCTCTTCTTTTCAAACCAAGCCATATTTCTGTAAATACGATTTATTCCTTCTCCCATCAGATTACAAAAAAAAGAAACATTTCCCTCTTAGCGTCCATTTTTGCCCTACTTTCCCATCAAAACAAGCTAAGAAATGGGCAAAAATGTGCATTTGCGCGTATTGGCGTCCTTCGGGCACAATCTTTTGCCCAATCCCCTTCCCCACTCCTTCCTTTTTTTTTCTCAAAAAAAAATCTGTTTTTGTGTTCCCTGTTTTTAGTCCCATTCATTTTTCCTACTCTTTCAATTCGACAAGCAAGCACAACATTGGAAAATATATTTAAATTAATTTTTTTTTCTTTCATTTTTAAAAATAGTAAAAATTTAAAACAATTTCCCCGACAATTTTTAAAACACTTTTTGTTCTCTAACTTGGTAAAACACTGCCAAAATCTAAATATTTTCATTAAGATTTTGCGTTTCTTGTTTCTCAACGGAGCTGATTCGAAATAAAATCATTATTCTTTAACCCGTTGAAAATCACTTTATTCTTAAAAAAAATCGTAATTTCGAAACAGCTCTGCCTTAAAACAATTTCAAATAATTTTAAAACAATTTTCGCAAATTCCCGAAACTCTCAAAAATAGCGAATTATTGGAAAACCCTACCCTTGTCTAAAGATATAAAACCTGTAATATGAAATTCCCTTACAAACACATATTAGGGTTAAAATGGTCTTAAAACCCTGGTAATTCTATAAGGCAAACTCGCTTTTGTTCTCTAACTTGGTTAAATTTTTTTTGTCTTCTCTAAATTATTTGGAAAATATGTTCAATACAGTAACCTTACAATAAAGTTAAAATAACCAATGAAGAGGAGAGGACAAAAAAATTGTTTACCAATGGAAACAAATAGCTTGGCGTCCCTTTTCACTCTTTCTTCACTCATTTTTCATTTTTTACTCCACTCATCCTCCCCGAATACACCTGCAGCCCTATTCATTTTTTTACACTTACAAATAATTTCAACACGCATTTTTAAAATTATTTTAAATTATTAAATTTATCTCATACATTCTATTTTTAGTCATACTTTCTATCCGAAACCCTCTCCAAATCATCATAAATTCCGCTACAATATTAATTTTAAAATCCGCAAATGCAATCCGCAACTAAAAAAAACAATTTACGCAGTTCGCAATTGCGTCTATCCCTGATCTCTCCCGACATACAATTATTCAAAACGAGTCTATCTTTCAATTTTTAAATAAGTCTAAACAACTTAATTAAAATGTGTTGATCTCTCAAAAAAAACACTCAATTTTACGCAATCCGCTCACAGGACTATTAGCACCGCAGGCGAAAATTTTAAAAACAACTTAAATTGTAAAAATAAAAAAAAATTTATAGTAAATATTAAATTATAATACATCATACCTACAGGAAATCTGCCCCTGTAGTGTTTCTAAATTGTTCATTGTAAAAAGTCAAATTGCTCAAATTTTTAATAATTTTTAACATATTTTAACTTATTTTACTTTCCACAAATTGCCCAAATACCAATATTTACTATTCTGATTTTCATTATTCAAATTCCCTTCTTCTCAATTCCCTCCAAAAGGAATGAGAGGATGATTTTATACATCAGGGCTGTCCGTATTTAAAATTTTTCCGCAGCCGCAGTCCGCAAGTCCAAAAAAACACGCAATTTCATTCAATCCGCAGTCCGCAGTTGTACACAATCCTTTAAAGTCCGTTTAATCAAAATACTGAAGTGTACCAAAAAAGTCCAAGTCCAGAATAACAATAAATATTTTTAAATAGTCCAAGGTACACATATAAAGATAAAAGAATATTTCCACAGTTTCCATTACACATGTCCATTAAAAATAAAAAGTCCAAAGATACAAAAAAAAAGAATGTTCAATATTACATATCCGTTTTCTTTTCCTGGGAATCGTTAAAACACTTCAGTTATTACAAATTAATAGAAAACATTACAGTATCACTAAAAAAAATCCTGGGAATGATCAGTTGAAAAAAAATTCCATTCACACAGTACAAAAACCCTTATATAAAAATGGACAATAACAAACAGAGAAAAAGTGTAAAAATATCCCTAAAGAGAAAAATGTATCACAATCTGTCCTATGCTTCAATAAAATTAAATGGAAGTTAAAAATAAACCATATCTGCTTAACAATCTTTAAGAAAAACTAATAGACCAATGAGAAACATTTTTATACTCCTTTCCTGTTAATAATGAGAAAATTTCTTTTAATCTTATATCCATATAAAAATAAAATAAAGCTTATATTAAATCATCATTCTGCAATCAGAATTCAAGCACTAAAATAAAAACTTAACTCGCTCTAAAAAGAAATCTTTTTTGAATAATAATAATCAAGAATTAATTAACCTAAAACAAACCATTAGATTTAATTTATTAATCTAATCGCGAAGTATAAATTTAATTAAATTTTATTTTTTAAATTTTATTCACATTCCAAATTTTAATTTCAATTTTTTATTTCAAATTTTCAATTAATCGTTTCTTACTTGAATCAAATTTAATTTTCATTTTTTTTTTCAAATTCTAATATTCATACATTCCTAACTCCAGAACAAAAGCATACCAGTAATGACCGAAACCGACATTACTGTGGTTGACCGTAAATTGTTCACGGGTCGTACGGGAAACCCAAAGTTCCAGGACCTAGAATTACTTGAAGACTCTGTTAACCGATCGTTTAGAGCAGTTAACAGACGAGTCAACTCTGCAACTGAAGCCATAACTAAAATATCTGGAGACTTAAATCTGGGCCTAACCACCTTAGCAACTCGAATAGACACATTAGTTCCTGAAACCCCGACCCATCAGAGACCAAAAACGGCAGACCAAAATGCAAACCTAATCAGCCTAACACCTGTAAATAACATAGGTACATCCCAGCAGCAAAATAACCACGCCCTAAACCAGATTACTGACATCGCTAATAATGAAAATTCCGAAAATGAGGATGAGGAAGTCGGACTTATAGGAGGCCTCACCTTTGACTACATTCCCAACACCCACGGACCTATTCCAATATACTCTGGTGAATCCTCAGGCACATTCTCTTCCTGGGCACAAAAGTTTTTGGACTATATGGAAGGCACCGGTCAAAAATTAGATGAACCCTCTAAAATAGGCAGACTCAAAATGTTTTTAGATGGGATACCCCGCCAAGTATTAGAAGAACTCCCTCCCGAGGATAAAAATACTTTAGCTCGCGCGTTGGACTCACTTAAACGTACCCTCGATACACCAATAAGAGCCCAACTTGCAAAACAATCCCTTTCACTCTGTCGACAGAAAGAAGATGAATCAATAGATCGCTTTGTCGACAGACTTGTCCCACTCGTCTTTGCAGCTTACCCTGAACAAAATCCCCAATCAAGAAAAGACATTCTGAAAGCAGTATTTCTAGATAAGATTAAAGAAGAAATAGCTTTCTATGTAAGAGTAGGCATCACCCCACAACAATCCTTTGAAGAAGTAAGAATTAAGGCCTTAGAAGTTGAAAATTTAATCCAAACCCGCAAGCGTAAACATGACCATGAAGAATGGCTCAATGTTATTTCGCAAGCGAACCAACAACCCCCACAGAGATTCCCGCCTGGAAATTTTACCAGTTGGCAAAACAACCCTGGTAGAAGCCAACTCAACACATCAACTTCTAATTATAACCCCCCTCCTAGGAACCCCAACTGGAATCAATACACTCCCCAAAGAAATTTTCGTGGAAATGGACCACAAAACTTCGGGTCTAGACCCCAGAACAATCGTAGCTTTAATCAATACCAAAATAGAAACCCTAACCCCAATGCATTTAAAACTTGTAGCTACTGTCACAAAATGGGCCATTTAATCGCAGACTGTTATACCAGAGCAAGACTTTATGGACCCTATCCAAACCGAAACCGTTCCTTTAACCCTAACTTCCTACCCATACGAAATAATTTCTCCTACCAGTCCAGACAAAGTAGAAACATCCCTGATAACAGAAACAACTCTGAACGCTTAAACCCCTTAGACGTTCATGAACTCTCTAGCCAATTTAATTCAATAAACTTTAATCAGGATCCTCACAACCTCAGATCATTGTATCTGACCAATCCCGGAAACAGTAATAGCGAAGACAAGAACAAGACTAAGACACAAGAACAAATGCCCTCAGCTAAACTCGAAAAATGGGAACCTCCAACTAATAAATCTAATTTCTCCATAGCACCTTTCATTACTCGCATGTCTTATATTCTATTTATCATTATGATCTTACCCACTCTTTTTGCCTTACCACAAAATAAAATGACCTCAGGATATAATTACCAGAACCCAATGATATGTCAAACCGAGCAACAAGGGGAATACTGGACCTTACCAACTTTCGCCCCTTGCCCACGTCTAAAAAGAAATCGAACCGGAATCCCTATAACCCAAAATATAAGACTCTATCGCCTCAATGCTTTTGAACAATCGAACAAGGCATGGGCATGCAGAATAATTAAAAAAGGGGAAGACGAATATACAAACCCGACAAATGACCTCATAAAACGAAACATTCCACCAACAAACCTCTATGTTCCACCCGAGAATTGCAAGGAAATGATTTACCGAAAAAGATGTGACTTCGGAACTCTGAAAGAGGAAGAAGGATTATGGCACACTGATAACCGAATTTTCTATGAAAAACGTTTCCCAATTCTCGGATGGTCCTGGCGATCCCACCACTCCCTCAACTGCTATTTATTTAAAACTGAAATATCCATTCCTCATGGGACCGAACTTCTTCAATCCACACTAGGATCCATGAGCCATTGTAAATATTTGTCCGGAAATTGCACTCTCCTTGATAATACCACACTAATCTGGGAACCTTCTCCCGAAAAACAATGTCGATTCACTCTAATTGGAGAATATTCTGTAAAAATCATGTCTGACATATGGTTGGGTGACAATATTGAAATAGGGCTCTCCCTGAATTCCAAAAATCCAAATACTACCGACTGTAACCGTACTCTATTATTAACTGAACAAGGCTTCGCTTATGAGAAAATTAAAAACAACCCTAAAAGGCAGAAAAGGTCC
Source organism: Meloidogyne incognita (assembly GCA_036172945.1). Classification (NCBI taxonomy): domain Eukaryota; kingdom Metazoa; phylum Nematoda; class Chromadorea; order Rhabditida; family Meloidogynidae; genus Meloidogyne; species Meloidogyne incognita. The sequence continues at coordinate 3,967,296 of JARQAC010000013.1, forward strand.
TTCTCACAAGAAATTGACTGGGATCATGAAAGTCTTATCACTGGTAGCCAATTAGGGGGACAACTCACATACCTAGACCACGAAGTAAAAGAATCCCTTATCTTTCAATTCACCCACTCCCTCCGTCAACTCTGTGAGTTTGCAGAAGAGACCAGAAAGTGGACAACAACTGCTCTCCTTTCCAACCCAACCACCCTAGCACGAGCCATTCTAAATAATACTAATCTAATCGCTCGACATATTTCTGGCACCACACTAAAAATATGGCCATGCATCCAACTTACCCCAACCCAATATAATATATCACCAACAAACCTTGAAACCTGTTTTGATCTCTTACCCATAACAATGAAAACACACGGAAAGGACGAACTCGCCTTTCTAGACCCAACTAATCTATTGATATCACCTAAAGCCCGAAAAGCCCCTTGCTCCCAATTTAGGAAGATTCCAATTCAAATAAATGGAACACTAATGGAAATAGACCAAATAACTGGAGAAACAGCAACCTTATACACCCTAACCCTCACAAGTAAATCATTTCACGAAATTGACATTCCGAAACTATTACCGCATGCCTTTCACCATTTAGTTCTTGTTAATCTCACTGATATTATAACTCACTCTTACTTTTCCAGTCTAACTGAAGTCAGTCAGATAACGTATAGAATCGAACAGCAGAACTCTGCTGTTAAATCAACCATGTCAACTGACTGGGAAGAAGTTAGAAAGGAAATAGTAAACGAGACATTAGGTGACTGGTCTGGGATCCAGAACTGGTTCTGTCTAATTGTATGCATAATAGCGGCCATTGACATAACCATAAGAATTTCCGCAATATTAATTGAAAACTATCTGAAAAATTTCACAATAATTCGCGCTCTAACGGCCAAAACAGCTACTAAACAAAAAACCGTAAAAATTTTAGAAACTAAAGCACAACCTGAAGCTACAAAAAAGCATCAGGCTCGCTACAAAAACCAACCCTCTCAAATATTACTAGAACTTGGCAAGCCACTTGAAGGGCAGCCAAATAAATGGCCCCCCACAGCAACAAAATTTCCCTTAGTCATACCTCCTGCCCCATCTCCAAAAAACTCAGTTAAGCTTCTAACTTCTAAACCCAACCGTGATTACAAACGATCCCATTCATCTTGCGTACTTATGGAATTTTTAAGTAAAATCGACCCAACTCTAAATGGACCGACATTCATATATAATTACTTACCTGTAATAAATGTAACATTTGACTCGATGAATGTTGATTGCCTTATAGACACGGGATCTACTGTTTCGCTTGCACCGAAAGGACTTATAGAGTTTCTTGGCTCCCCAATAACTGAAGGAGAAGTTATAGTCATAACTCCCTCAGGTCATAATGTACCGATCATTGGGAAAACGATAGTTGAGATCATAATCTGTAACTATTCGAGAGAAATCGACCTCTATTTAGTACCCGATGACAAATTCATAGGAGAAGGAACCTTTCAAGCAATACTAGGATGTAATCTATTTACACTCCTGCCTCCAATAAACATCGACTTCACTCACGCCTTCTTTTATGTAGGTGAAGAGTGCACCTCACTAATTAATCCACAGGCCAATGATCCATATGTACTAACTCTCCAGAACAACTTTCACAACTCCACAATCACCGCATACATAAATAACTCCCAGTTTCGCTGCTTAGCGGACACTGGTGCAACTTTTACAGCAGCTCCACTTAGTATAGCAGAGAGATTAGGAAGCCCAATAAAATATGAGAGACTAGGAGCCATAAGCGCCTCGGGTCATCATATGCCAATAATTGCCTCTAGCAACACACAAATAAATGTAGCTGGATATCTAATACCCCTCGAAATTAAATTTGTAGATAACAAACACTTTCACAACTCCAAAGATTATGACATAATTTTAGGATGTGACACCTTTGCCAAACTCCCGCCAATAACTTTTAACCACAATGAAAATACACTAACTATTGGCAGCAATATCACGCCAATGGGTATTACATCTAGAAACCGTTCGCCTATAGGAATTCGAGCTTTTAAGTCAATCACAATTCCTCCCGAAAGCCAATCTCTTGTCCCAATTAAAATAGATTCAAATATTAACTCTAATCTTTTATCAATTGATATATTAGACAAAAGACTTGCTGAGCAGGACTTTAGTCTAATTCCTACCCTTATAGAACCAAAAAATAATTTAGCCATACTTCCTCTAATTAACCCCACCCAGGAACCCAAAAACATTCATCAGAACATGACCATAGCGTATGCCACAGAAATTACTTTTGACTCGGACCTCCGACTCTTTATAGAAAATAATTATAATTCAATTGGATCTGTGGAATTCACAGACCAAACCTCTCTGGTAGAAAAAGACCCAACTTTTGTAATAGACTTTTCCAAATCATCTGTAAAAGGACCCGAACTGGAATCTCTCAAATCACTTTGTAACGAATTTTCTGATATATTTAGCAAATCTCAATACGATTTAGGATCATGCAAAGCAGGCTCTCACAATATTGTAACAACAACTCAGGAACCGATCACATCTAAACCTCACAGAACCCCATTTAAGTATCGAGATGAGCTTAAAAAGCACATCGATCAATTATTAAAATCAGGAGTAATGATTCAATCTGACACCCCCTGGGTTTCTAATCTGGTACTGGTACAGAAGAAAGATGGAGGTTTAAGACCTTGCATCGATTTTCGAAAACTAAATGAGATAACTGTCCCAGATCACTTCCCTTTACCCCGACTTGAAACAATTATGGAGAAGATAGGCAACTGTTGCTACTACAGTTCCCTTGACCTATCCTCTGGTTACCTCCAAATTCCCTTGACCCAAGAAGCTTCTCGTAAATGTGGACTTATAACAGAAGAAGGAGTCTTCCAAATGACTCATCTTCCGTTTGGGTTACGCAATGCGACCGCAGCTTTTAGTAGAACGATGTCTCATGTACTCTCAGGTGTCGAGAACGTACTCGCATACGTTGACGACATCTTAGTATACACTAAGTCACCCGAATTCCCCAATCACCTAAAAACACTACGAAACGTTTTCGAACGTTTCCGTTTATTTAATCTGAAACTCTCCCCGAAGAAGTGCAAATTCGCAACAAGCTCAATGGAATTCTTGGGATACACTGTCTCGGGAAACGGATTTATTCCCTCCCTCTCTCGCATTGAAGTAATCAAAAACTTACCAACGCCTAAAACCCTGAAGCAAGTTCGTAGAATTGTAGGAATGGCAAGTTTTTATAGAGAACATATACTAGGATTTGCAACAATTGTCGAACCTTTAACAAGTCTAAACAAAAAGAACAAAATTTTCGATTGGGGACCAAAGCAAGAGCAAGCGTTTCAAAAAATAAAAGAGCTTTTAGCAAAGGAACCTATTTTAAAATTTCCAGATTACAAAATGCCCTTCCACATTTTCACAGATGCCTCTAGCGTAGGACATGGAGCAGCTTTAATGCAGAAACATGATGGCAAATTTCATGCTATCTCCTATGCCTCTCGCAGTTTATCACCAAATGAGCGAAAATGGCCTCCAGTCCAAATCGAACTTGGAGCCATAATATATGCCCTTAGAACCTTTCGCCCTTACATTTACCTGTCTGAAGTCGAATTACACTCAGATCATCGCCCTTTAATTTATCTCCAATCCAAATCGCAACAACACCCCCAATTAGCAAGATGGCTAATTGAGATTCAGAATTACAATATAAAAATAGTACACATAGAAGGCAAGAGAAATACTCTAGCCGATGCCCTCTCCCGTGCACATGAACCACAACCCAGTATAAACACCCCAGAACTTGAAGATATAATTGAGTTTCCCGTATGCCTATCACTAGATATATGTGACCGGATAGTCCTTGACCCAATAATCAATTCATTAACAATCAGGACAAGAGATGGACCCCATGCAGTCGATCTCGTACTTGAACAAAATAATGACCCAGAAATCTCCCAAATAATTAAATTTCTTGCTGAGGGAACACTACCCGACCTCGACGAAGAAACACAAAAAGATTTTGTGGCAAAAACACAAAATCTTACAATCTCTTCTGACGTACTCTATTATTACCCCCCAGAATCATTACCCAGAATCTATGTACCTACATCTCTCCGTTCATTAATATTTGACTCTTTCCACACATCAATCATAGGTGGAGGACACATGAACCTCCGAAAAACAATCCACAAATGCTCCCGGCGGTATTACTGGCCAAAGATGTATTCTGACATACTCACATGGACAAAACAATGTATGATATGTCAGTTACGTCACAATCCGATTCCATTATATAGAGCAGAAATGAGATCAGTCCCGGCTAACACACTTTTTGCCCGCATAGGATTGGATTTAGCTGGACCTCTACCACTAACCGAAATGGGAAATAGACACATTCTTAACATAATTTGTTGGTTCACAAAGTATGTTATAGCAGTCCCTGTACCCAACACTAAATCCCAAACAATTGCCCATGCACTCTTCAAAAATGTCTACCTCAAATTCGGAGGCTGCACTGAAATCCTAACCGATAACGCGACCACTTTCACTTCCGAATTTTTCAGATCATTTTGCTCCCTCCTTTATATAAACAAAACATATTCTACCCCCTACCACTCCCAAGGCAATAGTGTAACCGAACGATCATTTCGAACATTTCATAATATACTCGCGAAATATATAAACCCAAACGAACCAAACTTTGATGAGTTTCTTGACGCGGCGGCATTCTGTTATAATACCTCCGTGCATGAAACCACCAAGGAAACACCATTTTTCCTCGTCTTCGGAAGAGACCCCATCTTTTCTATCGACCAAATAATGGATAATTCAATATCCTCTCTTCCCCAATTTACTGACCTTTCAGACTTTAAGACCCGACTTGTACTCTCCCTCAGAAAAGCTTGGATTTCGGCGGCAGAAGCCACCAAGCAAGCTCAAGACAAATCCAAAACCCAATATGATAAACACTCCCGGCCTCAAATCATTGCGATTGGAGATCGTGTCCTTCTTAGGAACTACACAGGCAAACCAGGAACCTCCCAAAAATTCCATCTCCCCTGGAAAGGATTGTTTCGGGTAATAGACGCAGACGATATACACGCAACCATTATAAGTTGCACCTCGCCCCAATCGAAACCCCAAAGAGTGCACTTAAACCAGATTAAAAAATTTATAGGACCCGAGATAACAACACCTGCACTAACTGCCCCAAAAATCCCATCAGAAGAGTCAGAAGCTTTAAAACAATCTCAGGCTGTAGAACTAAATGAAGTCATAGGATACAATCATGAATTGCCTGAAAATAATAACCAAAACATGAACAAATCCCAAGACTCACAAAACCCCACAGGAATAAACCCGGGCACTGAGATAAGAAACACTCACCAATACAATCTTAGAAGTAAGCGACAATGAACACAAAAATCATAGGGAAAGCCATAGCCTCACTCTCCTCCCTCGTAATAAAACAATCCCCAATATAAACCCTAATAACTTCAGAAAATAAAGTAAAATATCTTTAACTATCTCCACACTCACATTTCCGCAGGACATTTTTTTTAAAAGCCATCAACTATTGAAAGACGCAACACTCCGCAATGCGCGATAGCTCATTCGAAAGAGCAGAAAAATCTCTACAAAAGTTATACTCGGGATACCACAAAACCTTAGGAATCCCAAAATTTTTAGACTTCAAAATGTACTTATAAATATACACCCCCAACAAAAACACTAACCCAAGGACAAAAAAAAACCTTGGGGTCAATCACAGTAACCATAAATTATTCAACTATACTAACACTTTCAAATCTTTTTAATCTTTCAATCACACCTTCATTTAGCTCCGTCAAGAGTGTTAGTTTATTCCTCCTGGGGCAGTGTCAGCACACGAGTAAAAACCAAACTCAAACCCCTTCTCCCCCCCCCCCCTACTATCACACAAATACATTTCTGCGCGTTGTTTTGTTATTATAGAATTTTATTTTTATCATTTAATATCATTATTTCAGTTAAAAATGCCTAACGCTAAAAACATTATAAAACCTAATAATAAAACAACAACTAAACGTAAAATTAAAAAGATTCTAAAACCTAAAATTAATCCATCACTTATGGAAATTGACCGGGAAGAACAACGAGATGGAAATAATAAAATAAATACACAACCGCAAAACATTGCGGACACGGACATTGCGGACATCCCCAACCCCACATCCACTCAACCCCAGGGAACCCCGGAACAACCCCCACCAACCAATCCCACCTTAGAATCATCCGAAAAACCAACTTTACCCAATAGTCAAACAAACAGCTTCGTCAATTATCGTACGAATCTTGGAACCACTAACTCACGTACCCCATCTCCCACCCTTGATGCGTCAGAAAATGCTGAATGGACTCTCCTCGACAATAGTTGGTCCCCAATTAGACGTGTATTGGACCCCACACCACCTCCGGAACATCGATCTGAACCCAACCCACAGGCCCATACCACCTATTTCCAACAACCCATTACAGGGCTTGAGAAGAACAAGTACTTCATCTCAAGAACTTTCCCCCGAATCATTGCCGCTAAAGCTTCAAGAGGACCAAAATCCTTTGCTTGGCCCGAGTTTATAGCTTTAGAACCGAATAATCTGAATTTAGGAATCGGAGACATGATTAAATGTAATAGTTTCCGTAAACTATCAGAAACCGAAATAGACAACCAACCCGCTCTCCCGCCTCGAGTAATACACATGGGAATAGGCCCCGAACTGTTAGGACCCCAACTTCAAACACACACCGGACAGGGATTCGTTATTAATATCTCTAAGTTGTTAACTAATGTAGGGAATCCCATCTGTGACATAGCCTTAATCCACTCCGACTCCTCCGCAGTACCGAACCTTGTACCCCTCAATCCCAACCATAAATTAGAATCTGGATCGTTAGTTGGAGTCGTGTGCAAGACACTGCACATAGGATCAATCATTTATAATGAGTATGTCTTACCACAATCCTTTCCCATTTCAGACTCAACAGCTAAGCGTGCTGGTCCAGCTACTGATATTATTTTGAATACAATCAGTCCAGCAGAGTACGTTTTTCCTTTTTCAGTTAATAGGAACAACAAGAGTGAAATAAATTCAATTAAAACCATAGCCGCGGCCCTCCGAACCCTCTCCTACACCCAAAATTCGAGTCACACTAAGGCATCTATTTACACTACCCTTAACCCCCACCCACAACACCAAAACAATCAGGTATTCCTCATACACCACACCCCCAAGAGTCTCAAAGAACTGGTTAGTTTCACACGAATTTGGGAGTCCAAGAAAAAATCTTATAAGTCCAAGAAAAAATTTCTTCAATTTTTGTGAAAATATTTTTCTAAAAATTCAATATTTTTGTAAAACTAGAATTTTTCAACATGTTCTGCGCCTTTTATACTAAGCGCGCCACCCTAACAGTAATCTTTATATTTTTAGAAAAGAATCTGAAACTCATCCACGTCATGAGAAGAGTTATATATTTTCAATTATTAAAACATAATTTTATAACTAAAATACCTGAGAAAAATGAGGAAAAAGCTTTGAAAATTCTTAAAGCATAGAATTTTCAAAATTCATATTAGAAGAACGTTTAATAAAAAAAAGTTTTATAAAGAAATGCCTTTTATAAATAATTAAGCTTTTATAAATTATATAGACATAAGAAAGTAATTGTTTTTATTATACAAATAATATTTTAATTATTTTGATAAAATTATTTAAGATATGCTACGTAAAAACGATATATATGTATAAAATTGTTTAAGACAATATTTACAATATTATTTCGACTTAATGATAAACTAGCAGCTGCTTTAAACATAGCTATTTGATAGAATAAAAAAATTTTTTTAATTCAGAACTGTTTGATCTTATTTTAAATTTAGTTGAGATTACAAATTATATAAATTAATAATTTAAATAAAAAAATTATGTATTTTAACTGCTTAATATTTTTGTCAAATAATTTTTAATTAATTAAATTAATAAAATTAGAAAATTATTATGATATACAGAAGTTATTAACCATATGGGGATGACTTCAGATATGAATAAAATAATCTTTAAAAAACAAATAATTATAAAATAACACAAATTAAGTAAAAAAGAAAAAAAGAGAAAGAAAAAACGGAAAAACGCAAAAAACAAAACAACAACCCAAATACTTTTTGATAAATATAGAAAATTTTTAAATTTATGCTTTAATTCAATAAAATAACATTCATTCACGCCGATATAGTTATAATAAATTTAAATTAATATTGATTGGTAATAATAAACTTAGAAGTTAAACCGAATCAAAATAGTTATTTAATATTTAGGTTAAAAATTTTTTTCAAATTAAAAAATTTATTTGATTTTAAATTTCTTTGAGATATTAATTTTACATAATAATTTTGGTTATATTATTTTATATTATTTTTATAACAATTGTTCTGGTTAACGACGATAACAGTACAATAAATAGTACAAAGTCTTGTTGTAAAATATAAATTAATAATTTAAATAAAAACAATTTTATTTAATATTTAGGTTAAAAACGCTTGATGATTAACACTTGATAATTAGATACTTTTAAAATTTTTTATTAACATTTTTAATTAATGTTAATTATATATTTATTATTAAATATTTTCAACATTCCAAAATTCTCAAAATCTTCAATTATCTTCAATTTAAATATTTAATATTCTCATTAATATTAGATTTTTTATCTTTACTCAGTATTTTAATATTTTCCAATATTTTTAACATTTATCATTAACGTTAATCTAAAAATTCAATGATTATATGAAATTTATAAAAATTAGAACTAATCTAATAAATTTCAATATAACACGTAGAAATTTTCAATCTATGTACATGAAAATATTTTAATTAATCATATGTATAAAATTTTAAAGTTAATTTAAACTAAATTTAAACAATTAGCAGATGTAAAACATATGAATATTTTTTAACTGTAACACTTGATATATATTAATTCTTCAATTATTTGATGAACTTTTACAAACATGATCATTGAGAAAACAAACTTCTGAACATTTATTTCAAAAAAATGGAATTCAAGTTTGCATTATTATAAAGGTTTTCTAAAGCTGTTGACGATTCCAGTTGAGTTTTGACCACTCGAAGTCCGTTTGCTGTTGCCTGGTTGATCACAAGTTTTGACCACTCGAAGTCCGTTTGCTGTTGCCTGGTTGATCCAAAAGTCCATTAGCATCTGAAATTCTGTCCCTCATTGTACGCAAAACAGAAGCAATAGTACGGCGGATTGGTCCTGAAGACGGTATTTCTCTGGTTGTAGTCGACTGCAGTAGGTGGGAGTCGATTAGTTGTAGTTGGCTGCGGACAGTTGATTAGTCGACACTGACGGCGGTCGATTGTAGTTGACAGTCGGTTGTAGTTGACAGTCGGTTGTAGTTGACAGTCGGTTGTAGTTGACGGTCGATTATAGTTGACGGTCGATTGTAGTTGACGGTCGATTATAGTTGACGGTCAATTGTAGTTGACGGTCAATTGTAGTTGACGGTCAATTGTAGTTGACGGTCAATTGTAGTTGACGGTCAATTGTAGTTGACGGTCGATTGTTTGCCCGAGGTGGCACGCTGACAGTTGATTGTGGGTGCCTTCCCGGCCGTTGCACCACTTTTTGTTGGCAAGGGAGTTTGGGATTCAAGAGGAGAGCAATAGCCCGTATGAGGAGTGGGCTATCCACGCACTGCTCTCCGAGCCAAGCCACAAAAGGTATTGGAGAAAGAGAGGAGAAGTCAACAGTCGACTGTCACAATGAAAACAAAAAAAAATATAAATTTATTTCAGCCAAATAATAAGCGCATAAATAATAAAGTTTAAAAGGAGTAGGGTAATAAAAGCGAGGAATAGTTAAAGAACTAATGAATAAAATCTCCAAAAAATTGGATTTAAATAGAGGCTGGCAGGTCTGCCTGGGTGTAGCTTATTCCGACCAACCAGCTAGTAAAAAGGGGGCGGAGCTTATAAAATGTGTGAAAAAAGAGAAGAGGGGAAGGAACACAAACAAAAGTTTAAATTAAACAATTAGAGTAATTAGACGGGGGAAACTTGAGTACTAGAATAAAAAATAATAAACTGAACAAAACTGTCGCCTTTGGCGACACATTGTTATTATTTTGTTTATAAAAATAATTTGTCTAAATTTTTCCCGAAGAAATTTTTGACAAAAAATTTTATGTTTTGTCAAAAAATAGTTTTTAAACTCAAATTTTTAAAAATGACAAAATATGCATTGATAAGCAAATATGCACGAAAGTGCCGAAATATGCAAAAATATGCATTATGAACCGGGTTCTAAAGTGCTCTGACTGATGTAAAAAAAACCATTTTTGAGCGTTTCAGTCATGGCATATCCGCAAGAAAATATGCATTTGCATGTTTAGACGCGCATTAATAATAAATTTATTAATTTTAAAGTAAAGTTACTTCTACTTTTATTAAAAATAATTGAAATTTTATTATAATAATTCAACATTATATTTTTGTATAAATTAATTCTAATAGGTAGCAAGTTTTGTGTTGTAAATGAATAAGTTTAAATTTATCAGAGTTTATCCCAACTTCTCCCTAAAAATGCTGTGCCGGGTGGAAATAGCTAATCATTAGAAAATCAACATCTTGTAGTTTCAATATTAAAAATGGATCACGGGTCGAAATATAGCATTCTGACCCGTGAATTTTTTCGAAACTTTTTTAGCATCCATTTTCAAGTTGAATTAGTCCGTGTTGACTGTAGAATGTTTCGGGTTACTCAGGTCGAAATATAAAAAAGAAAAGAAAAACCGAAAAGAAACGTTGTTATAAATAGAGTAATACGATTAAATATAGAGATTAAATAAATATAGAGGGGTTGTTTCATAATAAACAGTTAATTCAGAGTAGATATAAATTATTTTCGATTAATTCCACACTCTGTTACGTTCGTGATTTATATACGACAAGCCACCCACTAAGTTGATCTCAACTATATTATTTGAGAGCCTTCGATCATAACAACACGCCCAATGTTAATTCACTACATGGGATGTGTTGAAATATAATTCCATACCACAAGTGCCACGTTCATCTTTCAAAAATCTAAAAATTCCTCCTGAAATCCGAATGTATGGAGAATTATTAATTCAGCATTGGAATTGTAAAGCATATCTAGGCCCCGCCCATATATTTTCCATTAGCTTAGAAAATCCTTATTCAGTCAGTTAGTTAACTTATGTTTATGTAAGGAGAGTGCTTGTAAATCAATAGCGCTTTTAATTGTTCTTTCTTTTAATAATTTTATAATTGAATGTTTTAATTGTTTAAATAATTATTTAACTTAATAAATACTTAAATGAATATTTAGTCTTTAATTTATTCTAGGGCACTTAGGTGACGACTCGAAGACCTGATCAACCTTCTGGTCTAATCCAAGAGCCTGCCCCGCCTCTGGGATTTGATATTAGTATAAAGGCCCCATAGCATAAACTCAATCAAGTAATTGCCGATTAAAATCCGGGGTTCTGTAATGTGATGATCACGTATAATCTCTTATAAGGTCCTTACCATCAGTGTTCGAAGGTTTTCTTTTTAAAGGGTTGGTGTCTTTCAAAAGTTGTTGTGTTCGTTTTGGGTTTTCAGCTATTTGTCTTCTCTGTTCGGCCAACATTTTTTGTATCTCAACTTTACGCTCTTCACTTATCGTATTCTGTTGAGGCAAATTGTTCGACTTGGGGATGTTATCAGTGGATGAATTACTTGAACTTCCAGCATTGCATAACGATTTCAAAGAAAATGTAGACCCTTTTTGTATTGTCCCTTTTAATTTTGACTCTTCTAAATTAGCCTTTTTGGAATTTGACCTATATAAAATGGTCTCCTTCGAATTTTCTACTTGAATGTACATCAAAAATAGAAGCAGAAATAAAAATTTCATCGAATATTAAAAACTTTTAAATCTAAATAATGTTCTAAATATAAATTTTTTACCCATTCGAGGTTAAATGGTATAAAATTTTAAATCTATCTTATTATCTGAAAAAACGGGCAATTCGCTTGATTTAAAATGATATAATAATAAAATAAATATTATGCTAAGTTGTCAAATTTTAACAGTTTAATAAAGCACTATTAACAAATATTTAATTTATTTAACTGATTAACTACATTAACAAAACAAATTTAAAAGTTAAAAAATCAGAAGAAAGCGATGCGCCGTCGCTTGACGACGAGCGGTTGTTTACAGGCTATTGAATAATGAATCGATAGCTATCAATGGCATATAGGGAGGTGAAGGGCTGGCGTTAGGGCTAATGCCTGGGTCTTTCGCAGAGAATAATCACAAGGAGCGACGAGTGCTATTCTCCTCTCTCCTCACAAGACGCGCGGTTGTCTATATAGACAAATCATCTTAAGAAAGGCAATATAGACAAGAAAAAAAGGATTTTTTAAGATTGTTAATAGACAGGCAAGGAATTGCCTAGCTTTTCTTGGCAAATGTTTGCCTTTATAACTTTAGAAGATAAAAGAAAGAGAGGCTATTGACTTCTGACTAAATTCTGCCGACAAACGACTTAAAACAATAATTATCTAGTATGGTATTTTAAATTTCTGTGAATTTTTTCGGTCATATGGTTAAGTGATAATTTTAAACTGACAATCTGAACATCGCTAAAAGTATGGATTCAGATATAGATTGTGAGCATATTATCACTAAAAAATTTTGTGAGAGAATTAAAAATGGTGTTTTGTATTCGCGTGGTGCTTGCAATCAGAGGTGGGTCGGAATTCCGATTTCCGACACCTCTGACTGTTCCGACCCACCTCTGCTTGCAATTACAAGTTGCTATTGCTGTTGCGTAAAATAAATTGTTTTGTTGTAAAAGCACTGATAGAATTCCTTATAAAAAATCAATAATTTTTTACATGACTGATAGATTTGGCGCTAGTGTCATGTCATAGACGAGGCAAAGCGCGCGCGTTCACTCTAACTATTTTAAATTTATTTGCCTTCAAATTTATTAAATGCTTTTTCTTTAATTTTTTGTCTAATTTCACTCTATAATTTATTGGCTAGCTTCATTAATCAATTCCCTCATCTCCTTAATTTTAAAAATTTTTATTTTTTATAATAATTTAAATTATTCTATTTTTATATTTTAAAAATATATTTTAATTAATATACAAATAAAGCTTTCTATTAATTGATAATTTAATATTACATTATACATATTTAAATTATATTCATAATTTAAAAATATTGCAAATTTTATTAACATTTATTGTTCAAAAATTTATTTCTCTGAGCTTTAAAAAACTATTTTTCTAAATTAAGATGAATTTGACAATTGCTATTTATTTCATTTTACTATTCGAGTGTAGTTTTGAGAATGGAAGCAATGAGCAATTTGTACTTGGAATTTTCAGTTATTTTGAAAAGGATATCTTGCCTCAAATTGAAACTAAAGGTTTTTTTGACTAAATGGAATCTAATTGCATTTTTCAAATTTAAATGATTATCATTTAGATTTTTATGTGTATATTTATTTTTGTTGTGTCCGCACTTGCAGAAAGAACATGGTACTCTGCGTTTATATACCACCATGTCCGCAAACGTATGTCCGCACTTATTTTCTTTTCCTTCTTTCTCCTCTCATAAAGATTAGAAATGGTAAGTAAAAACAACAGACAAATATTCGTTTATATAAAAATATAAAAGCAAAAATAAGACAATTTTAGAAATTATTTCGGAGGCCATATTTCTGCTATTTTTTTACAAATCCATTCGAAAAAATTTTCTTCCTTAGCTTCTTGCCTACACATAAATTCCGCTAAGTAGCTCTCCAAATGATGACGCGCCGTTCCTCTATGTTTTTTGTTCCTCCATTTGGCAGAACCCCAAAGACGCTCAATTTTTTGTGTATTCGCTCCGGTTTTCGGGTCGAATGGATTTGTAAAAAAATAGCAGAAATATGGCCTCCGAAATTATTTCTAAAATTGTCTTATTTTTGCTTTTATATTTTTATATAAACGAATATTTGTCTATTGTTTTTACTTACCATTTCTAATCTTTATGAGAGGAGAAAGAAGGAAAAGAAAATAAGTGCGGACATACGTTTGCGGACATGGTGGTATATAAACGCAGAGTACCGAACATAAATGCAAAATAAATAACCCATCATCGGGTTGGATGGTGGCACAGTCGGTTGTGCTTCATTCTGGGCTCTTTCCGTGATGGTTCAATCCCATCTCCCATCCACAATTTTTCCACAGCATGAAAACTCGTATACAATAATTTTATTTAGCTTTTTTGTTCAGTATGTAATACACGGGAAATTTCCTTCTGCGTGTCTTAAAAATCTGCGGATTTTTGCACATACATACCGTAAATCCTCTAAAATAACCCCCCCCCCTCTAAAATAACCCCCCCCCTCTAAAATAGCCCCCCCCCCCTTCTAAAATATTCAATTTTTCTTGGCATTGTTTTTTTCAAAGCAAAGCACTGTTGAATCCCTTATTTTAATAAGATTAGAAATTATTATGGGGATATCGGGGATTTGAGGGGATATAAGTGGATTATGATGGATTAAGTGATAGCGGCGGATTAATATGGATCCGAGGATTTAGAGAGATATTAAATATTAGGAGGGAATTTGTGAATTAATATATTTTTCCACTTTTCCAGATATTTTTCCAATTAAAATTAAAATTAATATTTTTCCACTTTCAATTAATTGTCCGATATCCTTTCAAATCCCTGATATCTCAAATCCACTGATATCCACCTTTATCCCCTCAAATTTGATTTTGAGATGAATATGATTAATTAAGCTAGATATCGGTATTCATCGGTATTCTATAACTCACAAGCAGTCCGCTCATATTCCCTCTTAGTTTCTAAATCTCTTAATATTCAAACTGACTAATCCTCCCATATTTCCCTTAATCCCTTAAAATCCACTGATATCCATCGATGTCCATCTCAACTAATATCCATCCACTTGATCTCTCGATGAAGGATTAATGTCATGTCACATTGACTTTAATACTTCAAAATGCCAAGATAGGCATCCTAATCCAATCCCTCTTAATATAATTAAGCTTTAGGTATTTAACTGAGATATATACAAGTGGGATAATATTCTAAAATAAATTTTTAATTAGGTATTTCGAGCCTAAACAAAGTCTAGGATGAAGAGGAGTACTTGATGGAAGTTTTTGGGCTGGGATTTTCGTTAGGAGACTTTTAGTTTGTGATGAATTCTATTAAATTTTAGAAAAATATTATTCAAAATTTTGCAAAAAATTTTAATTTTCAAAAAATTTAGACATCGAAAAAAATACCCCCCCCCCTCTAAAATAACCCCCCCCCCCTTCTAAAATAACCCCCCTCTAGAGGTCGATCGAAAAAAATAACCCCCGGGGGTTATTTTAGAGGATTTACGGTATAATACATATTTCTTCATATTTTTCGCATCTAATAATAATAAATTCCTTTTAAAATATCAAAAATTTAAAGTTCAATCTAACGACGAAAATTACAATACAAATTCAGCAATATCCAAACTTGAAATTTTTTGTAAATCAATTTATCCGTTAATTGAAAAATTGAAAATGAATAAGATACAGAATGATCTGATTGATTTTCAAGTAATATCACAAGAAGCGTTTCAACATTATATAAGTGAATTTAAGAACAGCAGTAAAATTCAAGACTTTATTAATTTATTTGTTGTTATTAATAAGTTTTGGTCAAAAATTGCAGAAAAAAAGGTTAGAACTAAATATGGTAAAGGATGGAAAAATCTTGTTAGGATAAAGATCCTAAAAAGCATCACGTTAAATATCATATTTAAGGGGGCTATTTTAGAGATTTACGGTATTTCCCCCTATATGTAATATGCTAAAAAACTGTTAGTCAAAGAAAATGAGTATTAGTATAGTGTTTTGTCCATTATTAGGATACAGAATGAAAAAGTTTACCTTATGTTTTCGAAAGTAAATTTCTCTATTAAACAAATAATTATTTTTATTGTTAGCAATTTGTGCATTAAATTTAAAAATAATATAAAAAATTATTCTGTTTAAAACTGAGAAACAAGCCTACACAGAATTCCTTAGACTACTACTGGGTGTCGTAATGGACTTTCTTCTAAGATTTTCTAATAATTATTTTAAATTGTTTGTAAAAATTGTTCATATAAATTGTTCATAACAGGGTTGCCGCGTGTACAAAAAATCTTCGGGTACGGGTTTCGGGTACCGGGTTGGAGCGTTTTCATTTCGGGTTTCGGGTTAGCAAAAATATCGGGTACGGGTTTCGGGTTATAAAATTTTCATTTCGGGTACGGGTTTCGGGTTTGGCGAAAAATTCGGGTTATTTTCGGGTGTTCGGTATTGGTGAACTTAATTGCAAGGAGACAAGCTACCTATGTTGCATAATAGGATTTTGGGTGATATAGAGAGGGTGATATAGAAGAGGCAAATTTGATTAGATTAAAGAGACATAGTGGGATTTGGGGATTAAGAGGGATATCTTAGTAAAATCCCACCTTGATAAAACCTCACTATATATTAATATCACTCCGCTTTATCTCCATTAAAGCCTCCAATTTTCTCCCGTTTTCAGCGCCGCAGGCGAAAATTTTGAAAATTTTGGAGGATCCTTAAGACAAATATCTTCCTTTTTCTGAGCCGCAGGCGAAAATCTCGCAAAATTCATGAATAAATTAAAATTTATACCTTTTTTTAAGCTTAAAATATTTTGAAAAAATAAATTTAAAAATCTAAAATGAACATCAAAGTTTAAAAACATGATTTTTGAAAAGAAAAACTTTTTAAGCCTCATTTCCAGCCCTGGACTCGAACCCACACCTTTGAAAACATCGAGCCAGTCGCATTACCCATTCAACCACCGATCAACATAATGAAGAATGAAAGAAATTATAAATATTTCTTTCCCTTTTCCTTTCTATAATTTTTTAGATTTATTTTAAAAAATCGGGTAAGGCTAAGTTTTCGGGTAGAAATTACGGGTTTTAACCAATTTCGGGTCACGGGTTTCGGGTTGAAAAAAATATCGGGTACGGGTTTCGGGTTGGAAAATTTTCTTTTCGGGTATCGGGTTTCGGGTACAAAAAAAGGCCGGGTTTCGGGTTTCGGGCGGCAAACCTGGTTCATAATTTAATTTTCAGACACAAGAGCTACAAAATAATAATCAAGGTAGAATATACTATAATAAGATAATACTTAAGCTGATTTTATAATGCAAATTTTAATCGTATAAGTCTTCTCAGATAATTTTAGGCTATAGGTTTTTGTTTACTTTTCGCTTTTGATTACCAAATATACGATCCTTTTTGTGAAGCAAAATTAATCTTTCAATTTTTAGAATCTACCAGCACTTCAGGACAGATCTATGAAGCATCAATTAAGCTTAGATCTAATATTAATACATTTTTAATTCAAATCAAACGTGAGTTGATTCTTGGATTTCCCAATAGCATTTTTGAAAATATTTTGGCTGAATTAAAAAATCTTAAACTTGACTTTGACATAAATTTTATTGATAGAAGCTTGAATGAAAAGGATTTTAAACAAATTCTAAAGAATAAAATGGGCAAAAAGATAATTAACTATTTCATCAGTAAATTATCAGTAAAGAAAAGCAAATACTGGATTAATATAAAATATCTATCTAATAAAAATGAAAATCTATTTTCACTTAAAAACGTTTGTTTTTATCGTACTAAATATTTAGGGTATAAAACTAATCTAGAACTAGATTTGAATTTGTATACTTGAGTCTGATCAAATCGGGTCGAAGAATAAGGAATATAATTGATGAAAGACATAGGTATACAAATTTTGTTCACATTCTTCTTTATTACTGCTAAATTTAACATTTACCATTAATATGTTGTATATCTTGAATATTATTTAGGTTGAGTAAATATTTTTACAAAATATCTTACAAATCTTTTCCAAATGCTTATAAAACTAGGGTTCAAAATTTTTAAATAACTTGCTATTAAAACTTTACTATTCACAATATCAGATTTACCATCTTTGGAAAACTATTGAAATCTTGTTGCGTGTTAGCCAAAAGATATTCCGATATTTAAAATACGCTGTTGATTCAATTGCATCGAGAAATGATCTGAGTGATTTTAAATTATACGTAAGGATTAATTAATTTAAGACATAATTAACTGTCATAGTTATTAGTTACTGTCATAGTTATTTTTATAAATAAAGTTATGAAATAACTTTTGAGTTTATAATGATTGCTTATTAATTAGATACGCATTCGTGTATTTGGTTAAAATATCTGGGCAAATTACATAAAAATGATTATCCAATCCTTGGTTATATCCTTAATGAAACATATTCTTAAAAAATCAAATCTATTAAACTAAACTTCAATTTTTTATAAGTAATTTTAGCATAAAATAACTTAAAATTATAATAAATTTTAATTATAGATTAATGAAAGAGGAAATAATTTTTTATCAAAATACTTCAACAATCCGACAATAAAAATACCTGATTATTTAAAAAATCATGTGAATAATATAAAAGCTTTCAGTTTAGTAGAAAATGTATTAAAGAAAAGCTTTAATGAATTGACAAAGCATTTTTTGGAGTATACAAGCAAAAAACATTCGAGTAATTCTATAAATTATTCCAATATAGCACAAAACATTGAGGATAATTTACAAATTCCAAAGGAATTGTTGATAAATCAGAAGAAGGAACCACGAAATATGAAGAAGATTGAAAAAATACAGGTTTGTAAAGTAGTAAACATAAAAGGGCAATAATGTTTGTTCAATAAATTAATAAGATATCAATCTCCATTAATTTTATTCAATTCATAAATTGGATACATCTATTAAATTGAATAAAAATGGATTGAATTTTCAGGAATTATTTATAAAATAAATTTAAGAATGTGATCATAAACATCGCAGAAATTGTACTGGTATATGCTCGTCTCAAAAAACTTTTTTTGGCTATCAAGATGAACTTTGTTCAAGCTAATATGGTGGTTAAAGAATTGGAAATAACCGAAGAAGCTAAGGCTCTTTCATATGCCATCTTTAACCCAGATGTGCCCGATAATAATCCAGGGCATATGTTGATGAAACGTTATCAAGATATTATATCAAAATACAACAAAAGTAATGAATTGTAACAAGTAAAAATGAGAAAAATTAAAAGGCAAAACAAGATGTTAAACAAAAATGACAATTTTGATTTGTTTAATTTTGCAACTACCTCTTGACTCGAACATTTTTTCATGCATTAGTCAACGGGGATTAAATTTTTATTTTATAAAAGCATTTTTATTGGTAACAGTTTATGTTATCTAATAAAGAGTACCCCGACATAACCTCAACTGAGCGTTTTGAGCGCAACACTGTTATAAATGCAACACGAAGCGGCTTTCATTCAATTGACATGCTAGTGCCTTTCATATGAATAAATGCACTTTTGTTATTTCTAATATTTCCATTGAAAAAACCGACAATATTATAAAAAAAATTTAAAAAGTAATTTTGCCCTTTTCTGTCAGTCAACTATTTATTTATTTTGCCTTTAATATTTTTAAAAATATTTTTTTATAAGCGACTTTATTAATTTTAAAGAGAAAAGAGATTTCATAATGTCGAGTAAAACAATATTATTTTATTTAAACATTTTGTTTGTTTTGTCAATTATTTATTCAGCAACACAAAGCATTGCAGCCAAAACTAGTCCTTGCATAACGTTCTTGCAAATAGTACTTTCTAACAGCTAATACGACTATAGTCAAAACGAATAATTAAAGTTGATAATTTAAATAAACACATTTTTAATCACAGGATGGTTCTCTACCAAAAGTTTTCTCATGGTAGCCTAATACTGTTATATCTATTTTTTTGTGGATATTGCGCTTTCGAGTTTTTATATATAAATTTTCATCAAATCTTACAACAAATTATTTTACAAAACTTTCCAAATTAATATTTTTCTCCTTAATATGTAGGTGGGTCGGAACAGTCAGAGGCGTCGGAAATCAGAAATGTCGGAAATCGGAAATGGCTCAAAAGTCGGAACTCGGAAATCGGAAATTAAAATTAAAGATTAAAATTGAGGACTGATAGAGGGAAGAGATATAAAGCGATTTGATAAAGGAAATTTGAGGACCCACCCGGCTCGAAATACAGAGCTAAAGTTTTTAAGAGCCCGCACAATGATCGAAGACTCAATCCCTTCATATCACACCCAATCCCTCGTTATTACCTATTACCCCTTGAAATCACACGATATAACTTAAAGTCCACCTTAATCCATCCTAATCCTCCGATATAACATTAGCTTCCATTTACAGCACCACAGGCAAAATTTTTGGGATTTTGCAAGATCTTTAACCGAAAACCTTCCATTTTTTGCTCCGCAGAATAAAATTTTGAAAATTATGGAAGGTGTTGTGTAGTGGTGACACTACTATAAAAGCCACTGTAAGCGTCAGTCTAATTGGATCATACTAGCCCGGCTAGTCCCTGATCTCCTTCGTCTGTTCCACCTCAATCCCTTCGCCTACATTGTCATTTCTCTTGGATAAACTGTTAATCAATTGCACGTCGTCTTTCGTATACACCCGGACATAACAAGTGGCGCGGATCGACAACGGCAGCTCGTCAACAAGAACATCTACTGGAGCGTCAACAGAACGACAACAGCTACAGTGGAGACGAGTATTGAAAGAGAGTAGGCGAAGTGGAAAAAAATTGCTTGAAGCAATTATTGAAAAGGATTAATTGAATTGTGAGTGGACAGACGTCGTAAAATGTCGGCATTGAAAATTAAATTGTTAGTGCGTGCTGGACCTATGAATTGAAAGGTGAAATTCCTTAAATTGAAAGCTAAAATGCTTAAATTATTAGTCCTGAAGCACAAAAAAAACAAAAAAGCCGACACAAATTTCCGAATTGAAGAAAAATATTGCTACATTGAAGAATTGTAAAAAATTGTAAAAATACTATTGTAGGAGATTATTGAAGAAAAGTATTGAAGAAAAAAATAGTATTGAAAAAATTGTAGCATTCGGAAATTGAAAAATCAAGAAAGAAAAAATTGTTGGCGTTCATATGCATGTAAGTCCAAAAAATTCCAAAGAAAAGGATATTATTCGAAATTGCAAATTGTAGAAATGGGAAAAAATTTGGCGTTCAGATGAATGTAAGTCCAAAAAATTGCAATTTCAAAATTCCAAGAAAAGAATTCAATTGTCACGAAACACTATGGAAAGTGTACGTGACATGCTTCTGGACAAACAGCGACCAACAAATGATGAACATCAAACCAGGACGTGCGATTGCCGTGTTTGGATTCTTGTGTGTGCTGCCGAGCTCTACTACCAGAAGTGAAGAAGAAACAAAACTGTGGATAAAGATGACAAAAAAATGTGATAATATTTAAAAAATTCTTGTAATGTAATTTAAATTTTGTTTTGCCCCCAAAATTGTCATCCCACATGTTTTTATTGTTGTGAATATTAGTAGAGACTGAAACGCTGTGGCTAAAATTGTTGATTGTATTGATAGCTTTAAGCTATATTGAAATGGTTATTAAAACCTCTAGTCAAAAGAGGAGGCATTGAAAATTGTGAAATTGAAAATTGTAATGCCTAAACAATCAACCTAAACCTTTCAAAGGGGAAGGTGTTGTGTAGTGGTGACACTACTATAAAAGCCACTGTAAGCGTCAGTCTAATTGGATCATACTAGCCCGGCTAGTCTCTGATCTCCTTCGTCTGTTCCACCTCAATCCCTTCGCCTACATTGTCATTTCTCTTGGATAAACTGTTAATCAATTGCACGTCGTCTTTCGTATACACCCGGACATAACAGAAGGCTAGAAGCCAGATTTCTTCCTTTTTCGAAATCTGAAAGAAAAAACATCGGAAATCTGAAATCGGAATTCCGACCCACCTCTGCTTAATATGTATTCGGATTTTTTTGTATATTACTAGACGAAAGTTTAATTTATATGTGTTATAAAAATAGTGCAGAAGTATATAAAAAACCTAACTGTTATCTTAAACGTAACTATGTATCATAAACATTTAATTTAAATATAATTACCAGACCCTAGTAGTCTGCTTGAATGAAAAAATATTTTTTATGCTCATGTTATTTTATCTAAAAATTTATTTTGTTAAGAAAATTTCTATGGTTCTTATTTATTATTATTTATTCTCAATAATAAACAATAGATAATGATATATAGATCACTAATATTATACAAATAATTCATTAAGTTAATACTTGGCATACAGCAAGTAATCAACTAAAGAATTATACCACATATAATTTATATAAAAATATTTTATAATGTAGAAAAATTCTATTCGGTAAATTCGCTAATTGCCATAAAATACATAATATTTGAAAGAAATTGAGTACATGCTTTTTATTTAAAAATAATTTTTGATTATGAAACTTGATTAATTAATGATTAATGAAACTTGATAACCACTGAACGTTGATTAATTTTTAAAAGTTTAATAATGGTTCCGTACATATTTAAAGGTAAAATAGAAAAATAATATAAGAATAATAATATAAATATAATAATAGAAAAATTCAATATCCTTCTAAATCACTGATATCCCTTGACACCAAAAAAATCACTCCAGATCACCTTGCATCCCTAGATATACCATTTAATCCCTAAAATCCCACTTAATCTCTCCAGATCCACTTATATCCCAAGATATACACTTTAATCCCTTCAAATCCCCTTTAATCTCTACAAATCCTACTTAATTTTTGAATAAATTAACGAAAATAGACCGAAAACGGCTTATTTTTAGAGAATTTTTCTTTAAAAAATTTTTTCAGTAAACCCCCGTACCCCGACCCGAACCCCGACCATATTTTGCTCCCCCGACCCTTACCCCGCCCCGAAACAATTCGAAAACCCCGTACCACGACATACCCGCCCCCGAGCGTTCGGGGTGCAACCCTAGTATGTACCTAATTTTTTATTAAAATATAAATATTTTAATATATACATATTTAAAAATATTTTAATATATTTACAATATATTTTACAATTAGATTTATGTAAAGGTTTTTATCACAATAAGCAAATCTAAATCAGGTTTAAACAATAATATAAAATAATATATCAGTAGTGAGTAGCCAGTAGAAGTCGGGGGGAGGGGTCCGCTGAAACCAAAGGGTGTAGGGGGTTTCCGCCTAATTTTCTTTGATTTTACCGACAAATCCTGTGGGTGTTGGGGAGTTTTCGGGAGATTTCCTTTGATCTATTTTGACTAATTGGCCAATTAGCACCTATTGCGCAATACCCGCTGTCATCGAAGTCGGGGGTATTGGGGCTAATTGGTCAATTAGTAGTACTAATTGGTTTCTTTTTTCAACCGACATATTAACTCGAGAGATCTGGAGGGATTAAGGGTATTAATAATTTAATTGACCCTATTAAATTATTAATTTTTATTAATTGGTCACCCGAAGGGTGACCCTCTCCTCCTTCCTCTCCTTCTTCTCTCTCTCTCTTTTCTTCTCCCTTCTTTCTTGTCAAATAAAACTAGAGACTATGAGGTTAGAGAAAAAAACTTTTTTCTCTTTTTTTCTTTTTTTTCTCCTCTTTTATTTATTTTTAATATTTAAATTTTAAATCCACCATTTTCCCATAGATTTTTCTCTTTTTCTCCTCTTGGTAATTCCAAGGCTTGCCCCCCCTTTTTTTCATTTTTCCTTCCTTAAGAATGGCATAATTGTCAATTTTCTTCCTTCCTCAATTTCACTAATTTCCTGTGGCAAAATGCAAATCAGACATTCCTCTCCAAATAAGAGACATTAACAAAGAAAGGGTTAATTTATGAATCGATTAACATTGGTATATAACATTAGAATGTGATTAAAACATCACATTCTTAAAAAATGGAGGGGACGAGCCTTGGAATTACCCTCCTCTTTTTATTTATTTCTTATTTTCTTACAAAATTTTACAATTTTTAGATTTTAAAAAATCATATTTATTTAAAAAATGGTAAAAGAAGCTACAACAACAACTGAAACAACATTTATTTGCGAATTGTGTGGAACTTCATTTAATAAGAAGTTTAATAAACAACGTCATATGAAAAAAAATTGTTAATTTTAAAACTTTAAAAAATTTTTTATCAATTTCAGGTCCAATAATCAAAAAAAGTATAGAAGAAGAAAAAATAAATAAAATAGAAGTGGAAAAAATTAAATTTTTTGAGGAGGAAGAGGAGGAAGAAAAAATTGAAGAAGAAAAAGAAAATAAAGAGGAAGAGGAAGAGGAAGAAAATAAAAATGAGGAAGAAAAGGAGGAAGAGGAGGAGGACAAATTGGAGAATATTGAGGATTCAAAACCTACAACCTCTTCTGCTCCTAAACAACAAGGAAGGAAGAAAGGGAAGAAGCGAGCTAGTTCTGTTGGGGATGACAAGAAGCCAGTGACGAAGAAGCAAAAATTGAAAGAGTCCACAAAGAGCAATGAAAATGGCGGAGGTTTATTTAATTTAAAAATTTTTTGAAAATTTTTCTTTTTTTTAAGTATTAAACAAGAAACATTTTAAATTAAATGTCGAAAATATTTCTCTGATAACGAGTGTTCACCCAAGCGGAATTGAAGGGATAATGGATCTTGTGGCAGATGTTGTTATGAAAGATGGGTCAATCAAATCAGTCCTTACGGAAACGTTGAAGAATGAAGCGCCTAAAGTATTTTTTCATTTTTGAAATTTTTTGAAAAATTTTTTTAAATTTTTTAAGATTCTCTTTGACTATTACGAAAGGGTTATGGAGCTGAAAGATCAAAAGAAGTTTTAAGAAATTTCTTGTCCAACAAATTTCTTTTTGATGAATCCTAATTTAAATTTATTTAAAGATCCCTCTAAAAAATGCCTATATTTATTTTATAACATCTCACTTCACTTATACAACTGTTAAAAAAGTGGCAGCATTCTTAAATTTTATTTAGAGAAGACGGTTATTAATGAATAGAATTGAATGGATGAGGGTTCAATATTCTATAAGAATAAACAAAAAAATATTTAAAGTTTTTTTATATATTATTAATTTATTTTGACACAACTTTTTTCTAAATTTCTAGATTTGTAATTTTGAATTTTTCGGAAAAATATAAATATTTGGTATAAAATCTTTAACTTTGTTAATTTTGTTGTAAACTTAGAATAGATTTTAAAACATAAAAATTTTTTCCATAAGATCTAGAATCCTTTCCCAGAGACTGGGACAATAGATAATTGGAATATTCGCTTGTGGATAATGTCAGACAAATCGTTGAATTCATTTCACATATTGAATTGAGCTGTAAAAGTAAATTGACGGTTCTAAATGATTCTATTACATCTTTGGAACGAAAGGTGAAATTCTTAGAAGCGGCAATTACGAGGGGAGAAACTTTACATTAAATAACTTTGTGTCTTTTATGAAAATAATTATACGATGATTTTGAATTAAATTGATAATTTAAATAAATTGACACGGTTTAAAAAAATAATTTAAAACCCATTTTAAACTGTTTAATATCCCAAAAATTTTTTACTCCTCTAATAAATTCCTCAGAATTTTCTTATTGCTTTGTTTAAATTTTTATTTTTGCAATAATGCAAGACTTTCTTTTAATTTAAATATTAACAAAATTTATCTCACTATCTTTATGACCTGATTTTTGTTTCACTATAAAATTTACATACAAGATTTTTAATATTAAAAATTTTATTTTCTTAAAATAAGTGGAATGATTGAATAAATATTTAGAACTATTAAAAAATACAATTAAAGAAACTAAAAAATATACAAAATTAATAAAAGTCTAAAATTAATTAAATTCAATAAAGTGCTTTGTTTTCCATAAATTTTTCATACATGTATTCAATATAAAATAGCTAATAATTTGTCTATACTAATTGCTTATAGTTTTTATGAAAATTGATTTATTGTCAAATACTATCACCATACACGTCTTTATATCCGTTAATAAGTTAGCTCAGTGTTTAGTTGACCATAAAATTTTCAGACAAAAAATCAACAATTTAGCAAACAAATTAAATGAACACATTTTAAGTAAACATTTTAGATCTATTTTTAATATTATTTGCTATACTTCAATTGAGACTTTTCTTGTATAAAATTTTATTAATTAAAAATCAAATATCATTCTAGAATTACTTTAATAAATCCTATTTTCTAAATTTTTCTTAACAATAGTATTATATAACAAATAGTAATATATATTCAGCGAGCCATATCATCAAATTCAGAGTAATGAGACATTGACACAAAGTCTAAAAAATTCATTCCAAAAAACTTCAAATATTATGTTGATAAACATTTAATTAATTTTATATAAATATTTATAATTTTATCAAAAACAAATTATTTTAAATAAAATAAATTATTATTTGTCGTTGTTTTCTTTTTAATCCTGAATAAAAATAATTGTTGGGGGGGGGGGGGGGGGGGGGGGGGGGGGCAAACCTCCTCCATGAAAAAACATTAGAAAATTGTATAACATTTTTTTTTTTTATATTATATAACTTTACTTTTATTGAATTTAGGTATGTATATATTTATGCGGCCTGATCTTTCGTTTTTCTTTATTCTTTAGTTAATTCTTTAATAAACAATGTAAAAGATATGAGGACTTGAACATCTTTTGTTTATGGGCATCTTAAATCATCAAAATAGCATATATTACATGCTAAAGATTACGAGAATAAGTATAAAGGTCGAAAAGATCATTATGATATAAGTATAATAAAAATTTGCATGAAAATTTAAATTTAATCGATTAATTACCCGATTATAAACCTTAAAATAGAATCAATAAAAATTTAAATTCTTTTATTGTAATTTAATTAATTATTTATTGATTTGTGGCTAAACTATTATTATTATTAATTGCTCAAATAATTCGAATAAATTATGTTAATTCTTCAATTAAAAATGAATAAAAATGAATAAAATTAAATCTAAGTAATTTTTATCAATATAATATAGTGACTCTACATTATCTTAAATTAAAAATTATATCTTATTTTATATTTTATCTTATTTTATCTTAAAAAACCTTGGAACTTTATCTTTATATATTTGGGAAGGGAAGCCAGAAATAGGTCAAATATGAATGTAAACGTGTTTTTTATTCAAAGCAAGTAGTATTTCTTCCATTTCTTAAATCTATTTAATGTTTTCAGAAATGACCCCAATAATCTCGGCTCCCTTTAAAAATGATTACAGAATTCGATATTTAAATTTATGTTAAAAATTAATATATCAGTAATTAGAATTCATAAAGAATTTATGTAGTTATTAAAAGATTATTGTTCAATTTTTTATACAAAAACAACATTTATTGGAACATTTTAATAGAAATTGTATACAAAAATGACACGTATTATATTTTGCAAATTTTTTGTATAAAAAATTGAACAATAATCTTTTAATAACTACATAAATTCTTTATGAATTCTAATTACTGATATATATATTTTTAACATAAATTTAAATATCGAATTCTGTAATCATTTTTAAAGGGAGCCGAGATTATTGGGGTCATTTCTGAAAACATTAAATAGATTTAAGAAATGGGGAAATACTACTTGCTTTAAAAAGGTATCATAATTATGCATCTCAGTTAATTTTCATTAAATAAAAAATATAATAAAATATGTAATACCAAAAAGGAAACCTTTTGAAAATTTTATAAATAATAATTTTTTTAATTTAAATTAGAAAATGTATTTATATAATAATATAACCAATAATCTTATAATACATCTATTACAAAAATTGTAGCATATCATATCGCCCAACACACTTAGTAATACATGAACTTCATTTCGATTATTTTCGAACGGTTCTATAAATAAAATAAATGTAAAAATTAATGAGTAAAAATTTACTTTACGACGAAGGTCCAAAAGCAATGGATATAAAAATATATAATCTATTGTTTATTTTAAACCTTATATTTCATTAATTTAATTTTTTATTTAATTCTTGCATAAATGTCCGATTTTAATTACAACTAGTACTTAAATAATAACGAGGGATTGGGTGTGATATGAAGGGATTGAGTCTTCGATCATTGTGCGGGCTCTTAAAAACTTTAGCTCTGTATTTCGAGCCGGGGTGGGTCCTCAAATTTCCTTTATCAAATCGCTTTATATCTCTTCCCTCTATCAGTCCTCAATTTTAATCTTTAATTTTAATTTCCGATTTCCGAGTTCCGACTTTTGAGCCATTTCCGATTTCCGACATTTCTGATTTCCGACACCTCTGACTGTTCCGACCCACCTCTGATACATATTAAGGAGAAAAATATTAATTTGGAAAGTTTTGTAAAATAATTTGTTGTAAGATTTGATGAAAATTTATATATAAAAACTCGAAAGCGCGATATCCAGAAAAAAAAGAAGATTGAACAGTATTAGGCTACCATGAGAAAACTTTTGGTAGAGAACCATCCTGTGCTTAAAAATGTGTTTATTTAAATTATCAACTTTAATTATTCGTTTTGACTATAGTCGTATTAGCTGTTAGAAAGTACTATTTGCAAGAACGTTATGCAAACAGTACTTATCATATTAATACTATTATAAGTAGGGCTCGGATTTGTATTGAAATATATTTTTTTTTTCCAAAATATATTTTGTCGAGAGAAACGATAAAACATTTTCAGATATATCGTCTTATATCAATTTTTAACGAAAATAAATAGAATACAACAATGATAAAAGTTTTCTTGAATAATAATTAGGATAACCTTTTTCACAAAATTGAATTTAGGCGTTATAAACTTTTAAGATTTTTCTTTTCTAACTCAATCACGGTACTCAACAATCCCTTTTAATGATTATATATTTTCACACAAAGATAGTCAATTATTGATTGAGGCACCGCTTTTCCTTTTTAAAATAATAGCAATCTTAATATCCGTCTAATAGAAAATCTGTTTAGACATTTTCTGGTTAGTCTATAATTTATTCAGCAACTGATAATATTATACTTAAAAATTAACTTAATTTATTTTGCAAATAATATTAAACAAAGAATCAAAGAAAACACAACAGTGAATAAAACAAAATGACTAAAATATAATGAAATTAAAATAGATTCGTTTTGTAATTTAATTGTAAAAAGTTAAATTTTATGCTACTGACAGTATTCCGTACTCTAATCGAAACCTATATATTGGAGTACATCGAAGATTTGCGCAAATCATTAAAATTTCCATTTGCCTTTATAATTTATAACATCTAATTATTTCAAGAAAAAAAAGAGAAAATAATAATTTTTATGATCAGCCATCCTCGAAAGGGGTTAATTAAATTAATATAATAAAGAAGTAAAAATGATAAAATTAATTTACCAATGGAACTTACAGATTCAGCACTTTTCTTCAAATTAAAAAATAGTTTGTGTGGCGAATTCATTTATTATTTATTTAGCAATTTTTATCGTTTTTTATTTTGCAAAATTAAACCATATTTTAATAAAAATTTGTATGCTATTATTTTTAATTCAAATATTTACAAGTATATTTGAGATAAATTTTTCAAATCTAATTAATATCTATTTATGTAAAAATAACCCAGGAGATTTAAAATTTATAAAACATATCATAAAAAGTATAAAATTTTAAAATATATAATAGATAAAATATCGGGAAGTTGTATGTATATTTGGCAATAAATGTACAAATGAATATTTAAGTTTTCGATTTTGTTAGCAAAAATATTTTTTGAGTTTAAAAGCAGAAAATCTTGTAACAATTTTAGAATATTTTAAATTTAGCCCAGCAATCACATAAACACCTCGTATTTATCCAAAGCTCAATCAGAAGTACAGGGACTATTTAATTTGGGACCAATGGATCCTGGTAGAGTGGAACAATTAGTTGAGTACGTCCAGATCTTCGAAGAGGACATCATTTATGTATTATTAAAATTTTTATGTATTATTAATAAAAACACAAACCAACTGATTAGTTAATCTTTAGTAGATAGTTCTAAATAGAAATCTTATTTTTGTCTTATAGTAAAATATGAGAAAAATGTTGAAAAATTTCCAAAAATGTAAAAAATTTAGATAGATAGTTTTTGACATATCAGGTAAAAAGAAATGCATGCAAATGAAAAAATAGATAATTATATAAAAATAGATAATATAAAAAATATTATATTTTAGAAGATCATAAATTAAATTATTTTATTATTCAAAATAGCTGTTAACTCATTTAAACTTCGTTATTCAATAATATTAAATAAATACTAT
Source organism: Meloidogyne incognita (assembly GCA_036172945.1). Taxonomy (NCBI): domain Eukaryota; kingdom Metazoa; phylum Nematoda; class Chromadorea; order Rhabditida; family Meloidogynidae; genus Meloidogyne; species Meloidogyne incognita. Next base: position 3,997,720 of record JARQAC010000013.1, read on the forward strand.
GTATGTATAATCTGCATTTAATATTGGCATTAATTTAAAAAAGGTTAGTTTTATGTGAAAAGTTTTTAATTTAAAATAAATTTTTATTTAAAAATAATTTTGCAACAGATTCACAGATACTACATTTACTATAATTTTTCGATTTAAAAATACATAAAATCTTAGTTGTATATAATTAATAATTAGCGCATAATGATTTAATAAATGATCGGATTATTTGTCAATTTTTAAAAATAGATTTGCTTTAATTAAAGGGTTGCAATAAAAGGCAGATGGTGGTAAACAAGGCCAAGATTTCCCCGAATAACTGCAAATTTTGTGCAACTTCATTCAACAAAAAGTTCAATCGTGATAGATAAGAGGAAAAAATTTAAAAAAGAAGAAAAGAAAACTGTTGTTTATGTCGTTTAAAAATTAAAATTTTGTTTAAAAATTATCAATATTCATAACAAAATAAATTCATTTGCATAACCTTAGATAAATGGCATAAAACTTAAAATTTTCAAGAAAATATATACATTCGCAAAATTTAAATAATATTAAATTAACAAAATTAAAAAATTATACTTTCAATATTAATTTCAATAGCGTACGTGCTTTACGTAAAAATAGCTACTGAGACGAAATTATATAGTTTAAAATTAAAATAATTAAAACAAAATAATAATTGAAATCTAAATAATTAGAATCTGAAAAAATACAACGTTCCTGTATAGAATAGAAAAATGTAAAATACAAATAGTTACAATTTACTCAAAATATAAGAATTTTCAAGCAAAAATATTAGTACTTTAATTAAACAATAAATAAAAATAGGACTTTTGTCCAACATCCTATTTTTAGAATGTTGAAAGAAGAGTCAAAGTGGCCCTAAGCAGGGTATTGCTTGGAATGATATTAATTAAAATTGAAGCTTTAGTATAGTTTTAGTTCTTTGTTGATGATTTAAAATTATATTTTTAATATTATTATAATATACTGTTAGTATTATTTTTTTAATTACCTTTTTAAGTACTAAAGCATTAATAATTAAAAATACATTAAAAATTCAAGATAATTTTAAAAAATAGTTGATAATGATTGAATAATATATTTAATGGGAAAAGAGAAGATAAGATAACTTCTATTAGCGTCGAATTAAAACTAGCATACAAAACATAAATTATACATAAATTATACCTATATTAGTATAAATTAATTTTTTTACTTAAATAATTTATTTACTAAAAATTATGTGCTTTTTCATTTAATTTTCATTTCAACAAAATAACATTTATGCTGTCGATGTGATGTTGCGGGCCGAAAGGTATCGGCCCGGAAATAGGTAAATAAATATAAATGGAGATGATTAAAAATACAAAAAAACACAAAAAATACAAAAAATAAATAAAAAAGAGTAAAAATAGGGAAAGCTGCTTGCATGAAAAGTGCAAAATAATAAAAATTAGGGTAATAAATTTAAAAAAGGATTTTTAGTAAAAATAATGAATTTACTTACTAAAAAATGAAAACAAAGTATAAACCCCCGCAAAAAGTTAAAATGTATACTTTCTAGGAACGATATGGAAAAAACTGGTGTGATCATTTCAACAATGAAATAACAAAGTAATAAAAAAGAAATCAATAAATTTTAATGGGACTATAAAATGTTTTATTTCTCGTTCACTTGTTACAATTTTTCCACCAAAATAAAATTTAAAAAAATTGTTTGAAATAAGAATGAATTCCTAAGACCCGCTACAGTGATACACAATTATGGTATTTGTAAGAATGAAATCATGATTTATTATCTTATACATAATTATTATCTCTTACATAAAAAATATATTTGTATTTTATAATAATTTTATATAAATACATAATAATCAAGTCATTAAACAAGTCCATAATATTAATACATTAGTAAAAAAGTAAAAAACAAATAATATCTATTAAGAAATAATAAAATAATTAGAATTTAATTAATTTTTAATAATCCTTTTGCCTGATTGATCTTTTGCCTCAATGGATGACAATGTAACTTAATTTTATAGTTTTTAATATTTATACGAATTATATTAAGTACATAATTAAAACATATTTTCTAAACAAAATAATTAAATCAAACTTTTAAAATTTAAAAATTTGTTAAAATAGATAAAAATACAACAAGACTACAAATACATTTAACTTCGAAATTTTCTTATTTTTTAATATTTATTGCTTTATAATCAGCTAATGTAAATTACTGATTCTTCAACACAAGCTGTCAAGTATCAGATTAACAAAATTTTTGGAATTTATAAAAAAATCTTGTAATTTTAAAATACAATTAAGTTAAAATTAAAATTCAAATATGTGGTTAGAAATATCATTATTTGTAGAAATGATATAATTTATTAAATTTTTTATAAAATAATTAAGAATATCAAAATTAATGTAAAATTACTTATTATATAAAAGTATATCATTGTAGTTATCATTATACTTAGCCTAATCTGAACTTTCTTTTTATGTCTCCATGATAAAATTACTTTAATTAACTAAACAGCATTATATGTATATTGTGCCATGCTTCTAAAGAGTTATTAGTGCGGGATAGATATACACATGATTTTCACTTAGATTAATAAATTCTTGATAATTTAAGTTTAATGGTTATTAATGAATAATATTTTAAGCCGTTTAGGTCAGACTGAAAAATTGTTTCAGCTCTGAAAATAACTAGTTTTTTTTAGTTTTAAATGGCATTAACTTAAAATGCTTCCCATTTTCTATCTTTCTGTTTTTAAATCTTTATTTTATTTACTTTAACTATATGTTTTTCAGGCATTAAAATATTGGTTTTAATGTTCTGGCTCGCTTTAGTTAGTGTTGATTATTTCATTTTTTCATAGATATATGTGGTATTTTTTATAAATTGATGTTATTTTTAATAAAGGTTATTTTTTAATGTATAAATTTTATGACAAATTTATTTGAGAAATTAAATAATGATTTTATAAATTTATTTTGAAAGAAATCTATCTCACGTAAAGGATTGGCTACAAAAATTTGAGGTCTCTTAAGTGCATAATTATTTAAAATTTAATAAGTAAAATTAGCTGTTCGTGTTTTTGTTGTTTTTATCTTGCTAATCAATTCCCTTATTGTAACAAAATAGAAAAAAGGGTGCGCAATTAAAGAAAATTACGACGCTAATTACTAAGTAAAATTACCCACTATCTCATTCATCAAGGACACACTAATCCGTAGCAATTAAATCAAGTTTTAAAGATTGCTTATATGTAGAGAGAGTTTTTTTAGGTCCGAAAAAACCGATAATAGGTACCTAAATAGGTTCGAAAAAACGCTAGAATAGGTTCAAAAAAATTTGAAAACTGGCAAAATAGGTGCGAATTTTTAAAAATAGGTTTGAATTTCTAGAGTTTTTTTTCAATTTTGTGTCTTCAATTTATGGTTTTTCAATTTTACGGGTCTTAACTCAGCCCTATAAAGTCAGATTGCGCTTATTTTGGTGTCATTCGACTCAGCTCGAGAAGCTCTTTCGAATGAGCTACTATTAAAAAATTGAATTTTCGCCTCTAAAATACTACTTCCCCATATTTTTTAATCTTCTATCTGTGTGCCCACACCTTAATACCTATACCCTTAAAATGTCACTCTCAATGCCTATTGAAATGAAAACTACAACTTTTAAAAGCGAATTCGAGGAATTTATATGGAGAGAAATATCCAGTGCCATCTTCTAGGTCAATGTCTTCAGAAGCAAAGGAAAAAATATAATTTTTCTGCAGAATTTAAGGATTCTGCCGTTTTAGGCAGATATGAGTTTTTTACTCTTTTTGGCAAGATATGGTTTAGAAATAATGCTTTTTTGCCCTTTTTGGCACGAATAGGAGCACGGTATTAGAGTGAATATGAACTTAAACGCGCTAAAATTCACTATTTTTCTAAAATTTTTTGCCAATTTTGCAAAAATAAGGGTGATTTTTAAGATTTTTACCAAAAAACCTAAAATAGGTTCAAAAAATGCCGAAATAGGTTGCAAATAGTGCTTATCTCATCGTAACTAGTTCGCAAAAAAATAGATAAAAACCTAAAAAAACTCTCTCTACTTATATGTATTTAATCGAAGCACACATAAAATTGTGGTGAATTTTCTATTGAATAAACTTGATGTTGTAATTAAAAGAAATAATAAGAAGATTAAACTTGTTTACATAAAACATTAAATGTAAAAATATATTCTTCAATTATTTAAACAAAATTTATTTTTATTAAATTTAATAAATTAATTAAATTTAAAAATTTATGCTAAATATTATTCAACAATTTGTTAACAAGCTATTACCAGAATTTAGTAAATTAATTAGTTTTATTACGAAAATTGTTGTATTAACATTAATTTAAAATATTAAAGTAAAAATAATTTAAAATCTATTAATAATTAACATTCATGATAATTAAACTATTAATAATTATAAATATATAACAGTTTAGCGAAAAAGAAATTTTGAATATATTGAATGATTCAAGTAAAATGCTGCTATTCGGGTGTATCAGCAGATATTTGTTGTCCTTCCGGTAAGCCATTATTAACTTCCAATCGCGAAGTTGAAGTTGCTGCTGATTCTTGCTGCTGTTCAACAGAAGCACAATTTTAATTTATTTATATTAACGTAATCTTTATAATAATTAATAAATTATTTATTAATACTTTCAAATTGTATAATTTTAACATTAATTTATAATAAAATCCTAAAGTTTTTTAGTCTCCTTAATATAAACTCCATATCTTATTTTAATAACTTAATTTATAATAAAATATATTTTATTTAAAAAATAATAAAAATTCAAAGATTTTTATTTTATTCAGATCTTTCATTCTTATAGTTAAAAATTCCTTGTATGGTTCAAATAATTTTTAAAAATTTTCTGTATCTCGTGACGGGAACCATATAATTTCTTGTTAAATGTTTTTGAATATAAATTATCAATAATTTTTTGCGTTATGAAAGAGAAAATATCTTTCAATAAAATTAAATGTAGATTTAAACAATCGATTTTTAATTGTTTTAAATTTGCTTATCTAATGTTTGCTTCCGATGGAGTCTAAACTGATATCTTATTTACAGAGTTTGTTCAAGTTGTATAATTTCTATTATTAATTAATACATACATAGAATTCTGAAGTTATCAGTAGTTGTTTCGTTCATTCTATTTATTATTCGCATGAAAAATTTAATTTTGTTTATAAAATTTTTAAACTTTAATTTTTTCTAAGTAAATGTATCTAGAAAATTCTGTCATTTTTCCGGAAAAAAAGATCAATAAACAATGAATTTTCAAATGTAATTGTAGCATATTCACGTTCAGATGTGTTGTTTAGTAAATTTTTATAAAAAAATTGAAAAATAGAAAAAAATTGAATTTTGAAAATTTTTGTCTCCTTAATTGAATTTTAAAAATTCTTAGTCGTAGTAGTTGTTTTGTTCATTTTATTTATTAATATAAACTCAATAGTTTATTTTGATAATGCAGTTTTAAACAATCAGTTAATTTTGAAGTATAATTAATCATTTTTTGTAAAACAAGTAGACTAATGTCAAGTGTTTGCAGAGTATTAACTGTATTTACAACAAATTTTATGTAATATAATTACAAAGTATTTCTCTATAGAGATCGGACGTATCTAATATTTTATAACAACATACGATATGTTTTCTGCTGAAAACTGAAGAATCATCAAATGCATCAAATGAATGCACCAACGAAACACCGTTTTGCACATTTTGAGAACTGAAAAATAAATGTGTACAACTCTAATAAAGATTATTTCGAAAAACCTAAAAATAAATAAAAAAATATTTTGAAAAAGATAATAAAAATACCGAGGTGTGTAGTCAACGCCTAGATGTTTTATTATACGAATAAATTTTGTGCAACAAAATTTTTTAATTTTGTGTCAAGTTGTTTATTCTTAATTAAAAAATTTTCACTTTTACTTTTATGACATGCTTATTTTTGATAATTCAGATCATTAATAAGATTCCAGCACGTAAATCGTTTATTATATAAAATTAAACAGACCGGCATAATGTAAAAATTTCTCTTTGCCAATGCTTGTTTGCATATAGTATTTACAAAATATCCTCTATCCTCCAGTTCTTTGTTGAAATATTTTTTGTAATTCTAGAACATAGAAAAAACATAAATTATTGCTATTTTTATTGGATAGGACCTATTTATTTGAAGATTACTTGCAACTATAAATGTTGTTGTCGTTGTTAGCTCTGATAGATTTTATTATGAGAGTGATGAGATGTCAAGTGAATTACTAAATTTTTTAATAAATTTTTATTTTGGAAGTTTTATTTAACTATTTAAAATATTTCTTTTAAAAATATTTTTATCATTCAGAAATATATATATAAAATAATAGTAACAATGCAAATAATAAAACAAAATTAAATAGAACAATTATGCCATAAAATTTATTCAACATTCCATTAAAATTTTAACTGAAATTTAGAATGTAGTTTCTGCATACATTTAAGTATTAGATAAACTGTGTATTAGATATTAAACTGTGTATTAGATTACACCCTTAATAAAATCTCATCTATTTGGAATTATTTTTAAAAATAAAAAATAAAGGTGCTTAATATCAACTTTTTTTAAACTGGGCTTGCCCTTATTTTTCTTTTATTTTCTCTTTAACATTTTTTATTATCAATTAATTGAAATCTTTTGTTCTTTAAATTTATTTGTTGTTTTAACTAGAGTAAGTCGAGTACCGAGTAATAGGGAAAAAACGGAGCTCGAGTAATCCGAGTTTGAAAAACCCGAGTTCGAGCTCGAGCTCAACTTTTTAAGCCGAGCTCGAGTTCGAGTAGTCGAGTAATCGAGTAATTTTTATAAAACAGAATTTTAAAAAAATTTTTAACAAAAACAATACTTCTACTCATTATCAGTACTGGGTATTGGGCATTTGTTGGCAGTAATGCGGTAGATCATCATCCAAATCTGAGTTATTTTCGTTAATCCGTCTATATCCCTCCTAATCGGCCGAAATTCCATGATATGCACCAGAGATGGGTCGGAATTCCGATTTCCGACTTCGGATTTCCGACGTTTTTTCCTTCCGATTTACGATTTCCGAAATTTTGGAAAAATTTTCGTGGATTTGTGCAGATTAAGGGGATATCGAGTGATAAGAGGAATGAGATGGATATCAAGGGATTAAGCGGGATTTGGGCCGATTATAGTGATAGGGTGTATTAGGAGCAAAATCTGGGAAATTCTGAAGATTAATGAGGATATCGTCGGATTAGGTATTTTGTCGAAAGGTTGACTTAAATTTTGAGGATTTCTGAAGGCCAAGTGAGGTGGGAACACCCAACAGAAGGCCAGATCCCTCGCTATTCCCTTAGATCCCTTGAAATATCCGGATATCACTAAAATCCAACTTCTTGATTCAATCCTCCGATATAAACAAATCTTCCTTTTTTAGCGCCGCAGGCGAAAATTTCAAGAATTTTGCTTGGCCAGAGAGCAGAATTTCTTCTTTTTTCAGCGCCGCAGGCGAAAATTTTGAGAATTTTGGAAGATCCTTAAGCTAAAAATCTTCCTTTCTGCGCCGCAGATAGGGGCATAAAAATACTCGGTTTTAACCGAGTACGTCGAGTAGGAAATTTCCGAGCTCGAGTAATCCGAGTATCATGATCCCGAGTTCCGAGTCGAGTAATTACGCAAAAAACCCGAGCGGTCGAGTCGAGTAACTCGAACTCGCTCGAACTCGACTTACTCTAGTTTTAACAAATATATTTCATTTTTAGAAATTAAATTAATATTAGTTATATGATCATTTTTTGTTGTTGAACTTCTTCATTTTTTTAAAGTTGTTGCATGATCATTGAACTAAAAAATTTTTGAAAAATTTTTAAATTTAAAGAGACATTATGTTTTTTTTCTTCATTATTATCCATTAATATATCAGTCAACTAAAAAAAATTTATAAATTAAAAAATACATTATTTTTTCATCATTCTTCCATTAATATTTATTAACAATTGTCTAAAAAATTAAAAAATTCATCATTTGTTTCTTCTAACCATATTTTCTCTTTTATATTCTTAATTTAAATAATTAAAATTTTTGTTTTTTAAAACTTACAATACGACCAAGAGAATAGAATTATAATAGTACAACATTAGAAATCAATAAAACTTTCTAATTGCGTAAATTTATGATTATTGTAGAAAGACAACAAGGACGATTGTATAAAGATTTTGGAAGGCATTTATATGTATAACTGACTAATAAATAGACTAATCATATCAATATAAAATGATGACAGAAAATAAATTTATGCTTTTACAAATAATAACGATTAAAAAACAAAGGAAAAATAGAATCTTCCAAATTATTCGCAAAACTAAGATTCGTACTAAACTATGTATGAAGAACTATGTATAACTACAGGACAATAGGTGTAGTATAAAGAGAGATGTAGTATAAGTGGATGAGGTGTCGTATAAGTTAGATTTGAATTTACTTTCATAAATTTAATCTATTCCAAATAAAAATTTTTTCCAAAAAATACTCAATAATTCGGAATTGTTCTTCAAAATGCGGACCTGTTTTGGCATTTTTCTGATTTTTTTGAATCCATTTTACTACCTCAAAAAACCTAAAATAGGAACCTATTTCTCAATTTTTCGGGCCTAAAATTTCGACTCTACTAATAATTCACAAACATTTATCACAAATTTTTCTTAATATCTACAAAATTAACAGATAATTAAAAATTAAATCTTAAAAATTATTATTAAGATTAATCTTCGTATGCTTCGACATCAATGTTCGCAAACAACATATAGTGAGGTTTACACGTATTGGGCCACCCTGTAAATTCAATGAGGCGAGGTATCGACACCGTGAGGGTTCGACTTGTCGTTGCCAGTATTAATAATATCCAATAATGACACAGTAACTATGAAATTAATTTGTTTTTTTTAATTGTGGACGCGTATTAATTTACGTATTAAATAAATAAATAAATAAATAATATAATAAGCGCCCTAGGCTCTTAATCGAAGAGTCAGCCAAAAATCAAACTGCAATATTCTTTACATGCTAATATTATTAAATTTAATAATTATTTGATATATTTAATCTTAGAAATTTTGATAAACAGATTTTGGTTGTTATTTTATTTCATTTCCTCAGCAATACTTCATATCGACATAATCCTCATCTAAATAACTAGACATCAAGAAAAAAATGATAATAAATAATGTGGTCTTGTGTGGTCTTATGGAAGGCTTTTGTGGTCTTACTGGAAGGCTTTTTTTTATTTTTGTTAATAAAATTTTATTTTTATTATTTAGAAAAGTCATTAAAACTGAGCCATCAAAGAATACTGCTTTTGCCATTTCGGTTTGATAAGTTATTCTAAGATTATTTTTATAATGTGGAATAATTTACTGATATTTTTTACTGGTCGTCCAAAAATATTCAATATTTTATATAAAAATCAATTAAATACCAAATTTATTTTCAAAACTCATAATAAACAAAATATTGATAAACCATTAAAATAAAAATAATTTTTACTTAGTTAACAAATAAGGAAGGAATTGGGCATCAAACAACCATTAATTAATTACAAAAATTGAATGAAAAACGAGTGGGGATGTAGTAAAAATAATTTTTATAAATTTTAATTTAAAAAATAGTTTTGGAAAAAAATTTTGGATTATTTAAAATGTATTGATTTTAAACAATTGAAAATAAAAAATTGAGAATTGAAGAACAAAAATAGAAGTTAAAGAATTGGAAGACTTTCCATGAAGTCAATCAAAATATATTTAAATAAAATAAATTAAATCACTTACTTATACACAATTATCACATATTATTAAAAATTTAATTAGTATATTTAATATAATTTTAATGTATTTTATTTATAAAAGTTGAATTTCCTGAATGTCAAAGCAAACAAATCGGGGAATCAGAAGTGGGTAAAATTTATTTAAATTATTTATAATATATCAGTTATTCTTAAATTTGATCATCGTTTTTTTATAAAAATAAAATTTCGTTATACTTGTTTTATGTATAAAAATTTGAAAAGAAGTAAAAATAATTTAAAAAGTATCAAGTGGACACAAAAAATATGCAAATTAAAAAACATAATCTTTTGATAGTATCTATTTATAGCTAATTTTAAAAAATATCCACAGACACACTCATTCTTTTTGCATATACAGAGTTAATTAAATGATTGGCAGATTTTTTTATCCGGTTACTTTTATAATACCGATTTTTTCAATAACTAGTTGCTTTTTAAATCGTAATTTGAATTTTTCCTCTTTTCTAAAATTATATTGATTTAATCAGTTTTTATAAATTAATTTACTTCGTTTCACCTAGTATTTCGAATTATTATACTTATACTTTTTCTTGTATTCTTACTGCTCATAGTTAAAATAAATAATAAAAAGATAAAAACAAATAAATACAAAACGAAAACCACTTTACGTTTTTTACTTTTTTTATATAAATTGAAATAAAAAAAATAAAATATATGCGTAATAAAAATATGTATTTACAGAAATTTATTAAATTATACATTAGCATCTTTTAAATATTAACATAATTTTCTTAATGAGTAAACTCATAAATTAATTTATGAGCTCTTTGAAATAATCCAAAGTTTCTAAAAATAAATAATAGTAATAATAAAAATAAATATAAATTAATATTAAAACATGGATATTATAAATATAAATGAAGATCATAAATGAACATAATAATAAAAATGAATATTAACATTTTTATACAAACTTCAATTCTTAAATAATTTGAATCACTTTATACTATTATAAAATAGTAAAATCCAATTAAAAAATTAAAAAATCTATTTGAAAGTAAACAAATTACTTACAAATCAAAAATAAGTATAATTTAATCTTAAAATTTCCGGATAACCATAATTATAAATAATTATTACGGAAATAACCAAATCATATTTTCATTTACATATATTTTCCAGAAATAGATTTAAAAAATAATTTTATTGTAATTTATTCTTTATTAAAAAATCTTTTATTACAGATTTTTTCCTTTATAAAAAAATTTATTTATACAAGTTTGTTTGCACATCTTTATGTGAAAACAAAAATTTTAAAAATTATTCTGTAAATATAGAGTTATTCATCTTTTCTTTGCATTTGAAAAGCAACATAGAAAAAACATTTTGTAAAAAATTTTGTCTTTAAAGTTCCATATTTTTATATTTTTTTATTAAAGCTTGTTTTATCTTTAAAGAAAAATTTGCACCTGAAAATATGGTTATTTTTACTTAAGAAATTAGAAATTTTTTTATAAAATATCAGAGAATAGTCAGAAATATACTACTTATAATATAAAAATTACATTTAAAAAATTACAATAAATAAAGGGATTAAAAAATTTAAAGATTTATTTTAATTTATTTTAATTTGTTTAATTATTTTAATTTTTTAAAGTTGAGTGAAATGAGTCTTAATGAGTTGTTTTAAATTGTTAAAGAGAGCATTATAGGGCCGATAGTGCTAAAAAATCAAAAAATATATTTATCAAAATATATTTATATAATATAGTATTTACAAAATTTACTTCTAATAAATTTTTACGCAAAGTTTAAACAAAATTAAATCTTGACCAAACAAGATCATCACTGATTTTTTACACAATTTAAAAAATATTTCCTTGTATAATATTCGTCTTTCGCCGATTTTCGCCTTTTTTGGACTTTCGTCTTTCGCCTTTCGCCGTTCGCTTTTCAAATTGACTTTCGCATTTTCGCCTTTCGCCGTTCGCTTTTTCGGTCGAAAGGCGAAATTTTTATACACCCCTAATGACGGCATGTGAGGAAAAGTTGGTAATTGGGAGAAGAAAAGAAAGGGAAAAACTGAGACGAGTGGGGATAAATATATATAATTTTCCTTTATTGAAAGTTAAGTAAGTTAGTGGTTAGGTTTCTAGACTTCAACTAGCGACCATTTTAGCATTGCTAGGTTCGACTCCAAATTTAGAGGCAAGATTTTAATTTATTATAAATAGAATGATTATGATTTTTCTTTGAAAAAATTATTTTTTTCTCTCCTAATTCTCAAAGAAATCTGGCTTAAGGATCCTCTGAAATTTTCAAAAATTGCGCCCATGGCGCAGAAAAGGGAATACTTTTGGCTTAAGGGTCTTCCAAAATTTTCAAAATCTTCCCGTATCCTCTATCCTTCGATATCTTCAAATTCCCCAACATCCCGCATAATCATCAAATCGTCCGATATCCTTCTTATTCCCTTTATATAACTCGATATCCCTCATAATTAGGCTTGTAGGAGATTTTTCAGGATCCACCAACACTTTTGAAATTATTCTAAAATACGGCTAAAAAAGAGAATATTGACTTTTTAGCCTTTAGATATCCCCTCAAATCCCTTGATATCCCCTATATCCGTCCAATACTAATAGGGATTGTAACACTCAAATGATGCTTTGATTTGCAACCAAAGCTTTGATTTGACCGATCTTTAGAGTCATATTATCATAGCGGAAAAATTTTAAAAAATTTCGCCTTTCGTCTTTCGCCTTTCGCCGATTTTCGCCTTTTTTGGACTTTTGCCTTTCGTCTTTCGCCGTTCGCTTTTTAAATTGACTTTCGCATTTTCGCCTTTCGTCTTTCGCTTTTTAAATCGACTTTCGCCTTTTCGCCTTTCGCTTTTTAAAATCACTTTCGGCACACCCCTGGTGTGTATTAGCAAATACAATAGATTATTATTGAAAATACATTATATATTACTTAGTATTTTAGCAAATATTTAATCAAATATAAATATTTAAAAATAATTTATGTTAACATAAAATTAAAATTCAGACTGTAAAACAAAATAAATTGCTTTAATAATGTTGGGCGAAGGAGTTGAAAATTTAACAAATTTAAACAAAGATCTAACAAAAATAAACAAGCATAAGTTATCTTATCTGAGCAAGAAAATGCTATTGATGTTAAAAAAAGGAGCCAAACAAGGAAGAATGTAAGATGTTTATATTACTTTTTGAAAAATATCCATACCTCCAAATATATAAAAAGGAGGATTTAAAAAAAGATTTGTCAGTCCATAATAGATATGGGTATATTAATTCCAAATTTGAAAACGTTCGCGCCAGTCATGTGATTCATGACTCTTCTTATACAAAAAACAAAAAAGGGAATTCTATATTTTTTAAAAATAGAATTGTATCAAGTCATAGATCTCTGCATAGTCAACATACTTTTGTAAACATAATAAAATTTCTAACCTAGATTTTATAATAACATTATAATGTATTTTAAATTTTTACTTAATAAATTTTTGATAGTAAAAAAACAAACTTGGTTTTTTCAGTTCAAAGACGTGAATTACCAGTCAGACCTTCCAAAGAATAACAGGAAAATTAAGATAAGAAAAATTAAATATACTGGAATTATTTATAAATTAAATATTTATACAGTGAAATTTTATATACCTACATTAAATATACTAGAAAAACTAATTTTAAGAATTATATTAAAATAATAAAAAGATATTTTTAAGTGTATCTCAATTAAAAGAAAAAATATTGAAGATAATATAATAATCAAATTAAAAATAAAAAATAAGCGCCGAAGGCGGGAAATTTTACTGAAAATACACGTCAAGGTCACAAATTTTTGTATAGCAATCGATTATATGTATAATAGCTCATGTTGAAATAAAATGTATATTTATTGTATGGCCGAACAACAGATTTAAAGTTAAATGGAATCTATTTTTAATAAATGTTTTTAACTTTGAAAATGATGGACATTTAATTAATTTCAATGTAAAATACACAATAAAGAAAAAAATCGCATGGAATTATTTAATGTTAATCAACGTTGGAAGTAATATTGAGAAGGCAATCAAATTAGAAGTAAATAGTAATTATTCAATGCTTTATATTTTATCCCAATTAACTTTGAGAAAATCTATTTGATAAGATCTTTTCTTTGAATGAGTTAGTAATAATAAAATATAAAGTTTTAAAAATATTTTTAGATTAAATTGTTTGTTGGAGGTACATAAAATTTTTATTATTTTATTATAACTGAAAATTGAAAAAAAACCTGAACTTTAAACGAAAATTAACAATAATTAATTCAATATAAAATTAAAATCTTTAAATAAAATTATAGAATCCAATTGATGACCAAATTGAAATCATCAAGTTCTTGGCGCAAAGCAACAAGGACTACCTTTTCATGTAAATAGCTGGACTCAAGTTAAGTGGCGTCAAAATGTAAATATAATTTTCTACGAAGAATGTAAACTGCCCCATGGGTAAATTGATTAATTAAATTTTTATAATATGTATTATTCTATCTTGTCGACTTTTTAAAATACAAATAAATTTACTTATTAATTAAGATAAAAAATAATAGTTAAATTTAATTTAGGTAAATTTCTATAATAGTTAAATTATTTTTTAAATTTATTTACATCTTGCTGCATTTGAGTTTGCTGTCAATGAATGATATTTTATTATTTAATATTTACAGAATTGGATAGAAATTTATTAATAAAAATTTACGATTTTAAGCATAGGCAGCAGGGGTGCAGCTCGTCTCGCTTCTCGCCTCTCGCTTCTCGCTTTTTCTCGCCTTTTTGGGCAGTCTCGCCTCTCGCTTCTCGCTCTCGCTTTTTCTCAAAAAAACGAGAATTAAGCGAGAATTTTTTATCCCTTTATTTTTCTAATTTTTATTTTCAAGGAATAAATAAATGAGATGTCAAAGATTTGGAATTATTTCACACTCTCTGGACGAATTGCATTCTGTAAAGAATGTGATTATAAAAAAGATTTTCCGCCAAGAGCACCAACAACGACATTGGCAACACATTTAAAAAGTAAGCACCCGGAAAAACACAAACAATTTTTGGATCAATCAACAGAAGTAAAGGAAAAATCGAACAAGGAAAAGGAAAAGCAAATTACACTCAAAAGAAGTTTTGAGATTCAGTCATCTTCAAAAGAAGATAATAATGAAGTAACATTGAAACAAATGCGTATTGATTTATGTGCTCAGATTTCTGTTGTTTCGGGTTATTGTCCATAAATTGGAAAAGGACCAAGAAAATTATCCAAATATAAAAAAAACAATTGTAAATGGTTTAAAATCAAGAATGAATAATAATTTAAAAATATACGATTATAAGTATGATTTATAAAAATATGTATACTATTTAATTTAGGCAAATAAAATTTTTACAATTTTTTTAAAATTCTCGCTTCTCGCCTCTCGCTTCTCGCTTTTTCTCGCCTTTTTTGGTAGTCTCGCCTCTCGCTTCTCGCTCTCGCTTTTTAATTTTCATTCTCGCTTCTCGTTTTCTCGTTCTCGCTTTTCAAAATTCAATTCGCTGCACCCCTGATAGGCAGAACATAAAGATAATCATTCAAAAACTATCAGTTCCCTAGGGAAAATTGTGAAAATAATATATATAAAATAATTATATAAATAATACAAAAGTTAGAAATAAATATATAAAACACATAATTTCACACATAATAAACACTAGGAATCGAAGTCCGCTCATTTTTCTTCTTTCCCTTTAGTTTGTAAAGTTGTGAAAATAAACAAGTTTTTGTTGCATATTTTCTAAATAGTTAAAATAAATTTCTTAAAGAGTTATTTTATAAAGTTATGTATAAATTTCATATTTTAATAAACTTCTGGTGAAATATAAATTTTATTTGTAATAGTGTTTTTACTGTTATGTCAATTTTTTGCAAATTTCTGCAACTTATTACAAATTAATATTTTTGGCCCCTGCAATTTTCTACAGATTTTTACGACTGGGTAAAATTTTGTTGTATTTTTTAATAATTATAAAATTTTAATTATTATAAAGCAGACATTTTATGTTTAAGGCAATCTTCAAATCTAGATTTAAATATTCGAATTTTAAAATTTAAATTCATTTAACTTCTTGAATTATAAGGATTTTATATAATATAAAAAAAGTTTTAACCGATAAATAACAGAATATAAATATTTTCTATGTTTAAAAATATAAAGATAAAAATAATTTTTTAAAAATTATTTTAAAATAATACGTCTATAAGTAATTAACAATTCAGTTATTATTAAGCTAGACTTAGAAGATAAATGTTACGTTTTACCTTCCCCAAAAAAACTAGCAGTTTGTGCAACAATACGGCTGGCAGCACATCTCTTTCACCCTTTTCTTCCAAAATCTGTTTCTCATAAATAACATTTTGTATCTACATTTGTTGATGAAGAAATTGAACAGGAAGTTAAGCAAATTCGTTCTGATTAATTTATCTGAAATGGTTCTAATTTTGTTTAGAACAATTATTGTTATTTACCTGTACTTCTAACCAATATTGACTTGTACGATGTTTTTGTTGCATTCGTGTTCTTGTAAAACTTGCTATTTTAACGGCTTTAATTTTTTCTAAGATAATATTATTTGTAGCGTATTTTAATTTAACTAATACTTTTTATTTCTTTAAGAAATACCTACATATTTTAGATAGAATGCTCAATTCAACATAGTCGTCGTAAAACAAAATCAGTCTAAGATCAAAAGAGAGAGTCACCACCTACGGTGGAAAATTCCTAAATTTTTTAAGTTAAATTATGAAGATTGTATGTAACATTAAAAGACATTTAAAAATTATAGACTTTTACAACCGTTCTCTTTCCAGTCGAAGATCCAGCTTCTGAACTACTTAAACTACTAACACCTCACAACTTTAAATTAAAAAATTTTTCTTTAATTTTATATTGAAATTCAATATCTCTACTCAATTGACTTAAATCAAAACTATTACTATGGGTTGAAGAACATTGATTTTATCCTACTTTATCTATTGGAGAACAATTTCTAGTATAACAAGGCGAAAATGTAGTTGACTTTGAAGGAGAAGAATTTGAAAGTAAAGGAATTCCAAAAAGAAAACCAAGAGGTTTTAAATTATCTATCTGAAGAATATGTTCTCAATATTTTTAAGAATTTCTTGCACTATACATCTCCTAAAATTTGCTGACCTCGCGTCGCAATGTCAGCAATATTTAATTCGGTCGGAACATATTTCCATTTAATTTCAGGTGACTTTCTAATTTCTTCTATTCTTCTTTTAGGGCGACTGTCATACTAGTTGCGGTTAATCTTAAATCATTCCATTCCGATGTACGACCAGGACGAAGAGATACTAAATTATTGATGGTTTCATTTTGTGTTTCAATTATTATTTTTATATCCAATTCTAAATCCCATTTTGGACATTTAAAAATTTCCAACACTTTTGCTTCATTTGTGGGTATGGCGGAATATTTATAAAATAAACAGGCGGGTATTACATAAAAACATCCGTTTGCCCATCCGCCTTCGGTTTCCAACATCTGGTTATTTTTGGGTAATTATTTTTATCCGTTTCTAATTCCTCAATTGTCTCATTCATTTTTAAAGAACTACATTTCATTTCTGTGCATGACCCTGTATAGGGGCATCTCCACCCCGAAATAATTTGAATATCATAGGATCGTGAATAATATTTTTCCGCTTTTACACATTTTGCTTTTATGCGATTCATTAGAAATTTCATTGATCCAACTGAATTGCCTTGATAATCTTGTAAAAGAATATCGATTTCTTGTTCGTTGGGATTAAAATTCATTACCAAAACATTTTCAAAAAGGCAATTTCTATACCCCATTTTATTTATTGTACACTTTTCTTGTTCTGCTGTTATAGTCGTTAAACTTTTTGTATTTTGCACTAGCGAGATGAAAATTAAAACAGCTACTTTCATTGGCAGCCTTTTGTTTCTGTCACTTTTTAGTAATTTTTCTTTTTTACTCTTTTCTAATTCACTTCCTTCTCTTTTGCGATTTTGTTTTTTGTAGAAAATTAAAATTTAGAATTAGGAATAAGAAGTTTTCGACAATATTTTTCTTTTTCACATTTTTCTATTATAAGAAGTTTTCGACAATATTTTTCTTTTTCACATTTTCTATTATTGCTTTTATTTTAGTAGAATAACTTTACCGAAGAAAATTGAAATTTAGAATTAGGAATAAGAAGTTTTCGACAATATTTTTCTTTTTCACATTTTTCTATTATTGCTTTTATTTTAGTAGAATAACTTTACTAAATGAATTGTTTATTTCTGATTCAAAAAGAATAGCTATATTAGAGAAAGAAAATGAAAAGATAATAGAAAGTTTTAAATGTCCAACATATCGCTCAGCTCTGGAATTTAATACTTGTAAAATTGACCCAATGATATGTGACTTTAATGCAGCAGACCACAATGTCGCTTGTTTGTGTAATGAATTATTAGATTTAGACCAGATTTTTCCCAACGAATTGACACTACCTTTCGAACATAACGCTATTTTATTAAATGTTGAGAAAGGAACAATTACTGCCGCACCGGATTTTTCCGCAGTTCAAATACACACACAAATTAAAGGTCTAACCCTTAAAACAGAAATTTTAACAAATAAATGCAAAATAACACACGCACAACTTTATGGATGTTACAATTGCCAAAAAGGCGCAAAATTAAAAATGACGTGTGTTACAGATTTCGGCAACTCCTTGGGAAATATAATTTGCCCTTCCTTAAATACATTCACGATTTGTAACCCAAAGGGCGAAAATAGAACAATTTCAGTACATTTAAATCATGCCATTATAAAAGAAACTTGCGAAATATTTTGCGGTTCTTCCAGCTTTAAATTTGAATTAAATGCCGAATTGGATCATCCTGAAGGCTCTGTTGGAACAGCTTGGAAGGAAAACCATGAGAGCTGGATGGAAGAAATATCCACTATTGACTTAACCCATTTACTTAAATATTTAATTTTTCCTCGATATCTTCTCATATTAATTGTCTCTCTAATCTTCCTACTCTTCCTTTGCTATTGTTTACTTCCTTTTATAATTAACCGCCTTATCTTTAAACTTTGGAAATTTATTTGCGCGCGGAGTGTCGTGACCGACCCCGGAAAATTTATTTAAAACATTAAAATATTATTATTTTTTATGAATCATTATTTTGTATTATTTTTTATATATTTTTTACGAATTTTTGCATCTTCAAATTAATCATCACATTTTTTGATATTCTTTAACATTTTCCTCAACCTTATTTTCAGCCTTATATAAACATTTACATTATTGTTATATTAAGCTTATTCATTGCTTCATTATTCATTTTTCTCCCTTCAACTGGTTTTAACCCTAACATTCTAACATAAATCTTTTTTGGAATAAATTTTAAATAAATTAATTTTGGTTAAATTTTTGGTTTGGAAATCTATTGGTAAAGATTTGGTAAATTAAATAAATTTAACCCTTGTTACAAATTTGGTTGTAACAATTATTGCTTTTATTTTAGTAGAATAACTTTACCGAAATAAATTGAAATATAGATTTAGGAATAAGAAGTTTTCGACAATATTTTTCTTTTTCACATTTTTCTATTATTGCTTTTATTTTAGTAGAATAACTTTACAGAAGAAAATTGAAATTTAGTTTTAGGAATAAGAAGTTTTCGACAATATCTTTCTTTTTCACATTTTTCTATTATTGCTTTTATTTTAGTAGAATAATTTTACCGAAGAAAATTGAAATTTAGAATTAGGAATAAGAAGATTTCGACAATATTTTTCTTTTTCACATTTTTCTATTATTGCTTTTATTTTAGTAGAATAACTTTACCGAAGAAAATTGAAATTTAGAATTAGGAATAAGAAGTTTTCGACAATATTTTTCTTTTTCACATTTTTCTATTATTGCTTTTATTTTAGTAGAATAATTTTACCGAAGAAAATTGAAATTTAGTTTTAGGAATAAGAAGTTTTCGACAATATTTTTCTTTTTCACATTTTTCTATTATTGCTTTTATTTTAGTAGAATAATTTTACCGAAGAAAATTGAAATTTAGTTTTAGGAATAAGAAGTTTTCGACAATATTTTTCTTTTTCACATTTTTCTATTATTGCTTTTATTTT
This sequence comes from Meloidogyne incognita, assembly GCA_036172945.1. NCBI lineage: Eukaryota > Metazoa > Nematoda > Chromadorea > Rhabditida > Meloidogynidae > Meloidogyne > Meloidogyne incognita. The sequence goes on from JARQAC010000013.1 coordinate 4,017,794, forward strand.
AGTAGAATAATTTTATCGAAGAAAATTGAAATTTAGTTTTAGGAATAAGAAGTTTTCGACAATATTTTTCTTTTTCACATTTTTCTATTATTGCTTTTATTTTAGTAGAATAATTTTACCGAAGAAAATTGAAATTTAGAATTAGGAATAAGAAGTTTTCGACAATATTTTTCTTTTTCACATTTTTCTATTATTGCTTTTATTTTAGTAGAATAATTTTACCGAAGAAAATTGAAATTTAGATTTAGGAATAAGAAGTTTTCGACAATATTTTTCTTTTTCACATTTTTCTATTATTGCTTTTATTTTAGTAGAATAATTTTACCGAAGAAAATTGAAATTTAGATTTAGGAATAAGAAGTTTTCGACAATATTTTTCTTTTTCACATTTTTCTATTATTGCTTTTATTCTAGTAGAATAACTTTACCGAAGAAAATTGAAATTTAGAATTAGGAATAAGAAGTTTTCGACAATATTTTTCTTTTTCACATTTTTCTATTATTGCTTTTATTTTAGTAGAATAACTTTACCGAAGAAAATTGAAATTTAGAATTAGGAATAAGAAGTTTTGGACAATATTTTTCTTTTTCACACTTTTCTATTATTGCTTTTATTTTAGTAGAATAATTTTACCGAAGAAAATTGAAATTTAGAATTAGGAATAAGAAGTTTTCGACAATATTTTTCTTTTTCACATTTTTCTATTATTGCTTTTATTTTAGTAGAATAATTTTACCGAAGAAAATTGAAATTTAAAATTAGGAATAAGAAGTTTTCGACAATATTTTTCTTTTTCACATTTTTCTATTATTGCTTTTATTTTAGTAGAATAATTTTACCGAAGAAAATTGAAATTTAGATTTAGGAATAAGAAGTTTTCGACAATATTTTTCTTTTTCACATTTTTCTATTATTGCTTTTATTTTAGTAGAATAATTTTACCGAAGAAAATTGAAATTTAGATTTAGGAATAAGAAGTTTTCGACAATATTTTTCTTTTTCACATTTTTCTATTATTGCTTTTATTTTAGTAGAATAATTTTACCGAAGAAAATTGAAATTTAGAATTAGGAATAAGAAGTTTTCGACAATATTTTTCTTTTTCACATTTTTCTATTATTGCTTTTATTTTAGTAGAATAACTTTACCGAAGAAAATTGAAATTTAGAATTAGGAATAAGAAGTTTTCGACAATATTTTTCTTTTTCACATTTTTCTATTATTGCTTTTATTTTAGTAGAATAATTTTACCGAAGAAAATTGAAATTTAGATTTAGGAATAAGAAGTTTTCGACAATATTTTTCTTTTTCACATTTTTCTATTATTGCTTTTATTCTAGTAGAATAACTTTACCGAAGAAAATTGAAATTTAGAATTAGGAATAAGAAGTTTTCGACAATATTTTTCTTTTTCACATTTTTCTATTATTGCTTTTATTCTAGTAGAATAACTTTACCGAAGAAAATTGAAATTTAGAATTAGGAATAAGAAGTTTTCGACAATATTTTTCTTTTTCACATTTTTCTATTATTGCTTTTATTCTAGTAGAATAACTTTACCGAAGAAAATTGAAATTTAGATTTAGGAATAAGAAGTTTTCGACAATATTTTTCTTTTTCACATTTTTCTATTATTGCTTTTATTTTAGTAGAATAATTTTACCGAAGAAAATTGAAATTTAGAATTAGGAATAAGAAGTTTTCGACAATATTTTTCTTTTTCACATTTTTCTATTATTGCTTTTATTTTAGTAGAATAATTTTAACGAAGAAAATTGAAATTTAAAATTAGGAATAAGAAGTTTTCGACAATATTTTTCTTTTTCACATTTTTCTATTATTGCTTTTATTTTAGTAGAATAATTTTACCGAAGAAAATTGAAATTTAGAATTAGGAATAAGAAGTTTTCGACAATATTTTTCTTTTTCACATTTTTCTATTATTGCTTTTATTCTAGTAGAATAACTTTACCGAAGAAAATTGAAATTTAGATCTAGGAATAAGAAGTTTTCGACATATTTTTCTTTTTCACATTTTTCTATTATTGCTTTTATTTTAGTAGAATAATTTTACCGAAGAAAATTGAAATTTAGAATTAGGAATAAGAAGTTTTCGACAATATTTTTCTTTTTCACATTTTTCTATTATTGCTTTTATTCTAGTAGAATAACTTTACCGAAGAAAATTGAAATTTAGAATTAGGAATAAGAAGTTTTCGACAATATTTTTCTTTTTCACATTTTTCTATTATTGCTTTTATTTTAGTAGAATAATTTTACCGAAGAAAATTGAAATTTAGATTTAGGAATAAGAAGTTTTCGACAATATTTTTCTTTTTCACATTTTTCTATTATTGCTTTTATTTTAGTAGAATAATTTTACCGAAGAAAATTGAAATTTAGAATTAGGAATAAGAAGTTTTCGACAATATTTTTCTTTTTCACATTTTTCTATTATTGCTTTTATTTTAGTAGAATAACTTTACCGAAGAAAATTGAAATTTAGATCTAGGAATAAGAAGTTTTCGACAATATTTTTCTTTTTCACATTTTTCTATTATAGCTTTTATTCTAGTAGAATAACTTTACCGAAGAAAATTGAAATTTAGATCTAGGAATAAGAAGTTTTCGACAATATTTTTCTTCTTCACATTTTTCTATTATTGCTTTTATTTTAGTAGAATAATTTTACCGAAGAAAATTGAAATTTAGAATTAGGAATAAGAAGTTTTCGACAATATTTTTCTTTTTCACATTTTTCTATTATTGCTTTTATTCTAGTAGAATAACTTTACCGAAGAAAATTGAAATTTAGATCTAGGAATAAGAAGTTTTCGACAATATTTTTCTTTTTCACATTTTTCTATTATAGCTTTTATTCTAGTAGAATAATTTTACCGAAGAAAATTGAAATTTAGAATTAGGAATAAGAAGTTTTCGACAATATTTTTCTTTTTCACATTTTTCTATTATTGCTTTTATTTTAGTAGAATAATTTTAACGAAGAAAATTGAAATTTAAAATTAGGAATAAGAAGTTTTCGACAATATTTTTCTTTTTCACATTTTTCTATTATTGCTTTTATTTTAGTAGAATAATTTTACCGAAGAAAATTGAAATTTAGAATTAGGAATAAGAAGTTTTCGACAATATTTTTCTTTTTCACATTTTTCTATTATTGCTTTTATTCTAGTAGAATAACTTTACCGAAGAAAATTGAAATTTAGATCTAGGAATAAGAAGTTTTCGACATATTTTTCTTTTTCACATTTTTCTATTATTGCTTTTATTTTCATAGAATAATTTTACCGAAGAAAATTGAAATTTAGAATTAGGAATAAGAAGTTTTCGACAATATTTTTCTTTTTCACATTTTTCTATTATTGCTTTTATTCTAGTAGAATAACTTTACCGAAGAAAATTGAAATTTAGAATTAGGAATAAGAAGTTTTCGACAATATTTTTCTTTTTCACATTTTTCTATTATTGCTTTTATTTTAGTAGAATAACTTTACCGAAGAAAATTGAAATTTAGATTTAGGAATAAGAAGTTTTCGACAATATTTTTCTTTTTCACATTTTTCTATTATTGCTTTTATTTTAGTAGAATAATTTTACCGAAGAAAATTGAAATTTAGAATTAGGAATAAGAAGTTTTCGACAATATTTTTCTTTTTCACATTTTTCTATTATTGCTTTTATTTTAGTAGAATAATTTTAACGAAGAAAATTGAAATTTAAAATTAGGAATAAGAAGTTTTCGACAATATTTTTCTTTTTCACATTTTTCTATTATTGCTTTTATTTTAGTAGAATAATTTTACCGAAGAAAATTGAAATTTAGAATTAGGAATAAGAAGTTTTCGACAATATTTTTCTTTTTCACATTTTTCTATTATTGCTTTTATTCTAGTAGAATAACTTTACCGAAGAAAATTGAAATTTAGATCTAGGAATAAGAAGTTTTCGACATATTTTTCTTTTTCACATTTTTCTATTATTGCTTTTATTTTAGTAGAATAATTTTACCGAAGAAAATTGAAATTTAGAATTAGGAATAAGAAGTTTTCGACAATATTTTTCTTTTTCACATTTTTCTATTATTGCTTTTATTCTAGTAGAATAACTTTACCGAAGAAAATTGAAATTTAGAATTAGGAATAAGAAGTTTTCGACAATATTTTTCTTTTTCACATTTTTCTATTATTGCTTTTATTTTAGTAGAATAATTTTACCGAAGAAAATTGAAATTTAGATTTAGGAATAAGAAGTTTTCGACAATATTTTTCTTTTTCACATTTTTCTATTATTGCTTTTATTTTAGTAGAATAATTTTACCGAAGAAAATTGAAATTTAGAATTAGGAATAAGAAGTTTTCGACAATATTTTTCTTTTTCACATTTTTCTATTATTGCTTTTATTTTAGTAGAATAACTTTACCGAAGAAAATTGAAATTTAGATCTAGGAATAAGAAGTTTTCGACAATATTTTTCTTTTTCACATTTTTCTATTATAGCTTTTATTCTAGTAGAATAACTTTACCGAAGAAAATTGAAATTTAGATCTAGGAATAAGAAGTTTTCGACAATATTTTTCTTCTTCACATTTTTCTATTATTGCTTTTATTTTAGTAGAATAATTTTACCGAAGAAAATTGAAATTTAGAATTAGGAATAAGAAGTTTTCGACAATATTTTTCTTTTTCACATTTTTCTATTATTGCTTTTATTCTAGTAGAATAACTTTACCGAAGAAAATTGAAATTTAGATCTAGGAATAAGAAGTTTTCGACAATATTTTTCTTTTTCACATTTTTCTATTATAGCTTTTATTCTAGTAGAATAACTTTACCGAAGAAAATCGAAATTTAGATCTAGGAATAAGAAGTTTTCGACAATATTTTTCTTTTTCACATTTTTCTATTATTGCTTTTAGTTTAGTAGAATAATTTTATCGAAGAAAATTGAAATTTAGAATTAGGAATAAGAAGTTTTCGACAATATTTTTCTTTTTCACATTTTTCTATTATTGCTTTTATTTTAGTAGAATAATTTTACCGAAGAAAATTGAAATTTAGAATTAGGAATAAGAAGTTTTCGACAATATTTTTCTTTTTCACATTTTTCTATAATTGCTTTTATTTTAGTAGAATAACTTTACCGAAGAAAATTGAAATTTAGATTTAGGAATAAGAAGTTTTCGACAATATTTTTCTTTTTCACATTTTTCTATTATTGCTTTTATTTTAGTAGAATAACTTTACAGAAGAAAATTGAAATTTAGTTTTAGGAATAAGAAGTTTTCGACAATATTTTTCTTTTTCACATTTTTCTATTATTGCTTTTATTTTAGTAGAATAACTTTACCGAAGAAAATTGAAATTTAGATTTAGGAATAAGAAGTTTTCGACAATATTTTTCTTTTTCACATTTTTCTATTATTGCTTTTATTTTAGTAGAATAACTTTACCGAAGAAAATTGAAATTTAGATTTAGGAATAAGAAGTTTTCGACAATATTTTTCTTTTTCACATTTTTCTATTATTGCTTTTATTTTAGTAGAATAATTTTACCGAAGAAAATTGAAATTTAGAATTAGGAATAAGAAGTTTTCGACAATATTTTTCTTTTTCACATTTTTCTATTATTGCTTTTATTTTAGTAGAATAACTTTACCGAAGAAAATTGAAATTTAGAATTAGGAATAAGAAGTTTTCGACAATATTTTTCTTTTTCACATTTTTCTATTATTGCTTTTATTTTAGTAGAATAATTTTACCGAAGAAAATTGAAATTTAGATTTAGGAATAAGAAGTTTTCGACAATATTTTTCTTTTTCACATTTTTCTATTATTGCTTTTATTCTAGTAGAATAACTTTACCGAAGAAAATTGAAATTTAGAATTAGGAATAAGAAGTTTTCGACAATATTTTTCTTTTTCACATTTTTCTATTATTGCTTTTATTCTAGTAGAATAACTTTACCGAAGAAAATTGAAATTTAGAATTAGGAATAAGAAGTTTTCGACAATATTTTTCTTTTTCACATTTTTCTATTATTGCTTTTATTTTAGTAGAATAACTTTACCGAAGAAAATTGAAATTTAGATTTAGGAATAAGAAGTTTTCGACAATATTTTTCTTTTTCACATTTTTCTATTATTGCTTTTATTTTAGTAGAATAATTTTACCGATGAAAATTGAAATTTAGAATTAGGAATAAGAAGTTTTCGACAATATTTTTCTTTTTCACATTTTTCTATTATTGCTTTTATTTTAGTAGAATAATTTTAACGAAGAAAATTGAAATTTAAAATTAGGAATAAGAAGTTTTCGACAATATTTTTCTTTTTCACATTTTTCTATTATTGCTTTTATTTTAGTAGAATAATTTTACCGAAGAAAATTGAAATTTAGAATTAGGAATAAGAAGTTTTCGACAATATTTTTCTTTTTCACATTTTTCTATTATTGCTTTTATTCTAGTAGAATAACTTTACCGAAGAAAATTGAAATTTAGATCTAGGAATAAGAAGTTTTCGACATATTTTTCTTTTTCACATTTTTCTATTATTGCTTTTATTTTAGTAGAATAATTTTACCGAAGAAAATTGAAATTTAGAATTAGGAATAAGAAGTTTTCGACAATATTTTTCTTTTTCACATTTTTCTATTATTGCTTTTATTCTAGTAGAATAACTTTACCGAAGAAAATTGAAATTTAGAATTAGGAATAAGAAGTTTTCGACAATATTTTTCTTTTTCACATTTTTCTATTATTGCTTTTATTTTAGTAGAATAATTTTACCGAAGAAAATTGAAATTTAGATTTAGGAATAAGAAGTTTTCGACAATATTTTTCTTTTTCACATTTTTCTATTATTGCTTTTATTTTAGTAGAATAATTTTACCGAAGAAAATTGAAATTTAGAATTAGGAATAAGAAGTTTTCGACAATATTTTTCTTTTTCACATTTTTCTATTATTGCTTTTATTTTAGTAGAATAATTTTACCGAAGAAAATTGAAATTTAGAATTAGGAATAAGAAGTTTTCGACAATATTTTTCTTTTTCACATTTTTCTATTATTGCTTTTATTTTAGTAGAATAATTTTACCGAAGAAAATTGAAATTTAGATTTAGGAATAAGAAGTTTTCGACAATATTTTTCTTTTTCACATTTTTCTATTATTGCTTTTATTCTAGTAGAATAACTTTACCGAAGAAAATTGAAATTTAGAATTAGGAATAAGAAGTTTTCGACAATATTTTTCTTTTTCACATTTTTCTATTATTGCTTTTATTCTAGTAGAATAACTTTACCGAAGAAAATTGAAATTTAGAATTAGGAATAAGAAGTTTTCGACAATATTTTTCTTTTTCACATTTTTCTATTATAGCTTTTATTCTAGTAGAATAACTTTACCGAAGAAAATCGAAATTTAGATCTAGGAATAAGAAGTTTTCGACAATATTTTTCTTTTTCACATTTTTCTATTATTGCTTTTATTCTAGTAGAATAATTTTACCGAAGAAAATTGAAATTTAGAATTAGGAATAAGAAGTTTTCGACAATATTTTTCTTTTTCACATTTTTCTATTATTGCTTTTATTTTAGTAGAATAATTTTACCGAAGAAAATTGAAATTTAGAATTAGGAATAAGAAGTTTTCGACAATATTTTTCTTTTTCACATTTTTCTATAATTGCTTTTATTTTAGTAGAATAACTTTACCGAAGAAAATTGAAATTTAGATTTAGGAATAAGAAGTTTTCGACAATATTTTTCTTTTTCACATTTTTCTATTATTGCTTTTATTTTAGTAGAATAACTTTACAGAAGAAAATTGAAATTTAGTTTTAGGAATAAGAAGTTTTCGACAATATTTTTCTTTTTCACATTTTTCTATTATTGCTTTTATTTTAGTAGAATAACTTTACCGAAGAAAATTGAAATTTAGATTTAGGAATAAGAAGTTTTCGACAATATTTTTCTTTTTCACATTTTTCTATTATTGCTTTTATTTTAGTAGAATAACTTTACCGAAGAAAATTGAAATTTAGAATTAGGAATAAGAAGTTTTCGACAATATTTTTCTTTTTCACATTTTTCTATTATTGCTTTTATTTTAGTAGAATAATTTTACCGAAGAAAATTGAAATTTAGAATTAGGAATAAGAAGTTTTCGACAATATTTTTCTTTTTCACATTTTTCTATTATTGCTTTTATTTTAGTAGAATAATTTTACCGAAGAAAATTGAAATTTAGAATTAGGAATAAGAAGTTTTCGACAATATTTTTCTTTTTCACATTTTTCTATTATTGCTTTTATTCTAGTAGAATAACTTTACCGAAGAAAATTGAATTTTAGAATTAGGAATAAGAAGTTTTCGACAATATTTTTCTTTTTCACATTTTTCTTTTATTGCTTTTATTTTAGTAGAATAATTTTACCGAAGAAAATTGAAATTTAGAATTAGGAATAAGAAGTTTTCGACAATATTTTTCTTTTTCACATTTTTCTATTATTGCTTTTATTTTAGTAGAATAATTTTACCGAAGAAAATTGAAATTTAGAATTAGGAATAAGAAGTTTTCGACAATATTTTTCTTTTTCACATTTTTCTATTATTGCTTTTATTCTAGTAGAATAACTTTACCGAAGAAAATTGAAATTTAGATTTAGGAATAAGAAGTTTTCGACAATATTTTTCTTTTTCACATTTTTCTATTATTGCTTTTATTTTAGTAGAATAATTTTACCGAAGAAAATTGAAATTTAGAATTAGGAATAAGAAGTTTTCGACAATATTTTTCTTTTTCACATTTTTCTATTATTGCTTTTATTTTAGTAGAATAACTTTACCGAAGAAAATTGAAATTTAGATTTAGGAATAAGAAGTTTTCGACAATATTTTTCTTTTTCACATTTTTCTATTATTGCTTTTATTTTAGTAGAATAATTTTACCGAAGAAAATTGAAATTTAGATTTAGGAATAAGAAGTTTTCGACAATATTTTTCTTTTTCACATTTTTCTATTATTGCTTTTATTCTAGTAGAATAACTTTACCGAAGAAAATTGAAATTTAGAATTAGGAATAAGAAGTTTTCGACAATATTTTTCTTTTTCACATTTTTCTATTATTGCTTTTATTCTAGTAGAATAACTTTACCGAAGAAAATTGAATTTTAGAATTAGGAATAAGAAGTTTTCGACAATATTTTTCTTTTTCACATTTTTCTATTATTGCTTTTATTTTAGTAGAATAATTTTACCGAAGAAAATTGAAATTTAGAATTAGGAATAAGAAGTTTTCGACAATATTTTTCTTTTTCACATTTTTCTATTATTGCTTTTATTTTAGTAGAATAATTTTACCGAAGAAAATTGAAATTTAGAATTAGGAATAAGAAGTTTTCGACAATATTTTTCTTTTTCACATTTTTCTATTATTGCTTTTATTCTAGTAGAATAACTTTACCGAAGAAAATTGAAATTTAGAATCAGGAATAAGAAGTTTTCGACAATATTTTTCTTTTTCACATTTTTCTATTATTGCTTTTATTCTAGTAGAATAATTTTACCGAAGAAAATTGAAATTTAGAATTAGGAATAAGAAGTTTTCGACAATATTTTTCTTTTTCACATTTTTCTATTATTGCTTTTATTCTAGTAGAATAACTTTACCGAAGAAAATTGAATTTTAGAATTAGGAATAAGAAGTTTTCGACAATATTTTTCTTTTTCACATTTTTCTATTATTGCTTTTATTTTAGTAGAATAATTTTACCGAAGAAAATTGAAATTTAGAATTAGGAATAAGAAGTTTTCGACAATATTTTTCTTTTTCACATTTTTCTATTATTGCTTTTATTTTAGTAGAATAACTTTACCGAAGAAAATTGAAATTTAGATTTAGGAATAAGAAGTTTTCGACAATATTTTTCTTTTTCACATTTTTCTATTATTGCTTTTATTTTAGTAGAATAATTTTACCGAAGAAAATTGAAATTTAGATTTAGGAATAAGAAGTTTTCGACAATATTTTTCTTTTTCACATTTTTCTATTATTGCTTTTATTCTAGTAGAATAACTTTACCGAAGAAAATTGAAATTTAGAATTAGGAATAAGAAGTTTTCGACAATATTTTTCTTTTTCACATTTTTCTATTATTGCTTTTATTCTAGTAGAATAACTTTACCGAAGAAAATTGAATTTTAGAATTAGGAATAAGAAGTTTTCGACAATATTTTTCTTTTTCACATTTTTCTATTATTGCTTTTATTTTAGTAGAATAATTTTACCGAAGAAAATTGAAATTTAGAATTAGGAATAAGAAGTTTTCGACAATATTTTTCTTTTTCACATTTTTCTATTATTGCTTTTATTTTAGTAGAATAATTTTACCGAAGAAAATTGAAATTTAGAATTAGGAATAAGAAGTTTTCGACAATATTTTTCTTTTTCACATTTTTCTATTATTGCTTTTATTCTAGTAGAATAACTTTACCGAAGAAAATTGAAATTTAGAATCAGGAATAAGAAGTTTTCGACAATATTTTTCTTTTTCACATTTTTCTATTATTGCTTTTATTCTAGTAGAATAATTTTACCGAAGAAAATTGAAATTTAGAATTAGGAATAAGAAGTTTTCGACAATATTTTTCTTTTTCACATTTTTCTATTATTGCTTTTATTCTAGTAGAATAACTTTACCGAAGAAAATTGAATTTTAGAATTAGGAATAAGAAGTTTTCGACAATATTTTTCTTTTTCACATTTTTCTATTATTGCTTTTATTTTAGTAGAATAATTTTACCGAAGAAAATTGAAATTTAGAATTAGGAATAAGAAGTTTTCGACAATATTTTTCTTTTTCACATTTTTCTATTATTGCTTTTATTTTAGTAGAATAACTTTACCGAAGAAAATTGAAATTTAGATTTAGGAATAAGAAGTTTTCGACAATATTTTTCTTTTTCACATTTTTCTATTATTGCTTTTATTTTAGTAGAATAATTTTACCGAAGAAAATTGAAATTTAGATTTAGGAATAAGAAGTTTTCGACAATATTTTTCTTTTTCACATTTTTCTATTATTGCTTTTATTCTAGTAGAATAACTTTACCGAAGAAAATTGAAATTTAGAATTAGGAATAAGAAGTTTTCGACAATATTTTTCTTTTTCACATTTTTCTATTATTGCTTTTATTTTAGTAGAATAACTTTACCGAAGAAAATTGAAATTTAGATTTAGGAATAAGAAGTTTTCGACAATATTTTTCTTTTTCACATTTTTCTATTATTGCTTTTATTTTAGTAGAATAATTTTACCGAAGAAAATTGAAATTTAGATTTAGGAATAAGAAGTTTTCGACAATATTTTTCTTTTTCACATTTTTCTATTATTGCTTTTATTCTAGTAGAATAACTTTACCGAAGAAAATTGAAATTTAGAATTAGGAATAAGAAGTTTTCGACAATATTTTTCTTTTTCACATTTTTCTATTATTGCTTTTATTCTAGTAGAATAACTTTACCGAAGAAAATTGAAATTTAGATCTAGGAATAAGAAGTTTTCGACAATATTTTTCTTTTTCACATTTTTCTATTATTGCTTTTATTTTAGTAGAATAATTTTACCGAAGAAAATTGAAATTTAGATTTAGGAATAAGAAGTTTTCGACAATATTTTTCTTTTTCACATTTTTCTATTATTGCTTTTATTTTAGTAGAATAATTTTACCGAAGAAAATTGAAATTTAGATTTAGGAATAAGAAGTTTTCGACAATATTTTTCTTTTTCACATTTTTCTATTATTGCTTTTATTCTAGTAGAATAACTTTACCGAAGAAAATTGAAATTTAGAATTAGGAATAAGAAGTTTTCGACAATATTTTTCTTTTTCACATTTTTCTATTATTGCTTTTATTTTAGTAGAATAACTTTACCGAAGAAAATTGAAATTTAGATTTAGGAATAAGAAGTTTTCGACAATATTTTTCTTTTTCACATTTTTCTATTATTGCTTTTATTTTAGTAGAATAATTTTACCGAAGAAAATTGAAATTTAGATTTAGGAATAAGAAGTTTTCGACAATATTTTTCTTTTTCACATTTTTCTATTATTGCTTTTATTCTAGTAGAATAACTTTACCGAAGAAAATTGAAATTTAGAATTAGGAATAAGAAGTTTTCGACAATATTTTTCTTTTTCACATTTTTCTATTATTGCTTTTATTCTAGTAGAATAACTTTACCGAAGAAAATTGAAATTTAGATCTAGGAATAAGAAGTTTTCGACAATATTTTTCTTTTTCACATTTTTCTATTATTGCTTTTATTTTAGTAGAATAATTTTACCGAAGAAAATTGAAATTTAGATTTAGGAATAAGAAGTTTTCGACAATATTTTTCTTTTTCACATTTTTCTATTATTGCTTTTATTCTAGTAGAATAACTTTACCGAAGAAAATTGAAATTTAGATCTAGGAATAAGAAGTTTTCGACAATATTTTTCTTTTTCACATTTTTCTATTATAGCTTTTATTCTAGTAGAATAACTTTACCGAAGAAAATTGAAATTTAGATCTAGGAATAAGAAGTTTTCGACAATATTTTTCTTTTTCACATTTTTCTATTATTGCTTTTATTTTAGTAGAATAATTTTACCGAAGAAAATTGAAATTTAGAATTAGGAATAAGAAGTTTTCGACAATATTTTTCTTTTTCATATTTTTCTATTATTGCTTTTATTTTAGTAGAATAATTTTACCGAAGAAAATTGAAATTTAGAATTAGGAATAAGAAGTTTTCGACAATATTTTTCTTTTTCACATTTTTCTATTATTGCTTTTATTCTAGTAGAATAACTTTACCGAAGAAAATTGAAATTTAGAATTAGGAATAAGAAGTTTTCTACAATATTTTTCTTTTTCACATTTTTCTATTATTGCTTTTATTTTAGTAGAATAATTTTACCGAAGAAAATTGAAATTTAGAATTAGGAATAAGAAGTTTTCGACAATATTTTTCTTTTTCACATTTTTCTATTATTGCTTTTATTTTAGTAGAATAACTTTACCGAAGAAAATTGAAATTTAGAATTAGGAATAAGAAGTTTTCTACAATATTTTTCTTTTTCACATTTTTCTATTATTGCTTTTATTTTAGTAGAATAATTTTACCGAAGAAAATTGAAATTTAGAATTAGGAATAAGAAGTTTTCGACAATATTTTTCTTTTTCATATTTTTCTATTATTGCTTTTATTTTAGTAGAATAATTTTACCGAAGAAAATTGAAATTTAGAATTAGGAATAAGAAGTTTTCGACAATATTTTTCTTTTTCACATTTTTCTATTATTGCTTTTATTCTAGTAGAATAACTTTACCGAAGAAAATTGAAATTTAGAATTAGGAATAAGAAGTTTTCTACAATATTTTTCTTTTTCACATTTTTCTATTATTGCTTTTATTTTAGTAGAATAATTTTACCGAAGAAAATTGAAATTTAGAATTAGGAATAAGAAGTTTTCGACAATATTTTTCTTTTTCACATTTTTCTATTATTGCTTTTATTTTAGTAGAATAACTTTACCGAAGAAAATTGAAATTTAGATCTAGGAATAAGAAGTTTTCGACAATATTTTTCTTTTTCACATTTTTCTATTATAGCTTTTATTCTAGTAGAATAACTTTACCGAAGAAAATTGAAATTTAGATCTAGGAATAAGAAGTTTTCGACAATATTTTTCTTTTTCACATTTTTCTATTATTGCTTTTATTTTAGTAGAATAATTTTACCGAAGAAAATTGAAATTTAGAATTAGGAATAAGAAGTTTTCGACAATATTTTTCTTTTTCACATTTTTCTATTATTGCTTTTATTCTAGTAGAATAACTTTACCGAAGAAAATTGAAATTTAGAATTAGGAATAAGAAGTTTTCGACAATATTTTTCTTTTTCACATTTTTCTATTATTGCTTTTATTCTAGTAGAATAACTTTACCGAAGAAAATTGAAATTTAGAATTAGGAATAAGAAGTTTTCGACAATATTTTTCTTTTTCACATTTTTCTATTATTGCTTTTATTCTAGTAGAATAACTTTACCGAAGAAAATTGAAATTTAGAATTAGGAATAAGAAGTTTTCGACAATATTTTTCTTTTTCACATTTTTCTATTATTGCTTTTATTCTAGTAGAATAACTTTACCGAAGAAAATTGAAATTTAGATCTAGGAATAAGAAGTTTTCGACAATATTTTTCTTTTTCACATTTTTCTATTATTGCTTTTATTTTAGTAGAATAATTTTACCGAAGAAAATTGAAATTTAGAATTAGGAATAAGAAGTTTTCGACAATATTTTTCTTTTTCACATTTTTCTATTATTGCTTTTATTCTAGTAGAATAACTTTACCGAAGAAAATTGAAATTTAGAATTAGGAATAAGAAGTTTTCGACAATATTTTTCTTTTTCACATTTTTCTATTATTGCTTTTATTTTAGTAGAATAATTTTACCGAAGAAAATTGAAATTTAGATTTAGGAATAAGAAGTTTTCGACAATATTTTTCTTTTTCACATTTTTCTATTATTGCTTTTATTTTAGTAGAATAATTTTACCGAAGAAAATTGAAATTTAGAATTAGGAATAAGAAGTTTTCGACAATATTTTTCTTTTTCACATTTTTCTATTATTGCTTTTATTTTAGTAGAATAACTTTACCGAAGAAAATTGAAATTTAGATCTAGGAATAAGAAGTTTTCGACAATATTTTTCTTATTCACATTTTTCTATTATAGCTTTTATTCTAGTAGAATAACTTTACCGAAGAAAATTGAAATTTAGATCTAGGAATAAGAAGTTTTCGACAATATTTTTCTTTTTCACATTTTTCTATTATTGCTTTTATTTTAGTAGAATAATTTTACCGAAGAAAATTGAAATTTAGAATTAGGAATAAGAAGTTTTCGACAATATTTTTCTTTTTCACATTTTTCTATTATTGCTTTTATTTTAGTAGAATAACTTTACCGAAGAAAATTGAAATTTAGATCTAGGAATAAGAAGTTTTCGACAATATTTTTCTTTTTCACATTTTTCTATTATTGCTTTTATTCTAGTAGAATAACTTTACCGAAGAAAATTGAAATTTAGATCTAGGAATAAGAAGTTTTCGACAATATTTTTCTTTTTCACATTTTTCTATTATAGCTTTTATTCTAGTAGAATAACTTTATCGAAGAAAATTGAAATTTAGATCTAGGAATAAGAAGTTTTCGACAATATTTTTCTTTTTCACATTTTTCTATTATTGCTTTTATTTTAGTAGAATAATTTTACCGAAGAAAATTGAAATTTAGAATTAGGAATAAGAAGTTTTCGACAATATTTTTCTTTTTCATATTTTTCTATTATTGCTTTTATTTTAGTAGAATAATTTTACCGAAGAAAATTGAAATTTAGAATTAGGAATAAGAAGTTTTCGACAATATTTTTCTTTTTCACATTTTTCTATTATTGCTTTTATTCTAGTAGAATAACTTTACCGAAGAAAATTGAAATTTAGAATTAGGAATAAGAAGTTTTCTACAATATTTTTCTTTTTCACATTTTTCTATTATTGCTTTTATTTTAGTAGAATAATTTTACCGAAGAAAATTGAAATTTAGAATTAGGAATAAGAAGTTTTCGACAATATTTTTCTTTTTCACATTTTTCTATTATTGCTTTTATTTTAGTAGAATAATTTTAACGAAGAAAATTGAAATTTAGAATTAGGAATAAGAAGTTTTCGACAATATTTTTCTTTTTCACATTTTTCTATTATTGCTTTTATTCTAGTAGAATAACTTTACCGAAGAAAATTGAAATTTAGAATTAGGAATAAGAAGTTTTCGACAATATTTTTCTTTTTCACATTTTTCTATTATTGCTTTTATTCTAGTAGAATAACTTTACCGAAGAAAATTGAAATTTAGAATTAGGAATAAGAAGTTTTCGACAATATTTTTCTTTTTCACATTTTTCTATTATTGCTTTTATTCTAGTTTTTTTAGCGCCGCAGGCGAAAATTTCAAGAATTTTGCTTGGCCAGAGAGCAGAATTTCTTCTTTTTTCAGCGCCGCAGGCGAAAATTAATAGAATTTTGGAAGATCCTTAAGCTAAAAATCTTCCTTTCTGCGCCGCAGATAGGGGCATAAAAATACTCGGTTTTAACCGAGTACGTCGAGTAGGAAATTTCCGAGCTCGAGTAATCCGAGTATCATGATCCCGAGTTCCGAGTCGAGTAATTACGCAAAAAACCCGAGCGGTCGAGTCGAGTAACTCGAACTCGCTCGAACTCGACTTACTCTAGTTTTAACAAATATATTTCATTTTTAGAAATTAAATTAATATTAGTTATATGATCATTTTTTGTTGTTGAACTTCTTCATTTTTTTAAAGTTGTTGCATGATCATTGAACTAAAAAATTTTTGAAAAATTTTTAAATTTAAAGAGACATTATGTTTTTTTCTTCATTATTATCCATTAATATATCAGTCAACTAAAAAAAATTTATAAATTAAAAAATACATTATTTTTTCATCATTCTTCCATTAATATTTATTAACAATTGTCTAAAAAATTAAAAAATTCATCATTTGTTTCTTCTAACCATATTTTCTCTTTTATATTCTTAATTTAAATAATTAAAATTTTTGTTTTTTAAAACTTACAATACGACCAAGAGAATAGAATTATAATAGTACAACATTAGAAATCAATAAAACTTTCTAATTGCGTAAATTTATGATTATTGTAGAAAGACAACAAGGACGATTGTATAAAGATTTTGGAAGGCATTTATATGTATAACTGACTAATAAATAGACTAATCATATCAATATAAAATGATGACAGAAAATAAATTTATGCTTTTACAAATAATAACGATTAAAAAACAAAGGAAAAATAGAATCTTCCAAATTATTCGCAAAACTAAGATTCGTACTAAACTATGTATGAAGAACTATGTATAACTACAGGACAATAGGTGTAGTATAAAGAGAGATGTAGTATAAGTGGATGAGGTGTCGTATAAGTTAGATTTGAATTTACTTTCATAAATTTAATCTATTCCAAATAAAAATTTTTTCCAAAAAATACTCAATAATTCGGAATTGTTCTTCAAAATGCGGACCTGTTTTGGCATTTTTCTGATTTTTTTGAATCCATTTTACTACCTCAAAAAACCTAAAATAGGAACCTATTTCTCAATTTTTCGGGCCTAAAATTTCGACTCTACTAATAATTCACAAACATTTATCACAAATTTTTCTTAATATCTACAAAATTAACAGATAATTAAAAATTAAATCTTAAAAATTATTATTAAGATTAATCTTCGTATGCTTCGACATCAATGTTCGCAAACAACATATAGTGAGGTTTACACGTATTGGGCCACCCTGTAAATTCAATGAGGCGAGGTATCGACACCGTGAGGGTTCGACTTGTCGTTGCCAGTATTAATAATATCCAATAATGACACAGTAACTATGAAATTAATTTGTTTTTTTTAATTGTGGACGCGTATTAATTTACGTATTAAATAAATAAATAAATAAATAATATAATAAGCGCCCTAGGCTCTTAATCGAAGAGTCAGCCAAAAATCAAACTGCAATATTCTTTACATGCTAATATTATTAAATTTAATAATTATTTGATATTTTTAATCTTAGAAATTTTGATAAACAGATTTTGGTTGTTATTTTATTTCATTTCCTCAGCAATACTTCATATCGACATAATCCTCATCTAAATAACTAGACAAAGAAAAAAATGATAATAAATAATGTGGTCTTGTGTGGTCTTATTGAAGGCTTTTGTGGTCTTACTGGAAGGCTTTTTTTTATTTTTGTTAATAAAATTTTATTTTTATTATTTAGAAAAGTCATTAAAACTGAGCCATCAAAGAATACTGCTTTTGCCATTTCGGTTTGATAAGTTATTCTAAGATTATTTTTATAATGTGGAATAATTTACTGATATTTTTTACTGGTCGTCCAAAAATATTCAATATTTTATTTAAAAGTCAATTAAATACCAAATTTATTTTCAAAACTCATAATAAACAAAATATTGATAAACCATTAAAATAAAAATAATTTTTACTTAGTTAACAAATAAGGAAGGAATTGGGCATCAAACAACCATTAATTAATTACAAAAATTGAATGAAAAACGAGTGGGGATGTAGTAAAAATAATTTTTATAAATTTTAATTTAAAAAATAGTTTTGGAAAAAAATTTTGGATTATTTAAAATGTATTGATTTTAAACAATTGAAAATAAAAAATTGAGAATTGAAGAACAAAAATAGAAGTTAAAGAATTGGAAGACTTTCCATGAAGTCAATCAAAATATATTTAAATAAAATAAATTAAATCACTTACTTATACACAATTATCACATATTATTAAAAATTTAATTAGTATATTTAATATAATTTTAATGTATTTTATTTATAAAAGTTGAATTTCCTGAATGTCAAAGCAAACAAAGCAAACAAAAAAACTACTTATAATATAAAAATTACATTTAAAAAATTACAATAAATAAAGGGATTAAAAAATTTAAAGATTTATTTTAATTTATTTTAATTTGTTTAATTATTTTAATTTTTTAAAGTTGAGTGAAATGAGTCTTAATGAGTTGTTTTAAATTGTTAAAGAGAGCATTATAGGGCCGATAGTGCTAAAAAATCAAAAAATATATTTATCAAAATATATTTATATAATATAGTATTTACAAAATTTACTTCTAATAAATTTTTACGCAAAGTTTAAACAAAATTAAATCTTGACCAAACAAGATCATCACTGATTTTTTACACAATTTAAAAAATATTTCCTTGTATAATATTCGTCTTTCGCCGATTTTCGCCTTTTTTGGACTTTCGTCTTTCGCCTTTCGCCGTTCGCTTTTCAAATTGACTTTCGCATTTTCGCCTTTCGCCGTTCGCTTTTTCGGTCGAAAGGCGAAATTTTTATACACCCCTAATGACGGCATGTGAGGAAAAGTTGGTAATTGGGAGAAGAAAAGAAAGGGAAAAACTGAGACGAGTGGGGATAAATATATATAATTTTCCTTTATTGAAAGTTAAGTAAGTTAGTGGTTAGGTTTCTAGACTTCAACTAGCGACCATTTTAGCATTGCTAGGTTCGACTCCAAATTTAGAGGCAAGATTTTAATTTATTATAAATAGAATGATTATGATTTTTCTTTGAAAAAATTATTTTTTTCTCTCCTAATTCTCAAAGAAATCTGGCTTAAGGATCCTCTGAAATTTTCAAAAATTGCGCCCATGGCGCAGAAAAGGGAATACTTTTGGCTTAAGGGTCTTCCAAAATTTTCAAAATCTTCCCGTATCCTCTATCCTTCGATATCTTCAAATTCCCCAACATCCCGCATAATCATCAAATCGTCCGATATCCTTCTTATTCCCTTTATATAACTCGATATCCCTCATAATTAGGCTTGTAGGAGATTTTTCAGGATCCACCAACACTTTTGAAATTATTCTAAAATACGGCTAAAAAAGAGAATATTGACTTTTTAGCCTTTAGATATCCCCTCAAATCCCTTGATATCCCCTATATCCGTCCAATACTAATAGGGATTGTAACACTCAAATGATGCTTTGATTTGCAACCAAAGCTTTGATTTGACCGATCTTTAGAGTCATATTATCATAGCGGAAAAATTTTAAAAAATTTCGCCTTTCGTCTTTCGCCTTTCGCCGATTTTCGCCTTTTTTGGACTTTTGCCTTTCGTCTTTCGCCGTTCGCTTTTTAAATTGACTTTCGCATTTTCGCCTTTCGTCTTTCGCTTTTTAAATCGACTTTCGCCTTTTCGCCTTTCGCTTTTTAAAATCACTTTCGGCACACCCCTGGTGTGTATTAGCAAATACAATAGATTATTATTGAAAATACATTATATATTACTTAGTATTTTAGCAAATATTTAATCAAATATAAATATTTAAAAATAATTTATGTTAACATAAAATTAAAATTCAGACTGTAAAACAAAATAAATTGCTTTAATAATGTTGGGCGAAGGAGTTGAAAATTTAACAAATTTAAACAAAGATCTAACAAAAATAAACAAGCATAAGTTATCTTATCTGAGCAAGAAAATGCTATTGATGTTAAAAAAAGGAGCCAAACAAGGAAGAATGTAAGATGTTTATATTACTTTTTGAAAAATATCCATACCTCCAAATATATAAAAAGGAGGATTTAAAAAAGATTTGTCAGTCCATAATAGATATGGGTATATTAATTCCAAATTTGAAAACGTTCGCGCCAGTCATGTGATTCATGACTCTTCTTATACAAAAAACAAAAAAGGGAATTCTATATTTTTTAAAAATAGAATTGTATCAAGTCATAGATCTCTGCATAGTCAACATACTTTTGTAAACATAATAAAATTTCTAACCTAGATTTTATAATAACATTATAATGTATTTTAAATTTTTACTTAATAAATTTTTGATAGTAAAAAAACAAACTTGGTTTTTTCAGTTCAAAGACGTGAATTACCAGTCAGACCTTCCAAAGAATAACAGGAAAATTAAGATAAGAAAAATTAAATATACTGGAATTATTTATAAATTAAATATTTATACAGTGAAATTTTATATACCTACATTAAATATACTAGAAAAACTAATTTTAAGAATTATATTAAAATAATAAAAAGATATTTTTAAGTGTATCTCAATTAAAAGAAAAAATATTGAAGATAATATAATAATCAAATTAAAAATAAAAAATAAACGCCGAAGGCGGGAAATTTTACTGAAAATACACGTCAAGGTCACAAATTTTTGTATAGCAATCGATTATATGTATAATAGCTCATGTTGAAATAAAATGTATATTTATTGTATGGCCGAACAACAGATTTAAAGTTAAATGGAATCTATTTTTAATAAATGTTTTTAACTTTGAAAATGATGGACATTTAATTAATTTCAATGTAAAATACACAATAAAGAAAAAAATCGCATGGAATTATTTAATGTTAATCAACGTTGGAAGTAATATTGAGAAGGCAATCAAATTAGAAGTAAATAGTAATTATTCAATGCTTTATATTTTATCCCAATTAACTTTGAGAAAATCTATTTGATAAGATCTTTTCTTTGAATGAGTTAGTAATAATAAAATATAAAGTTTTAAAAATATTTTTAGATTAAATTGTTTGTTGGAGGTACATAAAATTTTTATTATTTTATTATAACTGAAAATTGAAAAAAAACCTGAACTTTAAACGAAAATTAACAATAATTAATTCAATATAAAATTAAAATCTTTAAATAAAATTATAGAATCCAATTGATGACCAAATTGAAATCATCAAGTTCTTGGCGCAAAGCAACAAGGACTACCTTTTCATGTAAATAGCTGGACTCAAGTTAAGTGGCGTCAAAATGTAAATATAATTTTCTACGAAGAATGTAAACTGCCCCATGGGTAAATTGATTTATTAAATTTTTATAATATGTATTATTCTATCTTTTCGACTTTTTAAAATAAAAATAAATTTACTTATTAATTAAGATAAAAAATAATAGACCCAGCGCCCGTAGACTCCCCGCGAGGCGCGTGCCGCAAAACCCCGCGCGAAGCGCGGGGTTTTGCACAAGCGCCTCGCCGACGCCCCATAGGTTTATGTTGCTAGTTTTTTGTGTTGTAACTTTGTCTAAACTTGTACAATCCCGGTGATTTTGGTGTCTTTCGACTCAGTTCGTCGAGCTCTTTCGAATGAACTATAATATGGTTAAAAAATTTTTAATTCCAAAAATCACCCCTTTGGATTACCAGTTTTCAGGTATCTATATCTCGGGCCAATCAAGTCGGATTTCGTTGATTTTAGTGTCATTCGACTCAGCTCGACGAGCTCTTTCGAATGAGATATTATTTGCATATTAGAATTTTTTGCCCCAAAAAAGTGCTTGGTCCCCCCTTTGGTTTTTCGGTTTTCAAGGAACTATATCTCGGCTCGTAGAAATTTCCGCAAAAAAAGAGTGGTACCATTCGACTCAGCTCGCCGAGACGAATCGAATGGTATATAATTTGACCCGTTTCTGAGTGGGCCACCGGCTAAAGTATATCCAAATTTTGTTGTATTTTTTAATAATTATAAAATTTTAATTATTATAAAGCAGACATTTTATGTTTAAGGCAATCTTCAAATCTAGATTTAAATTAGAGTAGCACGAGGTCGAGGTTTTTTGAAAAAACCGAGACCGAGGATCACCGAGGCAGGAAAAGCCGAGATCGAGGTCGAGGGGCTAATTTTGACCCGAGGCCGAGGTCGAGGACCGAGGATAACCGAGGTTTAAAAAAATTTTATAACATTTCAAAATCTAGTTAAAATTTTTCAAATATTTGCTTAATACCTATCAAATTAATATTTTAAATCTGATTCATACCCAGTAGGCTGCCCATATAGCGTCCAAGACTCTTGGGCTTTTTTGGTTTTGGTTTTGGGGTGTAGTCTTGGTCTTGACTTTTTTGAGCTTTTAAAAACTTACACTCCTAAGAAATGAACTTTTTTGATTTACACATTTTATTTTTAAAATTGTCCTTGGTTTTACTTCGATACTATTTGATTATTTAATATACTGTGTTTAGACGGATATGGGGGGGAGGGGATCAAAGAAGAGTATAAGGGGACATGAATGGATTAATTGAATGTAAGTGGATTTAGCAGATTAAGGAGGATATCATGGATTTGTGGGGATAGATAGGGGATTAATGGGATTAAAGGTATTTAGGGGGAAAACCCTAATAATAAAATTTAGGGGGAAAAAACTTCCCTTTTCATTAAAAAAGAGCTTCCATTTTTAGCGCCGCAGGCGTTAAAGGAGGGGGAGATCCATTTTAGCGCCGCAGGCGAAATTTTTGAAGGCCTTGAAGCCAAACATCTTCCTTTTTCTGCGCCGCAGGCGAAAATTTTGGGAATTTTGGATGGTAAGTCACCATATTACTTCGATTTTTTACAAAAAAAGCAATTCTTAGGGGTGTATATTTAGCCTCGGTCCTCGACCGAGGTTCTGGGCGAGGACCGAGACGAGGTTCCGAGGCCCGAGGTCAGCAAAATCGAGGTCGAGGTTTGAAAATGTCCGAGGACCTCGGCCTCGGCGAGGCCTCGACCTCGTGCTACTCTACTTGGGATAACGTTAATTTATATATATTTTATAAAACTAATCTTTAAAACAAGGGCGTTTTGTCATTGACTTTTTTCATTCACTGTCATTGTTATGTCATTTGTCATCATACTTGTTTACCAACAATAATCCAAACACCAATCACTTATTATTAAAAATTCAACTCTGCTATAAATTTTAAAAATAGAATTCTAGATTTGTTAATCTTTCAAAAATAATTTTAATTTTTAATAAAGTTTTCACTTGTAAACGGAAAAATGATAGCTCATTTGAAAGAGCTTAAATATTGTATTTTTTCGAAAAAATTTTGAATCAACAATTACACTCTTTCTTTTTGGGCAAAATTGGCCAATATTTTTCAATCTCTAAACACTTTAAAATTTATAGATTCGGCCAATCAAATTTCTCAATTCTTCAAAATTTTCCAAAATATATCAAATGTTCTTTAAATCTTCTAATATATTATGTTGTATAAGTAACGGGTTATGATGTCTCAAATTTTCAAAAAGTTTTAAATACATAGAATATAAATATATCCTTCGTCTTGAGGTTTTTTTTTAAATAAATACGACATTTTGTAATATCAAATTGCGATATTTTGGTTTGATGACTTATATAATTAATATCCTAGAATAAAAATTTTTAATTCATTAAAAAATATTTAATAAAATTTTAATTAAATAATTTTTTCTTGAATTTTTTTATAGAAATTTTTTATAGACAATTTTTTTTAAATTTTTTATATAAAATTTTTTAAAAATTTTTCTCAAAATTTTATTAAAAAATGTTAATATTTTAAAATTTTAATTAGTTGAAAATTTAATTTCAAAACTACTTGTATCAAAATTATTTAAAGTTTTAAATACTTATATGTTGTATGTAATTTTAAATTATTTTGTTTTGTTGTTTAATTTGATAAAATTAGCTTTCAAGATCATTCATGATAAATATTTTTATCCATTTATTTTTCTTCATTTATGATAAATTTTGCAACAATTGTGTTAAGACTGACAGTAATTTTCGACTATGTCGAATTCGGGGTAAGAATTCGAAACTATTAGGTTATCACTATTCTGACGCGTCTCTTCAAACTTAGTCGAATGATATCAAAATTATTGTGTTTCGACAACTTTAGACTGAGTTATGATCAATTAAATATATGCTTGGGTAGACTTCCGTATACTCAGCTCAAAGAGACCCCATGTTTGACATAGTCGAATTCGGGTTCGGGGTTCGAAATAAACAAATTTTAAGCTCAGATTCGGACTCAGCAAGCTCGATTACCTACTGGCATGCTCAAAAATGTCGAACTAGCATTTTCTCTTCATTTTTTTCTAGGGACCAGTAAAATAGTAGAAGATTACCAATTTTTTAAGCATAATATTAAAATATTTATTTTTTAATTTTTTTTGACATTAGAGTATCCTCAAATGTCTGATCCTCAAATGTCTGATCCTCAAAGGTCGCGTCCTCAAAAGTCGCATCCTCAAAAGTCGCATCCTCAAAAGTCGCATCCTCAAAGGTCGCGTCCTCAAAAGTCGGTCCTCAAGTGTCTGGTCCTCAAAAGTCAAATCCCCATGTGTCGCGCCACGTTGTAAACAGTTTTTTAAAATTTTATTTATACTATTACGAGCGTTAGGACGCCGCTTCGCGGCGTCCTAACGCTCGTACCTTGCTTTTTTATCATTTCAAAAACTACTCTTTAGCCCGTTAACGTTTTATAATTGACGTAACCAAAAGCCTTCTTGATCCTTCATTATATCTCAGAAACCACTATTAAACTCCCAAATACTCAATATCCCTCTTAATCCCTTTAATTCTCCCTCCTCAATAAATCACTAAAATCTCCGTTTATCCGATCCTCTAAATCAGAAGATATCCTTCTCAATCCTCGAAATTCTTCATATCAATATAAATATCTTAATCCTCTATCCCTGTTTCCCTCAATCACTTTAATTCGCAGAAAACATCTTGATCCGAAAATTTCCGATATCACTATTGGTATCCAAATTCATCTTTAGCACTTTATCACCCCTAGATCTCCAATAATATTATTAATCCCCTCAACTCCCTAATATCCCTATTAATCACCCAAATCCTTTGATATACCTAATAACTCAACAGACAACCATTTTTCACCAAAATCTCTGATATCTCTATTAATTGACATATTTCTTTATAACAGTCTGTCATCAGCAAACACACTCCTCTTAATGATGGGATTCAGTGGGTGTTTAAGCTTGAAAAAGAAACCACCAGATTTAAGAATTAAATCACCAAATACATGCTTAATCACCCAGATTCCCTGTCCTCTAATTAATCTTGAACCTCCTATAACTTTTAAACACTCGCAAAATCCCAGAAAACCTTATAATCAACATATCACTCGAAATCACTAAAAATTCCAAAGATCCCGAATCACCAAAAAACCACAGAATCCCTATACATATTGCCCTTTCTCACACCGGAAATTCACGGAAACCCTATTAAACATTTAAACTATCTAAATCACCTTATTCGCTCCCATATCCCTATCCATCTCAAAAACTCATATTCATCTCTCCCAAAAATCGCCCACGATCACTTGTATTATTTATATCACTTTTAAACAACCAAAATCGCCGATAACTCTGTATACCCATAAATTTCATTTATCAGAGTTAAAAACACTTAATTATCACCTATTGATCCCGAGAATCTTTATCACTCTTGATTTTCTCAAATCATAGATATCACTTTAAACACCAAAATTACAGATCTTTACTATTCACTTGAGTCTTCCCGATCTTTATCGCCATAACCACCGATATCCCTCTTAATCCCCACAAAATTATATTTTATTAAACTCCATCCGCTCCAAATCCTTAATTTCTTTATAATTACTTCAAATCCACGATATCCTTTTTGATCTCCAAAATCGTCTGCATCAATTTTTCTTCCCCTAAATCTCCTCTATAATTATTAATATACACAAAATTCCCAAAACCTTTTATTAATCTTGAACACACAAAATCACCAAAATCACATACTCATCCGATCCTCCAAACTACCAGATATCTTTATTAATCCCCAAAATCCTCTATAACAATATTAGACACCAAATTCATTTATATCGGTTTTAATCATCCCACCCCTTTCCGCGCGTTGCACAATCACTTAAATCCTCCAAAATAATTTGATACACCTCTTGTTACCAAAACCCAGATATCACTATTTATCTCCAAATTCCTCTTTTTCACTCCTCCAAAACTTTTTCCCCTTAATCGCTCAAAAAAGCCGGTATCCCTCTTAATCCAAGCACTACCTTATATCCTTATTCACTCAACTTACTCTATTCACTCCTAACTCAACAGATAACCGTCTTAATCCCAAAAATCCCTGATATTCCTATTAATCTCAAAATATCACTTTTAGTCGCCGCGAAATACACAATATCACTCTTAAACATTTCGACACCTTAGTAAGACTGTTAACACCGAAACTTACCTATATACGTCTTAATCCCTTAAACAGCAAAAATCCGTGTTAATCTTTAACTTTATGCTATCGCTATTAATCACCCAAATTCCTTTTTTCACTATTACTCACACACAAAATCTTCGATAAAACAGTTATCACCCTATATCACTCTTAATCAACCAAGAATCTTGTTTTCTCTATTATTCACAAAACCCTCAAGATCACTTTTAACCACCCCATAACCCTATCTATCACCAAGAACTCCTGATATACATCTTTCGATCACCCGTTCAACATATTTCTTATACCACTATTAATCAAACAAAATCACCGATTATCCCAAAAATAATACGCAAAAATCCCCTTTAACAGTCTTAAAACCATAAATCCACTTTTAACTCACAACCACCCATATTAATCCTTGTAATCCTCCTTTATCACTTATAAAGGATTAATTACTCCGAAACATTGATATTACTCTAAATCTCCAAATCAATGACACCAAATCATTGACAAATTGCTCCAAATCATTGACAAAATTTTTTATTCTTCTATCCTCCTTAAAGACTACAAAATCGGCAATACCTCCTAAATCCTCACATATCCTCCAATACTGTTAATAATCCCCCTCATTCTCCAATATCACATTTAATCACCTCAAAATCTTTTATATCCATCTTAATCCCCAAAATTAATCCTCCTCAAAATTAGTCGTTAGTAACTGATATTCCTCTCATCCCCGAAACCCATTTATCACTCTTTGTTACTCACTACGTTTAGTCATATTTCTCGTTATCACTATTTATCACATCAAATCCATTGTTAGCTTTTTTTGCAAAACCCTTAGATTTATGTAAAACCCCGAATGTCTTTGCAGTAAGATTCCCGTGCTTCGCGACGGCCGTGCTCGCTTCGCTCGCGGCGGCCGCCGTCTCAAAGTCTTTAAGTTGGATGTGTATTTTAATTGTTTCTTTGATTTCAAAACGAAAAATTGAAAAATTTTCTGATAGTCTGCCGACTCAATGATTTAATCCCTTCAAACCCCTTCATTATGTTAACTACACAAAACTAAATTACACAAACATTAATAATAAATTTAATTTAACCTCTAACTATTTGCTGGAAGTAAGAGAAAAAGATTACCCTCAACCATTTGTTTGTCCAGAGTTTTCGAACTTCTAACGGTCTTAATTCTCATACTCAATTTTTAAGTCTTCGACTTCTATTGTATCTTATTTCCTTTTTCGGAAAATTCAAAATTTTTGTCCCTTAATTTTTCCAATTTAATTTTTTAAATAACATTTGTCTTTTGTATTTTTTTTTTTGACTTTTTGTACTCTTAGGATAGTAGACATTTTGTATATTTTAACTCTTTAGTCCTTTTGTACATTATAAGACAGTTAGTCTTTTGTACTTTTAATTCTGTTTCGGTCTTTTGAAGGCTATTGTTTATGTTCCATTTTGTCTAGGCACTCGATGTTTACATTTAAAATTTTTAAAGAGACAGAAGAAAATCTTTTTCTCTTACTTAGTATATTATTTTCGTTTTTTCATCGCCTTTTTATTGTTTAATACTTTAGAAAACTTTTCGTTTCAAAAAAAATTCTGTTTACACAAACAAAAAAATTTTCACGTGGACCATCAAATTAATATTATAAATTAACATAAAAAATTAAATTTTTTTAATTTAAAATATTCAACATTTTTATAATTCAAATTTATTTCAAAATTTTTGTAAATATATTTGATAATGTATTGTTTTGAAGCACCTTCTTTAGATTTGAGACCCAAAAAAAGATCTTTAAAATTTTTTAATTGAATTTAAAAATTATATATTAAAAATTTAAAATAATCATTAGAATCCGGTGATGGGTTTTCTGGCTTATGTAAAGATTAATTCATATTCGTATAATAAAAATTTATAAAAGTGTCAATTGGGCCCGATTATGTCAATTTACATAGCCTGAACATGCTGAAATTATTTATAAAATTTTAATTAGAATTTAAAATTTGTTAATTATTCTACTAAATTGACCAAACGACTGTGCGCTATTTTCGTGTCACTTTTATGTAATATTTTTCCATTTTCTTCACCGTCAAATCTAATATGCTAAATTAGTTAAGTTAACTTTATAAAGTTTTAGATTCAGATTCTTATTATGAATTATTATAAGTAATTTTAATTTTTTCTATGTTGAAGTTTCTTAAAAGAAATTAATAAAATTATTTTAATAAATTTTGCACTATTTTACAAATTTTTTATTTTATTTATTTTTCTATAATGTCATTTTCTTTTAATAAATTTCAAAAATACCTAAATGAAAAAAAATTTATAGTGAATATAAAATCCACAACTATTAAAAATGGAAAGATGATTTACTAAAAAATTTCCAAAATTAAAGGGCAAGTAAAATATGTATATGTAGTATAAAGCCTTGATAGAAATGTCTATAAGGGTTGAGAAATGAAATTGTTGTCCAATTTAAAGATAAATTATCAATAATCTTAAACGTTTATTTAAAAAAACAAGACGGTATTATAGTGGTGTTGCGCCAGTTAAGTTTGGTAACGCAACAAACGAAATTTTGGGGGTTGCATATAGGTTGGAACGCTGTGGCTAAATAAAGATTGAATTGACGGGGTTAGATATTATTTAGATTTGTTGATCTTTAGGTTTCAGTTTACAGCATTTGTTTCTATAGATTATTGTTTTTTTTTTCAATTTTTGTCCTTTCGAATTATAAAGTTTATTAAATTCTTGAATTTTGATTTATAAATAAATTTTTTCTTGTTCAAAATTTCTCATTACATTTGTTGTATAAAGTTTCGATTAAGGCTTTTACGTGACCCAATCATAAAAAACCAAAAATAAAAATATATCAATTTTCAATTATAGTATAATAGCAGATTCCGGGCATTCAATTCAATTCAATTCAATTTATACGCATAAAACGTGACATTCAGATAAAATAAAATAAAATGAATCAGATATTTTGTATAAGGTCTGGAGACAATTGAATGGAATGTGGCTTTGATAAAATGTTGTCTAGGTTAATATTGTTTAGGAGCTTTGGAAACAATTCGATTGACTATTTTTGTAATTCTGTTGGGAGTTTTCTGTAAATGTTTGGGATGTCTATAAAGAATGAATTTTTCCGAATGGTGCTTGAACAAAAGGGTATAAATAAATTATGCGGATTACCTCTAGTAGTGGTAGGGAGAATGCTAAATGAGTTATCATGTTTTAGTTTAATTTTACCTAAAATAATATTATGGAAAAGGATAAGATTTGGACCAAGAGTCTCGGACGTCTCTAATATATACATACTAAAGAAGATATTTAAAATATAGGAATATTGTGTTAAAAACAACTTTTGAATGTTATATAAAATGGTCTACTCATTACAATGAAAAGTTTTTGTTTAATATTTAATTTATGTAAAAGAGTTTATCACATTTATATCTAAGGTAGTTCAAAATTATTATTTAAAAAAATAAATTGAAAATTACTTATTAAAAACTATGTCTGAAGTAATTCAATGGATTGTTAAATATTTGAAGACCATGATTTTTATATGATCATTTCTTATGGATTTCTGAGCGTCATATCAAGCCTGTAAGGTTGTTCATGAATTTCCCGCTTATTAATATAGACTAATTTATCTACGATATACATAAAAAGCTTAGTGTTATTTAAATATTTTTATTTACCTAAGTTCTTCAGAAATTATAATTCCCATATTCAGTTTTTTAAGGCTAGTTATTGTGTATACTGTAATTAATGATAATTAATTTATATTCTCACTTTCGCCAAAGTGTATTGTATAGAATGCAATAAGAGGTATGACAATTCTTTAGATTGTTTTTAGATAATGAGTACAAATAAATGAATTTATAGAAAATAAACATTGTATTTCGTAAAACCGATCACTCAATCTAAAACTTGGTTCTCAAAATTAATTAATTATCAATGATCATATTTTTGCTCGAAAAGATTGTTTATTTGAATGTAAAAATGTTTATTTGAATGTAAAAAAGGTTTATTTGGATGTAGAAAATACACTAGATATAAAAATGAAGTTATGCAAGATCTGTTAAATTTGGAAAATCAGTTTGTCAATCTATAAAACATCCAAATAAATTAATATCAATATTGAATCTTTTGTTTATATTATCAAATTGAATATTGGGCAACTGCTGGAAATGAACATGCTTTATCTAAATTTACGGATGTTTGTTCATTGTGTTTTAGTTGTGTCGAGTTTCTGTTTTTTAATTAGGATTTTTGTCGGCTCTGTTATTTGCATTAAATAGTAATACTATTTATATAATTCTTAAATGTAATATTATTCAAATATTTTTAAAATCTTCTACACTTATTTTAATTTTAGTGATATTATATTCAATATATCTGTATATAAAACTTCAGCAGAAATAACAAATAAATTTTAATGGATATTAGTGAAAATTCTAACTTAATTTTAATTTTTCATATTAGCTACGTAAGATTAACTATATTACTTCTACTTCTCATTTTCCTTTTATATAAATTAGATTGGCTAGTTATTTTTTAAGGCTAGTTATTGTGTATACTGTAATTAATGATAATTAATTTATATTCTCACTTTCGCCAAAGTGTATTGTATAGAATGCAATAGGAGGTATGGCAAAATTCTTAAGAATTTCAAAGCATCAATATTATTAGTGATGTTTTTTGATTGGAATTTATCTGAATTAGTAGTAAGCCTAATTTAAAGTTTTGATAGGCCATAACGTAACAAGGATATTTTTATTTATTTTTAATTTATTTATAAAAAACTTAATATAATTTAAGCAATTTTTAAATGAATTATTAAAAATTTTTATGCAATGACTTATTCTTCTACATATATTATGATATACTTTATTTGAAAATAAAATTAAATAATTAGAATAATTTGTATTTTTTATAATTGCTGCTTTCTATTTTTTTTGTTAAAAAACTAAAATATTAAAAATGATTGCATATTTAAAAATTTTACCCATTATTACATGACATAGTAAAATTAAGTTATGCAATGTCTACACGAGTGCATTTTAGTTCGTTACTGTAGTAGAATTATGGTGACAACCATTTTGGAAAATGAAAAGGCTTGATGCATAACATAATAGTGTGACATAAAATTTGCCAATAAATACATACGATACATATGTATCGTATGTATTTATTTTATATATATTTTTTATCGTATTTATTTATATTCGTATGTATTTATTTTTTATCATAACTTAAATATAACAACTCACAATATATTATATTCCGACTGAGCTAAAATTAGTTATTTTATGAATTAAATTAAATAATGGATAAATATTTGAAATGTAAATCTAATCATAATATTTTTGAAAAATATAAATCTTAAAAATTATTCAATCCTTAAAATTTCTTCTGAACTTTCATAAAATAATTAAATTGCTTGAGAATAAATTTTTAATTTCAGATTGCTATACCTTCTTGATTTTAACCTTTCTTGCCGCCATTACTTTGTAGCGAAGTCCGGAAACATAAATCAAGTCACCGTCTATATGAATCTCCCCTAGAACAGCTGCAACTATAAACTTGTTGAATCGTTTTAAAAATATAAATTTTTTGTATATGGTGAATGATTTATTATCACTTTATTCAATGGAATTTTGCCTTTGAACTTTTATTATTTCAGATATAAATAACGAATATGATAATATTAAAAAATAATTATATAAAAAGCAGTATATAAACATTTCTATATATACCTTTACGAGGTTGATGATCTGTTGCTTTGCTTAATATCGCCGTCACAATAGCACCCCTGCACTTGGGCCTTATCTATCTAGATATGACTAAATAAAAATTTAAGATATATAAATAATAAGAGGGTTTAGAATTTTTAAAATATAGGTATGTTCAATGATTCAAAAGTATTATTATTATTTATTTATTTATTATTTATTTATTATTTATTCATTTTTATTTATTTTTATTTTAAAAAAATATTAAATAGTTAATTAATTAATCCTAATTATTTTAATTTGATATGAAATAATATATTATATTATAAAGAATTATATTATAAGAATATATTATAAAGAAGATTATATTATAAAGAAGCTATATTTTTAAAAGACGTACAGGAACAAATTCAACTGCAATTTTGACTTCAAGATTAATCTCTTTCTTAAAATCTTCTGCGTATGTTTTTGCCAAAAAAACACTATAATGCAAATCTGGCTTAATCTTTGGCTGATCATAAGAGAAATTGCTTGTTGTTAACGATGCTTCAACGTAATCTATACGACCACAGGCTGCGTTGCCGTTTTCTAAATTAAATTGATTTGCCATGATTTATATTTATGTTTTTAATTTATAAAGTAACAAAATTATATGTTATTTTAATGCATAAAAAGTTTTGTTACACAGGTTTTGTAATTTATTATACTTTATTATTAAAGAAAATAAAGAAAAATTTTAAAATTTATAAAATTCACATTAGATGAGTTTAACGAAAATTAACAGTTTATTTATGGCATATTTTATTAAAGTTGTCGCATATACACCTTTGTGCGACAACTTTAATATATATCCCCCTATCTCAAATCCCCTCATTTCTATCACCCCTTTTCCCTCTGTTTCTATTGGCAAAATTCCCTCTGTTCTATATAAAGTTTAAAAACATTTATTTTTGAAAAGAAAAATATTT
The DNA here is from genome assembly GCA_036172945.1 of Meloidogyne incognita. Lineage (NCBI taxonomy): Eukaryota > Metazoa > Nematoda > Chromadorea > Rhabditida > Meloidogynidae > Meloidogyne > Meloidogyne incognita. The sequence goes on from JARQAC010000013.1 coordinate 4,051,217, forward strand.
TAAGCCTAATTTCCAGCCCAGGACTCGAACCCACACCTATGAAAATATCGAGCCAGTCGCCTTATCCATTCAACCACCGATTAACATAATGAAATATGGAAGAAATTATAAATATTTCTTTCACTTCCCCTTCTTTTTTCTTTCTATAATTTTTTCTAAAAAATCGGGTAAGGCTATATATCGGGTACGGGTTTCGGGTTGGAAAATTTTCTTTTCGGGTATCGGGTTTCGGGTACAAAAAAAGGCCGGGTTTCGGGTATCGGGTTTCGGGCGGCAACCCTGGTACACAGTCGATATTTTACCATCTTTATATCCTCGGGGGGGGGGGGTTACTGATAAAGGTCCACCACTTTTTTGAATTCAATTGTAGTACATACTTCCTTAAACAAGTTAAAGAAAAATTATCCAGAAAAATTCATCTTCCAAAATCCAAGTAGTGACTCTTGCTAAAAATGTCGAAAAAATATGTTTAAATCTTGGATCAATAAAAGTTGAAATTGCATTGAGTCTAATATAAAAAACGTCGTTGTATCATAATTAATTATAAACCTATATAAACGATATAAACATTTTTGTAACAAGACCCGACAATACTTAAGAAAATTTATATCATTAGATTTGAATTGAAAACTTGTCAGATATCATTAAACAAGTTTAAGCTATATGCTTTAAAGTTAAGATTAAGTATGATGAATATGTTTTTATTTTAATAAAGTTAGATAAAATTTTATTTTTCGAACATCATTAAAAAGTTAAAGTTATTAAATTTTACTTATTTGAAGTTTTTATTTTTATCCATATTCAATTTAATCGGCAGACCTATAAATATTGTTTTCGATTTTATTTATTATTATTTATAGTTAGTTAAAAAATAACTTTAAAAGAAAGAATATTTTTTATTTTTAAAAAATGTGAAGAATGAGAAAAAAGTAGATTTTTTCTTTGTTTTATAATCCCTCTTTTGCTTTAATTCAAATCGATCGTTTGGCGTTTCTTCTATCTAATTCCGCGTTTTCATTTTTATTCAATAACCAATTATTCAGCGATGGCATTTCTATTTGATTACGGAAGCTATCGAATGTAATTTTTTCATTATTTTAGATTTAATTAAAACCAGGCTACTTATTTCAATTACTACTGAAAATAATGAAGTGACTGTCTTATTTATACATTAAAGCGACTTAATATAAATAAAATTATACTGACATAAAAAACGATTAAATTTAAATAAAAATTATTTTACATTATACAGAGTGAATCTCAAATCAATTAAATATATCAAGTACTTATGATGATAAACAAAAAATACAAAAGATGAAAACATTATTTTATATTAACTTGAAATATTATTTCATTATAACTTTTAACTTCTTCTATAGAAACCACGGACATTATCGCTTCCTTTATACTTTAACTGCATTTATTTTTTTTATTAATTATATTTTCTTATTATTAATTTAGCTAATAAATTTCATATTATTAAAATCTTGAAAAAATGACGAATTAAGTTGCCAAAATTTATTCATTGAGGAAGCCTGTCTTTTATTAGATACATTTATCAGCATCATCAAAAAATTTAATTTATATAGTTGGTATTTACATTTTTAATTATTAAAATATTTAAACATATTATTAATTTTTCTCAATCTGTTAAGTATATTTATTCTAATTAGAATAAATTAAAAACATTTAATCACTAAAACATTTAATCCTCACCATTTCCTTCTATTATTAACACATTTATTCCAACGGTCACTCCCCAGTATAAATCATAGGGAGAAGCTTCTACCAGAAGCGTTTTCCCCGTTTCAAACAGTATTTTTTTAATTTCCATTTTGCCATACTTTGCTAAATTACAAATAAGCATTACTATCATGTACAGATCGCTTCTTTAATACTTTACTTTGCATTTATTTTTTATAATTAATCATACCTATAATAAATTAATTCCTTATTTTAGTAGGGATATTAATTATTTTTAGTTATTTTTGTTAATTCATTATCATTATTATTTGGCTTCATTATCGTTTAAATTGATGGCCGTCTCAAGATTTTCTTTATGTTACTTAGAAATGTTTTCTCATATTTTATGTTTGTCAATGATTTTATTTTTTAAGGATACGTTTACATAATAATTGTAATTATCTTATAAATTTTAATTATTTTATGACTTATACATCATCATACGGTAGATGGCTTATACATCATTTATGACTTGTAGATGCCTTATACAGTTGAAGATGACTTATACATCGGATGTTAATGCTTGAATTGCGGGAATTAGCTGGTCTCTCAATGCTTTGAGTGCAAATACCAATTACCTTCGAATTTTTTTCGCAAATTTAATTTAAAAGACAAAAAAATAATTTCCTTTGAATTAAAAATTCATTGATTGTTTTCAAATGCTGTATAAACTAAAAATATTTTGGTAAAATTTTTCAGAATTTATATTACTGTCGAAAAGCCCTATTGAAAATATATACTAATTATACTGTGTTTTAGTTTCAATTACTTAAAATACTGATTTTATTTGTTTATTACGAAATATTAATCCATAATAATCAGCGCTTATAATAATTCAGTTTTTACCGTTTGTATATTATTTCATTAATTTTTGTCGTTTCGACAAATTAAAAATTATTCTGAACTTTTTTCTAAATTATTCATTATATTACTTTCCCCGTACAATCATATTTTTTCATTGTTAAAATAAATTAAAATTATTTTGTAAATAATTGCTGTGACTATGATTGTTTTATTAAAAAGTCCAACTCCTCTGAATAACCTGCTGCATATTTGTTCCGTCTGTTTATTTAATGTAGAATTTGAAATAAGAGTAATCACAATTATGTATTCCTACTGCGTCGTACACAATTATTTTAATAAATTTGTTGACAATTTTCACTTCAAACTATTTTTTACTCATGATTAGAAAGTCGAGGTATCGTATAAAGTAGAGTGGGACAAAACCGTTTAGCTAAACGGTAAACGGTATACGATAAACGGGTTTTTTGATGAAATTAAACGAAGCGGTGAACGGGTCTCAGATAAACGGCATAAACGGTAAATGGTCCCTCTAAACGGCGTTTAATTCTTTTAATTTTTTCTTAAAATTAGTGGCTTAAAACGTGAATTTTTGCCGTCTGACACACTAAGATCAAAAAATTTTCGCCTGCGTCGCAAAAGAGGGAGGAAATCTAGTTTGTAGGCCTTCCACAATTATAAAAATTTTCGCCCGAGACGTACCCGGACTTTTCATACTCGGCTTTACTCGTACTCGGGTTTTTCCAAATTACTCGTACTCGGACGAACTCTACTTTTTAGCCTTTAGATATCCCCTCAAATCCCTTGATATCCCCTATATCCGTCCAATACTAATAGGGATTGTAACACTCAAATGATGCTTTGATTTGCAACCAAAGCTTTGATTTGACCGATCTTTAGAGTCATATTATCATAGCGGAAAAATTTTAAAAAATTTCGCCTTTCGTCTTTCGCCTTTCGCCGATTTTCGCCTTTTTTGGACTTTCGTCTTTCGCCTTTCGCCGTTCGCTTTTTAAATTGACTTTCGCATTTTCGCCTTTCGTCTTTCGCTTTTTAAATCGACTTTCGCCTTTTCGCCTTTCGCCTTTCGCTTTTTAAAATCACTTTCGGCACACCCCTGGTATATACTCTTGTTTTATAACACTTTTTGATAAAAAGTGTTATAAAACCAGAGTATATTTCCGAAAATTCAATTTTTTAAAAATATAATTAGAAATAGAAAAAATATTTGAAACCTAAGCCTACACGAACATTCTAAAATAAAAGTAAAAAAAAGTAATTTAAAGCTTTTATTTGCAACAATTTCTTTTCATATTGCAGCGAATTCACTTAAAAATTTTCATTTTAAGGGCAATAAGTATTTTCGCAAAAATTTTTGTCATGACATGTAATTATCAATAGTGTAAAAATTTTTTGTGAAGAAACCTATGTCTTTTTAGTGCGCAAAAAGCAATTAGAGGAATAAATTTAAGACATTTTACGAACAAAATTTTTACAAAATAATTTGTGTTGATAAAACATTTTGATAAAGTATGTCGCAAATAATTAGTTTTTTTAAATTTTGAAGTGGTTAACTTCTAAATAGTTTTTTAGAAGTTCAAAAAATTATTTTCAATCTTCATACCAATTACTAATAATCAATTAACAAAGGGTCCGTCCTTATTTATATATTTCTAAATTAATTATTTACGTCAATAACTTCCATATCGATTTTTGGATTAAAATTAATTAATAATTTTCTGCAATGAGAAAGTGAAAATATCGTCCAATAAAATTAAATGATGTTTTAAATACAAATTAATTTTAATTATTTTAATATCATCTTTGAATTAACATTATAATCAGGTATGATAATTATTTTTATATTTCTACTATATGTAGCAAGGATATTTGTAATCTTTTTTCAACATTATTTAAATTAAATATACATAGTTTCAGTTCTGAATTTTTATTAAATCAATTGTCCTTTGAACCAATATTGTAAAAAAAGCTTTATCCCGCCAATATTTTTTAGAAAATTCATGTTTATTAATCTTTTTAAATAAAGTTAAGCTAGAAATTATTGGCTTACTTTAGATTTGTAGTTGAATTTTTTGATCTCAATTTCAAAACCATCGATGTCCAAATTTGAAATGCCATTTAATTTTTTTGTTATTAAATTGAAATATTAAAATTATTTTGAATTTGATTAATAAATATAAATTATAAGAATACTACTTTTTTGTTTTTCTATTAATTAGTGAAGTAAAACTACACGGTGCTTTTGGGTCAAGTACCGTATTTGTAAATAAAATTTTGTTGAATATATTTTGTAAAAACCTATTTTAATGCCTGTATGTAATAAATTTCATATAAATATTTTTGTTAGGTTTTTACATTCAAAATATTTTCATTAATTTCATTAAACGAAACAATAATTTTTATAAAATAAATTTATTTTACTCAAACTATTTCTAAAATAACAGAGTTTTAATATTTTTTCTTAGTTTCTGTGTTTTTTAAAATTAACATACATATATGTAGTTTTTTAAATTTATCCATAAAATTAATATATGGTTGCCTGTTTAATTTTTTTCTAATATTTTAATTATTTATAAATATTTTTAATCATAAACTGTTAGTCACAATTCAATATTATTAGTGTTGAACTTCGAGTGAATTTTAATTTGAAGTCAATAGTGCCGTTCCAGCGGACTTGTTTGCGTCTTCAAGCGTATTATATTTTGCTAATTACAAATAAAGTTTAATTGATTTTTACTCATTTCAGAGCTAGCATTTTTTTATTTGGTTTGAGATCGTTGTAGCCATCTCAACCCATGCAAATACACGTGCAGTTTCACTTTAAACGTTCTTTGCTGCCATCAAAAATGTATTTTCCTAAATAAATTTATAGTTTTTTAAAAGTTTGTTGTAAATTAAATGGTTAAATTTTATTAACTATATAATTATAATATTTTGTTGATTAATTATTTTAGTTACTTTTTCGTCTGTGGTGAAGGATTGTAAGATTTTAATTAATAAAAGTAAAAATACATATACTCTCAATGATATTTTAAAGTACTCTTCACTTCTTTTATTAGTTTAAGTGCTAATGAGTTGTTATTACAAATTACGCAACTTAGCATTGGAATAATAATTTTTAATGATTCTAAATTAAATATAAATTTTTAGATTTTTTTCTCAATTAGATGTGGCGAACATATTATGTAGTAATGGATACTTTGTGGGTTTAGTCAGATATCATATTTAAAAATGTTTTTTAAAAGATAATTTTAAATAAAAATTAATTTTAAACTAAATTGGTCTTTCCCGGTTAAGAGAAGAATATACTTATGCTGCGGATTAATGAATTTGTTTCTTAAGCCTGTTTTCATAATGGAGATCTTTTTATTTGGTCTAGTTTATCAAGTTGATTTCGTTCAATTGTAAATAAAATATATATAAAATTATATGATTAATTTTCAAAAATTTTTGTCACAGGCATTGAATTATTTTAATATAATTTACCCATAATAACATTCATAATACTAATTTTAATAATTATGGCGATTTCTTCTTTATAATTGCTGTAAATTTATTCAGTAAATAATACACTTTTATTAAAAAATTATGATAATAAAAATATAATATTATATAAATTAAAAAAATATAAATAAAAATATAAATTATGAAACAATTTTCTAATGCTCTCTAATCAGACCTCCTTAATGTACGCACAAATTTTATTTATTTTTTTTGTTGAACATCGTAAAGAATTAAATTCTTGATTCGCCCGACTTCTTTTATAAAATTACATATTAGATTTCTAGTTTTCACACAAATAACATCGTTTTTATGAGAATACTATATTTTTAAATAAATCATATTATAAGGATATTGTATTTTATTATGAAATAACTATATTCAATGACTAATTTTATCAATCAAAAAACTTTAAAATACTGCATTGTAAATGCTGTTATTTTTATTATAATGATCATTTTCATATTATTTTTTTAATTTTAAACTACTAGTGTAATTTAAAAATATAAAGGAAAATTTCTACTAATTATTTATTGTTGTTAAGCCAAATTTCAATAAATATATCTTAAAATTTTTTAAATTTTTGTTAAAACATTCAACTGTTGAAAAAGTTTGTTTCAATGAACCTATTTCATTTAGATAAACATTAAACAAGGCTAATTAAACCTTAAACAATAAACTTTTTTCAGAATATCTCCTAACCATACTAACCCTTCACAGAGTTATCCCTACCTAAACCTTTACAGGGTTAGCTGATTTAATTATAAATACTTAAACTTTTATAATACATATTATAATACATACATTTATAAAACTTAACATTTCTATTGAATACATTGAATCTAATGAATTCACAACTTATTCCATACACGTTCTAATTTAGTTATATAATTTGCAACAAAGGTTTAATAACTTAAAATTAGTGATGCAAATAACTTTCATTTTCCCATTCATTTTCCCATTTGCAGCAAAAAGCCCATTTTCCTAACATTATCAATAAATGAAATACAAATTCAACAGGAAACAATTTCATTTAACATAATGAGTGAAATAAAATATTATATTTTTATTATTTGGAAAATGTTTACATGCTTCTACTTCTGAATGTAAAGGTTTCTACAGCTTTTATTTTTCTTAATTTTCATAAGTAAATTTAAACTATTTACTATCTATTCTAAATCAACATTTAAGCTGTTTATACTTAACTTAGAATTCAACATATTTACTTATTTGTAGTTAGATGTTGTTTATTTTATTAATTAAATAATTGAATTCAACTATTATATTTAAGTACTATAAAAGTAAAAACATTAAGAATTAAAAAATTTTTACATTAAATCAGTAAGCAAAACCTAAGATCTCCAACATTATAAAAGTTTTCTTAAAATATCTAATTTTTACGCCTGAATGAATAGAGATTTTATGCTTTATTTTAATTTATTTTACTTTTATTTTTTATTTCTTATATTAGGTTTTGAATAGAATAGATTTTATGATTTTGCAATAAAATTTTATATTAAATATTTTATTATATTCAATTTTATTATATTTATTGTTATGCAATTTTTTTAAATGTAAAGGTTTGATTTTGAGACTGTCTGGTTTCCATTTTTCCCCAATGAATCATATCTATGTGTAATTTTGAAAGATAAAACTGTTCTACTGTAATAATCATGGGCTTGCTGATGTGTGTTATCAAGATTAATGATCTGATATTCATCTTTAAAAATCTCAATAAAGTCATTAACCAACTAAAAATCTATTTTATTTTGATAATATTTTAAAATATTCCTGGTACACTCCACTCTGTCAACATAGTAAATGAAGTAACTGCCTTATTCCTACCCTCATAGTTCAGAACCATTCCTTGTTTATTTAAATGAATTCTTAATTATAACCTCATATGCTCAAATAATTATTGTATTAATATCTCAATAATTATAGTAGTTATTTTTATATTTATCCCTTTATTTTTATATTATCCCTTTTTCTTTTCATTTTTATAATTTACGCATACTAATTATTTCTTAATTTGTAATAAATTTTATAAAAAATAACTTTTTCAATAAGGCATCAAATTTTAATTTTAAAAATTTTAAATCCATCTAGTTAAAAAATTTTAATTTATTAATATCTTGTGATAATTTATCAAGGAAATCTGACTGAAATTTTTATACACCACACGTGTCATACCATCATAGTGCTCCTGCAATTAACCTTTATATCAGGGGTGCAGCTCGTCTCGCTTCTCGCCTCTCGCTTCTCGCTTTTTCTCGCCTTTTTGGGCAGTCTCGCCTCTCGCTTCTCGCTCTCGCTTTTTCTCAAAAAAACGAGAATTAAGCGAGAATTTTTTATCCCTTTATTTTTCTAATTTTTATTTTCAAGGAATAAATAAATGAGATGTCAAAGATTTGGAATTATTTCACACTCTCTGGACGAATTGCATTCTGTAAAGAATGTGATTATAAAAAAGATTTTCCGCCAAGAGCACCAACAACGACATTGGCAACACATTTAAAAAGTAAGCACCCGGAAAAACACAAACAATTTTTGGATCAATCAACAGAAGTAAAGGAAAAATCGAACAAGGAAAAGGAAAAGCAAATTACACTCAAAAGAAGTTTTGAGATTCAGTCATCTTCAAAAGAAGATAATAATGAAGTAACATTGAAACAAATGCGTATTGATTTATGTGCTCAGATTTCTGTTGTTTCGGGTTATTGTCCATAAATTGGAAAAGGACCAAGAAAATTATCCAAATATAAAAAAAACAATTGTAAATGGTTTAAAATCAAGAATGAATAATAATTTAAAAATATACGATTATAAGTATGATTTATAAAAATATGTATACTATTTAATTTAGGCAAATAAAATTTTTACAATTTTTTTAAAATTCTCGCTTCTCGCCTCTCGCTTCTCGCTTTTTCTCGCCTTTTTTGGTAGTCTCGCCTCTCGCTTCTCGCTCTCGCTTTTTAATTTTCATTCTCGCTTCTCGTTTTCTCGTTCTCGCTTTTCAAAATTCAATTCGCTGCACCCCTGCTTTATATGTTTAAAATTAATTATTTTAATAATATTTTTATGTTATTATTTTTATCAAAAATTTAAAAAATAGGCACTTATATTGCATTTTAATCGATTAAATAAAAATAATTTTTTAATTTAAATTTTTATAATTTACAATTATAATTGTCAAAAATTAATTAATTAACAAAAATTCATTCATATTCAAAATTTGATATTTATTGCTTCCATACAAGTTTGCCAATGCACTAAATGCGCCTGAGAGTCTTTCAAGTTGTTTTTATGGTACTATGCGTTTATATCCCCGCAATTCCGCAAATGTTTGTCCGCACTTTTTTCATTCTTTCTCCTCATAAAGGATGAGAAACGGTCAAGTTAACCCCCATTTTTTCTTCGCCTTCTTTCTCCTCTAACAAGAAAAAAAGGGCTGATTCGTAATTAAAAGGGCTGATTCGAACGGTACCATTTTTTCCCGTAAATGCCTGTGGACCGAGATATGTGGCTCAAGATGGCCAAAAACCATAGGTAGACTAAGTATCGTCTTGTATCGTAACTTTGTTCAATCTTGTACAATCACGATGCTTTTGGTGTCATTTGACTCATCTCGTCGAAATACTTCAAATGAGTATTTGTTTGTACAAACTTTTTTATTCGAAATCTTCATAGGCTCGTATTTCGGTCCAATAAAATCAAAAAAATGAGGGAGGGGGGTACCAAACAAACTATTACCGAAATAGGTAATTTCTAAACATTCTCTTATTTTTACCTTTATATTTTTCTATAAGAATATTTGTGTCCCTCTATTTTTACTTGAACATTTTAATCTTTGTGAAAGGAGGAAGAAGGCGAAGAAAAAACGGGGGTCAAAACTTGACCGTTTCTAATCCTTTATGAGGAGAAAGGATGAAAAAAAAGTGCGGACAAACATTTGCGGAATTGCGGGGATATAAACGCATAGTACCGTTTTTATTAATATTTTGTCTAATTGCTGATGTTTTATAATATTGAATAAAAATGGGTATATTCAATAGAATGAGTTATATTATGATTTATATAATATTAACTGTATAATTATTATAAGTTTTTAGTGATTATATCATCTATTTTATGCATTTAATATATACATTAACGTATTTTATTTATAAATAAAAATGTTGTATTAATTAAATAATAATTAGATAAAATGAAAAGTCCTATAATTTGTATAAATAAATAGCCATTTGTTATATTTTTATTCTGTTGTTTGTTTTGCTTTCTTTTTCGCTTATTGTTTGTATGTATACGGCCGTATCGTAACAAACTAGTGAAGCATCGCAAAAAATGTGTATTTGAGAAGAATGATTGCTTTATGCATAGTGAACGAGGTAGCTCTATAATCGCGTCTTCCCACTCTGTGGCTATTGCTGTCCATTCCAATTGTTTCTCTTCTGGTAGGGGTGTGTCCCATTTCAATTTTAATTCCCAGAGTAATTGGAAGAATATGCGCGCTTTGAGTGAGGCGGGATAGAGCAATCCAAGTGGGTCAAAAATACTGTTTAGGACCCGGAGAATTTTTCGCATAGTCCAGTCTACAGCATTAGCTTTAGGGAATGAAAATTTAATTTTATCTTCCCCGTTGTTCCAGCTTATTCCGAGGAATTTTTTATGAGGTGCAATTTTAGCGGTTTCCTCTAATTCGCTCAAAACATTTTCATTATTGGCAAGAAATTCGCGTAATTCCATATTAGCGTCTAGAAAAATTTCGCGAATAATTTTAATTTTATTTTTGCCTTCTTCTTCTGAGTTGGCTGTGAGCAATATATTGTCCATATAAATAGAGTCTTCCACTTCTTTAGCAATACTAGGATATTTTTTCGCGATTGCCGAATTTCTTAAGTGGTGTATTACAGTAGCTCCTAGCAAAAAGGGAGAGGAAACTGCTCCAAAGAGAACTCGCCGAAAGCGCATTATTTTTATATTGGCTTGCGTAGGCGGCTTATTTAAGTCTCTTAACCAAAGAAAACGTGTTAGATCTCTGTCTTCTTTGTGCAGCTCTAACATTAAAAATGCAGCTTTAATGTCGCAGGCGATCACTATATTGGCTTGGCGCCAGCGTAAGAGAACGGCTGCAACCTTTGGCAGTAATACTGGGCCGCGATATAGCGTGTCGTTTAGAGAGGGGTAACCTTTAATATGCGCCGAACAATCGAAAACTATGCGCAATTTTTTCTTATCTTGTCGATAAACCGCTTGATTGGGTATGAAGTGGCATAGGTTCTCTGTTTCATGTTCAGCTTCGGGTATTTCCTCAATTATTTTTTCGTTTAATTGGTCTGTAAATGTTTTGTCGTACATTTCTAATAAATCTGGCGGATCTTCTATGCTTTTTAATTTGCGCAATGTAGAATTTAAGCGACTTAAGCATAGATTTTTGTTTGTAGGTAATGGCGGCGCGTTTGGGCGTCGCGGTAGGCGAACGCAATAACTATTTCCGTTTTTTGTAATTGTTTTATCGAATAAGTTTTGCGCGCTTTCGTCCTCATTTTCAGTTGGCGAATCATTGATGCCAATGCCCTCCAGGCCGTAAAATTTTTGTTGATCCGTTAAGTTTTCAAAAAGTCCGTATGTTAAGACATTTTCATTACCGTAGCAATTAATAGCGTTTGCGTTTTTTATATTTATTTTACCACAAACTATTGGACCTAGAAGCGTTTCAACTAAACATATGCCTCTGGTTAAGTGCTCAATATTTGTAACTAATTCCCAGAAATGGTCCATTCCTATTAATATTTCAGCTTCGTAGTTTTCGGTAGGAATGTTTATTTTTTCATATTTTGGTCTTTTGCGCAATAGGTGTATTTCGCGATCGGTTAGCTTTGCTGTAGCTATTTTTCCGGTGATTTTTTCGGCAGTGCAAAATCGAAATTCTTTAAATTCTAATTTTTGCCGCCAATTTTTTCGAAGTCCAAGCTTTAATTGCACGCTTTTACTAGCAAATGAAGTTGCGTGATTAAACATCCCTTGTGCATTAATTGTTATTTCTGGCGCTTCTTTTAAATCAATAGCCAGTTTGCTCGCCAATTCTTTTTTAATAAAAGATCTAGAGGAACCTGGGTCGATGAATGCTTTAATGCCTCTTATAACCTTTCCATTTCCTGCTAGAACAGTGATTTGTCGTGTCATTAAAAGAATGTCTTTTTGCGCCTGAGCTTGCGTTGCAAGAGAGTGCTGTTGGACTGTTTCGCTTGTTTGTTTTTCAATAGCGAATTTTTTGCAAACTATGTCTTTATGAGCCCCATCGCATAATTTGCATTTATATTTTGCGAGACAAATATTATGATTTGCGTCTTTAAAGCACCAAATGCATTTTTTCAATATTGCGAGTTGTGCTTCTATGTGACTCATCATTGCAGAAAATGCATGGTAATATTTTGCGCTCTGGTTTTTGTCTACGCGCTTGCGGTTTGCTTTTTTGTGCATTATTTTTGTTTACAAAATTCAAATTCTGTTTTGTTTGCGCGTTTGAGTTAAAAAATACCCGCGCATTTTCCGAAAAATTTCTCTCCGGATTTTGCCTTTTCTCGTTTTTAAATTTATTTTCTAATTGAGGCATTCTATTCACTTTTTCGTGCAATTCAATAATTTTTGCTAACTTTTTAAGTACCTTTTCTGTGTCCCATATGAAAGGTTCATCGTCATCGCTTTCTTCACATTTTGCCATAGCTTTTTGTTTAGCTTTTTCCAATTCAAGAAGAATCCATTTTGGCATTTTTTCTTCAATGATTGATGAAATAAAGGATTGATTTATATTTTCTCCCATTTGTTGTAATTGTTGAATAATTCTATCAATGTTGTCAGTTGTAAATCGAATAGAATTAATAAATTTATTTGCTGGAGGTAAAGCTCTTAATTCAGCGCGCAAATTTGCTTTAATGCGCTCTTCATCCCCATATCGCTCGCGAAGTTTATTTATAGCAATATGGTAATTTGCTTCAGTTATAAAATAATTTTGAATTAATTTTTTCGCTTCACCTTTAACACAGCCGTTTAGATAATTGAATCTATCTATATCGGTTAAAAGCGCGTTTTCGTGTATGGCAGAGCGATAATTGTCCCAAAATGACGGCCAAAGATTTAAGTCGCCATAAAACTCGGGCAATGAATTTTTTGGCAAGCGTATTTGTGAGTGTCTGTTTGGCGTCGCTTGGCGAATAGAAGATGCACGGTCAGAGTCAATGCTTTTTTGCCTTATAGCATTCTCTCCAATTTCTATGGAAGTGCCTAGGTCAACCACTAGTTCGTTCGCCTCTTCTATTTTTACCAAAAGTCCCTCTTCTCCTCCTGCCACAGCCTCATAGAGTGAATTTTCTCTTTCTGCTTGCTCTGGCTGTGATTGGACGATTACTCTTGTCCAATTTTCAGTGAGGGTTGATATTCTGGAAAGGGTCCGCTCTAGCTTTGAATTTGTATTTTTTAGCTGTTGCGTCCAAAGCGTCCAATTTTCAATCTCCTCATTCTGATTTGGCCTCTCATCCAATATCGTTTTTGCGTCTGTGATTGCACGAATGAGAGTTGCTTTTGCGGGTCCTAAGCTCTGGCGTATAGGTCCGCTCATTTTTCGCGTTTGGCTATTTTTGCGCTAGCGAAGATTTATTTGGTTCAGATTTTTGGCTTTTGCGTTTTGCGTTTAGCCGTTGCACCACTTTTGTTTTTTCAAGTGGTTTTTTATTTAAAATTTAGCCGTTGCACCACTTTTGTTTTTTCAAGTGGTTTTTTATTTAAAATTTAGCCGTTGCACCACTTTTGTAGGAGCTATTGACTTTAACTCCCACAAATTTATTTAAATTTTTTATTTTACGAGAGAAAACAATTTATTTTATTTTTAAAGCACAACCAAAATTATTTTTTATATAAAAATTATAAGGAGAAAAAGTATTTAATTTTTCCAACAAAACTTAAAGTGAATAAAAGCGAAAGTGAAGAGAAAGTGAACAGAAAGTGAATAATAACTAACAATTAATGTGTATTTAAAAGGAAAGAAGGAAATAAAGCTTATAGGAAGAGATAAGATCGTGGGAATGTAAATTATTGTTAAAAAATATATTTTTATGTTTTTACGTGGCTCTGTCCACGACATCTCTTATACTTAAAATTTTATAGTTTAATATTATTTTAACTTTTAATTTAATAAGGCATAAAGTTATTTATTGACGTTTATTGGCTATTGACGTAAATATTAGATAACCAAAAAATTTATTTTAAACTAATGACAGCAATAAAGGGAAAAAAATTATTGAGATCATTTTATCAAAATTTTGTTAAAATTAAACGAAAACATTAAATATGTTTTAAAATTTAATACTTTATTTAATATTTTTGTGATATACATGATGCCATGAGTTATATTGATGTATTTTCTATTTTATATTAATGATTTATGATGCCCATAAAAATAGATGTTCAAATGCATGGGTCAGGCCATCATTTGTTTATGTCTCTGTTACTTAGTATTAAGGCTCATAATTTCAGTTTTTATTAGTGATACATAAGTTTAAGAATAATAATTGAATTTGACTTTTTTATGTAGTCAAGTTTATTAATAATCCTAATTTTTAATAATTTTATTAATGATTTAATACTTTAAATCTATTAATGATTTAATACTTTAAATCTATGTTTGAATTTGTCTTCTGCCTGATCATTTCCTTAAAATGAAGCCATATTATTAAAAAATGTAAGTTTTTAATATGAAAAATAAAAATGAGAAACTATAAATAATTTTATTTAATTTAATAGATCAATTTAAATTTTTATATTAATTTTAAAGTACTATTTTAAATACTTTTGAGATGTACATCCTTACCATTGCATAAGCACAATTGCAAGCTGACTAACTTATTTCTATATATCGACTGCAAAATTTTTTAGTAAAATTTTCTAGAACTTATTAAATATTTTACTTCATTAACATCTTCATATATTTTTTTACTTTTTTACTTATAGATTTTTAACTATAATTAGACATTGATATGTCTTGATTTAAGTATAGTGTGGATTTTTTAATTATCTTAAAATATTTAATCTAATTAATTATATTATTTATTATTTATTTCATATTTTCATTAAATCTACTCATATTCGTGTGAATTTGTTACCTTTTTCCAGTATAATTTATTAAGCATATTAAGACTTGTAGAGATTAATTAAAATATATTGTAAAAAAGTTAGCGTTCTTTTTATTGAAGAAGATAAAATGTGTATATAATATTCCTATAAATTAGCTAAATTTAATTGTAATCACAAATCATGTTACTTTTATTTGCGCAATTAATAATACATACATATTAGTTTTACTTTTATATCTAAATAATATATAATTCTAGAATAATGGGTATAGAAAAATGGATCTTTTCTTTGCATCCGTTGATTGTAAGGAGGAGGGGGGTATGTGTAAGAAATCTATGTATATTCATAAAAGAAAATTTATTTTTTAATTATCATTTTTAGAAAGAATAAATATAAATTTATTAATATCATTTTATTATATACAAAAAATTAATTAATATAAGTATAATCTAATTATGTATATAAAATTGTGTATTAATTTTTTGATATTTTTAAAAATAAATTTATTATAAAAAAATATATTTTAATAATTTTTATTATTCAATAATAGAAAATACTACAAAAAGACATTAAAAAATTTATTAAGAGATCAAAAATATTTAATCAACTAACAAAAAGTTCAAAGATGCGAAAAACTATGGGCAGGATTTACCATTTTTAATGATATGTCATAAGCAAATATACTAAAATAAAATTTAAAAAATAATAATAAGTCTGTTTTAAAATAGGAAAATATGAATATATTTACAAAATTATTTAAAATGTAAAATTTTTTACTTAAAATTTTATACTTGAAAGTAACTATTTTAAGAAACTATAAATATGAAATTGATTCTGGAAATATTAAACAAACATGACGCACAAAATCTCAGTGAGCAATTGAAACTCATTTATCAAAATGAAGTCTTATTATTATTTTATAAATTAAATAAATACACAGAGCAAATTTATTTAATAAATTTAAATTTAAAAATTTTGCTGAGTATTTTTAAAAAAGTATAAATGATCAAAGCGAGTTTATGAAAATTAAAAATTTAGATGAACTAATTTTTAATACATATTGGATTTTTAATAACAAAACTGTGTTTAAAAATGACACCAAAATTCACTATTGCGACAATATACATGTTTGAACGATTAGATTGCTTCAACGATAATTTCGAATATTTATGAAATCAAACAAGTTTTAATTTTTTTATAAATCCAACAAAAATTAAAATAATATTTTATCCTAAATTAATATAAAAAAGGTTATATAAAAATTATTAAAAATATTCATTGAATTGACAAAGAAATATAATTCATATTGGTAATATGAATTAATAAAAGCTCATGAGTACTTTAGACTAATAAATCTAAAGAGGTTGATAAAAGATACCTGTTAATAATATTTGTATTTTAATGAGATCCCTATAGATTTATTTTCCGAAATGTATCTTTCATAATTGCGGTTTTTCTTTCAATTCAGATATAGTTTCATGAAAAAATTTTAATTTATTTATTTATATTAATAATTTACTTGAATGACCAAATCTTTTTAAGACATATATAAACTTTTAATAAAGTTTAAATTAAAAGTTTTATACGAATTTCCTCATCAAGCATCCTTATAATAAACAGACCATCAATGATACATTTATTCTCAACTACTTTTTTTATTCCTTCATTATCTGATTTCTTTTAAAATTTATTTGTTTTAAATAAGATCGATTTAATAAGCAATCAAATCTTCGTAACAGCATGAGTTGTTGTCTAATATATTTATTTTCTTTTTACAGAAAATTAAATAACTATATTCATTTAATTATTGAAATTATAAACAACATTTATAAGATTAAAACTATTTCTTTTACTTTTTATAACTTTATAAATTATTTAATTTTTTAAGTAAAGATAATTCATTTATTAATTAGTAATCTCCAAAATGATTTAATTCCCAGAATAAAATATAATTATATATGTTTTATTACAATTCTTTATCAATTGTGTATTAACAAAATTGACTACTAGTTTAAATACACATTATAATAATACATCGTCAAATAGAGGATTAAAAATTCTATTATTATAGTATTTCATGATAGATCACGCCTTCTTACTGAAATAGTGAGAATGATTTGGTAGTGTTTGCAAATGACATCTATTTGCCTGGCCCTCTGGAAAAAATACATGAAAATAAACAAATATAGTTTAATTAAAAACAAATGAAAAATATTTAAAATTTATTTATATTATATTCCGTTACTTTTAAATAAAAAATTCACATGTAAATAAATTCATTAATTATTAAATTGAAGAATTGACAATTTAATCAATTTTAAATGAAAAAGATAATTAACTAATCTCATTAAACATAATTTTGCTAATGAAAACGGAGTAATTAAAACTAAACAATTCAAAGGCGTATTATAACTCCTTTCAAACACTATTATAATAAAACACCGAATAAGTCCAATTCCTCCTAGAAGACAAATGGGGATTATTAATTCTCCTATACCGCCGGCAGTTTTTACAACCAACAACAAATAATAGATTTAACAGATCGCCTTTGAGTGGAATAATCATAAAACCGGAAAACCAGGTAGATTTTACGTATAAATAAATTTTTTCAAAATATAAATATGTATGTTTTGTAAATTGACTTTGAAGAAAAATCAAAAAAGTGTCGAATCTAATATTAGATTAAAAATTTTTATACAAAATATAATTTAATTTAAAAACTTTATAGTTTCGACACATAATGTATGTAACTTGTTGTAATTTAGCAGGCTGTTTTTATAATTATAATTAAATTTAAAAGGATAAATTTTTACTTATTAATAAATATAATCGGATTATTGTTAAAACTTAATAAATTATAAAAAATTAGATATAAATTCTGAGTATTTCTGAGTTATTCTTTGAATTATATTTCTGAGTATTTCTTTGAATTATATTAGATAAATTATAACAAAAATAGCTAATTTTGAATAAACAATTTGCAAAACATTTAAATAAATTTATATAGTATATTCATTAAATACAAAGATTAAACTAAGATAATTTTTATATACTGTAAAAAAATTATTAACTAAAATTTAAACATTTAAATCACTTCAAAATATAAATTCAAATGTAAACTGATTTTTTTATTAAAAAATTATATTCATAGATCTAAATATAAAATAACTCGTATACTAATTAACTTTTACTGAGGAACCAATTAACTTTTATTGGTTCCTCAGTTTTTATTTCATTAATGATATTTTTTCTTCAGAATCTCTCTATTACGTAATGTTGTTTTTTATATGAGTGTATCTTTTGTGGTGATGCACGTACCTTATAAACAGTTTAACTACCTGTAGACGTTTACACTATTGAACTTTTAACCTCATGATTATTGAACCAATAATCTGTTAGTACATAACACTTGTCCGTCTCCACGGAAATTTTTAATTACACATTGTGGTTTAAATTCAGATATAAGATCATATGATGGATTTAAATTAATAATTTTTTTCTATTATAGTATAATACGCTAATTATAATACGCTAATCTCAAATAAATTTAAAATCAAATAAATTATTATTAATTTTCAAACAAATTTTTAATCACATATAAAATAACTAATTTCGAATCGGGCTAACTTCTAAGTTTATTATTACCAATCAATAAAGTATATCGGCGTGAATAAATGTTATTTTATTTAATTAAACATAAATTTAAAATTTTTTTATATTTATTAAAAAGTATTTTGTTTGTTTTTTTGTTTTTTGCTATTTTTTCTGTTTTTTCTTCCTCTTTTTTTCTTTTTTACTTAACTTGTGTTATTGCATAATTATTTTTTTAAAACTTATTTTATTTATCTAAATGCTTAAGTCATCCCCATATGGTTAATAACTTCTGTATATCATAATAATTTTCTAATTTTATTAATTTAATTCATTTAATAAATTAAAAATTATTAGACAAAAATATTTAACAGTTAAAATATGGTGTGTTAAGATTATTATTTTTATATAAATTTATGATCTCAACTAAATTTAAAATAAGATCAAACAGTTCTGCATTTAAAAATTTTTTTTATTCTATCAAATAGCATATTTAAAGCAGCTGCCAGATTTTAGTTAAGGCGAAATAATATTGTAAAAATTGTCTTAGACATATAAATGTATATAATGTTTTATATCGTTTTTACGTAGCATATCTCAAATAATTTTATCATAATAATTAAAATATTATTTGTATAATAAAAACACTTACTTTCTTATGTCTATATAATTTATAAAAGGCATTTTTTTATAAAAAAACTTTTTATTAAACGTTCTTCTAATATGAATTTTGAAAATTCTATGCTTTAAGAATTTTCAAAGCTTTTTCCTCATTTTTCTCAGGTATTTTAGTCATAAAATTATATTTTAATAATTAAAAATATATAACTCTTCTCATAACGTGGATGAGTTTCAAATTTTTTTTCTAAAAATACATATAAGGATTACATTGCATTTTTTATAATTATTGACTTACATCATATGTAACAATAAAATAAAAATTAAAAATTTATATAGTATATGGCGTTTATGCGTTGTCGTATTTTATATATAGCGAATTCACTACTTTTACTATACCATATTTCTGAATTGTTCGACCATTCTTAGTATATCTGTATATTTTTCAGGCTCATAAAGAACGAGTATAGTTTTAAATTTTAGTAAATGCTCTGAAAAAAATCTATGAGTAGATTCTATTTCGGCAGAAATTTGGCCGTGCACTTGTACTATGTAGATTATTTTTAGCACAATTCTTCCAGTGAAAATTATATAAACAATAAATATTTAATATAACTATTCTTTTAAAATTATATAATTTATCTCATTTTATGTAATAATTATTTAATATGGATTCTATTTAGGCAGAAATTTGGAAAATTTGTTAAATTTACCTATCTTAAACCTTTATTTAAATTTTAAGTTTTAACTAATTCATTTCAAGATTTCAGAGTTTAAAAATTAAAAACTATTATACATCTTCTTTTAAATGAACTATTAACTATTTAACTATTATCCATCTTCTTTTAAACATAACTACATAATTTATAAATTATTTATTAAACAAGTATCTAAATTATTTACTTCAGGTGTACTTATTTTTTCTACTTGTCCATTATTACTAGTTGATTCAACTAACTTTTTCTTAACGGCTAGTTATTCTTAACGGCTAATTCATTAAATTGTTCAATACATTTCAATAAATAAAACATGTCAAAATTAACCTTTAATCTGTTTTATCAAATATCTGTCACCCACCAAGTAAAAAGAGCGAATATGTATATTTTTCATTATAGAATACATTCTTTGTTGTTTCGTACATAAATTTAACATATTATATTATCGATACAAAATTAAAAGTTTTAGAAATTAAAAAAGAAGCTAAATTAAAAATGATGGTATTATAAAAAGTTTTAATTACATAATTAAATAATTCATCAAAACTATAAATTATTATAGTATTATAAATAATAATGTATATTGATAAAAATTTAAATATTTTGCAAGAATGAATTTGTTATACATATTTTTGACTTATCTACCAACCTTTTATAATTTAAATTCTTATTGAAAAATAACAATTTTTCAACTCCAATGTTATAAATTTTATTATCTACGTACTTATATTCTTTTAAACATTATAAATACATCATTGTCAAGTTTCAACTTTATCTTAGATTGTTAATAATAAAATTGTATTTATTATTACATTCATGCCCAAATAATTTTCACCGGATTCCTTCATATCTGTTGGACGTTATTATTAGCAATTATATTTTATTTTACATTGTTATTAATTTATTAATATTCATTAACAAATAATATTAATTATACTATGCTTTTAGTTTTTGTAATTTGAATCTTGTTTAACATAATTATTGTTTAAGCACTACTTTCTTGCTGTAGACACAGGGCTCCAGTCGTGAAATAACTTTCCATTCAGAATAACTTTCCATCTCAGACTATAATTCAATTAATAATTTACACTTCAAATAATTCTGTACGAATATTTTATTATAATTATTTAAGAAGTTAACCAAAAAATATTTGGATATTCGTGAATGAATGTTCACACTCTTTATGGCCAAAGGTCCAGTTTACAGCACACTCCAGGGAAACACGATTGGAAATAACTCCTCCTGTCTGTGGAAGGTTTCTCAAAATTTAATTATCAAAATTTTATTCTCAAATTTAATTCTCAAAATTTTTCCTTAATTTAACGCAAACAATATTTTCTTTTTAAATTTTTATTTTTCGAGGAAAATGTGAGACAAATAAAAGGGTATTTTTAACATTTTATACTCTCATTAAAATCTATTGTTTTTCTTTTTTCTTTATATTCCAAGTCATTCAATTAGAGCAGTTATCCCTAGAAATTATATAATTTTTAATTTTGCGTGGGCTTTGGAATTTTTATCCTTAATTAATTGCTTTGTTTACTCTTTTTAACAATTAAATCCTTATTTTTACTATAAAACTTCTTTTTAAAATTTATTACTCTAATTTCACTAATTTTATTATTTTGCAATTTTCATGCAAACTTTTTAATTTTTTTATTATTTATATTTTCTTCTTCTTCTTTTTTTATTTTTTGTAATTTTTGTGTTTTTTTGTATTTTTACTTTTTTCCATTTATAGATGATTACCTTATTTCGGGCCGACAAACGTCGGCCCGCTACATTTCGTTGAATTTCTTGAAACCAGTGATGGCTCAACTTCTTAGAATTCTTCACCTTATTCGGCAAAATTTCTTTAATTCATTAACTTCTATCGGGTGCAAATGTGAGATCGCGCGATACGTGAGATCGTGCCATTGTTCACACTCTTTATAGTCAACAGATCCAGGTTGCAATTTATATTATTTATACTTTCTGCCAGGAAAATCAGTTTTCAACACAATTTTTATTTCTTCTTAAATTTTTTAAGAAAATAACGGTTTTCGATTTCCAAATTTGACTTCTCTAATTGCTTCCTAACGAAATGAATTTATATACTCTGCGTGTATTTCTTTATTTTGCCCTCGGCTAAATTATCTATATAGATTTATGTATTTATAACTTTTTTTCTTACATTTTTTACCCGATTAGGTGGAGAAAGGTTTTTTATAAAAACATAGTGGCAATTTTATCATTCTATTTTATTTCAACTTTAGAGCGTCAACAACATCATTAACTAATTGCTCAAAGAAAAATTATCTCATTCAATAAAATTTATTTATATATTTATATAAATTTTTTTTAATTTTATAAAAGATTAAATACTTTTAGTATGTAAAATTTATTATAATAAATTATTATTTTATAATTTCATACAATTTGTTTATTTTTATTATTAAAAAATCCTACTCAAAATTTTTACTCAATTATTTTTTGTTTTTTAATTTAAAATTTTCTCCTCCCTCTTCGGGGCTTGGTCTAAAATATTCAGCGGGTTTATTATTCTATAAGATAGTTATTTTATTAAAATGTTATTCATCTCTATTGTCTAATATAAGTAAATCTAGAATTTGTAAAAGTCCTTAAATAGTATTCGAATTTCTTTTAATGGAATATATAAGTGATTTAATGGAATATATAAGACCTCAACAGGTTTAACTTAACAACAAGAAAACATGAACTCGTTTACGTAAAAAGACCGCTAAACCGAAAAAATGATTGGAGCTTCCCTCGGTAAAGGTACGCCAAATTATCTCTTACATATTATTTAATTACATATTACAATTAATTACAACGATTTTAACATAAACAACTAAATAATTAACGTTTTTAAAATAATTTTCTTGAAAAATTAATGTTATTTATATTTTTAGAAATTATGATTTTTTTTAAAAATCGGAATTATTTATCGTTTTATTTTCAGAACTATTGCCGAATTTTGGTGTTACTAGGCCCAAAGGATATTGCTTTCTCTAATTACTCAGGTTTTTATCATGTTATGTATTTATGTTATTTTAAGCTTTTCTGGTGTCCTATATAATTTAAATTTTAAAAGATTTTTATGTGTAATAATAGGTGGCGCTTCAATTTTACATTTGCCAAAATTATAATCATTCTTTTGAAAAAATTTTTCTTTTTATCTAAACACATTTTAAAAATTTCTTTTTGTTTATTAATTTTTGTATATGCTTGGCTCTTTTACAGATGACCTTTTGTTTCCAGCATTTATTCTAAATTTATTATATTTTTAATATTGTTTTAAATATAATTTTTATATACATATAATTTTAAATAATAATTATTTTTTGGATGCATATGATCCTTACAACTTTTTAATTTTAAAATAAGAGTCAAATTGCTCTTGTTAACTGAATTCGAGAGTTGACGAATTCTTTTGAATATCATCTTATACTAGAGAAATTTAAAGCTATTTAAAATTATTACAATAAAACCTTAATTGATTTTTTGACAGCAGCACCCGTCTCATCTTCAGTTACGCATGAAACTGCGGGGACTTTCCAGTAAGATTTGAGTTTGTACACATTAGGTAAAATATTCCTTTTTTCACATTAAATTATTCAAATACATTAGAAAAATAGCAAATTTTTATAGCACTCATTTAATATATTTTATTTTAATCCTTTGCAGAAACTTCCATTTAGAATTTTTTGCAGTATAATTCATAAAACGTTAAAAGATATCAGATTTTTAGTAAATTTTACAATAATAAAATTAAAATTCATCAAAATAGAAAAAACAATTACTATTTTTAGTAATTGTAGCTGATAAACGGGTCGATTATGTTAGTTTAAACTAAATATTGAACAGAAAAACAAGCAGCGGAAAATAACTACTATCTCATTCATAAGATTTCTAATTTTATTACATTATATCAATTATATTAAAATGTAATAAGATTAATATTTTAGATATTATCGAAAATATTTACTACATCATAAGCATTTCGTATCTCTTTCTCTATTAAGAAATTAAATATGTGTTTTGATTTCTATCAAAGAAAATTAAATCAAAACAAAAATTGAAAATTGGAAGTGGAAAAATATTTGAGAAAGAAAAGAAAATTATATCGAAAGAGTAAAGAAATATAAATAATGTATATTTGAAGTAAATTGAAATTTTTAAAGTTTTTAATAAAAAATCAAAATAAAATAAGTATTTCAATAAAATTAATACTCTAACATTTATATTTTGTATTATTATAAATTTTTATATGATAATTTCTTTTTAAGAATTTCTTTTTTTACTTTAGTTTACATCCTTTTTATAATTTATTTTTATCTTTAAAAATTTTTTTTATTATTTTGTAAAGGTTAATGAGGAATTATTATGATATAACTTGGTATAAAAAATTTAAATTTTTATTTAATTTAAATTTTAATTAAATAAAAATTTAAAATTTAATTTTTATTTAATTTAAATTTTAATGCTAATATTTTTATAAAATTAATTTAAATTTAAAATTTTATAATTATTACTTTTAAATTTTCTCAAGAATAATTGTAAATTTATGAAATTTTTATCAGTTTTATGGTAACTTATGTTTATTTAAATAAATTATATATTTAAATAAATTTTACTAAAAATTTCTGACTCGTATATTAACAATTAATAATTCTGGATAAATTAGATAAACCAAATTAATTGAATGTAGGAGGAGTTTGCATCTTGCAAGCCTAACTTTTTTGGTTTTTTTGTTGGCAGTTGTGCTTTTTGAATTTTGTAGGGTTTTAACCCAAGTTTATTTTTAGCTATTTGTCTGACGGTAATCTCACTTATTCCGGTTTCACGAGCCAATTTTCTTACGGAGGGTCGATAATTGAGATGCACCCACATTTTGATCATTTTGATATTCTTGGAAGTGATTACGGAACGAGGTTTTCCACTTTTTTGTAAGTTCTTAGTTGTGCCATCATTACTAAATTAATTTCAAAAAATTTTTTTCCCAAAAAATTTTCACCAGAATTTTTTGATTGTGTCTTGTACAGTGCTCTTTGGGACATTTAAAAGAGATGAAATTTTGCGGACTGAATTTTTTTGTAAAAAAAGTGAGATTATAGAATCTCGTTGACTAGTCATAATAGAGAATTGAATGAGCTAAAAAATAGGCATAAAATCAATTAAAAATACAGGGTGGGGCAAAAGTTCGGCGACAAATGTTTTTAAGAAAATCTATCGTAAAAAAATTTATTTAACATAAAAAAATGATAAAATATAATCAATAGGATATAATAATCATTTTATTAAAGTAATTGCTCAAAATGACACCCCCTGACTGAAATACACCCATCCAAACGCTTACGGTTGTGACTCACAATGGTCGCGCATTGTTCATTTGATATTTAGTTCCAGGCCCGCTCAAAACAACTTTCAGTTCCTCCTATATTGCGTATCGGATTCAGCATACTTTTTGCTACAAGATTGCCCAAATAGAATAATCCACGGATTTAAATCCGGTGAGTTTGAGGGCCAGATATCTTTCCCCCAAAAGCCAGGAAACAGCTCCTCGCAGAGCTGGGTTGGTGTTTTGGCTCCATGCGCGGGTGCCCAATCTTGCTGAAGCGAGAACTAGTTTTCAACAAAATGCTATAATGCCCATGGATGCAAAACCCCCCTCAGAATGTCATTTTTAGACTGTAGCATTAATTTTAACATTTCATCACTCCAGCTGCGACCAGGCGATAATAGAATCACGATTCTTTGCCATTCTGTAAAATTTTTGCTTTATGAGATAGGAAAAAATTTTGAAGATAAAATGTGTAGAGCGCGAATCATAGAATATAGGAAATCTAAACAAAAAGCAAAATATAAAGTAAATTTTAAGAAAGGACAAAATAAAGTTTGTCGCCGAACTTTTGCCCCACCCTGTATTGACACCAAAAAAAGTTATAAGGAATTTAAAAGTGTCCAATTACTTATGACGCACCCTGTACATCTTCTTTTAAATGAACTATTAACTATTTAACTATTATCCATCTTCTTTTAAACATAACTACATAATTTATAAATTATTTATTAAACAAGTATCTAAATTATTTACTTCAGGTGTACTTATTTTTTCTACTTGTCCATTATTACTAGTTGATTCAACTAACTTTTTCTTAACGGCTAGTTATTCTTAACGGCTAATTCATTAAATTGTTCAATACATTTCAATAAATAAAACATGTCAAAATTAACCTTTAATCTGTTTTATCAAATATCTGTCACCCACCAAGTAAAAAGAGCGAATATGTATATTTTTCATTATAGAATAAATTCTTTGTTGTTTCGAACATAAATTTAACATATTATATTATCGATACAAAATTAAAAGTTTTAGAAATTAAAAAAGAAGCTAAATTAAAAATGATGGTATTATAAAAAGTTTTAATTACATAATTAAATAATTCATCAAAACTATAAATTATTATAGTATTATAAATAATAATGTATATTGATAAAAATTTATATATTTTGCAAGAATGAATTTGTTATACATATTTTCGACTTATCTACCAACCTTTTATAATTTAAATTCTTATTGAAAAATAACAATTTTTCAACTCCAATGTTATAAATTTTATTATCTACGTACTTATATTCTTTTAAACATTATAAATACATCATTGTCAAGTTTCAACTTTATCTTAGATTGTTAATAATAAAATTGTATTTATTATTACATTCATGCCCAAATAATTTTCACCGGATTCCTTCATATATTTTTGACTTAAAAATCCTTTAGTTTATAAATATAACATTTCATGGTTTATTTTAACAGAAATAATTAACAGAATATTTTAATAGAAATCAACTAGTTTTCTAATATATTTAGTGATTACTTTAATTTTAAACTTAATCTAATTTAATTTAAACAAAAATATACTCCTTTGATCCGAAAAAGTTTATTCTGATAAAACATTAACAACCGAGCTGAAGGTAACGGGGGAAGGGAAGGAGACAAGAGGAGGGAGGGAAATAGAGGAGGGAAAAACCTTTTTCAAAACAAAACAACAATAAGATTATATGAAAAAACGCCTCTTGCCATTAAACAAATAATTTATTTTTAATATAATATCTATTTTCTTAATTCTTTCATCGCAGTCATTTACTTTCATTAACGATGAATAATTCTGCTTGCGTATTTTTATCTGTTAGCTATAGTATTATAATTTATAACTATAATTTATATGCAAAATTTTTTATTTAAAATTTTTAATTTAAATTATTGATATTATTGAAATTGTCTTCATGCATTGATCTCTATTGATAGCTGTATTATTTTATGTTTTTATTTCTCTAAATCATATATGGGATGAAATTTTTTAAAATAATTATTACATAAATTATGTTACGTATTTATTGTTAACTTCTATCCAAATTTTTCAGAATATTCTAATATTTTAGACTTGTAAACAAAAATTTTTTAGACTCGTAAACAAAAATTTTATAAAACTATTTCAAATCTACTAATTTAAGACATATAAAATTATCATAAATAAACTTACTATTAAAAAGAAGTATATACTAAAATATGTAATACTGAAAAAATATTTTTTATAATTTTTTTATTAATTTTTACTTATAATATAAACAAATTAATCTAATAAAATTGGTAATTCCTTGACTAATATGCAACAAACGAACTTTCTGTTTGTTAATTTATTAAAACACAAAAAAGATTAATTTCAGTAAAAATATACAATTTCATCTAAATTTGGTTAACCGTTGAAAGGGATACTTAAAATTACATATTTATAGTGGAACATTTGAAAAAATATCTAGATTAATTAAAAACTAATATTAACAAATTTTGTTATTGGATTAAAATTACTTAAATGTTAATTTTTGAGTTAAAAAAATAATTGATTTGAGTTACTTCTTTAATTTAGGAATCTTGTTTAACACTTGATATAGTAATTCATAATTTCATAATTCTTTTTATTTATTGTTTTTTGAACAAAAAGTTTGAAATGTTTAAGTTTTACCCTGGTATCATTTCGTAACGTTATCGAAAGAAAAGGACAAATTATTCAGAGTCCAATTCTGCGTAAGGCCGTTGAAAAGTTTTATCACACATCGAAATCTTAAAATATTGTAAAGAAAATTAATAATAGATATGTACGAAGCTTTGTTAGAAAAAATTTAAAGTTTAGATTTTTTTAATTAAAACAATATTTTACTCGGCAGTGTCAAAAAAATATTACATAAGAACTTAATCATTCACATAATTGAAGATTATCTGATTTGTTAATTAAACGATTTATAAAGCGATTACGTTTTTTATATAAAAGGAGAAAAGGAGTGTTTTTCTGTGTAAGAATTGATAAATAGAAAATAAAAATTTGACAAATCCATATCCTTAACAAAAAAGAAGGGAATTCACTTTGAAAATAAGGAATAAATTTTTTAAGCTAAATGTTTGTATACTTATAACAAAAATACAATAACTTCATCAAATATTTTGTGTTAAATTTATATATATTAAATGCATCTTTCAAAAAAATGTTTCTTTTGTAATCAAGTCGGCAAAATATAAAATATAGCAATACTATAAAAAATATCTGATAAGTAGTATGAGGGATAGATTAGATATTTAAAAATAAAAATAGTCAATAAAAAAAATTGCGATTTAGCAATAATTAAATTAAAAAAAAAATTTAACAAAAATTTCTTTTGTTCATAATAAAATGTGGCCAAAATATCTGCAAGATTCACAAAGAGAAAAATTGAAGAAAAATTTTAAAGATACCAAAAACTAATTATTTTTAAAAAGAATAAAGATCAAAAATTATATAAATAAGCGAAAAATTGCATTATCCATAGGAATAAAATTGTAAAATTTACAAAAAATCTTTAAAATATATTTTTGTTTTTTAGATTAACTTTCTAATTAGATTAACTTTATAACATTCTAATTTAGATTAATTTCCTAAAAATTACTAAAAATCATACTGTATAAATTATACAATAAGATTAAGGTTAATTTTTCGCATTTACTATACATAATCATATTTTTTATAGATTTATTTATAGATTTTTGCAAAAATTAATTTTAAAAGATATTTACTTTAGTTATAGTTGCCAAATTTTTGTTATTTTGCTTTTCTAAATTTTTTAAAATTAATCATACTAATTTTGAACTATTTCAGACAATCATAAAAGATAATATAATGTTGGAAGAAAAATCCGAATACTATATCGGAAATGTAAGTTAATTTAATAATAATGATTATGCTTCTTTAAAGCTTGCCTTTAGATATCTTTGCCATATGAAGTGTTTTATTGAAAATTATGACTGAAACAAAAACGATTTATAAATATTCAAATATTCGGAAAATTATTAAGAATCATAGGTGTTCCCACGCTGATTTTAAAAACCAATCCACTTAATTAGAACATTTTATAATTAGAACATTTTTTTATAAGTTTTATTTTAAAAGGATTAGTTTTATGTTTTTAAGTCTTTTATCTTTATCCCTCTATAGCAATGATTTTATTGAATAGTATTGTTACTCCAGTTTTTGATATATTTTTTCTTTGGCTTTATAAAATGTTAGTACATAGTGATTGCCTAATTGTTATTTGATAATTTTAATCTAATAAAACAAATTGATAATTCAATTTGAAAAATTGATTCATACTAATTTGCCCATAATTTTACAATATTAAACAGTGATTAAAACATGAACAATATTCATCTCAGTCTCCTTTAATATACATCCTCAATATTTTATTTATTTTATTGATTTCCTTTTTTATAAATACTAGCGGAGGAGGTCGCAGTTTTTCCAGCAACTGCAAATAATTTTCTGAATGTTAATTGTAGTAGTACTTAGAATATAATGTGTTTAAGCAGTTCTTTTTGGTCAATGGTAATTGACTTGAAGTTTCATTGTTTAAATAATTGCGCTTAGACATTTCAAATAATAAATGTAGTGGATACTTGAATAAATAAATTTAACTGTTTGAATTGTCTAAATTGCTGAAAACTGAATTAAATTTTAAATGATGGTAAAATGTAGTTTTTCTGTAATTTAAAGTTTTAAAGTGCTGTCTGGTAAACAAAGGAGATACAAATACAATATACAAATAAATACAAACAATTTATTTTTTTAAATAATTAATAATTAAATGTTATTATTTTATATAATTATCTACAAAAGTGATCTGCTCTTGATTATTTTATAGTGTCATAATTATTTCCGTAACATAATTAAAAATTCATAAAAATAAAGTTAAAAAGTAAAATATTTTGTCTATACATACACTTGATTATTTTATTAAGTAATATTTAATATTTTTAAATTAACCTTTTTTTAATTTTTTAAACTGTTTTTAAAATTTTATTTTATGCAAAATACTATTTTTAAACTTTTCGTAAAATTTTTTAAATAGAATTTTTGAATTTCTATAAGTTGAAGATTCTAACTAATTGTTTTTGACCTTTTTCGTTTGGGGGTCAGAATTCAAATTTTTATTTTTACTCTCATTAGGGCCATTTAAAAAGGGTCTTTTAGCTAAACTTTTAAAAAACAAATTACGAAACTCAAAACCTGTCTTATGTCTGTCTGAATTCATTAATGCAAAAAATAACTATTTTTATAACTATATTATAATTTTAATAAGTATGTAATTTAAATGTTATAAAGATAAATTATTGGGAAAATGTTCATTGGTGTAATGTTTCGATATTAAGTTAAATGGTAAGCATGATCAGTAAAATAATGTATAATTTTTAGTTTTAGTTTAAAGACTAGATTATTAAGTTAATTAATGATTATTTAGCATAATACTTAATCTATTATATGCTTAATCTATTAAATGAATAAATTAAAAAATATTAATGCTAATATGTTTATTTGCTAAAAACGGAAATATACTCGGTAAAGGCACGCTTATTTCGAATAATAAGAAATTGATAATGTTTCGGTTCGGATACCGGTTCCGGATCCGGATATCCGAAAATTTCGGTTCGGATATCGGTTCCGGTTACGGATATCCGGAGATTTTCCAGGAACCGCCATCCTTAGCTATAAGGTGAAGAAATGACCAACCGATATATCCTCTGTTTAATGAACACTTTTTTATATGATACTCTCGCTACTAGATACACTTCTATTTAAGATACATTTTGCTTGAATTTGTTTACCATCTCTTTTTAAAATTTTTTCATCGGGAAACTTTTAAACTCTTGAGTTATTTTTGACGTGTCTTATAATGAGGTGTATCTTAATTATAGGTTTGAAATTAAAAATATTTTATTTTTAAAGTTGTCAAAAAAATTTTGTGGTTATTTTTTTAATGATGGATTTCGATTTAATAGACGACCTAACGATTTCGATTTAATAGACACATATACATAATGATTTACATGAGGAGGAAGAAAACGATGAACGTAAAATAATTTTAAAAATTAAAAAATTGGATTTTAGAATTTTAATTAAAAAAATTCTCACTAAATTAAAATTAGTATGTTCTTGCGGAGAAAAAAAATTATTTCATTTGATTTATCAAAATGTATTGTTTGTATAAATCATTTAATTTTTAGAAGTTTGTTGATTAGATTTAAAAAGCAATAATAAGAAAAGAGAAAAAAATAAAGAGGTTAGAACATTTTAATTTATAGAAATTTAAATTAAAAAATTTTTAAATTGTGAAAAAACTTTAACTTAATATTATACATATAAATTATAAATTTATAAAATTTTTATTCATTTATAAAAATTACATTAGAAAAATCCCAAGTAAGTCAAAAAGATAACGATGATAACTCCAGCAAAAACAATTTCAAAATATTTGATTTAGTCTTTGTGAAAATTAGTCATTACGAAACGAAAACGCATCGAACCTTGAAGAATTTTTAAAATAAACCCTCCCGTTTTAATTGTAAAACCATACTGAAGAAACAATTATAATTCATATGAGTACAATTGCCTGAAAATAATAACAGAAAATAATAAAGTAAAAACTAAAATCACATAACAATTTAAAAAGTATCCCCATACCTAATAAATTAATTTAAAGCAAAAGAAGTTGAAACTGGGCAAATGACAAATTACGCAATCTTCTCAAAACAATAATTAAGCGCAAATTAGGTTTATATAAATAAAAATAAGAATTTAAATTTAATTTTAATACTCTGAGCAAAATTGTACAACAAATATGTATGTGGGAATATTTACAGCATTTTTTTCATATCAGTTTATAAAACACAAGCTGAATGTCAAAAAACAATGTATAATTTTATCTCTAAAAAAATAAAAAGAAAAAACAAACCTAACTAAACTTTTTCCTCATATTTTACAAATTATTAAAAAAATTATAAATTTATTTAAAATTAAAATATTATATTTTGCATATTCATATTTTATGAAGGTTTTTAGTACACCTTCGTCACAGGTTATAAAAAAACATAATATCCTAAATACACCCCTCTTAAAATGTTTACTACAAACAAAATTTGCAGACCCGAGTTCGTGGAATGAAATTTGGTGCAACGCCCCAGCATACACTCACATGTGCTATTGTTCCATCTAGCCATGGGGAGAAAATAGCTATTTAATATAGTTTAAATTAACATTTAATATACTAAAAAATATTAAAATAAAAAAATATTAACAATTATAGAAATATAAAACACTAACTAAGAAATGTATTTTTGGAATCATTTTATATTATGAAAAGTATTTTGAATTTTGTGGAATTTACCTAACTTATTCACTCTATGGTAGAACCTTAGTAAAGACTTCGTACTCTATTTTTAAATATTTAACAAAATTATTATTTTTCAATTTTATTATTATTTTAATTTTTATATAAAACAAATTATTATCAT
The DNA here is from genome assembly GCA_036172945.1 of Meloidogyne incognita. Lineage (NCBI taxonomy): Eukaryota > Metazoa > Nematoda > Chromadorea > Rhabditida > Meloidogynidae > Meloidogyne > Meloidogyne incognita. The sequence goes on from JARQAC010000013.1 coordinate 4,084,214, forward strand.
GAGTCCACCAATTTCTCCATTACAAATTGTTATAACTGAACAAAATCTACCTATATAGATTAGTCTCGAACAATATTAAAATTTTTGAGAATAGAAACGATAACACATAATGGTAGTTTTCATTCTTCGTAATAATAATAATGAAAAATCAATGGCAGACTTTAAATATTAAAATACTTTTTAACCAAAAAATGGTAAACTAAGCATCAGTATCAAATTTAAAGAGGCATCATTAACTATTAATTATTTATTTAATAATTTAAACGTTCTCAATTAATTTAGTTATTTTAAATAAAATAATGTATGATAAAATAATACAAAATCGCTTGGATCTAAAAAAGCAAGGTGTGGAATATGAGAAAATAATTGAATAGCTTAAAAGTATCTTTCAAGATTGAAGAAATTCTTGATAATTATATAAAATGTGTATGACCGAAATTTATAATTTTTGAAGAATTTCAACTAAAAAATAATTTACCTTAACTTATATAGTCTTAAAAACAATTTTTCGATAATATACATATTTATCAAAATTGCTTGCAATTATATTGACTTTTTATAAAATTACTGTACATATATAATAAATACACATATAATAATATATATTATAAAATAAGTTAAATATAAATACAACAATAGTTCCATAAATCGCCGAACACTGATATGACAATGGCGACAAATAATGTCATCTTACTTTAAAATGCATGAAATGGTATGCCAATGAAATAATCTCATTGATCAAACAGTCCATTTAGGTAGTGGGGAAAGCGATGTAAACACGAATATAAAAATTTTGAAAAATTAATCAGTATTGCAATTTATCGTTAAGATCAGTTCATTTAAGACAATAAACCAGGTTAGATATTAATTGAATTCTTTAACAAACTTGCGAAAAATGTTACCTCGACGATAGTATAGTATGTTTTATTTTAGCATTATGAGTCTTAAAAATTAAACTTAATGAAAGTCTTAATAATTACTTCTTAATAAATACATTTTTATTGTTATAAATTTCTTACGATCATTGGTGATCGTAAGAAATTTTGCGTTTTTTTCATGCATTGAACTTTAGCTTTATTGCGTTTTTATAAAAAATGTTTATTGCGCTCATCCATATGTTAACACTCCTAAAAGTACCTTCCAAACATTTTTCCAAACAAAAAATTTTTTCCAATGAAAGAAATAACTTTGAATTTATCTGTGTAAAAACAAAAATTTCTCTTAAAACCAATTTTACCACAAATTGTTTAATTGTCTGTAATTTAATTTTATAATTACTTTTTTCATTTATAATTTTAATTTTAAGAACAATTCTTTTAAAATAATAGAAAATATATAAAACAACCTATATGTTTATGTTGCCGTGGCAGAAGGATCATGTATTTAGGTAATTCTTGAAAACTTTTACTCTGCTTAATTCATAAATATAAATTTTGTATTACGATTTTTCCAAAACTTACTACCTTTATAAATTTAATTTTAATTCATAAATTAACCAATAATATAATCTATTAGTTTATAGCAATTTTATATAATTAAAAATTACTAAAAATATAGGCAAATCATTGAATTAAATAAAAATAAAGCTATATATAACTGCACCCCATTTGTTTACATATGTTAAAAAATTTCGCTGTTAAGAGTGGTGAATCTAATCGTTCGAAAAGATTGAAAAAGATTAGCAAAAAAGACAGAAGATGGATCAATTAACGAATGAAATGCAAAATTTAAACATTAAGATAACGAGTTTAGGATCGAAATTTCACAAAATATTAAATAGAGTGTAGAGTAAAAAATAAAGCAATTAATTATTTGTCAAATTTTTATTGAATTTAATTTAAAAGTTTACCATCCTTCAACAATTAAAACGTGGGAGAAACTCATTTATGGTTTATATTAGGGAGTGGCCGTTGGAATAAATGTGTTCATAATAGAAGGAAATGGTGAGGATTAAATGTTTTAGGGATTAAATGTTTTTAATTTATTCTAATTAGAATAAATATACTTAACAGATAAAGAAAAATTAATAATATTTTAAATATTCTAATAATTAAAAATGTAAATACAAACTATATGAATTAAATTTTTTGATGATGCTGATAAATGTATCTAATAAAAACAGGCTTCCTCAATGAATGAATTTTGGCAACTTAATTCGTCATTTTATCAAGATTTTAATAATATGAAATTTATTAGCTAAATTAATAATAAGAAATATATAATTAATAAGAAAAATAAATTCAGTTAAAGTATAAAAGAAGCGATAATGTCCGTGGTTACTATAGAAGATGTTAAAAGTTATAATGAAATATAATATTTCAAGTTAATATAAAATAATTTTTTCATCTTCTATATTTTTTGTTTATCATCATAAGTACTTGATATATATTTAATTGATTTGAGATTCACCCTGTATAATATAAAATAATTTTTATTTTAATTTAATCGTTTTCTATTGTCAGATATAAATAAGAAAGTAAATTCATCATTTTCAAAAGTAAATGAAATAAGTAGCCTGATTTTAATTAAATCTAAAATAATGAAAAAATTACATTCGATAGCTTCCGTACTCAAATAGTAATGCCATCGCTGAATAATTGGTTATTGAATAAAAATTATGATAAGAAATTTTTGATGCAATACTTTTCTCCTCCTTAAAATCTAGTAAATTTTATTTTTGATCTGATTTTCTTTATAATGTCTTTCGGGAAATAAATCTTTTATGTTTATTTGGTACATAACGAATAGGATTTGTACATAACGAATATATTTGTACATAACGAATATATACATAACGAATATTTAAAATTAATTTAAATAAGATTTTAATAAAAACTAATACCAAACTAATGTATTTTGTTATAAATAAGCTAATTATTATTTTAGTTTATTCATTTTATTAGGTAATTTATATAACTCTGTTTATGTACCTATAAATATATGATAATATTTGAGGTGGAGGAATTAAAGACTCTAATTTTGTCAGCATCCCAGTATTGAAATAATTCAGTTAATATTATTTTATACATTTTAAGAAAATATTTTTGAAGATATCACAATTATGCATAGAAAATTTAAAAAATTTTGCTAAGAAATGGAATTTGAATTTTCGCCTTCAAATATCACATGGGCTGAATAGTTTAAATGTAGCTGTGATATTGGTTTGAAATTCATTCGACCCGCCTTATTTGCACAACCTTTCATGCGTTTCCTTAAATAAATTAATTTGAAAAATTTTACAAAATATCTTATAAACCCTACTTGAATATTATTCAACATAATAATATACAACAGTCTAATTTTATATTATATTTACCTATCGGACTCATGATATTTCTTCAAGTTTGTTTTTAATACAATGTAATGTATAACTCTAAATTTTGAATCATGGACTTTACTAATTTTTTGATCTCAGAGAATTTAAAAATCACCAAATATAAATATTATCGTTTAAATAATTTATAGCTCATCCACAAACTGAAATCTGTTCTTAAAATCACCAAATCAAGTCTTCATCGACTGGTCCTACTAGAAATCGACAACGTTCTGGTGACAATTATAAATTTGAATAAAATTTTCAATATTTTTTAAATAAATGGGTTCATCGTTTCATATTAATCGAACAAGACATTTTAAAAAATTCTAATTTGAAATATTTTGTTATTAATTTTATAAATTTATTAAAATTATTTGTCAAACTAACTTCATTTAGGCATAAAATTTTTGAGGTAATCAACGACGAAGTAACATTACAATTATAAGAAAAGTCCCTTTTTAGTATGTACAAACAAGAGGTGTGTAATTCAATAACGACGAAACGACGAAATAATGTTTGTAATCATGATAAATCCGTAAAAAGTAAGTTCTTATAAAAATCTAGTAAAATTATCATTTTTAAACAATAGATCATTAAACAGGCGATCATCCTAAGCAAGCAATCAATAAAAAATAAAAATGCTTTCAATAAATACTAAAACAAAAGCAAAACCTAATAGATGTCTTGCATTTCTTGGGTTAAGTGTGATGCACTCATATTAAAAAAATTATAACATATACTTGTGTATCATAATCAATAAACAAACGCTTCTAAAAACTAATATTTATAATAATATTTATACATTAAAATATTAATGTATAAATATTAGTAATATTTTTTTTTGATTAATTAAAATATAAAATAGCAGTGTGGAACTTTTACTTAGAACTTTATTGCAATTTCAAAGACGAAAATTCTAAAAAAATCTCTTTCAAAAAAGTATTAAATTTAAATTTTATAAAATATTAAATTTTACTTAAAAAGAAAATTTTCTATTTTAAATATTAAGATTTCAGATGATATTTTTTGCGTTGAAAAATAGCTCTGGAGGTTCGAAGCAATTTATAATAAAATATATTTACAAGAACTTTCAAATAAATTTAAACTACAAAAACGGTAATGATTTTAATTAAAAAATTTTTTAATTTTTTAAGTAAATACTATAATAAATAAAATTTTGAAAAAATGTCTTCGTTTAAATGAACTAAATAAAACCTCTAGAAAACAACATTCTATTGTAGGAAAGTTTATTATCAATGAAGGAAAAATTTTTACTGAGAAAAAAATTATTTTAAAAGATGTAGAATCGAAATGTAATCAACTTTTGAGACAAAACAAAATTTTACAAGAAGATATCCAGCATATTTTCAATATCTTGAACAATTTGATACAAGTAAAATTTAAATTTTTCAAATAATTAAAATTTTATAATATTAAGAGTATTAGGGTGAAGAGAGTATCCCCAAATTTAATGAATTTGAGAAAACAAAATTATTAAATTCTATGAACTGTATTGTAAACATAATAATATACATAAATTTATAATTTGAAATTAGAATTAAAAAATTATACAACATTAGTTATGTTATAATATGAAAGGTTTCAAACAAATTGAATATGAAGATTATATTTATGTATTAAGGTTATAAAATATGGTTTGGATATAGTTAACTAATAAAAATTTTTGGATTAGTTTTGAACTAGTCTCTTGGTCGTACTGAAAGTTTTAAAAAACAAAAATTCTAATTTTTAAATCAAGTAATATAAAATAAGAATATGATTAAAAAAAGGAAAAAATGATGTATTATTGAATTAGCTAATGAAGTATTAGTTTATTTACATAATTAGAATCTATCAAGCATTAAAAGATTATTAAGTAATTAAGTAACACAAAATACTGATTCAAATCAGTTATAAAATCATAGAAACTTGGTACCCATAAATTGGTACCCATAAACATTACTACGTGCTAATAAACACTAATGGATACTACCAAATTACATTAATTATTTACAGGGTGCGGCAAATTTAGCGCCGACTTTATTTTTTGAATAACTTTCTTCAAACTCAATGAAAATTGATAATTCTTTTTTTATTTGATTCCCAACACTCTAGGAAACTTTTTGATACAAAAATATTCTCTAAATTTTATAAATTAATTTGAGAATTTTTTCTTAAAGTTTTGGCAAAAATTTTTGAACCAAAAGTCTTCTGAATTAATAACCGTGTGTCTGATATTCAGGATGTTTATATTATTCGAATAAGCTCTTTTGTCTGATTCGATTGTCGAAAGAACTAGGCGATTATCTTGTTTTTGAGCTGAGATATGGGCCTTTGAATGATAAATTTGGAACTTGATGTTAAATTTGACTTTTTTAGGTGAAATTTTCAAAAATCTAATTAGAGACAATTTCGATGCTCCTCGTCGAGACAAGTCGATTGGTACCAAAATTAGTAAAATTGGATGACTTTGAGCGAAGTTATGGCAAAGTAAACTTTGTCATGAAAAAATATTTCTTGATGCGTAGACTATTTCGGGAATATCTTTATTATCTGTAAGCCAAATTTATATTATTTTCTACCAAAAAATTTCCTAGAGTGTTGGGAATGAGATAAAAAAAGAATGATCAATTTTCATTGAAATTGAAGAGAGTTATGGCAAAAACAAAGCGCGCGCTTAATTTGCCGCACCCTGTATAATTATTTACTCTTGAACTTTTATAAAATATATAATAAAATTAGAGATATATTTAAATTAAAAAAGACTATAAATATATTGACATAATCCTCAACCTTACTCTAATCTGAACTAATAAACTAAAATAAATTTAAATAAGCGAACTTTAATTCTATAATTTGATAGTTTAAAATAAAATAAATAAATTTTTTCCACAACTCAATTGGGAGACTTTGAACATTGTTAAATTAAACTCGGTGCGGATGCAATAATTCTTAAAATTTGTTAGTGTAATTTAAAATATATAAATTTAATAACTGTATTATATGAATTTTTAATTAAATGCATTTTAATTGAATTTTACTATTGAAAAATTTTTTATTTTAATCAAAAACACATGGTGACCAGACTGGATCTATAAGAATTCCTCGCTACCAATTATTGCCTCTAGGAAGCATTAACACTGAAATTTAAATTCTAGCTTTAAATTAATAAATTTTGAAATTAATTCAATCTCTTCACCATTTAATTAATTCTATTTCATCAATTTGAAATTTGATTGGAAAATTAATAAAAGTTTAATAATATACACTGTAAAAAATTAAATAGTTAAAAATAAAGCAATTGTGAGGATTTTTCACAAAACAAGCAAACCCTCATTTAAAAAACAAATATTCATTTTCTTACAAAGAAAACTGGAAGAGCCCTCCGGGCCCGTAGAATAAATTCGGGGTAAGGGTTATTTAACCCCTAGCCGAGGGTCAAATAACTCTCAACCCGTAACATAAATTCCTACTCTGGGTTCAGGGTTAAACAACCCGCTAAAGTAACCCAAAACCCCGAGTAACATTTCACATTGGTAGAATAATTATTTACTCGGGTCAAATCCTTTTTTATATTATTACTTATTAACTAACCATAATATAATAATTTAAATCAATAAAGTATTAAATTAAAGAATTAAATTAATACTAAAAATGTATCAACATTAATATTTATATTTAGAAAATACAATAAATTAATTCATTAGAGAATAAATACTATGCAAATATTAATGTAATAAAAATAATTTAATGTATAACTATTTAGAAAAATAGAAATTGTCCCATTATCGAATTCTATCAACGAATTTACTGTTGAGATAACAATGATTTTACTTATGTAATTGTTCAATCTAAATTGAAGAACTTTAGCAGCAAATATATATAACTATTATATATAAAAAATATAATGATTGATAGAATCGACAAGAAAAGATTTTATTGATTACAGTTACTTATTTCAAGTTTGAGTGAGCCAATATCTTTAAACAAATCATTTGACAAAATAAAAATGATATTAATTATATTTGCCAAGAAAAATAAAATAATTGAATGAAAAATGTAAAAAGCTGAGGGATAAGTTTGTTCGGGAAAATAATAGCGTTTCCAATATTTCATGGGTGATTGAGAAAAATCGTTCGAGTATTTCGCCAACAGTCTGTGACTATTACTAGAATTTTTTCAACATCATAATTTTAGACATGAACCACGAATTGGAAGAATAGTTACGTTCACCTGGAAGAGTGCGTATGGTCATGCAAGATTTGTGAAGTAGTAAAATAAATTAGCTCAAAAATTGCAATGCGTATTATTTTTATAATTAGAAATTATAATAAATATACTTATAGTAATAATATAAATACAGAATATAATTACAAAGATGAAAAATATACACATAATAAGAGGTTTAACCTATTTATACTTCAATTAAATTAAACTTATAGAACTTAAAATTTCCTGCACTTTTTTTAAAATAATTAATAGCAAATATGTATTTAAAAATAATTTTTTATTAAAAATGATACTAATTTTAATTGACTCTGTTTATTTCAGATTGTCGGAAATTTTTTCAAAAAATGATTCAATAAAAAATTAAAAACTCTGAACGAAATATAAATCGAATCAATATTAATTCTAGGTTTAATATAAATATTTTTTAAATTTTATTTTAAATTTATGTAGTTCCATAATAATTTATATTATGCACTTACATATTTGTAATATCGACTATAAATATAATAGCGACTATTTTGGATCCTTGATTTGCGATGATGTTTTTTGATCACGAAGATTGTAGAGAATTTTAAACCTGATTTAGACTCGTATTCAAGCATTATTATCTAAAGAAGTATAAATATGAGAAAAACATAGCAATTCTAAAATCTTTTCATAACATAAAAGAAAAATGACTAAAAAAGAATCATGTCAAAAATAGATTATTATGTAATACTACATTAGAATATGTGTTATTTTAATTGTTTTTAATATATAAAAATAAAAAAATAGAAAAAATTGATAGAAATAGGTCAACCATAACAATGAAAACAAGATTTACTTTTAAAACAATAAAGCAATGACAAAATTCAGTATTAATAAATTTTAAATAATACAAATAATTAAATTTATTAGTAGTTTTGAAAGTATATGTAACAATTTAAAAATATTGAATTATTAAATATTATATATGTATGTTATAGATCTGACAGCTGTTATTGAGAAACCTTCCATCAGCTTTATAAAAGAAAAGTCTTTTTCTTACCTCCCCCTTCCACTAAAACTTTCCCATTTTGCGCTGAATAAATATTTTGTTGATAGTTTTGTTTTAATCGTTTTTAGTTAAGTTAGGGGACCGGACTCCAGGTTTAAAGTTAATTTTTTTGACGGTTTAAAGTTAATTTTCTCGAATTAAATTATAATATATTATTATTTTTGTCATTGTGCATTGTTTAATTACCTCAAAAGACAATTAACAATGAGAAGATAATCTTTATATACACTAAAACAGCATAACGCGCAATTCATCCAGTTTATTAAGAAAACACCTAGTCCAGTTAATTAAGAAACCTATAGGTAAATTTTATAAAATTTTAAAACATCAAAAGTTCTTCTTTTACACAAATAAACCTTATGCAAAATATTTTCCGCTTCGTTTGCCTCAGTTCTTGAATATTGAGTTCCAAGAATTTCATTGCTCTTTGTTGTGTATGGGCGTCAGCCCTTAAAGTGTTTAGTATAAAAGCCAGTGAAAGCGTCAGTCAATTGGGATCATACTAGCGGGGCTAGTCACTGATCTCCTTCGTCTGTCCCATTCCCTTCGCCTACTTTGTTTATTTCTCTTTGTGATAAAGTGTTATTATTGTGCTCGTCACATTTGTTAAACCTCGGACACCTCGGGTCGTAACAATGGCGCGGTCGACAAGAGTGAAGTGTGGCGAAGTGTAGTGAATTGCTGTGGCAATTAGTGAAAGTGATTGTTTTGATTGTGAGTGGACAGACGTCGTAATTTAGTGATCGGCATGAGTCGAAAGTGAATTGAGTGAATTGTTAGTGCTTGGACCTGTTAGTGAGTAGTGACCTGAAAAAGGACTCAATGAGAGTGCCAATGGTCGAAGTCTAAGGCTGAAATGCCTAGTGGTCCTGGAAGTGCGCAGATTTTGCCGATCAAGTTTTGAAGTGTCTGGCATTCAAGAGAATGTAAGTCCAGAAATTGAGAAAAGTGAAAAGTGTAAAAGAGTGAAATTTGGCAGCCTACGGGTGGGTAATACCAAATAAAGAAGTTTGAATTGTAGTGATTAAAGTTAAATTTGGCAGCCTAAAGGGTGGGTAAGACCAAATAATGAAGTGATTAGAGTTAAATTTGGCAGCCAAAAGGGTGGGTAAGACCAAATAATGAAGTGAGTCAAGGCGCTGAGGAATGAGTATTATTAGTGATTTTAGTATTATGCCAGCGCAAGTGAGTGAAGCAACCCAGACTACACATAGTGTAAGTTCAGTGAAGTGTTGCGGTACCTGAGTCTTTGACAGAGGCAGGATGTAACAGGCATCCTTTGAGTGGTTAGTTAGTATTAGTAGTATTCAAGTGTTAGTAGTCAACCACGAGCCATCCTAAAAAAGTACACGGCGAAACGGCACCGAACTGCACACTAGCAGTACCGCTAGTGTTGTGGTGTTTGACTTCATTTAAGTCGTGAAATAAAGTGTAGTGATGCAATTCAGTGAAATTTTATTATTGGGCACAGTGTTGAAAAGTAAATGTAGTGCCGCAATATAAAAGTGTGAAAATGGAAGTGAAATAAAAAGTGAGAAAAAAATTTAATTAGTGAAAAAAAAGTGAAAGATAAAAAGTAAAATGCTTATGGACAAGCAGTGATCAACAAGTGTGACCCCAAATCAGGACGTGCGATTTGCCTTGTTGTGAGCTGCTGTATGCACTGTAGATGTAAAATGTGGAATAAGAAATAAAATGTGGAATAAGATGACAAATTTTGTGATTTTGTAATTGTTGTATTGTAATTTAATTTGTTGTTTTTGCCCTTTTGTCATCCCACATTTGTTGTATTTGTTTTGAGTTGAGTGTTAGTGAGAGACTAGACGCTCTGGCTTAGTGTTAATTGTATTGATAGCGTGGAAGCTATAGTTAATGTTAAAGTTGTAAAGCTTCGGCTTTAAGTAAAAGCCGAACCTTTTTTTCAAGGGGGGAGGTGTTGTGTATGGGCGTCAACCCTTAAAGTGTTTAGTATAAAAGCCAGTGAAAGCGTCAGTCTATTTGGATCATACTAGCGGGGCTAGTCACTGATCTCCGTCTGTTCCATTCCCTTCGCCTACACATTGTTTATTTCTACATTGGATAAAGTGTTATTATTGTGCTCGTCACATTAGTTAAACCTCGGACACCTCGGGACGTAACAACCCCCCTTTTCTTCACTCCCCCAATCACTTTACTATAAAAACCCACTTGTCTATAAAAGGACAGACAGACAGACAAACACACAAACCCTTCTCAATTATATAATAAGATTATTAATAAATAAATATGCTTGGTTGAATTTAATACGGAAGCTTAGTTAACAAGTCTTTCGGTTGAAAAGTATTTTAATATTTAAAGTATGTCCATTGATTTTTCATTATTATTATCAAGAAGAATAAAAACTATAAAATTTTAAATTTTACTTATATAAAATTTTATTACATCTTTCAAGTGTTTTAACATCTCCATATCTACGATTATAAATAATTTGTTTTGTTGTTCATCCTTAACATCATAAAAATAATTTTTGCATGACAAGTTTTTAAATAGTAATTTTTATCAAATAATAATTTTGTATTTCATTAATATTAGTTTTTCTATTGCATTGATGAGTTAAGCGTATGATGATTGTAGTGGAATTGGTGCTGTAACCATAAAATCTCCAATAGATTAAATTTCCACAGCTTCATAAACCGACTATCAATTCATGTACCCTTATCTAATACAAATTAGTAGATATTAAAATAGTCATAATCCAATTTGAAATTTATATTTATAATACTTAAGTTTATTAAGTATTTTAATTGTATGCTTATTTCCCTAAAAGAATTTATTTAGATTTTTAATAAATTTATAAATTAGCTATCTTAATATTTATTGATAATAAAGGTTGATAATATTTATTGACGATAATATTACATATTGATTAATGAATTACTAACTTAAAAATTAATTTGCAAATAAAATATGCAAATTTGCATAAAAGTTAATTTTGTCATTGCAAATTTGTATGTTTATTAACTAATCTATCATTTAAAAATTTTTTAATCTAAAATATATTTTTTAATAATTTTTACATTTTATATTTTATTTTAAATATTTATTCGGATAATGAAGATATTTGTTGTATGCGTTCATGTATGAGATTTTGTTTTATAAATTTTTAGATAGTTTTATCAGTAATAAATTATTTTTCACATGTTTTATCAGTTTTATAAGTTTTATTAGTTTAGTAGTAATTTTTACAAATGTTGCTACTTCTACATAAGAAACCGCCGGTTTTCGCTTTAATTTCTTATTTTTCAAAAAATTTAAAACATTTTATTTGATTAAAAAACTTTACGATCTAACACGGAATTAGTAACTAAAGCCATATTAAGGTTTCTCTTAGAAGAATATATTTTTCTTAATGTTATTGCTAATATATATTATTGCTTCAAACTTGCCAAATTTTTTATATTATTCTTTCCTTTCTTTATGCTTACATTTTTGCACATTTTTCAATTTTGATAAAACAGGATGTTTTTTATTTTTTTCTAATATAAGAAAGTCTTTTTAAATTTATTTAAAAAATAGAAAATTATATAATATATACTAGTTTCTGTTGTAATGATGCGGCCCAGCAACATTTTATTTAGCTTTAAAATAAATCTACTTGAGCCAAAATGCCATTTTGCTCAGATTATTCTCAAATAATTTTGCGGTGGAAGTCGGCTTTTATTTTCTGTTGATGCTTTCAAATTTATATATTTTATTCATTAAATTACATCTCTGCTTAGAGCCAAGCTGGTCGTTTTCACCAGCCACCTCCATAGCAAGCCAATTCTAAGCAATAGTCAATTCTAAAATTCTAAAACTTTTCCATAAAAAATTTGACTTCTAGATTACCTTCCACTGCTTGATTTTGTGGAATTTGCCGTATGATGATGCAAAAGTAATTAAATAAGGGGCTATAATAATAAAAAAACTCTATGAGTTTAAAACCTGGTTTTTATATTTGTGCGTATGTATAAATGCTAAATTTGAACTATAATTAACTTGCAAAATAGCAAAAGGTAAAACAAACCGATTTAAATCAATACAGAAAAATTCAGGTGAAGAAGTGATTTAAATAAACCTGTAAATTTATTTTCAAATAAAGTATTAATTACTATATTAATATATAAAATAAACTTCTTCGTATACTAATAATCGTTAAAATAATCTTAATAACCTTCAATTTAACTTCACATGTTATAAAAAAGAATTCAACTAAGTTAAGGCTTTCAGTTATATTTTGGGATAATAAATTTCTTAAATAATTTCTTTATTTTTTAAAATAATAAGAATAAAATAAATTTTTTAGATTTTATATTTTTCTAAAAAATGCCAGTGTCTTACCAGCCAGTGTCTTCATTTTTTCTTGACAGAATAATCTTACATAAGAAGAGGGTCAATATAGGCCCACGGGCCTATATTGACTTTGCATTGTAAAGCTGCTACAATCATTATATCCCTTAATTTTTATCCATAAATATTTTATTTTTTAATTATGTTTTTTCCTTAATCTCAAAATCTTTTTTACTTATTATTTTTCTTAAAATAATCCTTCTGTAAATCATTTGTTTATCATCATTTGTTTATGTCTCCGATACTTAGTATTAAGGCTTATAATTTAAGATTTTATTAGTAATACAAGAGTTTATGACTAATAATTGTATCTCACTTTTTTATGTACTGAAGTTTGTTGATAATTTTAACTTTTAATAATTATATTAGTGATTTAATAATTTAAATTTATTAATGTTTTAATTTATTAATTATCTTTTATAGATAGGGAAATATATCTCTATGGTTCGTTTTTGTTTGAATTAGTCTTAATTTTTCATGAAATTTTAAATCTTTTTCTCATTAGTGAGTTTTTAGATGAGTTTTTTTTCATAATTATAGAAAAGATGCCTCTCTAGATTTTGTTGTATTCGTTCATCTCTGGGCGGTGTTCTAGCTATAAAATAGCTTATTAACAAACTTTGTATTATTTGAATTTAATATTATAGATTATAGTAAATAAAATCAGCACATAAAAACTGTGGGTCGGACATTATTGATGGGCATTTCTACATTTTCACCAGCTTCACGTGTTGGTAAAATCTGGCCATTCGTGAATCATAGTTAAATAAATATTTATTATAAAAATTAAACACAAAAATAAAAATATTGGAACAAGTCTATTTTAAATACGAATTCTTTTAAGCCAACGAATTCTTTTAATTCGTTTAAGCCAACGAATTCTTTTAGGAAAAAATATGTAAGGAATCAATTTCATTAATTAATTTTTCATGAAATTAATTATATTAAGACTTAAATGCAGAATTGCATTAAATGCAGAATATATATAATAAGGAATCAATTGAGGAAATATATTTTCTAAAATTTTAATAAATATTTTTATTAAATAATTGAAATTATGTTAATATTAGCATTTAGGGAAAATTAACACTACATATATACATATAACATATTTTAACTTTAATCTCACATTGGAATTCTGTTATATTTTTAAAAAATCCTCAATTTGAGAATTTGACACTTTATTCTTTTTTCTTCAATAATGCTATTATTACTATATAAATAAGAACAATCAGTGCGTTTGATTTCCTTTAACATTAGTGAAGTCGAATATACATTCAGTTAATAAATAAATATAATTTTAATTTATTAAAATTATTAACATTTTAAATTTAATTTTTTTACAAAAATAACTTTAACACTTGATTTGAGCGCCAACCGGCGAATGCGTAGTTAGATGAAGTAAAGTTATTGCAGACATCGATAAGCGGCACCTGCATAGCAGCTCGAGCATGTCGATGATATTCGCCTGAGCCCTATTTGTTGCGATGTCTGCTTCCATCTTCACAGAAAAAAATATTTTTATTAAATATACCCAAGTTGTTGTTTGCAAAGTTGTTATTATTAGTATGATTATTTTCAGTTATTATTTGCAGTTTATTATTATTTTTTATTAGTAGCTTTTCATTCTTTCTTTGATATCCAGGCTATTATTTATTTGTCAATTTTGATGAGTAATTTTTCCATTTTTTAGTTATCATTCAGTTAACAAAAGCACAGTCATTTTTTCTCAATTAAAAATAAACTAAATTTTTGTTTTTAATCTTGCAAAAATATTTTAAGTTATATTGTTGAATTATTTTTTTATTTAAATTATATAAAATAATTTTGATATTATGCATAATTATGTATTATATTAGTTCTTCCGAATTAAAGTTAATTGTAATAAATTATACAAAATAATCTCTTTAAAAATTGGTTAAAAAAACTATAGATGTCATGATGCGGAGGAGGAGAGATGAGTCCAACTTAAAAGATAGTTTAAACACAGGACGGGACCCCGTACGGGATTTTACGGGATCCCGTCCCGGTCGAAGCTTGAAAACACAATCCCGTTCTAGGATCCCGGGAATCCGATTTTGAAGGTTTTCCCGTTATAAATTATAAACTGCTAAACTGAACAAACCTCCATGAGTTGATTTTCTTGTAGCGGCAATTTCTCTCTTTACTTTGTAACCAGGAATTGCACCTGAAATTTGAAAAAAAACAATTTGATTTTACAAAGAAAAACAAAACCTCCGTCGCCCAGCTTTGCTCCCTGAGCCACTTTTACTTGTAACTCAACGGAATTTGCCAGATAAGAGCTGCATATCACGATTAAAATTCATATAACTAAAAAATTATACCTGTTAACACCAAAGCTGGCCGCAGCTACCATTTGCTGCAGAATTGAAAGGAAGGCTCCGTTGATGGGCACCCAAGCAAAAAGCTGTTGGAAATAGGAAAGAAAAGTCACAGGAAGGATCGATTGAGGCCTCCCGCGCAAGAAGCTGTTGGAAATAGGAAAACAAAAGTAGTGGCCTATAGTAGCAGAAAGGAGAGAAGTTTTTGTCTCTGCTCTAACTTTACAGCAGAGAAAGAAAAGATTTACAGCAGAAACGAGAGAAGAGTTTTTTCAGCAGAAAAGAGAAAAGATTTGACAGCAGAAAGGAGAGAAGAGTTTTTTGTTTGTTTGTTTTCTCTGCTCTCTTTTCTCTAGTTGTGGGGGGTGGGTACTCAGCTTAAGTTAAATTATAATTTATATTCATTCAGCTACCCGGCGGCTGGGTCGGTAGTGTGCCCGCCTATAGGCAGGAGGGCACAAGATCGACCCAGCCACCGGGAAATTAATTATTTTTAAAAATGGTGTTTTGTCTTGGGGGCGTTTTGTCGTGTGGCGTTTCGTCGTGTGGCATTTTGTCGTGTGGCATTTTGTCGTGTGGCGTTTTGTCGGTTGGGCGTTTTGTCGTGTGGGCGTTTTGTCATTGGGCGTTTTGTCGGGTGGCAAAAGGTATGGGTTACGTCATCCTTATTTCTCTGCCCGTCTCTTCAGGGGGAGGGGCATAATCAATCGATAATTAAAGGGTGATGCTATAGTAGTAATTTGGTTAAGATAATGGAAATTAATTATAAATTTTTGAATTAATTTTAAAACTATTAATATGTAACAGATTTAAATCATTAATAAACTAATCATCGAATCAGTAAGAGATAACTTTCATATTCTTAAGTGAATCCGGAGTGAAGCCTGCGTGTTAAGTGCTACAGTTTCGGGAAATTAAAAATATTAAACTTATCTTTTAATTTAACCACAGGACATTGAAAGATTTCCCGTCAATACCAGAAAACTACAAACCGAGCTATCAAGCTCCTAGCGTAGTTAATGTGGAGAGAAAGACAACGTCGTAGGGTTTTTTAAATTGCGTTGTTATATTTGATAAATAACATGTACGTTGGCTTATTTAGTAAATTTTCGGACGGCAATTTCATATTCCATACATACCACAACAAAGGTGTTTCCCCAGTTTGTGCATTGAATGATGCACTCAGCAGCACCAAAGAAAATGCAGAAGAAATTGCTTCAAAGTTTGCGCCGACAATACAACAGAAAGAAACATGTGCGAAAAGTGTGGCTTTTTATGAAAAAGAATTGCAGGAAAAACTTTAACTAAAGAAATGCTAAAAGAAATGGAAATGCAGCGACCTTTGACTTAAAGCAACGTGTTGGCAAAATGCGAGCCTACTTACTCTTCTTTGATGGCAAAGGAAAGCACCTGCAAAATGTTTCGCAGACATCACATTTAGCTCGTCCACGCACGTGGCAGTTGGTAAAAAATATATGAACAAGAAAGGAAAGAGAAAAACGCCAAGTCAAGCAAACTCATCAAAAAGTTGCCGAACGACGATAAAAAGATAGCTCCTCACCGTGCTTGGACAACACAATAATTAGAAAGTTTCTGCATTTGCCAAGTCAAGCAAACTCATCAAAAAGTTGCCGAACGACGATAAAAAGATAGCTCCTCACCGTGCTTGGACAACACAATAATTAGAAAGTTTCTGCATTGCTGTTACAACTTTCTTCAGCAACCAAAGATTGTTATCGACGACAAAACGCACAGCAAAAGTGCCATGCGACTTCTTACTTCAAACAAACGACGAAACAGTTTGTTACCAACATCAGCATCATTGCTAGACGGTTACAAAATGTCTGTTAAGCATGTGCGCCGCTTTGAAGATTTACTGTCACTTCGACCAAGCTTTGCAAGTGCCGCCGCCGCAACTATGAAGGATGACGAAGAGATGGTGGCATTCAGCGTACTTGATTATTGCAAAGGAAGGGAAAGATATGTTCATACGACGTTTATTCATAAATGGCAATCAGAAATGTTAAATATCTCAACGTTCAATATTTGAATAAAAAATTTTAAATTTTACAATAAATTTATTAAATATTATTAGATAAGACAATATAAATTGTGATCTTTTACGACAAAAATTAATAACGTTGTGGAATATAACAACAAAAATCATAAGTAATTTCATAGAAAATGATCACTAATTAACAAAAATTCTGCAACCATTTTAATCAAACACTAAAATTAAATTTTTATAAAATAAAACATAAAATTATATTTTTAACAATTAAAATTTAGAATATTTTAACTAAAAACATAAAAACAAAAGAAAAATATTTAAATAAATTTAAAATTTTATTTCAAGCATGCATAATTGTAAATGATAAATTTTATACATATAGCCATAAAATAAAAATATAGTTTGATATTTATTGCTTATTGTTAAATTAGTAGTACAAATATATAATAAAATGGATGTCCTTCTAAAATAATATACCAGCTTTATAAGCATAATATCACTGCAACAGTTAAGTTTATTGTAAAAGCAACTTGAAATAGGTCTATATATTATTATAGTTATATATTTATAAAATTGTTAAAAACTAAATCATTTGCTAAGCTAATGGTCTATCTAAAATAAATTGTTTTTAAGGCCAATGATTAAAGTTATATTTCAAGAAATGCAACATGATTAAAAAAATTCCATTTTTCTCCAAATAAATGGTCATCACAATTCAATGAAGTACAAAATTGATGCATTCAATTCTTATTTTCAAACAATTTAATTTTTCTCATGTTAGCTAAAAAAGTAAATACTTTGATAAATAACATAAAATGTAGATAATTCTAAGAATCAATGCAAATTAATTCAAATACTTCGAAATTAAATGAATGCATTCTGTTCAAGTAATCTCTAAAAAGATTACATATCGAGTTATCGTGTAACCATTAAACGTCCCTTACATAAATTTCGAATAATCTAATATCTAGTTATAAATATATTGAATAATAAATACCGTTTGAAATAATAAAAAAACTATTTTATTGCAAAAAAGTGCAACTAAACAATAAAAATCACAAACTATATTATTTAAGCATCAAATTTTTGCCAAAAGCTAAAATTTAAAAACGCCTAAATGAATAATGTTAACTATCTTATACTACACTATTATCACTACACTATATTACACTATTACACTACACTATATTACACTATTATCCAGAAAATTATGGTAAACACAAATACAATGAATTTATAAATGTATTATAATATGTAGCTACCTAGTTAATTTAAAATAAATTTTTAAATTAGATTTTAATTTTACCAACCTGAAAATATTAAATATTTTATATTAAATATTTTGCATCAATTTTGCAATAAATTAATGTGCATCAATAAATTAATGTGCATCTGATGCGCAGCTAAATAAGGTTAAATAAGGTTAAATGCGTTAAATAAGACATTTGAGGTTATGGCTCGAAGACGGGCATTTCTTGAGAAGGAACGCCCATTCTATTTAATTTCGTTAGAAAAATTAAAAATAATCCACTTTATATATTATAGAAATTATTATGAAATAGAACAATTTATTTATCAAAAAATTAGAGCGAAAATTCAATATTTTGTACTAAAATTGTTTTATCTAAGTTTAGAAATTAATTTAATTTAAATTATTAAGTATAGTACATTGTAAAAATTAATAATTATTAATTTTTATATTTAATTTAAAACTCAATATAAAAAAATAAATATTTATTAATTTTGAGATAGTAAATTATTTGAGAAAAAATTTGATGAAATTAAAATATTTTAAACTAAACTTGCTTCATTTAGAATCGAGAAGATAAACCTCGGCGCCTGATTATTAATGATAATAATCAATCTCGTAAATAAAACCCTATATAAACGTGGTTATAAACGTGGTTTATATATATATATATATATAAACGTGGTTTATATATCTCTATGAAACAGAAATGAACATAATAATTAATAAAATTTAATTTAAATCGATAAACTATAAAATTAAATCTTAAGATAAATTACACAATATCATTTGTCATGGAAATTTTAAAATCTAGTATTAGAGAATAAGCAGAAGAGAATGATTCTCCATTGTACACTCTCTATTTACATTCTCTTATTCACTATTGTACTCCTCTCTCCCTTCCCTCTAAAATGTTATCGGGTGTGTTGTGCCATGAGTATTCACTAATTAAAATTTTACTTATATATTAGAACAATTATTTTTCTATAATGCTTTGTATCAAGAATGTCATTATCAATTAAATTGCATAAGAAAATTGGGTAAAAAAGATATAAAAATTCTAAAAGAAAAACTTATGTTGAATAATATGTAAATCATTTTTAATAATAAAAAAGTTTAACAAAAAATTGATATAAAAAGATTTAGGAAAACTAAGAATGCTCCATTCATTTGTTAATTTTTAATAATTTTTTATAAATAAACTTAATAATAAAGAACTAAAAAAATTGTGTTAAAATAAACTGTTCATGCAGTGAGGGACATATTGTATCAGACCTATCAAATTTAAATTGCCGGAACTTTGTATAACTAAATTCATCCCAATTAAAAAATTCAATGATTATATTACAAATCTAGATAAAAATGAGTGCAATTTATTATTGACTCTAAAATTTTTTACAAAACCTCTAGAATAATTTATTATACAAATAGTTAAAAATTTAAATTAAAAAAGCTTCTGAGAAAAAACAGTTTGCTATTTTATTTATTGAGTTTCTTGAAAAACTTAAATATTTAAATGTTACTTCAACCGTTAAAAGATGATACGTCGAAATAAATTAAATACGTTTAGTGAATTTAATATTCTCATAAATTTTTAAATAAAATGTTTATTGTATTGAAATAAATTTTTATCGGAATTATCACAATAGATTTCAAGGCTTCTCCTCATTGGCTTCATAGCTTCAAGACGAAGAAAGGATTGTTTTACAAGAAACTTTGGAGGTGGACCAATCATAGTCTGGGCAGCAATCTCAGTCATGAAAAAACAGAATGAGTTTTTTATTATTATAATATTAAATAATTACTGGACTAAATACGAAAAGTTTTCGTAAAATCATGAATGAGAGTTACAATGAGAGTCATACAAATATTTTTAAAATTTAGATTTAAAAAAATAAGTATTCAGATAAATATAGTCAAAATCAACTAATATTAAAAACCGTGAGTGAACCATCAAATTAGATATCTTTTGATAAAGCAATCAACTATTAAGATAAAATAATGGAATTAATAATTAATGTAAAGACCACAGAGACAAATTTTATAATGCTTTTGTTTCGGGTTAATACATTGCTATTAGTTATTTATATATGATACAAAAAAATCTAATCAATCTTTTAATGAATTGGTAAAAAGTTTTAGCATTATTCCATAATAATTAAATTTCCATAATAATAATTAACTGTTTTTTACATAAATAACACACACTTTGTTTATTACAATCTCTGGATCTATGTCTCTTACCAAAACATTTAAACCAGATATTAATAAATTATAATTGCTACATTTATTTTCCCAATGCGTTTTATCACAAAAAATACATTTATGCGCCGATTTGTTTTCACTAAATTTCAAATGCTTTATCTGATTATTTTGAGTTTCTTTCATACTTAACACATAAATAGCAATGCATCAAAGAAAATCTCTCTTTATTGTTATAATAGGTTTGTTTTTTATATTAAGTATGTATAATAAATGTATGATAATTATTTTTTAAATTTTTATATAATATAATAAATTTCTCAACATATTTATGTTTTTATTTAAAAAGAAGTTAAATATCAGTTTCAATATATTATTAAATAATTTTTTAATAACTTATTCCATTTTAGAAAAATAATTTCGTGTAAAGCTTTCGCCCCATAAGGCTAAGTATATTAATACATGATATCTCAATACAATTAAATATAAGTAAATGTCTTATTTCTTCCTATTAGAGCCGGATGGGTAGGACCTCATTTGTAAGACACCTAGCTGAATAAATTAAACATAAGCTGATCCGAAAAGTTTATTCTTTTAATTAAATATAAATATGTATATATGAAGATAGTTCGGCCGAGTTCGAATAGGGGAAGAGCTTGCATTGGGAAAGTAAAACAGTTTAACGTAGAACATCTGCCCCCTCTAAACACAAAATAGAAAGAAAAATAAATTTTAAGACTTAAAAAATTGCTAAAACTTAGGGAATAATAATTTTTCAAACCTCTTTTGTTGGAAGAGATAATCAATTTAAATATAAAATGATCTACTTATAATAATAAATATTAAATAAAATATTATTTTATTTAAAATTGATCCTTAATTAAATTGTTAGAAAAGTAGCTTATACGTTTTCTTATACTAAGGTATGTCAAATAAATATATTTTAATGGGAATGATATAAATGTAAAAAAGAACTTACAATAGAAGTATTAAATCTGTAATTTAAGTAATTATAAAAAAATGTAGTTTCTTTTAACATAATAATATTTGTCATTAAATACATTTAAAATTCATGTTGGTGATTTATTTAAAATAAGTCAATTTTTGAAAATTTTTTTTGAAATTTTTTTTAGTTAAATGATAGTATATTAATGGATAATATTCATGAAGAAGAGGAGGAAAATAACGATGTATTTTTCAATTTAAAAAATTTTTTGAAAAATTTTAGTTAACTGATCATACAACTGAAAAAAATGAAGAAGTTCAACAACAAAAAATGATCATATAACAAATACTAATTTAATTTATGAAAAGGAAATTTATTTGTTAATACAACAAATAAATTTAATGAACAAAAAATTTCAATTAATTGAAAATAAAGAAGGTGTTAAAGAGAAAAAGAAGAAAAATAAGGGCAAGGCCAGTTTTAAAAAAATAGATATTAAGTACCCCTCTTTTTTAGTTTTAAAAATAATTCTTAGAGTTTGATGAACCCAAAGATCAGGGATGGGTCCCTGTTTGGTTCCCTGCTTGGTCCACTCATAAAAATGTTTATTTTCAACTTTATAACTATCATAATTCAAAGCTTCATTTACTCTATCATTAACAGTTAAACCATTTAGAAAATTTAAACAAAGTTCATTTTTTTCTTCTAAGGTCTTTAATATTTTAACTATATTTTATTTTTCTATTCTTACTCTTAATCTTTTTAAAATTGGACCGATCATTGTCTTGTATGGTCCCGACATTTTTAATTTCAATACAATTTAAAATTTATTCCAAAGTAAGCAAATTCAAAATTTAGAGGCACCACTTTTGTTGTAAAAGTCAACAAAATGTAAAAGTTTAAACTTAAAATTTAAACTAAATTTTAGTACGAAAATTCACTAGCAAAAAACTTTAACTTTTATTATATTTTTAATAATAAAAGTTAAAGTTTTATATTTTATTATAAATTTATATTTTATTATAAATCTGTTAGTATTATCTGTTAGTATTATCTGTTAGTACTAATCATTATAATACAATATCCGATTTATTTATCTTCTAATTTTTCTAGAATAGGAAATTTTTTATATTTTAATAAATTTCTGTTAGTACTAAACATTATAATACAATATCCGATTTATTTATCTTCTAATTTTCTAGAATAGGAAATTTTTTATATTTTAATAAATTTCTGTTAGTACTAATCATTATAATACAATATCCGATTTATTTATCTTCTAATTTTTCTAGAATAGGAAATTTTTTATATTTTAATAAATTTCTGTTAGTACTAAACATTATAATACAATATCCGATTTATTTATCTTCTAATTTTTCTAGAATAGGAAATTTTTTATATTTTAATAAATTTCTGTTAGTACTAAACATTATAATACAATATCCGATTTATTTATCTTCTAATTTTTCTAGAATAGGAAATTTTTTATATTTTAATAAATTTCTGTTAGTACTAAAGATCATAATACAATATCCGCTTTATCTCACTTCTAATTTGGCAAGAATAGGAAATTTTTTATATTTTAATAAATTTCTGTTAGTACTAAACATTATAATACAATATCCGATTTATTTATCTTCTAATTTTTCTAGAATAGGAAATTTTTTATATTTTAATAAATTTCTGTTAGTACTAATCATTATAATACAATATCCGGTTTATTTATCTTCTAATTTTTCTAGAATAGGTAATTTTTTATATTTTAATAAATTTCTGTTAGTACTAATCATTATAATACAATATCCGATTTATTTATCTTCTAATTTTTCTAGAATAGGAAATTTTTTATATTTTAATAAATTTCTGTTAGTACTAAACATTATAATACAATATCCGATTTATTTATCTTCTAATTTTTCTAGAATAGGAAATTTTTTATATTTTAATAAATTTCTGTTAGTACTAATCATTATAATACAATATCCGATTTATTTATCTTCTAATTTTTCTAGAATAGGAAATTTTTTATATTTTAATAAATTTCTGTTAGTACTAAACATTATAATACAATATCCGATTTATTTATCTTCTAATTTTTCTAGAATAGGAAATTTTTTATATTTTAATAAATTTCTGTTAGTACTAAACATTATAATACAATATCCGATTTATTTATCTTCTAATTTTTCTAGAATAGGAAATTTTTTATATTTTAATAAATTTCTGTTAGTACTAATCATTATAATACAATATCCGATTTATTTATCTTCTAATTTTTCTAGAATAGGAAATTTTTTATATTTTAATAAATTTCTGTTAGTACTAATCATTATAATACAATATCCGATTTATTTATCTTCTAATTTTTCTAGAATAGGTAATTTTTTATATTTTAATAAATTTCTGTTAGTACTAATCATTATAGTACAATATCCGATTTATTTATCTTCTAATTTTTCTAGAATAGGAAATTTTTTATATTTTAATAAATTTCTGTTAGTACTAAACATTATAATACAATATCCGATTTATTTATCTTCTAATTTTTCTAGAATAGGAAATTTTTTATATTTTAATAAATTTCTGTTAGTACTAATCATTATAATACAATATCCGATTTATTTATCTTCTAATTTTTCTAGAATAGGAAATTTTTTATATTTTAATAAATTTCTGTTAGTACTAAACATTATAATACAATATCCGATTTATTTATCTTCTAATTTTTCTAGAATAGGAAATTTTTTATATTTTAATAAATTTCTGTTAGTACTAAACATTATAATACAATATCCGATTTATTTATCTTCTAATTTTTCTAGAATAGGAAATTTTTTATATTTTAATAAATTTCTGTTAGTACTAATCATTATAATACAATATCCGATTTATTTATCTTCTAATTTTTCTAGAATAGGAAATTTTTTATATTTTAATAAATTTCTGTTAGTACTAATCATTATAATACAATATCCGATTTATTTATCTTCTAATTTTTCTAGAATAGGAAATTTTTTATATTTTAATAAATTTCTGTTAGTACTAATCATTATAATACAATATCCGATTTATTTATCTTCTAATTTTTCTAGAATAGGAAATTTTTTATATTTTAATAAATTTCTGTTAGTACTAAACATTATAATACAATATCCGATTTATTTATCTTCTAATTTTTCTAGAATAGGAAATTTTTTATATTTTAATAAATTTCTGTTAGTACTAAACATTATAATACAATATCCGATTTATTTATCTTCTAATTTTTCTAGAATAGGAAATTTTTTATATTTTAATAAATTTCTGTTAGTACTAAACATTATAATACAATATCCGATTTATTTATCTTCTAATTTTTCTAGAATAGGAAATTTTTTATATTTTAATAAATTTCTGTTAGTACTAATCATTATAATACAATATCCGATTTATTTATCTTCTAATTTTTCTAGAATAGGAAATTTTTTATATTTTAATAAATTTCTGTTAGTACTAATCATTATAATACAATATCCGATTTATTTATCTTCTAATTTTTCTAGAATAGGAAATTTTTTATATTTTAATAAATTTCTGTTAGTACTAATCATTATAATACAATATCCGATTTATTTATCTTCTAATTTTTCTAGAATAGGAAATTTTTTATATTTTAATAAATTTCTGTTAGTACTAATCATTATAATACAATATCCGATTTATTTATCTTCTAATTTTTCTAGAATAGGAAATTTTTTATATTTTAATAAATTTCTGTTAGTACTAATCATTATAATACAATATCCGATTTATTTATCTTCTAATTTTTCTAGAATAGGAAATTTTTTATATTTTAATAAATTTCTGTTAGTACTAATCATTATAATACAATATCCGATTTATTTATCTTCTAATTTTTCTAGAATAGGAAATTTTTTATATTTTAATAAATTTCTGTTAGTACTAATCATTATAATACAATATCCGATTTATTTATCTTCTAATTTTTCTAGAATAGGAAATTTTTTATATTTTAATAAATTTCTGTTAGTACTAATCATTATAATACAATATCCGATTTATTTATCTTCTAATTTTTCTAGAATAGGAAATTTTTTATATTTTAATAAATTTCTGTTAGTACTAATCATTATAATACAATATCCGATTTATTTATCTTCTAATTTTTCTAGAATAGGTAATTTTTTATATTTTAATAAATTTCTGTTAGTACTAATCATTATAGTACAATATCCGATTTATTTATCTTCTAATTTTTCTAGAATAGGAAATTTTTTATATTTTAATAAATTTCTGTTAGTACTAAACATTATAATACAATATCCGATTTATTTATCTTCTAATTTTTCTAGAATAGGAAATTTTTTATATTTTAATAAATTTCTGTTAGTACTAATCATTATAATACAATATCCGATTTATTTATCTTCTAATTTTTCTAGAATAGGAAATTTTTTATATTTTAATAAATTTCTGTTAGTACTAAACATTATAATACAATATCCGATTTATTTATCTTCTAATTTTTCTAGAATAGGAAATTTTTTATATTTTAATAAATTTCTGTTAGTACTAAACATTATAATACAATATCCGATTTATTTATCTTCTAATTTTTCTAGAATAGGAAATTTTTTATATTTTAATAAATTTCTGTTAGTACTAATCATTATAATACAATATCCGATTTATTTATCTTCTAATTTTTCTAGAATAGGAAATTTTTTATATTTTAATAAATTTCTGTTAGTACTAATCATTATAATACAATATCCGATTTATTTATCTTCTAATTTTTCTAGAATAGGAAATTTTTTATATTTTAATAAATTTCTGTTAGTACTAATCATTATAATACAATATCCGATTTATTTATCTTCTAATTTTTCTAGAATAGGAAATTTTTTATATTTTAATAAATTTCTGTTAGTACTAAACATTATAATACAATATCCGATTTATTTATCTTCTAATTTTTCTAGAATAGGAAATTTTTTATATTTTAATAAATTTCTGTTAGTACTAAACATTATAATACAATATCCGATTTATTTATCTTCTAATTTTTCTAGAATAGGAAATTTTTTATATTTTAATAAATTTCTGTTAGTACTAAACATTATAATACAATATCCGATTTATTTATCTTCTAATTTTTCTAGAATAGGAAATTTTTTATATTTTAATAAATTTCTGTTAGTACTAATCATTATAATACAATATCCGATTTATTTATCTTCTAATTTTTCTAGAATAGGAAATTTTTTATATTTTAATAAATTTCTGTTAGTACTAATCATTATAATACAATATCCGATTTATTTATCTTCTAATTTTTCTAGAATAGGAAATTTTTTATATTTTAATAAATTTCTGTTAGTACTAATCATTATAATACAATATCCGATTTATTTATCTTCTAATTTTTCTAGAATAGGAAATTTTTTATATTTTAATAAATTTCTGTTAGTACTAATCATTATAATACAATATCCGATTTATTTATCTTCTAATTTTTCTAGAATAGGAAATTTTTTATATTTTAATAAATTTCTGTTAGTACTAATCATTATAATACAATATCCGATTTATTTATCTTCTAATTTTTCTAGAATAGGAAATTTTTTATATTTTAATAAATTTCTGTTAGTACTAATCATTATAATACAATATCCGATTTATTTATCTTCTAATTTTTCTAGAATAGGAAATTTTTTATATTTTAATAAATTTCTGTTAGTACTAATCATTATAATACAATATCCGATTTATTTATCTTCTAATTTTTCTAGAATAGGAAATTTTTTATATTTTAATAAATTTCTGTTAGTACTAATCATTATAATACAATATCCGATTTATTTATCTTCTAATTTTTCTAGAATAGGAAATTTTTTATATTTTAATAAATTTCTGTTAGTACTAATCATTATAATACAATATCCGATTTATTTATCTTCTAATTTTTCTAGAATAGGAAATTTTTTATATTTTAATAAATTTCTGTTAGTACTAAACATTATAATACAATATCCGATTTATTTATCTTCTAATTTTTCTAGAATAGGAAATTTTTTATATTTTAATAAATTTCTGTTAGTACTAATCATTATAATACAATATCCGATTTATTTATCTTCTAATTTTTCTAGAATAGGAAATTTTTTATATTTTAATAAATTTCTGTTAGTACTAATCATTATAATACAATATCCGATTTATTTATCTTCTAATTTTTCTAGAATAGGAAATTTTTTATATTTTAATAAATTTCTGTTAGTACTAATCATTATAATACAATATCCGATTTATTTATCTTCTAATTTTTCTAGAATAGGAAATTTTTTATATTTTAATAAATTTCTGTTAGTACTAAACATTATAATACAATATCCGATTTATTTATCTTCTAATTTTTCTAGAATAGGAAATTTTTTATATTTTAATAAATTTCTGTTAGTACTAATCATTATAATACAATATCCGATTTATTTATCTTCTAATTTTTCTAGAATAGGAAATTTTTTATATTTTAATAAATTTCTGTTAGTACTAAACATTATAATACAATATCCGATTTATTTATCTTCTAATTTTTCTAGAATAGGAAATTTTTTATATTTTAATAAATTTCTGTTAGTACTAAACATTATAATACAATATCCGATTTATTTATCTTCTAATTTTTCTAGAATAGGAAATTTTTTATATTTTAATAAATTTCTGTTAGTACTAATCATTATAATACAATATCCGATTTATTTATCTTCTAATTTTTCTAGAATAGGAAATTTTTTATATTTTAATAAATTTCTGTTAGTACTAAACATTATAATACAATATCCGATTTATTTATCTTCTAATTTTTCTAGAATAGGAAATTTTTTATATTTTAATAAATTTCTGTTAGTACTAATCATTATAATACAATATCCGATTTATTTATCTTCTAATTTTTCTAGAATAGGAAATTTTTTATATTTTAATAAATTTCTGTGAGTAGTAAACATTATAATACAATATCCGAATTATTTATCTTCTAATTTTTGTAGAATAGGAAATTTTTTATATTTTAATAAATTTCTGTTAGTACTAATCATTATAATACAATATCCGATTTATTTATCTTCTAATTTTTCTAGAATAGGAAATTTTTTATATTTTAATAAATTTCTGTTAGTACTAATCATTATAATACAATATCCATTTATTTATCTTCTAATTTTTCTAGAATAGGAAATTTTTTATATTTTAATAAATTTCTGTTAGTACTAATCATTATAATACAATATCCGATTTATTTATCTTCTAATTTTTCTAGAATAGGAAATTTTTTATATTTTAATAAATTTCTGTTAGTACTAAACATTATAATACAATATCCGATTTATTTATCTTCTAATTTTTCTAGAATAGGAAATTTCTTATATTTTAATAAATTTCTGTTAGTACTAATCATTATAATACAATATCCGATTTATTTATCTTCTAATTTTTCTAGAATAGGAAATTTTTTATATTTTAATAAATTTCTGTTAGTACTAAACATTATAATACAATATCCGATTTATTTATCTTCTAATTTTTCTAGAATAGGAAATTTTTTATATTTTAATAAATTTCTGTTAGTACTAATCATTATAATACAATATCCGATTTATTTATCTTCTAATTTTTCTAGAATAGGAAATTTTTTATATTTTAATAAATTTCTGTTAGTACTAAACATTATAATACAATATCCGATTTATTTATCTTCTAATTTTTCTAGAATAGGAAATTTTTTATATTTTAATAAATTTCTGTTAGTACTAATCATTATAATACAATATCCGATTTATTTATCTTCTAATTTTTCTAGAATAGGAAATTTTTTATATTTTAATAAATTTCTGTTAGTACTAAACATTATAATACAATATCCGATTTATTTATCTTCTAATTTTTCTAGAATAGGAAATTTTTTATATTTTAATAAATTTCTGTTAGTACTAATCATTATAATACAATATCCGATTTATTTATCTTCTAATTTTTCTAGAATAGGAAATTTTTTATATTTTAATAAATTTCTGTTAGTACTAATCATTATAATACAATATCCGATTTATTTATCTTCTAATTTTTCTAGAATAGGAAATTTTTTATATTTTAATAAATTTCTGTTAGTACTAAACATTATAATACAATATCCGATTTATTTATCTTCTAATTTTTCTAGAATAGGAAATTTTTTATATTTTAATAAATTTCTGTTAGTACTAAACATTATAATACAATATCCGATTTATTTATCTTCTAATTTTTCTAGAATAGGAAATTTTTTATATTTTAATAAATTTCTGTTAGTACTAATCATTATAATACAATATCCGATTTATTTATCTTCTAATTTTTCTAGAATAGGAAATTTTTTATATTTTAATAAATTTCTGTTAGTACTAAACATTATAATACAATATCCGATTTATTTATCTTCTAATTTTTCTAGAATAGGAAATTTTTTATATTTTAATAAATTTCTGTTAGTACTAATCATTATAATACAATATCCGATTTATTTATCTTCTAATTTTTCTAGAATAGGAAATTTTTTATATTTTAATAAATTTCTGTTAGTACTAAACATTATAATACAATATCCGATTTATTTATCTTCTAATTTTTCTAGAATAGGAAATTTTTTATATTTTAATAAATTTCTGTTAGTACTAATCATTATAATACAATATCCGATTTATTTATCTTCTAATTTTTCTAGAATAGGAAATTTTTTATATTTTAATAAATTTCTGTTAGTACTAATCATTATAATACAATATCCATTTATTTATCTTCTAATTTTTCTAGAATAGGAAATTTTTTATATTTTAATAAATTTCTGTTAGTACTAATCATTATAATACAATATCCGATTTATTTATCTTCTAATTTTTCTAGAATAGGAAATTTTTTATATTTTAATAAATTTCTGTTAGTACTAAACATTATAATACAATATCCGATTTATTTATCTTCTAATTTTTCTAGAATAGGAAATTTCTTATATTTTAATAAATTTCTGTTAGTACTAATCATTATAATACAATATCCGATTTATTTATCTTCTAATTTTTCTAGAATAGGAAATTTTTTATATTTTAATAAATTTCTGTTAGTACTAAACATTATAATACAATATCCGATTTATTTATCTTCTAATTTTTC
Organism: Meloidogyne incognita; assembly: GCA_036172945.1. NCBI lineage: Eukaryota > Metazoa > Nematoda > Chromadorea > Rhabditida > Meloidogynidae > Meloidogyne > Meloidogyne incognita. The sequence continues at coordinate 4,115,121 of JARQAC010000013.1, forward strand.
TAGAATAGGAAATTTTTTATATTTTAATAAATTTCTGTTAGTACTAATCATTATAATACAATATCCGATTTATTTATCTTCTAATTTTTCTAGAATAGGAAATTTTTTATATTTTAATAAATTTCTGTTAGTACTAAACATTATAATACAATATCCGATTTATTTATCTTCTAATTTTTCTAGAATAGGAAATTTTTTATATTTTAATAAATTTCTGTTAGTACTAATCATTATAATACAATATCCGATTTATTTATCTTCTAATTTTTCTAGAATAGGAAATTTTTTATATTTTAATAAATTTCTGTTAGTACTAAACATTATAATACAATATCCGATTTATTTATCTTCTAATTTTTCTAGAATAGGAAATTTTTTATATTTTAATAAATTTCTGTTAGTACTAATCATTATAATACAATATCCGATTTATTTATCTTCTAATTTTTCTAGAATAGGAAATTTTTTATATTTTAATAAATTTCTGTTAGTACTAAACATTATAATACAAAATCCGATTTATTTATCTTCTAATTTTTCTAGAATAGGAAATTTTTTATATTTTAATAAATTTCTGTTAGTACTAAACATTATAATACAATATCCGATTTATTTATCTTCTAATTTTTCTAGAATAGGAAATTTTTTATATTTTAATAAATTTCTGTTAGTACTAATCATTATAATACAATATCCGATTTATTTATCTTCTAATTTTTCTAGAATAGGAAATTTCTTATATTTTAATAATTTTCTTTTAGTACTAAACATTATAATACAATATCCGATCTATTTATCTTCTAATTTTTCTAGAATAGGAAATTTCTTATATTTTAATAAATTTCTGTTAGTACTAATCATTATAATACAATATCCGATTTATTTATCTTCTAATTTTTCTAGAATAGGAAATTTTTTATATTTTAATAAATTTCTGTTAGTACTAAACATTATAATACAATATCCGATCTATTTATCTTCTAATTTTTCTAGAATAGGAAATTTTTTATATTTTAATAAATTTCTGTTAGTACTAATCATTATAATACAATATCCGATTTATTTATCTTCTAATTTTTCTAGAATAGGAAATTTTTTATATTTTAATAAATTTCTGTTAGTACTAAACATTATAATACAATATCCGATTTATTTATCTTCTAATTTTTCTAGAATAGGAAATTTTTTATATTTTAATAAATTTCTGTTAGTACTAATCATTATAATACAATATCCGATTTATTTATCTTCTAATTTTTCTAGAATAGGAAATTTTTTATATTTTAATAAATTTCTGTTAGTACTAAACATTATAATACAATATCCGATCTATTTATCTTCTAATTTTTCTAGAATAGGAAATTTCTTATATTTTAATAAATTTCTGTTAGTACTAATCATTATAATACAATATCCGATTTATTTATCTTCTAATTTTTCTAGAATAGGAAATTTTTTATATTTTAATAAATTTCTGTTAGTACTAAACATTATAATACAATATCCGATTTATTTATCTTCTAATTTTTCTAGAATAGGAAATTTTTTATATTTTAATAAATTTCTGTTAGTACTAATCATTATAATACAATATCCGATTTATTTATCTTCTAATTTTTCTAGAATAGGAAATTTTTTATATTTTAATAAATTTCTGTTAGTACTAAACATTATAATACAATATCCGATTTATTTATCTTCTAATTTTTCTAGAATAGGAAATTTTTTATATTTTAATAAATTTCTGTTAGTACTAATCATTATAATACAATATCCGATTTATTTATCTTCTAATTTTTCTAGAATAGGAAATTTTTTATATTTTAATAAATTTCTGTTAGTACTAAACATTATAATACAATATCCGATTTATTTATCTTCTAATTTTTCTAGAATAGGAAATTTCTTATATTTTAATAAATTTCTGTTAGTACTAATCATTATAATACAATATCCGATTTATTTATCTTCTAATTTTTCTAGAATAGGAAATTTTTTATATTTTAATAAATTTCTGTTAGTACTAAACATTATAATACAATATCCGATTTATTTATCTTCTAATTTTTCTAGAATAGGAAATTTTTTATATTTTAATAAATTTCTGTTAGTGTTTTGAATATTTTGGAATTTGATTTACGTATTGATATTGGTAACTGAGAGTAAAGCCGCGCTGTCCTTACAAAAAAGGAATTATGGCTAATTTGATTTGATCTTGCCGGAATAAAAAATTTATATTCGTCTCCCCTTGTATTAGTTTTTGTAATTTTATATGTTTCTTTTTGATCGATTTTTACCTCACCATGTAAAATTCTGTGGAAAAATTTAAAGTCAGTTTTGAGTCTTCTTATTTGTAGCGAGTCTATTTTAAAAATTTGTAAAAGGTTTTGATATTCTGGAATTGGTGTACGTGGATATGACCTATTGTATATAATACGTAAATAAGTTTTTTGAATTTGTTCTAGGTGTTCTATATCCTTTTTAAGATATGGATTGAAAACGGGCGATGCAAATTCTATTATGGGTAGTACATATATTTTATATAGTTCGATTAAAATTTTAGGATCGTTAGTTTTTAGATTTCTTATTATTGTAAATGCTGTTTGATTTGCTTTGTTAGTTATAATTTTTATGTGCTTTTCCCATTTTAAATCGTGTGAAAAATAAACACCAAGGTCTCTTATAGAATGACGGTTTTTATATTTTGATTATTAAGTGTGTATGTGTGCAAAGGGTTTTTAGGCCCTATGTGTAAAAGAAATGTTTTTTCGGCTGAAAGTTTGAGTGAATTTTCCTCAGCATATTTTTCTAGTTTTATGATAAATTCTTGTAGGTTAATTTCAAAGTTTTTAGTATTTCTAGAGAATGAATATGCTTTAAGATCGTCTGCAAACAATTTTATCTTTACGTCCTTTGTTTCACAGAAGCTGGGTAGATCTGATATGTATATAAGGAAAAATAATGGCCCTAATATTGACCCTTGTGGGACGCCTCTATTTATATCCACTAAATCAGATTTATAATCTTGGATCATAACAGTAAATTTTCTATCAGCGAGGTAATTTTTAAGTAATTGTAAAAGGGATCCCCTTATTCCAATTTTGTATAATTTATTTACAAGTTTATCATGTGGAACTGTGTCAAAGGCTTTACTAAAATCAAAGTATATGACATCGATAAATTGTTTATTTTCCAAAGCAATTGAAAATTCATTGAATGTTTCTAAAAGTTGTGTGGTTACTGATTTTCCTTTTCGAAATCCATGTTGGACTTTAGAGATAATTTCATTTTTTTCTATAAAACTAATCAAATGATTGTATAATAATGTTTCAAATACTTTTGAGATAGGGCATAATACTTTTGAGATAGGGCATAATATTGGTCGTTAGTCTGAAGTGCATGATGAATTTTTATTTTTTGGAATGGGTATGATTATTGATTGTTTCCAGATATCGGGTAAGTTTCCGCTCATTGTAATATAGTTAAATATGTAGTAGATAGGGTAAGAAAGTAATTGTGAGCAATTTTTTAAAAATATCTCAGGAATCATATCTGTCGATATATTTGATTTATTTGTTAATGATTTTAATATAAAGAATGTATCTTCTTGAAAAGGTTGTATAAAGTTTAAAGATGGTTTGTTTGTGTGTGTGTTAATGAGATTATTTTTGATTGGAGAATATTTTGGAGTGAGAGAATGTTGTTGGATTGGAGATTTTTGATTGGATGGAGAGAGTATTTTTGAAAAATAGTTAGAAAAGAGATTAGCTTTAGATTTAGCTGATATTAGAGGAAGGTTATTATTGTCTAAGAGTATTGGAATTTGTGTATTTTTTGTCTTTAAAAGATTTGTAATAGGAGTATATTTAGCTCGAATATTTTTTAACCGTTTATTTTCACGATTTTTAAAGTATTTCTGTATTTCCTTATCTATTTTTAATGATGTTATTTTAAATTTTTCTGTTGAATGTAAACTTTTATCCTTAAATAGTTTACGACGGTATTCAATTAATTTTTGTATGTGTTTTGGTAATAAATTTTTATCGTTTCTAGATTTTGTTGGTATAAAATTTTCTAGTTTCAGAAATTATTTTTTGGAAGGTGGAATACAGTTGATTTATGTTTATGCAATTAGCAAAACATAAATTCCAGTTTATTGAATTTAGATAGTTGTTTATGACATTATAGTTACAGTTTATATAATCTTTATATTTTTGATTAAGATTTTTGGGTTTTATAAAATTAAAAATGATTTCTATTCCATTATGATCGGACTGATATATGTTTGATTGTATTGGTTCAGTCATATTTATGGATTTATAGGAGGAAACTGAATTAGTAAATATTAAATCTAAAAAATTGTTTAGACGTGTAGGAAATCTTATAATTTGTTCTAGTTGCGAGTATTTTATAAATTCTAGTAGAATATTATTCGATTTTAATTTCTATTAAATTTTCGCTACCCCAGTGTATATGAGGAATATTGAAATCACCAATTATAGAGTATGTATAATCAATATTTGTTAATTGTTGTAATCTTTCAACAAGGCAATTCTGTTGTATTTTGTTTACAGGGGGTGGGAGATAAACTAATATAAATCTATGTTTTTGAGAATTAATAGGTGAATATATGTCAAAACATAGTATTTCATAGTGAGAATTTTTGGAAGTTTTAATTTCATTAAAGGGAATAGAATTTGAAATAACTGCTAAAACCCACCGCCTTTTTTAGAATTAATTCTATCGTTACGTATTAATGAGTATTTTGTATTTTCTATTATGGATGAGTCTAAAGTTTTTTGATTTAGCCAACTCTCAGTTATCAATATTATTTCAAAGGAATTTTTTTGCATTAGGAATTTAAGAGTGTCAATTTTGTTTCTAACACTTCTTGAATTAAAATAGTATAATTTGATCTCAAAATTACCTAGTGGTTTTTGTACGTCTTGTAACGTTTTCTCCAGCAGTATTATTCTTATTTTTTTCATGCCAATCAATTCTGCGTTTCTCTCTCTCTTCCTTATCTAAGCGTAGTTGTTCAGGTGTTAGTGAAGGTCTTATGAGTAATTTGGTCCATTTTTCCATCGATCGAATCTCAAGACGTTTCTTTTTCCACTGAGCCAACAAATTCGCTGAAAAGATGTACTGGGAAGTATCACTTTAAGTAAACGACCATTTGGACCTGATTTGGCTGGATTTCCCATTCTATACACTGCCAAAGGCAATGTCTGGACGTCCAGCGCGTGCAGAACGCGTAAAACCTCCTCCTCGTCAGCTTTCGCACGCTCTGTTGGCCGAGCTGCTGTTGATTCTTTTAATCCTATAAGGACAAGACTACGTTGTCGTTCTTTATCGTCAACAGCTTTGGTTGCTGCTGTTTCTATAGTTGTTGAAATATTTTCTAATTTTTCAATAATATCTGATGTGTTTAATGTTTCAACTTTGTCGTCTAATTTATTAATTTGTTGTTGAATAGTTTGAAGTTTAGCGAGAATTTCTTTAATTTCTTTAGATTATGCCATTTTAAATGTCTTTTTTTGAAATTTTTTTAATTTTTTCCATAATTTTTTCTATTTAGATGCAAAGTTTCTCTATTTAAATAAAAATCAAGATATTTTTTCACATAATAAATCTATTCTTTAAATATTGTAGTATTCTTTATGTTGATTACATGATGCGCCGAATCAATATCATTTGATACTTTATTTATACAATTTATTATTGAAATATTCACTAAAAATCAGTCAATTATTTTTTAATTAATTATGGATTGATTAATATTATATTCTTGTATAATATTTGTCTATATTTTTAGTAGATTTTTTGTTTAAACTTTTCAGTATATTTTCGTTACAAAAATAGAAAAATAATATATTCATATTATAGGCATTTACAAAAATTAAATTAATTCATTAAATAAATATTTACAAAATATATTAAAATAGTGTAATTAGTGTATTATTAATTATTCCCGCACCACACAAATCAGTTTATTTTTAAATTTATTATACATATAAACAGCTTAATAATTTAATATTATTAATATTTTATTCATTTAAAATATTTTATTTCAATTTTACTTTTTCATACATAATACTTTTATTAAACGGATAATGAAACGTTTAGATTACATGGTTACATTAAATCTAAATCCTGCATCTATGGATTGATTTATTTTACTTTTACATTTATGTAAAAAATAATTTTTTATTTAAAAAATTTTCTAATTTTTTATAATACTACATTATACAAAAAATACAAAAAATATTTAATTTTTATTTGTTTTCAATCTAAGTATATGATAAAAATCTCTTCAACTAATTTTGAAGAAACTACCTGACAAATTATTAGATATAAACGATAAAATTATATAATGGAATTAAACGCGTATTTGAGTTATATCAATTTTTTATTATATATATATTATATATATAGTTATATCAATTTTTTATTTTCTCTGTTGGTTTCTTTAGTATTTACATAATTGCATCTGAATTGGACGAGTCATCCATAGATTTATTATTTTGTAAATGTTTCTTTTTATAAGCCTTGATGTGATAATTCCTTAATTCTTAGTTATGTGATTATATTTAAAGAATATCTCACGTTCTGTCATAGTCTTATTTCTCAATTTATTATGGACTCTTTTTTGATCCATATTCATCTGACCTGATAATAAAAAATTTTACAAAAAAAACTTTTTTTCAAATAAAAAATAAATTTACTTCGTTTTTAAAAAAAATAATTTTTTTGACGAGTCTGAGTAGTAGTTATCTTATTAATAGGGTTGCTTTTAATCCACTGAATAAGGAAGAAGTTAATTTCGCTAAAACTGGTCCAATAGTGTTTACGATTGTTGAGAAATTTAAGCTTAAAAATTTTTTAAATGAGAATTTTATCAAAAATTTTTAAAAAATTTTGTAATGATTAAAAATTTTTATATCAAAATTTTATAAAAATAAAAATTACTTGAAATTCAATTGTAGTAGCCTTATCACATGATTGCGCACATAAAATCTTGTATTAATAATTTTTTCAAAACTTTTGGGATATTTTATTATTATTTTCTTATTTTTTTCTTTTTCTTATTATTTTTTTCTTCTAGTCGTTGAGCCAGTATTTATTAGTTTTTTTTAAATCATTTTTTAATTAAAAAATTTGGCTATTCATAAAAATAATTTAACAGAAGTAAATATCTATAGTAAAAGAAAATTAATAGACACATAATTTCTGATACTTATATTTTAATTTTTTAGAATTATTATGTTATTGGCTTCATATTTCACTATATTAAATAAATATATTTATTATTATTTTCGCCATTGAGTTGTCGCCATTAAGTTGAATTGATACGATTTTCAAAAGTAGTTTCATATATTTATAGGTTTAAATTTTTTACTAGTTTTAATGTCAATAGATAGGTTGTGTCGTTCATATATTTTTTAAAATTCTTTTATAATAATGTTTCTATTATATTATATTTATACAAATCTTATAATTATATTGAGAACTGTGTAATAATGCTAAGATGTGTAAGATTTGTAATAATGTTAAGATGGGTCAAGGTTATTTTAATAAAATAATTTTTTCTTATTATTTTTATTTAATTCTAATCTACAAATTTTTTAAGTATTCTACTAAAATAATTAATTGCTATTGATATTTTTGGAGACCTTCAACGTTGAGATATGGATAATATTTTTTATGAATACATCAGGAAAAAATAAAATACACTGATATAATCAAAAAGAAATTTGTATTTTAAATTTTAATAGATAAAATTTTTTTTTATTAATTTTTATATTTTTTTTTATTTAATTTTTTATTTTTTAAATTTTTATATAATTTAAATTTTTATATAATTAATTTGACTTATTTTTAATAAAATATACCTATATTTTGAAAAATTAATTTGTTAAGAACTAATAAAAATTTATATTTATCTTTAATTGAATATTTAAATATTTAATTTATTTGAAGAATTAATTTTATATTTTATTATATACCTAATTATAATTATTTATTTTAATAATCCTGTATTTATGCATCACATATGTTTTATTGGCAGCTGCTGTTGACAATTCAATCGAAAAAATTTCCTATAAATATTTTTTTAATAAAGTAAATTTTCTAAAAATAAATATTATTTTGATCTACCATCTCTTAATAATAGCAAAATGCCCCATTTATTGTTAATTTACCTAACATTTGTTGTTGCAACAAATAAGTGCCAAAATTACATAATAACTGACAATAGAATATAATCAAAATATAAATATTTAAATAAAATATAATATTTTCTTCAAGCTTATTACCGTAATTTTTTGTATATAATTATTATCGTAATTTTGTATTATCGTAATTTTAATTATTATGTAATTCCAAAATTTTATGCCACGTAAACCACGTATTATCGTTCATAAGAATTTTGCTTCCCAAGATAGTTCTCTAATCTGGAATCGAGTCTTATATGTTTTAAGTTACTACATTGGTTACTATGTGCAATAGTTATTTTCCGCCTTTATATAAAACATAAGCAATGTCTATTTGTTAATTTTTATTTTACCATAAAAAATTTATTATTTAAAACTAATGTGAATTTGTTAAATTCTGTGTTTATAGGTAATATAAATATTGTAAAATGTTATAATTATTGTTAATAGTTATATATTATTAACAACTTAAAATATAGTAAATTAACATGAAATTATACATATGTAAATTTTTATATACTATGTAAATGTAAAGTATGCCCAATCATTGTGTGTCGGCTTACGTTGCTTTATAATCTAAACAGTATCCGCAGATTTTAAATAGTATTTATTTTAAATATTTCATTCAGTTTCTGGTACATTCATTGATTTTAAGAAGAAATTATTATCACAAAAATTATTATCACAAATATTGCTTTATAAGTAAAATTAGATATTAATTTTACTATGGTTTTATGACGCGAACATGTTATAACAGAGCAAAATATAAAACTTGAATAAAATTGTAAAAAATATTTTTAAATTTAAGTTTTGTTTCCCTGATTATTAATGTTATTCTCGCAATGTAGACGATTTATTCCGTTAAACCTAATTTGTCAAGTCTAATTTGTCAAGCTTCCCATTCCTTTATCAAAACGAAAACTGGAACAAGGTCAAATTTCTGCACTTTATGCTCAAAATTTGTCATTTCGCGCAATTTTATGAGAAATAAACAATTTAGAAATAACTATAAATAACATGTATAAAAAATTAGAGGAAAAATTTTTGAATTTTTATTGGCCTCATAAAATTTTTTTATTTAATTGTTGAAGCAACAATCAGGATGCAGACGAAGTTTTAAAGAACGAAAAATTATAAAGAAATATATTGATAATTTATATATATTATAATTTTGTTTAATATAATCTGAGTAATTTAAAGATAATACAACTTATATAAAATTAATTCATTAAGAATAATTTTTTAAATTTATTTTAAAGGCATAAAATATTAATTAACTCATTTATTAATAAAATAAAAATGATAAAACATTAATGAAAAAAACGAAAACATATTTATATATAATCTTGAGATATTCTAGAAAAAACAGTGATGTAGATTTTTTTGTGGTTTGTTAGAAGACATATGAGTCGATAAATATAAGAATTAATTAATTCTCACATCATTTAACAATTTCTATTAAAGAAAGTTATACAACTTAAATCTATATCTATCTATATCTTCGACGATGGTTCCATCTTTCGTTATTTTATGTGAATCTACTTTTAAACTTTAGATGATAAATGTAATGTAAAACACTAAAACATTAAAATTGCCTTATGCAATAAAATTATCTTATAGACAATATTTAAAATATTAAATATTAACAATTATTCTATTATTAAGTAAAATAATAATATTAATGCTATCTTGCTGAGTCAAGACAACATCTCAAATAAGCTCATTTAAATAGAATAAATATTCATAAATTTTTTTGAAATATTAATTAAAGATAAACTAAAATATTGACGTTATAGAGAACATTGCGATGGGTTCCAACACTAAAAACGGGTGGGACCGCGGTGACAGCAATTTGGATATTGTATATAATGTAGAACCAGCAATTTAATTGTTTATTTAATAAATAAATAAATTTTAAATATTTACCTGAAAATTACACTTTTTATTGTCTTTTCTAGCCAATTTATTCAAACAATCAGAATTTTCTGATAAAATTTTTACTTTTTCACATAACTAAAATAGTTTGATTTATAAAAAAAGTTGAAAAAAATTTACCAGATGTGATTAAAATCAAACTTTCCGCAGACGATGTAAAAATTTACAATGTTTTCAAAACCAAAAATGAAAGATTAAAATTAGTAAACGCATTAAAAAACGTGGAAGAATGGTCCTTAAAATGGAAACTTAAAATATCGACTGATAAGACGTTTATATTACACTTAGGTAAAAATAATCCTAAAGAACAATATAAGATTTTTGATAATACAATAAATGAAGTTGAATCAATTCGTGACCTTGGAATTATTATAGACAATAAATTAAGATTTAAAGAACACATAACAAAAATAATTAAAACTGTATATTTTAAAATGAAAACAATATTTAAAATTATAAAATCAAAGAAAACTAAAACTTGGATAACTATATATAAAAGTTATATAAGACCTATACTAGAATACGCCCCAGAAGCCTGGAATCCCTTATACAAATCGGAAATCAATTCTTTAGAAAGATGCCAAAAATATTTTACTATGATAGTTTTTAATAGATGTAATTTACCTAAATTACAATACAGGGAAAGATTAGAATATTTGCAATTACAAACGCTTGAAAACAGACGTAAAATTTACGACTTAGTACTAATGTATAAAATTATTAATGGATATACACACTTGGGACTTGACAACTTATTTACAAATCCCATTAGGAAATCAATAAGATTCGAATACAGGATTATTTCAAAAAACAAAATACTAAAAGTTCTCGTTCATTTATAAGCAGATCTACGAAAATGTGGAACGTATTAGATAACAAAACGTTAATAAGTAATTCACCACTTAATTTTAAAAATAAACTTAAATCTATATTAATAGTTTAAAAAAAACATCTAATCAAATAACTCTTGGCCACACCCATAGCTTACTTACATATTATAGTAAATATTATAATTACAAAATTGTATAATCCTACTTAAATATAAGCTTTTGCGGATTTATTTTTTATAGCTGATGTCATAGCAAAATTTTCAATTGTTTTAATTAAAACAATTTGGAAAAACATTATATTTTTGTTTAAACAGAAAATAAAATAGGAATTAGGCAATAAAATATAAATACATTTGAAAATGGATTACAAATGATATCATTAACATTTTTAATTGTTCTAGATCACCAGTAAAATGTCTAATTAAAATATAAAGTGTAACTTAGATCGGTTGACATTGGTTTTGATATTTTTTGATATTTTTTTCTTCTAAAAGATTTATTATTTCACATATTTTTTATGTTTTCTCAAACGAATTTCTATGATTTTTACATTAAGAGTATATTTATTACTCTATCCGAAGTTTTTAATGAAAAATATTTAAATGTATACAATATATTAATGAATATTTAAAATATATTATATTCATAGACTGCTTCTTACAATCAACACAATACATTAGTTGTCCACACTCAAGTATTATATTAAAATTATTATACGCTAAAAATAATTTTTTAATATTATTTTTTACTCCTTATATTTAATATAGGTAAAAATTTTTTATAATAAAAATCCACAATAATAGTAATAATATAGTGTTAATTGGATTTTGACGAATTTAAAAATTGTTGTACGAAAATGCATATACTAATATTACATATATAATAAAAGCTTTTATTTAGCTCTCGTGTGTTTTGTTTGATTCCGTAGTCAAAGGAACATTTACATGTTGATTACCCACCAATATTTCCACCAATAAAATAAAAGACCAATATTCACTATTTTTAACTCAAATAATTACATAATCGTATGTAATTACAAGCTCAAATTATTTTTTAAATAATTAAATATAATTAAAACATAAATAATTTTCTAAGAACCAATATTTAATTTTTTTAACTCGAATAATTTTTTCATTAATGTTAAGTTTATTTAAAACATAATTCAATATTCATTTTTTTAAATTCCCATAATTTTTTACAAATTAAAATTAAGCTTGGTTAAAACAAATAATTTTTTTAAAAATAGATATTAAAATATTTATATTAATCTTTACAAAATTAAGTATAATTAAAATAAATTCTTTATTAATTGCTCTTCAGTTAATAAATGATTTTATTAAACTCAAATAATTTTTTACAAAAATAATATTCAATTTTTAAAAAACTTTATTTTCAAATACAAGTATGTTTTAGAAAATCAAAATTATAACAATTTAAAAAATGACTTTTAAAGACCAAAATATTTTTCTTTATCAACCAAATATTTTTGGGTATTGAATTTTTATATAGAATTATTAATAATAAAATTAAACATTAAATCAATAGAATTTTACTTAAATCAATTATTGTAAATAAACATTTTTAAAAAAGAATTAGTAATCGGACTTACTACCAATTTAGTTTTAATTAAAATGAATTTTCTCATAATCATTTTTTTATTTCTTCAATTACCAATTATATTTTTTGAATTAAGCTACCTGAACATTATTTGCCAAATTATTATCAATATTTTTGTTGTTTTTATGTTGATTTAGTGATTCTAAGAACGAAAGGGGCCGACCCATTCCACCTAGGACGCTCCACTTCTTGTTCCACAACTGTTAGAATTTTCGGTACTACTGAAGATAGGAGGGCTTTTTCTTCGGACTTTTTTTGCGGACTTATCCTTTCTTTTGAATGTTTTTCTTGTAGCAACAAACTGTCAGAGGCTCTCCCCCAATTATTTTTCTTACCTAAGATTGTACATAAAGGTCAGATTTTCTTCTTCCTCTCCTTCCTTCTATTTGCCCTGTGGCATATTCAAACAAGAGACATTAATAAAGAGAAGATTATTTTTTTGCCTCCGAAAACATTCAAACAAAATAAAAAATTAAATAAAATGATTTGGTGTATGACATTATGCATTTTTGTGTAAAGACATTACATTCGTACTTATATTTAAAAATAATGAACAACTGAAAAAATAAATTTAACTCGTGATCCATAGTTGAAATTCATCATCGGGTAATTGAAAATTTAGTTAAAGTAAAATCTTTTATTGATTGTAACATTTTTTACGTTTATAATTAGGGTTGCCAAAATGGACCGACTCGGACCGAAAGATCGAGTCGGGCCTAGATGTTTGGCCCGAAAAAGACTCGTAACGGCCCGACTCGATAAAGTTAGGCCCGAAAGTGACTCGTACCGGCCCGACTCGATAAAAACAGGCCCGAAAAAAATTGTCTCGGAAAAAGTCGGCCCGACTCGAAAACGGCAACCCTATTTATAATGTTCAAATTAATCATGAACACATACATATTTTTCAAATTGGCATAAGAATTAATCCTTTGACAGTTAGTTGCTACAAGCAAAACTTGCTACAAGCAAGACAACCAAAACATTTAAAAAGAAACATTTAAAAGAAAGGAAAAGTCCGCAAAAAAAAGTCCGCAGAAAAAGCCCTCCTATCTTCAGTAGTACCGAATTTTCATTGTGCCAACCTTTTAAATTAAAAATAAAAAAATTTATTTCTTATTAAAATGCTATTAAATTAGATATTTTTATAATTCAAATTTTTTCTTTAAATTTTCACATAAACCATACAGAATTGAGTTGAGCAGTATCAAAGCAGCACCTCTTTTTAATTAAATCATGCCATTCCTATTTTAATAAGATCAATGACTTTATTCATATATATATTTAAATGAACATAATACTATTGTAGGATTTACATGATGAAATTTTTAATAAAATCTTTTTTAACAAACCTTCATCTTTTTTTCTGAAATATAAATTTAAATAATCTTATATACGAAAAAAATAAATTTTTTAAAAATTTTATTTTATCATTATTATCAGATTTTATTATTTAATATCAGCTTATCATTTTTTAATTCATTTAGATGATTCTATTACTCGAGAAACTAAAAAAATTTAAAGAAATTATACAAAAAATAAAATATATAAATGAAATATTTTAAATATTAAATCTATAAAATAAATAAAAGTACAATATAATTTTATGATGCGCAAATATAAGCTTGCAAATGTTACAGTTCAGTTTCGAGGGTTTGTTAACATATATTAAAGCCTTACACGCCCCTCCAACATATTCTTTAATTTCAGATCCTGCGTACTCTCGTGCCAAATCACCCAGATGGGGGCCGGTTTGGAGCGGGCATTCCATGTTCTTTGGGTAAGAGAATAATATACTGTCAGTGTCCCCATAGAGAAGATTGCAGTCAAATCTTCCAGCAACCTTTTGCATTGCTTTTAATAGTCTAATTCTTGCTGCTGACGTTGTCCATAAAGAAATCACAATATTTGATGTGTCATGTTCTATTATGAATTCTTCTTTTGGTTTATAGGTCAATAAAGCAGTATTATCGGTTAATTTATCTACTGATTGTATTTCAATTGATTTATTGTTGTCAAATTCAATTAGTTCATTCGGGGAGCTGATGATTACACTTTTTGACAAGGTGTTCCGTAGGCTGAATATATACTTTAATATAAATAAATTAAAATTGTGCTTCTGTTGAACAGCAGCAAGAATCAGCAGCAACTTCAACTTCGCGATTGGAAGTTAATAATGGCTTACCGGAAGGACAACAAATACCTGCTGATACACCCGAATAGCAGCATTTTACTTGAATCATTCAATAAAAAAATTTGTTATAATACCCAAAATAAATCAATTAACTTAAAAATTATAAACCAGATATTGAAAAATTAAATTATCGGTAGGAAAAACAAAAAACTGAAAAAAGACTAAAAACTATTTTCTGGCTGTAGAATTATAAATCAAATATACTACAATATATAATTTATTATCAAATAAAGAAATTATTGAATAAAGTTACATTAAATTAAAAGTTAAGTAATCTAACAATTTAATTGAAAATAAACTTATGTTCTAAATTAAATATAAGACATGTTAATTAGTGGATATAAGGGCATGCATAGAGAAGAACAGTACCAAGTGTTTAATTTTTTTAAGTTACAAAATTTTTTAATTAAAATTTTTCAACGACCGAAGATCTTATTGGACCACATTCAAAGAAACTAATTTCTCAAATAATAATTTACAGAGTTTAATATTACTTGTTTTTATATAAAACCTCTTGAAAAAATAGTAAACTTCTTTAAAAAATTCTGATGTACATCTAAAAATTTTTTAAAAATCATTTATTAATAAGTTATTACATTGTGAAACTTGAATTTTTTTACTTTTAAAGATCAGAAATAAGAAAATTCAAAAAAATTAAATATATTTCTATTATATTAAAAATTTACTAGCTTAAGCTGAATTTAATTTATATTTTTTTACATTGTCTAAAACACCAAATAAAATTTTTCAATTTTTATTTCCTATATTTAATGTTTAACATGAACGGAATAATCATAGATAAAAAATGTCTAGTTCAAATTTTACAATCCAGTAATCTTCAATTAATTGCCATGAAATTTAAATCTTATTAATAAAATATGAAATGCAAATTATTTAAAATGATATAAAATTTCGAAAATTTGTGAATTAATTAAATATCATTTCGAAATATTAAGGATTGAATAATTTATAAATAATTACAGACCTCCAATATTTATGGATATGATGAGTTACATGGAATAGAAAGATTAGTTATAGAGAAATTTGCTTAATATAAATGAAAAAAGGTCAATGCTCATTAAACAAATAAATTCATATCTATATGTGTACATAAGATAATTAAATAAAATATATTTAACAGCGTTTTAAATATTATTAATTATACTGAGATAGTATTTCATTATACTCAAGATTTGCATATACAATAAAACAAGGCAATCAAACTTGTTTATCTCAATAATAAAAATAAATATACACTCTTCGAATAAATAAAATTAATTTTACTTAGTTTAAAATTAATTTACAAATTTTTGTATAATCTTTTTAAAATTTGTTTATAAAGTTATTATAAAATTTATAAATATAAAAATGTTTATTAGGTAACTTGATTTAAAAAACAATTAATTATATAATATATGAAAAAAGCATAAAATTTTATAATTAAAATTAACCCACGTTTAAGGGTAGGAATTAAAACCCATGACACATTGATATTTTGTATATAAATACAAGTAAAGTATTTAATTTATTAAAAACACAAAAAATAAAATCCATAACATTTAGACTATATAAATGTTTATAAAATTAAAATAAAATTCATTTTAAATAAATAATATGTATAATGATTTTTACTAATTTAATTTAAAAATTTGTTTACGCATTTATATAATAATTTTGATAAAATAATAATAATAATTCAAAAATTCATAGATATTTTTTGAAAAATATATGGCAATTTATTTAATAATTTTTAATAAATTATCGAGATTCAATAATTCAAATATTTTACAACTGATATTATCGAATGTTAAAATTTTAAATCAAAAATTATGAAAAATGTATCGAATCTAAAACAAACAAATGATTATGACGAGTAAAAACATGCAATTTTTTATTAAAATAAAGCAATTTATATCAAATGATTGAATAGAAATATAAGAATAAAAATTGGTTTTGAAATTATTTATGTTCAAAAGATGCTCATGATTGAAAAATAGCAACAAAAATTGAGAAGCTAAATTAGCTTTTATTCAACAAAATGAAAAAATCCAATCAAAATCAATTATATTTTCCTTTTTGATAATCGAAAAAAATATAAGTAGCTAATTATTTTCATATAGAAATTTAATAACTCTTTGCTATACATGGAATGAAATGGAGCGTAGATTTATATAATACCTAATTATAAAAAAAATTAGGCTTTTCGTACGACCGTCGCTGATATATGGGTCGGAGTTTCGGTAACCCATGACATCTCTATTGTGAATAAGGTTTAAATAATATTAAAATATGTAGAATACTTGCAAAAAATGTAATAAATATTTAGATTTAGAAATTGCATTTGTGGCTAAATAACTAAAGCTTTTGCTCAAAATTAACTCGAATTATTAAGCTAAATAACTAATACTATGGGAAAAAATACCTCCAAAAACAAAAACTGAACTTAGAAGTTTTACAGGAGCCGTCTCTTATTTTCACAGATTTATAAAAGCATTTGAAGAAATAATGGCACCTTTACACGAATTAACAGAAATAGGAAAAAAAGGAATTAACAGAAATAGGAATAAAAGGCAGTTAAATTTAATAAATATTTTTTTTCTCAATCAGTGTATAAGTTAATCTAAGTAAAATTAGTATTTGAATTGAAGAATTAGTATTTGATCACATTCTGAAATTATTAAAAAGCTTTAAATCTATAATTAAAAAATTCAATTTTACTTAGATTAAAAATATAATATGAAAAAACAAACTTTTAATAATAAACTTACTGATCAGTTGAAATACTGTGGTACATCCAAAAACGTCCTACCAATCAACAAAATTTACATTTACAACAACAAATATTGTTCATCGTGTTCAGACGAGCATCTATTCATCCAGGAAACTCTTACTTTTATTAATTTTTAGTTTAATTTTCTAAAGAAAGAGTGAGCAAATTAAATGCGAAATACGCCGGTCTCTGACAATTGCTACGTAGAAAACAATGCATTGATGGCATTAGTTGAAGCGCAACACCTCAAAATTGACGTTTTATTTGTAATAGATATTGAATGATGGGAGGGAACAAAGTTATGATTTTTGAATGAATGCCAGCTAGAATAATAGTTTTAAATAAAATAATATTTTTAAATAAAATAAAAATTCTATATAAATATTTATCTTTCTTCATAATAAAATATAAATATTTAAAAAATATATTCCAAATCTTTAATAATATGAAAAATAAGCTAATTATTTTACAAAAAGAAATAAATCTATTAAACTACAACTATCTCATAAACGATGTGAGCGTTCGATAAGATTAAATTTTTCAAGAAAGTGAATAAAAAAGTGAATAATGTTGTTAATTTAATTATTTTTGAGTCCAAGAGTTTTTCTAAATATTCACATATTTTTTATGTATAATAAAATGTAGATGCAGAAACATGCAGAATCAATTAATAATATTGTTATAATAACTAGTCTAAATTGAATAATTGAACAATCTAATTTTTAATTTTAATATTAATAGAGTCCAAAAGAGTTCAGAATACAAAGAACGTCTGCAGAATACAAAGAACGTCAACGTCGTAGCCTTGGAACTATTTTAGATACTCTTCCTATTCTTCCTACTCGTCAAATGTTCAATTCGTAAGTACTATAAATACGAGATGATAGTTATAAACGGAATTATAGTGTATTTGTTTTGTATGACCTTTTTTTGTATTACTTTCATTTGTATTTTTTTTTCACCACTAATTGCGCAAATGCGCTAGTGGTTTGCTCAAATAAATAAAATAATATAATTATAGTAATTAATATTATATTAAATTAATAATTACTGCAGATTTTTATTAATTATTGCATTAATAATTTCTTCAATAATTACTATTGGATATTGTGATAACAATAATGATAAATAAAAAAGTTTACTTAAACCTGATATATAAAATCCTTAATTAATAAATATATTGTTTTGAATAATTAAAAAATAAAAGGGATTATAAGAAATCAGAACAGAAATAAAGATGTGCAAGTGTAAACTCGAATAAAGATATGTACACTTATACATCATTATTTTCCTAATTTAATGTTTATTCTTTTTTTAATTGTGATAATAATTTTTATAGATATATAATAATTATAATTATTTATTCTAATTTGAATTTCCAAATTTTAGTAAAAATAATTAATTGATAAATTATTGCAATACATGCTTATATTTTTGAAACTATTAAAATTGTCAAGAAAGGATTCAACACAAGGAAACAAATTGTCTATCAGGACACTCCCTGTAAACTAAATGTCGTTGAAAAGATTCTTGGAATTAGACAATAAATATGCCGCCACTGCAAAAACGAGGCTGTACCCGAATTTTATTTTGCTTTATATTAAGTCTAAATGAGAAGTTAATCAGCCAAGACATTTAAGAAATAATGTAAGAAACACATACGAAAATAACAAAGAGTCAACAACAACAAAAAATTAATTATACATAATAGTGAATTAAAAAATTTAAATAAAACTTATGTGAAATTTAAAATAACATCCGCATAATAATTTAACATTTATAAACAATTTAAATTGATTTATTATTTGTTCTTAGATGAATTCTGACTAAGTTCGAAATCGACTGAATATTAAACAAGTTGAAAATTGATAATATGTTAGCTGGGCTGAGAATGTGTTATAATTAATACATAAAAATATGCAATAAATTAATCGTTGAAAATGAGATTTTTGTAAAATTTATAATACATGATATATTTAGTGTTTTTAGTCCACCTACAAACAATATAAAAAATATACGCAAAATGATTTCGTTTGCAATAATCTAGAAACAAAATCTCTGACTAGAGATTTAGTTTACATTCCTTTTTACCATAACACTAAGATTATTAAAATGATTGCTTAAATTATAAGTAAATATAAATTTGTACATTAATTTTTATACTCATCACTAATACTAAGTAGAAGATTTTAATCCTACGGATGTGGGTAGGATTAAAACCTCTGCACTCCACTGTGCGTATTGATGAAATAATTCTAATAGGATATTAAAAATATCATCGAAGTTAACCTAAATTAACAAAATGAAATTATTACGATTGAAACAAAAGCATCTCACAAAATGTCAAAAGATATGCAAAAAAATTAAAAATAAATTTCATTTGGAAAACAGTTCAAATATAAATGGTTTTAAAAAATAAAAATGTTTCAAGCATTGTCGCGTTTTTGTGTCGCGTCCATAAAACGCGATTTCAAAAATTAATTATTATAAATATTTTAAATTTAATTACTCATTGCTATAAAACTTTTCCCAGACCTTTTATCTACGTTAACAATCTACAAATTTATGTTCTTTTAGCCTCTATTTAAATAGTTTTTAATTTTCTACGTTTCCACTTTTTTTCACATTCATTGTTCAAGAAAAAATGTTTCCCTTCAATTTTCTCTTGCTTCTCAACCAATTGTATTTTTTAATTTAAAAAAATAAATTTGTAATTTTTGTGTGGGAAATTAATTAGTGTTTAATTAGGGTTTTAAATTAGTGGTTTTGAGCCGAACCCCTAAAAAAGAGTTTTTGCTACAATTTTATGGCTTACAAGGGAACATCTTGAACTGTATGTGAAAATTTTGTAGTTGTTTTTGCACCATCGTGTAGAGCATGGTCGATAACCTATTGCTAATTTCCGGCTTTTTTCCCCCTGACCCCCATTTCGAAAAGTTATAGGGTTCCAAAGTTTTCAACTTTTGGAACGTCTGAGTCCCCTTCATTTTTCATATTAATTTGGAAAATGAGACTCCTTTTCGCCTTTTTTTCCTTTCCTCTTCTTCTCCAATGTTTGTAAAAGAAGTAGAAAAAGAAGAGAGGGTGGGGGGAAAAAAGATGGGGGTCAGGGGGAAAAAAGCCGGAAATTGGCAAAAAGCCGGAAATTGGCAAAAGAAAAGGCGTCTCTGCCCTCTTCTCTTTCCCTTTTTAATCCACATTAGGAGAAGCAGAGAGAGGGCAGATGCGCTTATTCCTTTTCTTCCCTCTCCTCTTTTTCTCTTTCTTTAACCAAGATTGGAAAAGGAGAGGAAAGGAAATAAGGAGAAATGGAGTCTCATTTTTCTCTTTAATAAGTGTACAAGTATACTCAAGCGGTCTAACTTTGAACCCCTATAACTTTTCGAAATGGGGGTCAGGGGGAAAAAAGCCGGAAATTGGCAATAGGTTATCGACCATGCTCTAAACGATGGTGCAAAAAAACTACAAAATTTTCACATACAGTTCAAGATGTTCCCTTGTTAGCTAATGAATTTATAGATGTAATTAATAAAATATATTAAGAATAATAGTACTAGAGAATAAAAAATAATCATTTGTAATCCATCCTCATGCATCTCTTGCAAAAAAAAGTATAATATCGGCCAGAAAATATATCGGCCAGTTAATATTTTAATTGTTAGCAGAAATATAAAGCCAATGAGCCCTCTTATGGGGTGCGATCACATTCAGCTTGCTCAGATGATATTATAATAAAAAATTCAAAGTAAATTTAGTAGAATAAAATAATAATTTATTAAAATTTTTAATTAACTGCTTTTATATAATTTATTTTTATAATTTCCAAATACTAATCAACATGGTACTAATCAAACACATAATGGAAGGATTAACGGCAGAATTCAAAAGCCAAAGAGTCCTCATAAGGACTGTGAACAGATTTTGCCTGCTCAAATGATAAAAAAACCAAAAAATTATTCTTAATCGACAGCAATTAAGAATCAAAGCAAATAATAAATAATATCTACTTTTTACTAAATATATTTATATATTATTTAATAAGAACATTATTAAATAAGTTAATTAAAAATTAATTATAATAAAATTCTTAAAGGATGATTGAACATACGTATAATTAGGCAGGAAACGCATAAAGAAAATAGAATTTGCTTGCATTCTAACTCACTCAAAAATTTTTTCATTCATGTTATTCATTTTATCCTTAATTTATATTTTTATCATCACATTATATATTTTTAATACTATTTAAAAATTATTATAAACTTTGGAACAAAAACAAAAATAAAATGTCTATTTAAAAATTTACTTTAATAATGAAAAATTATAAATAAGGCTCCTACTAAAAATAATAACACGAATGTTTTGTTCCATTGTAGCCGACACAAAAAATTATAGAGGCACTTTATATTATTAAAAAATAAAGATTAGCAAGTATACACTATTGAGTATAAGTTAAAATATTTTATTTAGATGTATTGACTTTAATATTAGGAAAGAAAGTTATCAATAATTTTTCAATGCTAAAAGACTGATCATATATATGATCTACTTTTTTATGTGAGTGACTTGTGAATCAATTAAAAAAATGAGCAATACCACAAAACCCGAAAAGTCGAATTAATATAATTCGGTCATTAAATTTTTTCGAAAGATGAATATGCCTTCTAACAAATAGGAAATCCGCATTAATATTTGCGCTTAGAAGTCCTAAAAAATAATAAGCAGATTAAATAAATATCTGAAAAAATATAGAAAATTTGATAAGATTTAAAATACTCTTGAGTTTCTCTAGTAAGAAAGTTGAAGGAAAAATTGGTTATTAAAAAACATGTTAGAAAAGCTGATTAGACAAAGTAAATTAGAAAATGTGATTAGACTATGTAAATAAATATATTTAGACCAGTAATATACAAGGTCCGAAATTATTAACGACCAAGAACCACTTAGTTTCTATTTGAAGAAGCTCAATTTAGCGCAATGGGGTTGTCATACAGAGAATTATAAGCTCAAAGAACTCAAGTGAAAATTTAAAAAGTATAAATTTAAAGTGTAAATTTAAACCTATATATACCTAAGAAGGCTAAATTAATTGATTTTTTTAAATATTCAGGTTTAAATATTTCACATAATTTTTACAAATTTACTTCAAATCAAGTCCAAATAATAAATTAATTTATAACTGGACCAATTATTATAATATGTGAGGCTTGCAATAAAAATTTGCGATCTCAACATTACTAAAATAATCTCGACATTTACTAAAGCAAATAATATCAATATAATTATTTTATTCAAATTAGGTATTTATTTAAAAAAATTTAGCAAAATTTAAATGTCAATAATTATTATTTTTAATGAAAACAAAAGATTTTTACAAATTCTTCTTCTTCATCATCTTCTGCTGCATTTTCAATTATATTTGTCTATATTAATAACAAAATTATAAAATATTTTTAGATAAAAAAATTTTTCGCATTATAATCAAATTCGGCTTCCTCTTATTCTGGTATTACCAATATATTTGTTTATATTTATAAGATTTATTATTTATTAGTTTTGCCTAAACATTCCACTTTTCTTCTGGTATTCCAATTATCTTATTAATTATTAATAGCAAAATTCTAAAATATGTTTGTTAAAAAATTTTTTGCTGATCCTTCTTTTGTTCCCTCAACATCAAATGCTACTTCCGGTATTTTCCAATATAAATTGAAGCAATTATATTTTATGTAAATTGATAAAATTCTATATAAATTGAATTAAAATATAAAAACAATTATTCAAATGTACGATTAGTCAAATGTACAAATTTAGATCATCAACTTAAATTTTTAATAATGAAATATTTACAGTTTATGCTAGAGGAAAAGCAAAGTCAATAATCTTTCTGTTGTGTCCGCACTTGCAGAAAGAACATAAATGAAAATAAATAACCCAGCAATGGGTTGGATGGTGGCACAGTCGGTTGTGCTTTCGGTTCGGGCCCTTTCCGTGATGGTTCAATTCCATCTCCCATCCACAATTTTTCCACAGCATGAACACGTATACAATAATGGTGCCACGACCCGCCGGGCATAGCCCGAGGAACAAGCGAACCGTCAAATGCTTGATGATCTTAAATGCTTTCACTGTTAAGAGAAATAAGGAGAAGACCCTGTGAGTATCGTCCTGTGCTGTGTGCGGGCAGAAATTAGAAGCGTAAGACTCTGTGTGAGCAGCTAGAGAAAGCGTAAGACTCTGTGTGAGCAGCTAGAAAAAAAAATGCCACAAATGGGTTTCTGTGTGTGCTCTCCCAAAAATCGAAAACAGTTGATAGTTATTGAAGACAAGCAACAAGCGAGGACGCTTGGTTTCGCAAGGCGGAAGGAGTGTTGTGTCCGCACTTGCAGAAAGAACATAAATGAAAATAAATAACCCAGCAATGGGTTGGATGGTGGCACAGTCGGTTGTGCTTTCGGTTCGGGCCCTTTCCGTGATGGTTCAATTCCATCTCCCATCCACAATTTTTCCACAGCATGAACATGAATACAATACTTTCAATTAAAAATATTCTTATGTAATGAATTTTAGTGTTATCATATAGATGATGTTGTTTAAATTGATTAGATTTTGTTTAGTTTTTTTAAAAAAAATAATAATTTAATAAAATTAATTATTGCATCTACCTGATGGATTTCTATTAATAATCAAATCTATAAATATTAATATGAAATTATTTTATAATACTTATTGAATTAAATTAATCAACGGAATAAAAAACATGAGATAATTAATTTTATGACGTACAACAAGATCCTTGTAACCTTGAAATTTAACCCACACATATATAAAGTCGCAATAAAAATAATTCGGTTTTTCATATCCACACTTTAATAATAAATAAAAATTTGATAATATGTATATATATCAATATTTTGGATTTTTAATTAACTTAAATATTATTTTGGTGTATTTTAAATAATATAAATATTAAAAAAAATTTTTAATTAATTTATTATAATAAAATGTCTTAATTTAAGGCATAAAATAGAAAAGAGCTAACCTATCTAGAACTAAATCTGGATGTATTTCTTATGGATTATGGCTGATACTGAACTAGGTAAATAATTAAAACATTATGAAATCATTGAAATTATAAAAATTTGAAATTTAATAAATAACTTAAATTATATCTATTACAAGATCTATTAAAATTAGAAATATTTATGTTTAATACCTCTTGAATTCCGAATTCTATTGGCATTCTCTTCATAACTGTTAGTTTTTTGTTCAGAAATTAAGAATAAATTTCTACAAATCAACTTAACAAAATAAATCCTCTAAGAAAAATATCAATAAAATTAAATATCAATAAAACCTTATATATTTTTAAGCTTTTTTAAGGAATGTTTGATTTGACAATAATACAGCTTAATATTATGATGATAACTGCGCACAAAGTTAAAATCCATTTATTTTTCCGTTTACCCTCCAATTAATATATCTATGTTAATATGTCTATTTAATCATACTATTCTACATTTAAATTTAAATTGAGTATATTTTATAAAGACAATTATATATTCCATTAAAAGTAAATTCGACAATTATTAGGGATTACAATCAACACAATTTAGCAGCAATTTATCAAACTTTTACAAATTTTAGATTGATTTTTAAACAATAAACAATTATTATTTGGCAAAACTATGTTTTTATGTTGAATATTAAAAACATATTTTTTCGTAATGATCCATTATTATCAAAAATATCTTTTTTAATTAGTCCAAAAATATTTTACACAGCGATATATTGTATTTCAGATATAACAATATATTGTAATTCAGATATAACAAAACAAAAACACATAGTCTAATAGATAAATACTTGGATAATACTACATTTATATATCTGTTGTTGTAGTAAATATGTACTACAACAACACAATTTTTGTATTGTTGAAGGAGACCATTTTAATTTTCAGTTAGCAAAATTAAATAATTAGACTAATAAAAACCATGATTAAATTCAGGATCCTAAAGGCAAATGGGAAATATAATATAATTATATAATACTTATATAATTTCAATACTAGACCTTGTATTCTATTTTCAGATTGTTAATGGCATTTGGAAACTGTTATAGCAATTTACGAGGATTTTTGGATGATTGGATAAGACAGGATGGGCTAGGAGCTATATTATTATAAATTGTTTTTAATATGGCAAGCGAAAGCAGGAATAAAATTAACGATCATAAAATATAAAATAAAATGAGATTGCTAATTGAAAAATTTAACAAAATAGTCCATTTCGCAATAAAATTAATTTAAAATATATGAGCATAATTCAAAACGTAATTTCTAATTTAATGTTTAGAGACATGCTCAGAATGCAATAATATAATATAATGTTTGAATAGAATAAATAATTTTATTCACAGTAAAATTTATTTTTATTCACAATAAAATTAATTTAATAGACATTTTATTATCATTATTAAATCAAATATACATTAGATATAAATCCGTATTAGAATATTTAACAACAAATTAAACTGATTGACTCTTGCCGATGCGAGAATAAAATTCAAAAATGAGCTACTAACTTATAAAAATCTAAATATAGTTATAATTTTTTAATATATTTTGAAATAAAGTAAAATTATAAAGCACCCTGAACACACTAACGAAAATTATTTTTCAAATAAAAACCAATTTACATAAATTTCGATCATCGAAAATCTAAGTAAAAATTTGAAATATAAATATATTGAATATAAAATACGTATATTTTATAAGTAACTCAATTAGAAATAAAATTGAGAATAATTTAAAAATAATCAAGTTATTCTAATTAATCAAAGATACGCGCCAATAATATGCTTGACTGTTGTACTATTAATTCGCCAATATTCCCGTTTTTACTATTTTTTAATTATTATAAATCTTCCTAAAGTGAGGTTTTGACGTATTGGGCCACCCAGTAAATTAAATGAGGCGAGGGCTAGTTTCTATTCAAATACTAGTTTCTATTCAGTTTCTATTCCCGTGAGGGCTAGTTTCTATTCAAATACAACGTTGTATGTGCTCCGTTAGAAGCAAAGCTTAGGCCCGAATTATTGCGCATCAAATAATATTTATTTCAACGTAAAATATAAAATCGCGATTGAATTATATAAAGTTAAGCTAACAAAAATGATTAATAATATAATTGATTGTATAAGTCGACATTGAATAACCAAAGAGAACGTTCTCGGGAATATAATTTAGCGCTTATTAATAAACAATTAGCTAGCGTCGCTGCTCTAAGATTAATGTGATTGCTTCTTTCTTCTCCCGTTGGGCCCAACTAGACTGATCTCTCTCAACTGTTTTCCCATGCATTAAATAATCCTATCCTTATCCTTTTAGGGCGTGTGCTTAAGTGTTCTTCCTGCTTGTCATGGACAAGCACGGCCTTACACTCCAACCTGGGGGAAGACCGGACCCTCGGTCTTAAAGACCGCTCTCGATGCATTGAATGTGGGCTACGAGAGATTGAACTTTATTGTGTCTTTTCTTTGACTCTTTTCTTTAGATTTTTTTTTGTTTTTTTTTCTTTTTTTGTTTTTTTTTCGAACTTTTTCTTTTCTCTCTTTTTTCTCTCCGGATTTATTCTAACAGACCCCAAAATTATTCGACTCTATTTTCGGTTACATTTTAATCTGACTGAAGGGCTAAAAAGCAAGTCAGTCCATTAGAATAAATTCTATATTTACATTATTTTTCAAGATTCATCAATTAAGTCTTTCTTCTTTCTTGGTTTTCTGTTGATTGAGAAGGTTGTTTTTTCTTGAAGATTTTGATGGGCATTTTATTTGTTGGATCCTTATTGCTTTTGTTGGTTTCTGTTGTTTTTCAGTTCTATTTGCCTTCAACCTTATCGAGGACCGTCCCTGGTCCGTTACATGATGATTGCTTTTACATTTTTTAGAATTTTCTGATGATTTCTTTTCCTTTTTTTCTATAAAGCGCTTCTATATCTTTTATTTCTTTCATTTTTATTTATGGTTCGGAACCATCCGGTGCTACCATTGAGGTTTTGACGTATTGGGCCACCCAGTAAATTAAATGAGGCGAGGTATCGACACCGTGAGGGCTAGTTTCTATTCAAATACAACGTTGTATGTGCTCCGTTAGAAGAAAGCTTAGGCCCTAATTATTGCGCATCAAATAATATTTATTTCAACGTAAAATATAAAATTTACGTTGAATTTTTACGCTTAAATTTACTACTATATTACCCCTATTAAATTATTGATTGATTAGAGACAATAGGGCTCTGAAGAGACTGACTATTGGGTGAGAGAAGTCAGAAAAAATTTTTTCTCTCACCAAATAGCCAGTCCCTTCAGGCCCAATTGTTTCTAATCAATCAATAATTTGCTAGCCTAGTCCTTTTGGGGATTGTGGGGGGTTTGAATGAAGTAGTGCGGAGGCTAGGTTCAGTTGTATCGTATCGAGATTCTGGGTGGTTAAAGTGTATCAAAGGGTATCTAACGAAGCCTGAAGCGAGGGCCGAGTCGAGTAGGGCCGGCGGCCTTACAAAATTTGAAAAAATTCGGACGAGGGCCAAAAGATATTGAATTTAACTAACTCCCCTCATAAATGAGAGAATTTCCTTCTTTGACCATTTTACTTTCCTCTTTTCTTTTGCAGCGTTTGACCATTTTATACTTTCCTCGTTAATGACCTTTTTTTCTCTTTGTCTTTTTCTCTGTCTGTCAACGGGTTTGAACCACTGTGAGCAATTTTCTATGGACAAACCATTTTATTGATTTTTTGCGTTCGGACGGGATATTTTAGTACATTTTTTCACCAAAAGTAAACAAGTTATTTTATTTATATTTTTAGTGTAAAAACACCGCCACCACTCGTCACAGGAGTGGTGGCGGTGTTAAAAATCTCTGAATATATTCTGACAAATGTAAGAATATTTTCTTTAGATGCAAATATGGTTAGGTAATTAATTTAAATAATTTGAATAATAATTAATTTAAAGGCATATATTCGTTGGACACCTTCAAATAAAAAACCCCACAAAGCTTGAAGTATTTTTATTAATTTAAATACCTAAATTAAATTTAAATTAAAGTTTCAATTGATTCAATAAAAGAAGTTCGTGTTGGGTGGAATTCTGAATTACTTAGATTAACTGAACCAATTGTTTCTCCTGAAATTAATGTTTGAGTTTATTTTAAAAAATAATTTTAAATAAAAACTAAAATAGGAAGAATGTGCATTTTCTATAATTCACGGGGATGAACATGAATGTTTAGATTTAATTGCTTTAAATACAAGTATGCTAATATTTGGGTAAATAAATATTATTTTTAAATAAAAAATATTTTCTTTTTTTTAAAGATTACCGGTTTAATTGCTTTAGCAAATGAAGGAGTTCCTTCAATTAGAGGGAGGGATGTTAGTGGAAGTTTATATTCTTCTCCAGCAAATTTACGTGAAGGATGGCCGTCTTCTTCTTTTAAAGAAATTGATCAAGGTGTTTTTAAGTAAATTAAATTAAAAAATAATTCTTTTTTAAAGATAAAAGGTTATATAAGCGAAAAATCGGCTGTTAGGCTTATTCATTCATTAAATAATCGTTTACTCATTTCGAGAATTAAGCAAAAAGTAAAGGAGGCAAGTAATTTAAATGAAACACAAAAAGGAAGAATTGATGAAATTCATTTTATTGATGTTTATAAAGATGTGGCTACTAGACCTGAAATTTAGTTTTGATGGTTAGATATGCAAACAAAGATTATTTAAATATAAATGTATGTTTGTTTATATTTATAATTTGAATTTATTTTTGGATGCCAAATGTAAATTTTCCCAAATAAAATAATAATAAAAAAATAATAATTTTTCAAATAAAATAATTTTTCCCAAATCACTGTGAACCTTCAATTCTCTAATTCTCATTCCGTGAACTGATGGTTTTAAGAATTTTTTGTTGGGGGGAGAATAATATAATTGTCAAGTTTTACCCATTTCAAAATTAACTTTAAGACATTTTTTCGAGTAATTCGATTTTTTCCTTTGTTCAGAAAATTTAATTAATTACAGGATTTACAATTATTTCGCGAGACAAAGCAAGGCCTTTTCTGGAATAACAACACAATTTTGTGAAGATTTAATAGATCAATGTGAACCTTCAAATGAAGCTAGAGAATTAGATATAATAACTGAAGACGGATTCTCTAATTTTTTACATACACAAACAAATTATGTTCTTACATTTTCTTACATTTAAATGTTTGCCAAAATATGGAAAAACCTTTTACTAATTATTTTATTTCAACATCTTTTAATACTTATTTGGTAGAAGATCAATTAAGAGGGCCGAGTTCTTTAGATGGATATACCTCTGCATTAAAAAGAAATTGGTAAATTAATAAATAAATATTTTTTTGATTGAAGAATCTCGTTAAAATATTAACTAAAAATAAATTAAATTGGTTGTGTGATTAAAACAAAAAAAGCCTTAAAAATTAATACTCATTCCAAAATAAAAATAATCATTTTAAAGTCGATGTATTGAATTGGATATTTGGGAACCCGATGATGGTGGGTGAGATGAACCTGTTCTTTTTAATGGTGGAACTTTAACGATTAAATTACTTTCAGGTGCTGAACCTAATTTAATTAATGAAATGTCATTTGAAAGAACTAGGTAATTAAAAGAATAATTATTTTTATATTCTTTAAAAAAACGATATCCACTTTTATTCGATTAGAATTACATTACATTCAATTGATTGGCAGCATAAATTATTAAATGTATTGGAAGTAAAATTAGGTTCTCGTCTTTATCGGCCATTAAATGATTCAACAGATTGAAGTACACCCAACGAAATTTTAATTAAAATAATTCTTCGGACCTTTTTGTGATAAACAAACGATAATGAGATTAAAGTGGGCAATTTAGCTGTGGACAATTTAGCTGTTGCGGCTAAGACAATGCATGTGAGTTAAAAATTTTTTAAATATTAGTTAAAAAAGTTTTTTTTGAAAATTTATTTTTAAAAAAATTATTTTCAAAAAAATTTCTATTAGTTTAAATATTTTTTTAAATAATTAGTCATTCATTTTATAGATAAAAAAATTAGATAACTAAGTTTTATGCTCAAAGCAGCAAATTCCTAACCCTTTCAAATGGACAAATATTTACTATTGTTTAATTAAATGTAAATGCTTGTCCATTTGAAAGGGTTAGGAATTTGCCGCTTTGAGCATAAAACTTTGTCGAATCTAATTTCATTTAACATTTTTTAAAAAAAAATATTTAAACAAATTCATTTAATATTATTATTTAAAATTTTGTATTTTCTGAAAGTTTTCTATTTCCAAATTAAATTTATTATTAAAAATTTAATTATTAAAAATTTAGATTTAGAAAAAAATAAATGTCCTCCAATTCAAATTCTAATAGAAAAAGAAAGAAATCCCCTGTGCCACCAAATCAAGGAAGTAAAACTTCTGCTGTAGCTACCCAAAATAATTTACAACAATTAATTGTTCAACGTGTGCAAACTACTACTAATCAGAAAAATATAGCAGGGGGGCAACAAAATCAACAAGTAATACAGACAATTAATTCTGCGGAACGACAAACACTGGCCCAGGAGGTAAAAAATTTTTGAAAATTTACAATTGAAAAAAATGTTTAACCTTTACAAATTATTATTACAGATAGCACAGATAGCAGTAACCTTTACAAATTATTATTACAGATAGCTTGATTGACCCAGCTACAAATCTAACAAATACTGACGTCCTCATGTTGGGATGGCAAAAAGATTATATTTTTGGGTACTTATTTTTATTCCAAAAAAAATTTTTTTGAATTTTTTTAGAGAGTTAAAAGGAATCGTCGTGTTTGTTAAAAGAGCCCCTACAAGTAAAAACGGGTGGGATAGGGGGGATTTGATTCTTGAAATTGGGCAACAACACGAAAAAGAACGTGTGGCAGTTTTTGGCTGGAATGAATATGCAGGGATTTTGGAAATTGCAAATTTAAATGATGTAATTTAATATTTAAAATTATTTAAAAAAATTTATTTTAAAATTGCAGGTAGTTGTAATGAGAAATTTAATTGTTGTTCCGGAAGACTCTGTACGTGTGAAATGGTCAGGATCAATTGAGTTCAAATTGAAGTTTGTGAAAGGTTCTACTATGAATATTGAAGGCCGTGGTCAAATAAATGTTAATCAAGACGCGGTGATTAGTAGAGGTAATTAACACTTAGTAAAAATAATCATACTAAAAATTTTTGTTGAAAAAATTTCTATTTTTTAAATAAAAATGCAGTTTAAAATTTTAACAATAAATTTTATTCAGGAGGTCCTTCAACTTCAACTGTTGCTGTTCCTCGTCCAAATTCAAATACTGAAACTTTGCAGCTGGCAGATAGATCTTCGAATGCAATTAATAATGGGTCTAATCCAGATCTAGAAATTGAATACGTGAGTTCATTTTAATTGTATAACTTCTAAGTTACCTTTTCCCATTTAAAACATGTACGATTTGAATTTTTTTTAAAAAAACTAAAACTTTTAACCAATCAAAAAAATATAAATTTTATATGTTTTCAAATTAAATTTTAAAGGATTTTACGGATTTATAATTTGATTATACGAAAGGAATTTAAGATTAAATGAAAAGAATTTAAAGAATTATTAATGAAAAAAATTATTTAAAATATTTTTTTGAATATATTTTTAATTAAATTGAATTTACTTCGAATTAATTTAAATTTAGTTTGAGTTTGTTTCAATTTAATTGATTTTAAACGGAATAAACTTTTTAAACTTGATTGAATACGAAATTTTTAATCTACGAAAAAAATTTATTTACGAAAAAAAGTTTTTGGTTCACAGAAACGTATTTATAATTTTGATTTTTATTGAATACGTGAGTTCATTTTTTACGTGAGTTCATTAATTGAATGGGAGAATTGGAAATAATGTTTTCTTTTATTTTTAAAATTTTTAGATTTTTATAATGATTGTCTTGAATTTTCAATTTACATATATTTCTGATACCGAAAACCCCCCAAAAAATTAAATCTTTATTTTTTAAAGCATTCTACTTCCCCTAAAAACCTCACAAACAAATGGGCCTTTCCTTGCGTAATTATGGTGGGGGATTGAAACCAAAACTTCAGCGAATGTCAACAGCATTTGAAAATTCAAATGAAGAAATCAAAATTTCAGTTGCTTTAACTTATTTTTGTGAAGCTTTAAATATTTCTGAAACTGAGGGGAATATTCTGATTAAGCCATATTTGAGGTTTTTGAAGTTGGAGGAGAATCAAACTCTTTATGAAGAGGGAAGTAATGATGGGGCTTCTATTGGCGTTGTTGTTTCTGGTTTACTAAAAATTACACAAGAATCTGCCTATTCGGATATGTCGGCTTTTGGATATGAAGATAAAGATTCTTGGTGTGCTTATGTAAATACAAGTGAATTGGTTGGAGGATTGCAGGTTTCTTTTAATTACTACTTGTTTATTACAAATGTTGATTTGGGGTAATATGTAGCGTAAATCTCTTCGGATTTGGAACTTTCTTGGGCCTAGTTATCGGCTAATGACTAGACTATAATTTTTGAGTTGACACTTTAAAAGCTGAAATTTTTAATAATCCCTTTAATACTTTCTCTAAGGGGTCACTATACCCTATATGTATCACATCACACTTATATAAACTATTCGTTCATTTTTATTTAGAAAGCATTTTAATTATTAATGTAAAATTTCAGTTTCTTACCGATGAGCCTTCATTCTGTACAGTTCGAGCAGCATGTCCAAGTATTGTTGCATTAATTGATAAAAAAGATGCTGATCTACTTATTGAGAAAAAACCTCTTGTCTTCCCAATTGCTTATTCAGTACTGCAAAGACTTTCTTCTTTTGTTAGAGCTATTGATTTTGCTTTAGGTTGGTTTTTGCTTGATTCTGGCGAGGCACTTTATAGGTTTTTTTAAATTATTTTTATTTATATTTGTATTTTTAGAAAAGTTGATTTTTCTGATTTTGTTTTTGTTGCGTTAAGTGTTCGTTTGCGTTCAGTTTCAGAAAAAATTGTGATTGAAGAATTTGGGAGAAGAGATGTTTTAGGGATTGTTGAAATACTTCAACAAAACCCGAGAACTACCACATGTTCTTATTTAAATTTAATTTTTAGACTTATTTTTCAAGTCCTTGCTGTTCATTATTCCCAACTTTCAAAAATTTCCGAAGGTCTGCTCGATTTTTTTAAAATGCAATTTCCTCAAGTTGGCTTCCGACTTGTTCGTCTTTTGGGACGTTATTATTCTGGACGGGTTTCTTCTTCGTCTCCTTTAGCAATTCCTGATCCAATGACTCAACGGGTAATTTTTCTTTTAATTTATTTTAAAAATTTTCATTTAGAATCTCCACACAATAGCTATTTTCCCAGCAACTTTTGACGTTCCTTTAGTAGCCTTTACTTGTGAATTATATCATGCATTGAGTGTTACAACAAAAATAATTCGTTTAAGTAGTAAATTTGTTGTTGAACGTTTGGGGGTTGAAGCTGTAATGCTAAGGTTTGTCGTCTAAAATTTTTTTGAGGAGAATTTTTCTTAAAGGAAGGCAGATTTTAGTCTTATGCATTGGCTAAATTCCCAAGAAGATACTTATCAATTGGTTATTTATGAATGCGATTATACAGCAACTAATTGGTCTAGACGTTGTTTAAGTCAAGCCGATGCAATTATTGTTATTGCTTGTGGTGATCAAAAACCTCCAGAAAAACATTTTGTTTATTTGTTTTTTAATTAAAAAATGATTTAAATAAAATCTAGATTGATGCACATTTAAAAATGAATCAAGATGGAATTAGATCTAGAAAAAAATTGGTTTTGTCATGGCGTGGAGCTGATGCTGTGCCTAAAGGTTTTTTCCATTAATAATCTAGCATGGGAATGAGGCAAACGGGACGTTTTTAAAATGGGTTTTGACATACTCCCGAAAAGGCTTGGCCCTAAAAAATATTTTTTGACCATTTTTTTCAGCTCCTCTTGGAATTTTTTAAAAATCTTGCACTATTTTTTATCGTCCTACAATTTGGGGTTGGAATGAGGGATCGTCCTGGTTATCCTCTCTAAAGCCTAGTATTTTTTATTTTACAATTTTTAAGGTACTTATGAATGGCTAAAAGGAAGTTGGTTTTCTGCTACTCATCCTATTGATGCACCAGACAGAATGTTTAGTTGGGAAAGTAAAGTAGAGGTTTAGATTAACAATTAAAGTATTATATTATTTTTATTTTAAAGAAAAATGAGAATGAAATTCTTAATTTTTATGAACATGTATTCCCATTTACTATAGGCGTTCACAATGATTTTGCCCGTCTAGGACGTTTACTTTCTTCAAATGCTGTTGGATTGGCTTTGGAAGGAGGAGGAATACGGTTTTTTGAATTTTACATAATTAGAATATTTTTTGTTGTCTCCTAAAACTCTTTTTTGTTTTTTCTTTAATTAAGAAAATATTTCCACCTTCAACTAATATTTACTCGAAATTTACATGTTTTCCCACTCCACTGAAGTGAAACTCGCAAAGTAGAATCTCATTATTTCCCATTATTGAAAAATTATAAAAATCTATAAAATTTTTTGTTTTTAAGCGGTGCTGCACATATTGGATTAATTAAAGCTCTACATGAAAACGGAATTCCTGTCGATATTGTTGGAGGAACTTCTGTTGGGTCATTAATTAGAGGTATTTTGGCTACAAATCCAACTAATATAGAAAAATTGACCTTTCCCCCCCCCCCCCCCTTTTTTTAAGTGTTTTTTCTTGGCTGTGTATTATTCACGTGCCTGTCCATTAACGGCTGATAATCCATTAAGATCCTATATTCAAGTTAATGGATTATCAGCCGTTAATGGACAGGCACGTGAATGAGACACACTTCAGGAATATTTAAAAGAAATTTTTTCATTAATTTTTTCATTTTTAAAATTTTTAATAAGTTTTTTATTTTTTATAAATTTCATTTATTTTAGTTATGGTCTCCAAAAAATATGCACATATTTACAAAAAATCGTTGGAAATAAACAACAGTACCGGCCTTTGTGGCAAGCGTCTACATAACGAGCTTTTGCGTCTCTATGGTATAGATGCTCCTTGCCTTTCTACTATGCAGCGATGGTTTCGTCATTCCACTAAGTTTCTATTTATCTTGTTTTTTTGAAATTTATTTTTTAGAAAAGTTAAACTTGAACCACCTACACAAACACCTGCTACTTTAACTACTTCTGCGCCAATTACACCATCTACTGATACACTAGCTACTGAACGCAAACTTCTTCGCGCATTAGCCGATACCATGCTTGAACTGTTAGAAGTGAATATGTCTGTTACTACGCGACTCGCGCATCTTGAGACTTGGCTTGGAGCTCGCAAATTTCTATGTATACGTTAAATGTAAGGAGGGGGGGGGGGTTTGAGATATATTTTAAAAATTTTTCTTTTTTTTAGTTGTGTAATTTTGGAAAAAATTTTTTGAGTTACAAAAATGAAGAAAATTTTTCGATTAAAATATAAATTTTTTACTTAAATTTTACTATTAATTAAATTTTTTCATTAAATTTTTACCACACATTTACCACACCAGAAGTGGATCGGAATTCATTTTTTTATTCTGATTTCCGAAAAATTTCATTTTCCAAGCTTCCGATTTCCGACCCACTTCTGCCACACACACCAATATATGGTTTTATGTTAATATTTTTTAATTTTATTTTAAATTAATACTTACTTTTTTTTACTTTTTAACTACTTATTCCTTTTTAAATTTTTTTACATTTTTGTAATAAAACTGAGTTTTTGGTCTGTAATAAATGTTATATTTCCCTAGTATATACTACTAACACGTCTTAAAATTTATGAAACAGTATTAGATTGATAGTTTCAATTCGGTCAACTTATAGGGTCGAATAACGATAAATAATCATAAAAAAGAAATAAGTCACTCTTAAATTTCGGTAATAGGGAATAACCATTTGTATACCAATATTTTCTATTCGTTCTATTTAAAATAAATAAGAACTAAACACGTCTTAAAATTTATGAAACAGTATTAGATTGATAGTTTCAATTCGGTCAACTTATAGGGTCGAATAACGATAAATAATCATAAAAAAGAAATAAGTCACTCTTAAATTTCGGTAATAGGGAATAACCATTTGTATACCAATATTTTCTATTCGGTCTATTTAAAATAAATAAGAACTAAACACGTCTTAAAATTTATGAAACAGTATTAGATTGATAGTTTCAATTCGGTCAACTTATAGGGTCGAATAACGATAAATAATCATAAAAAAGAAATAAGTCACTCTTAAATTTCGGTAATAGGGAATAACCATTTGTATACCAATATTTTCTATTCGGTCTATTTAAAATAAATAAGAACTAAACACGTCTTAAAATTTATGAAACAGTATTAGATTGATAGTTTCAATTCGGTCAACTTATAGGGTCGAATAACGATAAATAATCATAAAAAAGAAATAAGTCACTCTTAAATTTCGGTAATAGGGAATAACCATTTGTATACCAATATTTTCTATTCGGTCTATTTAAAATAAATAAGAACTAAACACGTCTTAAAATTTATGAAACAGTATTAGATTGATAGTTTCAATTCGGTCAACTTATAGGGTCGAATAACGATAAATAATCATAAAAAAGAAATAAGTCACTCTTAAATTTCGGTAATAGGGAATAACCATTTGTATACCAATATTTTCTATTCGGTCTATTTAAAATAAATAAGAACTAAACACGTCTTAAAATTTATGAAACAGTATTAGATTGATAGTTTCAATTCGGTCAACTTATAGGGTCGAATAACGATAAATAATCATAAAAAAGAAATAAGTCACTCTTAAATTTCGGTAATAGGGAATAACCATTTGTATACCAATATTTTCTATTCGGTCTATTTAAAATAAATAAGAACTAAACACGTCTTAAAATTTATGAAACAGTATTAGATTGATAGTTTCAATTCGGTCAAC
The DNA here is from genome assembly GCA_036172945.1 of Meloidogyne incognita. Classification (NCBI taxonomy): domain Eukaryota; kingdom Metazoa; phylum Nematoda; class Chromadorea; order Rhabditida; family Meloidogynidae; genus Meloidogyne; species Meloidogyne incognita. The sequence goes on from JARQAC010000013.1 coordinate 4,152,755, forward strand.
TTATAGGGTCGAATAACGATAAATAATCATAAAAAAGAAATAAGTCACTCTTAAATTTCGGTAATAGGGAATAACCATTTGTATACCAATATTTTCTATTCGGTCTATTTAAAATAAATAAGAACTAAACACGTCTTAAAATTTATGAAAAAGTATTAGATTGATAGTTTCAATTCGGTCAACTTATAGGGTCGAATAACGATAAATAATCATAAAAAAGAAATAAGTCACTCTTAAATTTCGGTAATAGGGAATAACCATTTGTATACCAATATTTTCTATTCGGTCTATTTAAAATAAATAAGAACTAAACACGTCTTAAAATTTATGAAAAAGTATTAGATTGATAGTTTCAATTCGGTCAACTTATAGGGTCGAATAACGATAAATAATCATAAAAAAGAAATAAGTCCATCTTAAATTTTGGTAATAGGGAATAACCATTTGTAGACCAATATTTTCTATTCGGTCTATTTAAAATAAATGAGAACTAAACACGTCTTAAAATTTATGAAAAAGTATTAGATTGATAGTTTCAATTCGGTCAACTTATAGGGTCGAATAACGATAAATAATCATAAAAAAGAAATAAGTCCCTCTTAAATTTCGGTAATAGGGAATAACCATTTGTAGACCAATATTTTCTATTCGGTCTATTTAAAATAAATGAGAACTAAACACGTCTTAAAATTTATGAAAAAGTATTAGATTGATAGTTTCAATTCGGTCAACTTATAGGGTCGAATAACGATAAATAATCATAAAAAAGAAATAAGTCCATCTTAAATTTTGGTAATAGGGAATAACCGTTTGTAGACCAATATTTTCTATTCGGTCTTTTAAAATAAATGAGAACTAAACACGTCTTAAAATTTATGAAAAAGTATTAGATTGATAGTTTCAATTCGGTCAACTTATAGGGTCGAATAACGATAAATAATCATAAAAAAGAAATAAGTCCCTCTTAAACTTCGGTAATAGGGAATAACCATTTGTAGACCAATATTTTCTATTCGGTCTATTTAAAATAAATGAGAACTAAACACGTCTTAAAATTTATGAAAAAGTATTAGATTGATAGTTTCAATTCGGTCAACTTATAGGGTCGAATAACGATAAATAATCATAAAAAAGAAATAAGTCCATCTTAAATTTTGGTAATAGGGAATAACCGTTTGTAGACCAATATTTTCTATTCGGTCTTTTAAAATAAATGAGAACTAAACACGTCTTAAAATTTATGAAAAAGTATTAGATTGATAGTTTCAATTCGGTCAACTTATAGGGTCGAATAACGATAAATAATCAAAAAAAAGAAATAAGTCCCTCTTAAATTTCGGTAATAGGGAATAACCATTTGTACACCAATATTTTCTATTCGGTCTATTTAAAATAAATGAGAACTAAACACGTCTTAAAATTTATGAAAAAGTATTAGATTGATAGTTTCAATTCGGTCCACTTATAGGGTCGAATAACGATAAATAATCATAAAAAAGAAATAAGTCCCTCTTAAATTTCGGTAATAGGGAATAACCATTTGTAGACCAATATTTTCTATTCGGTCTATTTAAAATAAATGAGAACTAAACACGTCTTAAAATTTATGAAAAAGTATTAGATTGATAGTTTCAATTCGGTCAACTTATAGGGTCGAATAACGATAAATAATCATAAAAAAGAAATAAGTCCCTCTTAAACTTCGGTAATAGGGAATAACCATTTGTAGACCAATATTTTCTATTCGGTCTATTTAAAATAAATGAGAACTAAACACGTCTTAAAATTTATGAAAAAGTATTAGATTGATAGTTTCAATTCGGTCAACTTATAGGGTCGAATAACGATAAATAATCATAAAAAAGAAATAAGTCCATCTTAAATTTTGGTAATAGGGAATAACCGTTTGTAGACCAATATTTTCTATTCGGTCTTTTAAAATAAATGAGAACTAAACACGTCTTAAAATTTATGAAAAAGTATTAGATTGATAGTTTCAATTCGGTCAACTTATAGGGTCGAATAACGATAAATAATCAAAAAAAAGAAATAAGTCCCTCTTAAATTTCGGTAATAGGGAATAACCATTTGTAGACCAATATTTTCTATTCGGTCTATTTAAAATAAATGAGAACTAAACACGTCTTAAAATTTATGAAAAAGTATTAGATTGATAGTTTCAATTCGGTCCACTTATAGGGTCGAATAACGATAAATAATCATAAAAAAGAAATAAGTCCCTCTTAAATTTCGGTAATAGGGAATAACCATTTGTAGACCAATATTTTCTATTCGGTCTATTTAAAATAAATGAGAACTAAACACGTCTTAAAATTTATGAAAAAGTATTAGATTGATAGTTTCAATTCGGTCAACTTATAGGGTCGAATAACGATAAATAATCATAAAAAAGAAATAAGTCCCTCTTAAACTTCGGTAATAGGGAATAACCATTTGTAGACCAATATTTTCTATTCGGTCTATTTAAAATAAATGAGAACTAAACACGTCTTAAAATTTATGAAAAAGTATTAGATTGATAGTTTCAATTCGGTCAACTTATAGGGTCGAATAACGATAAATAATCATAAAAAAGAAATAAGTCCCTCTTAAACTTCGGTAATAGGGAATAACCATTTGTAGACCAATATTTTCTATTCGGTCTATTTAAAATAAATGAGAACTAAACACGTCTTAAAATTTATGAAAAAGTATTAGATTGATAGTTTCAATTCGGTCAACTTATAGGGTCGAATAACGATAAATAATCATAAAAAAGAAATAAGTCCATCTTAAATTTTGGTAATAGGGAATAACCATTTGTAGACCAATATTTTCTATTCGGTCTATTTAAAATAAATGAGAACTAAACACGTCTTAAAATTTATGAAAAAGTATTAGATTGATAGTTTCAATTCGGTCAACTTATAGGGTCGAATAACGATAAATAATCATAAAAAAGAAATAAGTCACTCTTAAATTTCGGTAATAGGGAATAACCATTTGTAGACCAATATTTTCTATTCGGTCTATTTAAAATAAATGAGAACTAAACACGTCTTAAAATTTATGAAAAAGTATTAGATTGATAGTTTCAATTCGGTCAACTTATAGGGTCGAATAACGATAAATAATCATAAAAAAGAAATAATATATAAGGGATATATAAGGGACTTATATAAAATACTATGAAAAAGTATTAGATTGATAAGTCCCTTATATAGTATTTTATATAAGGACTTATCCTTATATAGTCCCTCTTAAATTTCGGTAATAGGGAATAACCATTTGTAGACCAATATTTTCTATTCGGTCTATTTAAAATAAATGAGAACTAAACACGTCTTAAAATTTATGAAAAAGTATTAGATTGATAGTTTCAATTCGGTCAACTTATAGGGTCGAATAACGATAAATAATCATAAAAAAGAAATAAGTCCATCTTAAATTTTGGTAATAGGGAATAACCATTTGTAGACCAATATTTTCTATTCGGTCTATTTAAAATAAATGAGAACTAAACACGTCTTAAAATTTATGAAAAAGTATTAGATTGATAGTTTCAATTCGGTCAACTTATAGGGTCGAATAACGATAAATAATCATAAAAAAGAAATAAGTCACTCTTAAATTTCGGTAATAGGGAATAACCATTTGTAGACCAATATTTTCTATTCGGTCTATTTAAAATAAATGAGAACTAAACACGTCTTAAAATTTATGAAAAAGTATTAGATTGATAGTTTCAATTCGGTCAACTTATAGGGTCGAATAACGATAAATAATCATAAAAAAGAAATAATATATAAGGGATATATAAGGGACTTATATAAAATACTATGAAAAAGTATTAGATTGATAAGTCCCTTATATAGTATTTTATATAAGGACTTATCCTTATATAGTCCCTCTTAAATTTCGGTAATAGGGAATAACCATTTGTAGACCAATATTTTCTATTCGGTCTATTTAAAATAAATGAGAACTAAACACGTCTTAAAATTTATGAAAAAGTATTAGATTGATAGTTTCAATTCGGTCAACTTATAGGGTCGAATAACGATAAATAATCATAAAAAAGAAATAAGTCCATCTTAAATTTTGGTAATAGGGAATAACCATTTGTAGACCAATATTTTCTATTCGGTCTATTTAAAATAAATGAGAACTAAACACGTCTTAAAATTTATGAAAAAGTATTAGATTGATAGTTTCAATTCGGTCAACTTATAGGGTCGAATAACGATAAATAATCATAAAAAAGAAATAAGTCACTCTTAAATTTCGGTAATAGGGAATAACCATTTGTAGACCAATATTTTCTATTCGGTCTATTTAAAATAAATGAGAACTAAACACGTCTTAAAATTTATGAAAAAGTATTAGATTGATAGTTTCAATTCGGTCAACTTATAGGGTCGAATAACGATAAATAATCATAAAAAAGAAATAATATATAAGGGATATATAAGGGACTTATATAAAATACTATGAAAAAGTATTAGATTGATAAGTCCCTTATATAGTATTTTATATAAGGACTTATCCTTATATAGTCCCTCTTAAATTTCGGTAATAGGGAATAACCATTTGTAGACCAATATTTTCTATTCGGTCTATTTAAAATAAATGAGAACTAAACACGTCTTAAAATTTATGAAAAAGTATTAGATTGATAGTTTCAATTCGGTCAACTTATAGGGTCGAATAACGATAAATAATCATAAAAAAGAAATAAGTCCATCTTAAATTTTGGTAATAGGGAATAACCATTTGTAGACCAATATTTTCTATTCGGTCTATTTAAAATAAATGAGAACTAAACACGTCTTAAAATTTATGAAAAAGTATTAGATTGATAGTTTCAATTCGGTCAACTTATAGGGTCGAATAACGATAAATAATCATAAAAAAGAAATAAGTCCCTCTTAAACTTCGGTAATAGGGAATAACCATTTGTAGACCAATATTTTCTATTCGGTCTATTTAAAATAAATGAGAACTAAACACGTCTTAAAATTTATGAAAAAGTATTAGATTGATAGTTTCAATTCGGTCAACTTATAGGGTCGAATAACGATAAATAATCATAAAAAAGAAATAAGTCCATCTTAAATTTTGGTAATAGGGAATAACCGTTTGTAGACCAATATTTTCTATTCGGTCTATTTAAAATAAATGAGAACTAAACACGTCTTAAAATTTATGAAAAAGTATTAGATTGATAGTTTCAATTCGGTCAACTTATAGGGTCGAATAACGATAAATAATCATAAAAAAGAAATAAGTCCCTCTTAAACTTCGGTAATAGGGAATAACCATTTGTAGACCAATATTTTCTATTCGGTCTATTTAAAATAAATGAGAACTAAACACGTCTTAAAATTTATGAAAAAGTATTAGATTGATAGTTTCAATTCGGTCAACTTATAGGGTCGAATAACGATAAATAATCATAAAAAAGAAATAAGTCCATCTTAAATTTTGGTAATAGGGAATAACCGTTTGTAGACCAATATTTTCTATTCGGTCTTTTAAAATAAATGAGAACTAAACACGTCTTAAAATTTATGAAAAAGTATTAGATTGAAAGTATTAGATAATCATAAAAAAGAAATAAGAACTAAACACGTCTTAAAATTTATGAAAAAGTATTAGATTGATAGTTTCAATTCGTAGTCTATTCGGTCTTTTAAAATAAATGAGAACTAAACACGTCTTAAAATTTATGAAAAAGTATTAGATTGATAGTTTCAATTCGGTCAACTTATAGGGTCGAATAACGATAAATAATCATAAAAAAGAAATAAGTCCCTCTTAAACTTCGGTAATAGGGAATAACCATTTGTAGACCAATATTTTCTATTCGGTCTATTTAAAATAAATGAGAACTAAACACGTCTTAAAATTTATGAAAAAGTATTAGATTGATAGTTTCAATTCGGTCAACTTATAGGGTCGAATAACGATAAATAATCATAAAAAAGAAATAAGTCCCTCTTAAATTTCGGTAATAGGGAATAACCATTTGTAGACCAATATTTTCTATTCGGTCTATTTAAAATAAATGAGAACTAAACACGTCTTAAAATTTATGAAAAAGTATTAGATTGATAGTTTCAATTCGGTCAACTTATAGGGTCGAATAACGATAAATAATCATAAAAAAGAAATAAGTCCATCTTAAATTTTGGTAATAGGGAATAACCGTTTGTAGACCAATATTTTCTATTCGGTCTATTTAAAATAAATGAGAACTAAACACGTCTTAAAATTTATGAAAAAGTATTAGATTGATAGTTTCAATTCGGTCAACTTATAGGGTCGAATAACGATAAATAATCATAAAAAAGAAATAAGTCCCTCTTAAACTTCGGTAATAGGGAATAACCATTTGTAGACCAATATTTTCTATTCGGTCTATTTAAAATAAATGAGAACTAAACACGTCTTAAAATTTATGAAAAAGTATTAGATTGATAGTTTCAATTCGGTCAACTTATAGGGTCGAATAACGATAAATAATCATAAAAAAGAAATAAGTCCATCTTAAATTTTGGTAATAGGGAATAACCGTTTGTAGACCAATATTTTCTATTCGGTCTTTTAAAATAAATGAGAACTAAACACGTCTTAAAATTTATGAAAAAGTATTAGATTGAAAGTATTAGATAATCATAAAAAAGAAATAAGAACTAAACACGTCTTAAAATTTATGAAAAAGTATTAGATTGATAGTTTCAATTCGTAGTCTATTCGGTCTTTTAAAATAAATGAGAACTAAACACGTCTTAAAATTTATGAAAAAGTATTAGATTGATAGTTTCAATTCGGTCAACTTATAGGGTCGAATAACGATAAATAATCATAAAAAAGAAATAAGTCCCTCTTAAACTTCGGTAATAGGGAATAACCATTTGTAGACCAATATTTTCTATTCGGTCTATTTAAAATAAATGAGAACTAAACACGTCTTAAAATTTATGAAAAAGTATTAGATTGATAGTTTCAATTCGGTCAACTTATAGGGTCGAATAACGATAAATAATCATAAAAAAGAAATAAGTCCATCTTAAATTTTGGTAATAGGGAATAACCGTTTGTAGACCAATATTTTCTATTCGGTCTTTTAAAATAAATGAGAACTAAACACGTCTTAAAATTTATGAAAAAGTATTAGATTGATAGTTTCAATTCGGTCAACTTATAGGGTCGAATAACGATAAATAATCAAAAAAAAGAAATAAGTCCCTCTTAAATTTCGGTAATAGGGAATAACCATTTGTAGACCAATATTTTCTATTCGGTCTATTTAAAATAAATGAGAACTAAACACGTCTTAAAATTTATGAAAAAGTATTAGATTGATAGTTTCAATTCGGTCAACTTATAGGGTCGAATAACGATAAATAATCATAAAAAAGAAATAAGTCACTCTTAAATTTCGGTAATAGGGAATAACCATTTGTATACCAATATTTTCTATTCGGTCTATTTAAAATAAATAAGAACTAAACACGTCTTAAAATTTATGAAAAAGTATTAGATTGATAGTTTCAATTCGGTCAACTTATAGGGTCGAATAACGATAAATAATCATAAAAAAGAAATAAGTCCCTCTTAAACTTCGGTAATAGGGAATAACCATTTGTAGACCAATATTTTCTATTCGGTCTATTTAAAATAAATGAGAACTAAACACGTCTTAAAATTTATGAAAAAGTATTAGATTGATAGTTTCAATTCGGTCAACTTATAGGGTCGAATAACGATAAATAATCATAAAAAAGAAATAAGTCCATCTTAAATTTTGGTAATAGGGAATAACCGTTTGTAGACCAATATTTTCTATTCGGTCTTTTAAAATAAATGAGAACTAAACACGTCTTAAAATTTATGAAAAAGTATTAGATTGATAGTTTCAATTCGGTCAACTTATAGGGTCGAAAAAAATAGGGAATAACCATTTGTAGACCAATATTTTCTATTCGGTCTATTTAAAATAAATGAGAACTAAACACGTCTTAAAATTTATGAAAAAGTATTAGATTGATAGTTTCAATTCGGTCAACTTATAGGGTCGAATAACGATAAATAATCATAAAAAAGAAATAAGTCCATCTTAAATTTTGGTAATAGGGAATAACCGTTTGTAGACCAATATTTTCTATTCGGTCTTTTAAAATAAATGAGAACTAAACACGTCTTAAAATTTATGAAAAAGTATTAGATTGATAGTTTCAATTCGGTCAACTTATAGGGTCGAATAACGATAAATAATCATAAAAAAGAAATAAGTCCATCTTAAATTTTGGTAATAGGGAATAACCGTTTGTAGACCAATATTTTCTATTCGGTCTATTTAAAATAAATGAGAACTAAACACGTCTTAAAATTTATGAAAAAGTATTAGATTGATAGTTTCAATTCGGTCAACTTATAGGGTCGAATAACGATAAATAATCATAAAAAAGAAATAAGTCCCTCTTAAACTTCGGTAATAGGGAATAACCATTTGTAGACCAATATTTTCTATTCGGTCTATTTAAAATAAATGAGAACTAAACACGTCTTAAAATTTATGAAAAAGTATTAGATTGATAGTTTCAATTCGGTCAACTTATAGGGTCGAATAACGATAAATAATCATAAAAAAGAAATAAGTCCATCTTAAATTTTGGTAATAGGGAATAACCGTTTGTAGACCAATATTTTCTATTCGGTCTTTTAAAATAAATGAGAACTAAACACGTCTTAAAATTTATGAAAAAGTATTAGATTGATAGTTTCAATTCGGTCAACTTATAGGGTCGAATAACGATAAATAATCAAAAAAAGAAATAAGTCCCTCTTAAATTTCGGTAATAGGGAATAACCATTTGTAGACCAATATTTTCTATTCGGTCTATTTAAAATAAATGAGAACTAAACACGTCTTAAAATTTATGAAAAAGTATTAGATTGATAGTTTCAATTCGGTCCACTTATAGGGTCGAATAACGATAAATAATCATAAAAAAGAAATAAGTCCCTCTTAAATTTCGGTAATAGGGAATAACCATTTGTAGACCAATATTTTCTATTCGGTCTATTTAAAATAAATGAGAACTAAACACGTCTTAAAATTTATGAAAAAGTATTAGATTGATAGTTTCAATTCGGTCAACTTATAGGGTCGAATAACGATAAATAATCATAAAAAAGAAATAAGTCCATCTTAAATTTTGGTAATAGGGAATAACCGTTTGTAGACCAATATTTTCTATTCGGTCTATTTAAAATAAATGAGAACTAAACACGTCTTAAAATTTATGAAAAAGTATTAGATTGATAGTTTCAATTCGGTCAACTTATAGGGTCGAATAACGATAAATAATCATAAAAAAGAAATAAGTCCCTCTTAAACTTCGGTAATAGGGAATAACCATTTGTAGACCAATATTTTCTATTCGGTCTATTTAAAATAAATGAGAACTAAACACGTCTTAAAATTTATGAAAAAGTATTAGATTGATAGTTTCAATTCGGTCAACTTATAGGGTCGAATAACGATAAATAATCATAAAAAAGAAATAAGTCCATCTTAAATTTTGGTAATAGGGAATAACCGTTTGTAGACCAATATTTTCTATTCGGTCTTTTAAAATAAATGAGAACTAAACACGTCTTAAAATTTATGAAAAAGTATTAGATTGATAGTTTCAATTCGGTCCACTTATAGGGTCGAATAACGATAAATAATCATAAAAAAGAAATAAGTCCCTCTTAAATTTCGGTAATAGGGAATAACCATTTGTAGACCAATATTTTCTATTCGGTCTATTTAAAATAAATGAGAACTAAACACGTCTTAAAATTTATGAAAAAGTATTAGATTGATAGTTTCAATTCGGTCAACTTATAGGGTCGAATAACGATAAATAATCATAAAAAAGAAATAAGTCCCTCTTAAACTTCGGTAATAGGGAATAACCATTTGTAGACCAATATTTTCTATTCGGTCTATTTAAAAGAAATGAGAACTAAACACGTCTTAAAATTTATGAAAAAGTATTAGATTGATAGTTTCAATTCGGTCAACTTATAGGGTCGAATAACGATAAATAATCATAAAAAAGAAATAAGTCCCTCTTAAACTTCGGTAATAGGGAATAACCATTTGTAGACCAATATTTTCTATTCGGTCTATTTAAAATAAATGAGAACTAAACACGTCTTAAAATTTATGAAAAAGTATTAGATTGATAGTTTCAATTCGGTCAACTTATAGGGTCGAATAACGATAAATAATCATAAAAAAGAAATAAGTCCCTCTTAAATTTCGGTAATAGGGAATAACCATTTGTAGACCAATATTTTCTATTCGGTCTATTTAAAATAAATGAGAACTAAACACGTCTTAAAATTTATGAAAAAGTATTAGATTGATAGTTTCAATTCGGTCAACTTATAGGGTCGAATAACGATAAATAATCATAAAAAGAAATAAGTCCATCTTAAATTTTGGTAATAGGGAATAACCGTTTGTAGACCAATATTTTCTATTCGGTCTATTTAAAATAAATGAGAACTAAACACGTCTTAAAATTTATGAAAAAGTATTAGATTGATAGTTTCAATTCGGTCAACTTATAGGGTCGAATAACGATAAATAATCATAAAAAAGAAATAAGTCCCTCTTAAATTTCGGTAATAGGGAATAACCGTTTGTAGACCAATATTTTCTATTCGGTCTATTTAAAATAAATGAGAACTAAACACGTCTTAAAATTTATGAAAAAGTATTAGATTGATAGTTTCAATTCGGTCAACTTATAGGGTCGAATAACGATAAATAATCATAAAAAAGAAATAAGTCCCTCTTAAACTTCGGTAATAGGGAATAACCATTTGTAGACCAATATTTTCTATTCGGTCTATTTAAAATAAATGAGAACTAAACACGTCTTAAAATTTATGAAAAAGTATTAGATTGATAGTTTCAATTCGGTCAACTTATAGGGTCGAATAACGATAAATAATCATAAAAAAGAAATAAGTCCATCTTAAATTTTGGTAATAGGGAATAACCGTTTGTAGACCAATATTTTCTATTCGGTCTATTTAAAATAAATGAGAACTAAACACGTCTTAAAATTTATGAAAAAGTATTAGATTGATAGTTTCAATTCGGTCAACTTATAGGGTCGAATAACGATAAATAATCATAAAAAAGAAATAAGTCCCTCTTAAACTTCGGTAATAGGGAATAACCATTTGTAGACCAATATTTTCTATTCGGTCTATTTAAAATAAATGAGAACTAAACACGTCTTAAAATTTATGAAAAAGTATTAGATTGATAGTTTCAATTCGGTCAACTTATAGGGTCGAATAACGATAAATAATCATAAAAAAGAAATAAGTCCATCTTAAATTTTGGTAATAGGGAATAACCGTTTGTAGACCAATATTTTCTATTCGGTCTTTTAAAATAAATGAGAACTAAACACGTCTTAAAATTTATGAAAAAGTATTAGATTGATAGTTTCAATTCGGTCAACTTATAGGGTCGAATAACGATAAATAATCAAAAAAAAGAAATAAGTCCCTCTTAAATTTCGGTAATAGGGAATAACCATTTGTAGACCAATATTTTCTATTCGGTCTATTTAAAATAAATGAGAACTAAACACGTCTTAAAATTTATGAAAAAGTATTAGATTGATAGTTTCAATTCGGTCCACTTATAGGGTCGAATAACGATAAATAATCATAAAAAAGAAATAAGTCCCTCTTAAATTTCGGTAATAGGGAATAACCATTTGTAGACCAATATTTTCTATTCGGTCTATTTAAAATAAATGAGAACTAAACACGTCTTAAAATTTATGAAAAAGTATTAGATTGATAGTTTCAATTCGGTCAACTTATAGGGTCGAATAACGATAAATAATCATAAAAAAGAAATAAGTCCCTCTTAAACTTCGGTAATAGGGAATAACCATTTGTAGACCAATATTTTCTATTCGGTCTATTTAAAAGAAATGAGAACTAAACACGTCTTAAAATTTATGAAAAAGTATTAGATTGATAGTTTCAATTCGGTCAACTTATAGGGTCGAATAACGATAAATAATCATAAAAAAGAAATAAGTCCCTCTTAAATTTCGGTAATAGGGAATAACCATTTGTAGACCAATATTTTCTATTCGGTCTATTTAAAATAAATGAGAACTAAACACGTCTTAAAATTTATGAAAAAGTATTAGATTGATAGTTTCAATTCGGTCAACTTATAGGGTCGAATAACGATAAATAATCATAAAAAAGAAATAAGTCCCTCTTAAATTTCGGTAATAGGGAATAACCATTTGTAGACCAATATTTTCTATTCGGTCTATTTAAAATAAATGAGAACTAAACACGTCTTAAAATTTATGAAAAAGTATTAGATTGATAGTTTCAATTCGGTCAACTTATAGGGTCGAATAACGATAAATAATCATAAAAAAGAAATAAGTCCCTCTTAAATTTCGGTAATAGGGAATAACCATTTGTAGACCAATATTTTCTATTCGGTCTATTTAAAATAAATGAGAACTAAACACGTCTTAAAATTTATGAAAAAGTATTAGATTGATAGTTTCAATTCGGTCAACTTATAGGGTCGAATAACGATAAATAATCATAAAAAGAAATAAGTCCATCTTAAATTTTGGTAATAGGGAATAACCGTTTGTAGACCAATATTTTCTATTCGGTCTATTTAAAATAAATGAGAACTAAACACGTCTTAAAATTTATGAAAAAGTATTAGATTGATAGTTTCAATTCGGTCAACTTATAGGGTCGAATAACGATAAATAATCATAAAAAAGAAATAAGTCCCTCTTAAATTTCGGTAATAGGGAATAACCGTTTGTAGACCAATATTTTCTATTCGGTCTATTTAAAATAAATGAGAACTAAACACGTCTTAAAATTTATGAAAAAGTATTAGATTGATAGTTTCAATTCGGTCAACTTATAGGGTCGAATAACGATAAATAATCATAAAAAAGAAATAAGTCCCTCTTAAACTTCGGTAATAGGGAATAACCATTTGTAGACCAATATTTTCTATTCGGTCTATTTAAAATAAATGAGAACTAAACACGTCTTAAAATTTATGAAAAAGTATTAGATTGATAGTTTCAATTCGGTCAACTTATAGGGTCGAATAACGATAAATAATCATAAAAAAGAAATAAGTCCCTCTTAAACTTCGGTAATAGGGAATAACCATTTGTAGACCAATATTTTCTATTCGGTCTATTTAAAATAAATGAGAACTAAACACGTCTTAAAATTTATGAAAAAGTATTAGATTGATAGTTTCAATTCGGTCAACTTATAGGGTCGAATAACGATAAATAATCATAAAAAAGAAATAAGTCCATCTTAAATTTTGGTAATAGGGAATAACCGTTTGTAGACCAATATTTTCTATTCGGTCTATTTAAAATAAATGAGAACTAAACACGTCTTAAAATTTATGAAAAAGTATTAGATTGATAGTTTCAATTCGGTCAGCTTATAGGGTCGAATAACGATAAATAATCATAAAAAAGAAATAAGTCCATCTTAAATTTTGGTAATAGGGAATAACCGTTTGTAGACCAATATTTTCTATTCGGTCTATTTAAAATAAATGAGAACTAAACACGTCTTAAAATTTATGAAAAAGTATTAGATTGATAGTTTCAATTCGGTCAGCTTATAGGGTCGAATAACGATAAATAATCATAAAAAAGAAATAAGTCCATCTTAAATTTTGGTAATAGGGAATAACCGTTTGTAGACCAATATTTTCTATTCGGTCTATTTAAAATAAATGAGAACTAAACACGTCTTAAAATTTATGAAAAAGTATTAGATTGATAGTTTCAATTCGGTCAACTTATAGGGTCGAATAACGATAAATAATCATAAAAAAGAAATAAGTCCATCTTAAATTTTGGTAATAGGGAATAACCGTTTGTAGACCAATATTTTCTATTCGGTCTATTTAAAATAAATGAGAACTAAACACGTCTTAAAATTTATGAAAAAGTATTAGATTGATAGTTTCAATTCGGTCAGCTTATAGGGTCGAATAACGATAAATAATCATAAAAAAGAAATAAGTCCCTCTTAAATTTCGGTAATAGGGAATAACCGTTTGTAGACCAATATTTTCTATTCGGTCTATTTAAAATAAATGAGAACTAAACACGTCTTAAAATTTATGAAAAAGTATTAGATTGATAGTTTCAATTCGGTCAACTTATAGGGTCGAATAACGATAAATAATCATAAAAAAGAAATAAGTCCCTCTTAAACTTCGGTAATAGGGAATAACCATTTGTAGACCAATATTTTCTATTCGGTCTATTTAAAATAAATGAGAACTAAACACGTCTTAAAATTTATGAAAAAGTATTAGATTGATAGTTTCAATTCGGTCAACTTATAGGGTCGAATAACGATAAATAATCATAAAAAAGAAATAAGTCCCTCTTAAACTTCGGTAATAGGGAATAACCATTTGTAGACCAATATTTTCTATTCGGTCTATTTAAAATAAATGAGAACTAAACACGTCTTAAAATTTATGAAAAAGTATTAGATTGATAGTTTCAATTCGGTCAACTTATAGGGTCGAATAACGATAAATAATCATAAAAAAGAAATAAGTCCATCTTAAATTTTGGTAATAGGGAATAACCGTTTGTAGACCAATATTTTCTATTCGGTCTATTTAAAATAAATGAGAACTAAACACGTCTTAAAATTTATGAAAAAGTATTAGATTGATAGTTTCAATTCGGTCAGCTTATAGGGTCGAATAACGATAAATAATCATAAAAAAGAAATAAGTCCATCTTAAATTTTGGTAATAGGGAATAACCGTTTGTAGACCAATATTTTCTATTCGGTCTATTTAAAATAAATGAGAACTAAACACGTCTTAAAATTTATGAAAAAGTATTAGATTGATAGTTTCAATTCGGTCAACTTATAGGGTCGAATAACGATAAATAATCATAAAAAAGAAATAAGTCCATCTTAAATTTTGGTAATAGGGAATAACCGTTTGTAGACCAATATTTTCTATTCGGTCTATTTAAAATAAATGAGAACTAAACACGTCTTAAAATTTATGAAAAAGTATTAGATTGATAGTTTCAATTCGGTCAGCTTATAGGGTCGAATAACGATAAATAATCATAAAAAAGAAATAAGTCCCTCTTAAATTTCGGTAATAGGGAATAACCGTTTGTAGACCAATATTTTCTATTCGGTCTATTTAAAATAAATGAGAACTAAACACGTCTTAAAATTTATGAAAAAGTATTAGATTGATAGTTTCAATTCGGTCAACTTATAGGGTCGAATAACGATAAATAATCATAAAAAAGAAATAAGTCCCTCTTAAACTTCGGTAATAGGGAATAACCATTTGTAGACCAATATTTTCTATTCGGTCTATTTAAAATAAATGAGAACTAAACACGTCTTAAAATTTATGAAAAAGTATTAGATTGATAGTTTCAATTCGGTCAACTTATAGGGTCGAATAACGATAAATAATCATAAAAAAGAAATAAGTCCATCTTAAATTTTGGTAATAGGGAATAACCGTTTGTAGACCAATATTTTCTATTCGGTCTATTTAAAATAAATGAGAACTAAACACGTCTTAAAATTTATGAAAAAGTATTAGATTGATAGTTTCAATTCGGTCAGCTTATAGGGTCGAATAACGATAAATAATCATAAAAAAGAAATAAGTCCATCTTAAATTTTGGTAATAGGGAATAACCGTTTGTAGACCAATATTTTCTATTCGGTCTATTTAAAATAAATGAGAACTAAACACGTCTTAAAATTTATGAAAAAGTATTAGATTGATAGTTTCAATTCGGTCAACTTATAGGGTCGAATAACGATAAATAATCATAAAAAAGAAATAAGTCCCTCTTAAACTTCGGTAATAGGGAATAACCATTTGTAGACCAATATTTTCTATTCGGTCTATTTAAAATAAATGAGAACTAAACACGTCTTAAAATTTATGAAAAAGTATTAGATTGATAGTTTCAATTCGGTCAGCTTATAGGGTCGAATAACGATAAATAATCATAAAAAAGAAATAAGTCCCTCTTAAATTTCGGTAATAGGGAATAACCGTTTGTAGACCAATATTTTCTATTCGGTCTATTTAAAATAAATGAGAACTAAACACGTCTTAAAATTTATGAAAAAGTATTAGATTGATAGTTTCAATTCGGTCAACTTATAGGGTCGAATAACGATAAATAATCATAAAAAAGAAATAAGTCCCTCTTAAACTTCGGTAATAGGGAATAACCATTTGTAGACCAATATTTTCTATTCGGTCTATTTAAAATAAATGAGAACTAAACACGTCTTAAAATTTATGAAAAAGTATTAGATTGATAGTTTCAATTCGGTCAACTTATAGGGTCGAATAACGATAAATAATCATAAAAAAGAAATAAGTCCATCTTAAATTTTGGTAATAGGGAATAACCGTTTGTAGACCAATATTTTCTATTCGGTCTATTTAAAATAAATGAGAACTAAACACGTCTTAAAATTTATGAAAAAGTATTAGATTGATAGTTTCAATTCGGTCAGCTTATAGGGTCGAATAACGATAAATAATCATAAAAAAGAAATAAGTCCATCTTAAATTTTGGTAATAGGGAATAACCGTTTGTAGACCAATATTTTCTATTCGGTCTATTTAAAATAAATGAGAACTAAACACGTCTTAAAATTTATGAAAAAGTATTAGATTGATAGTTTCAATTCGGTCAGCTTATAGGGTCGAATAACGATAAATAATCATAAAAAAGAAATAAGTCCATCTTAAATTTTGGTAATAGGGAATAACCGTTTGTAGACCAATATTTTCTATTCGGTCTATTTAAAATAAATGAGAACTAAACACGTCTTAAAATTTATGAAAAAGTATTAGATTGATAGTTTCAATTCGGTCAACTTATAGGGTCGAATAACGATAAATAATCATAAAAAAGAAATAAGTCCATCTTAAATTTTGGTAATAGGGAATAACCGTTTGTAGACCAATATTTTCTATTCGGTCTATTTAAAATAAATGAGAACTAAACACGTCTTAAAATTTATGAAAAAGTATTAGATTGATAGTTTCAATTCGGTCAGCTTATAGGGTCGAATAACGATAAATAATCATAAAAAAGAAATAAGTCCCTCTTAAATTTCGGTAATAGGGAATAACCGTTTGTAGACCAATATTTTCTATTCGGTCTATTTAAAATAAATGAGAACTAAACACGTCTTAAAATTTATGAAAAAGTATTAGATTGATAGTTTCAATTCGGTCAACTTATAGGGTCGAATAACGATAAATAATCATAAAAAAGAAATAAGTCCCTCTTAAACTTCGGTAATAGGGAATAACCATTTGTAGACCAATATTTTCTATTCGGTCTATTTAAAATAAATGAGAACTAAACACGTCTTAAAATTTATGAAAAAGTATTAGATTGATAGTTTCAATTCGGTCAACTTATAGGGTCGAATAACGATAAATAATCATAAAAAAGAAATAAGTCCCTCTTAAACTTCGGTAATAGGGAATAACCATTTGTAGACCAATATTTTCTATTCGGTCTATTTAAAATAAATGAGAACTAAACACGTCTTAAAATTTATGAAAAAGTATTAGATTGATAGTTTCAATTCGGTCAACTTATAGGGTCGAATAACGATAAATAATCATAAAAAAGAAATAAGTCCATCTTAAATTTTGGTAATAGGGAATAACCGTTTGTAGACCAATATTTTCTATTCGGTCTATTTAAAATAAATGAGAACTAAACACGTCTTAAAATTTATGAAAAAGTATTAGATTGATAGTTTCAATTCGGTCAGCTTATAGGGTCGAATAACGATAAATAATCATAAAAAAGAAATAAGTCCATCTTAAATTTTGGTAATAGGGAATAACCGTTTGTAGACCAATATTTTCTATTCGGTCTATTTAAAATAAATGAGAACTAAACACGTCTTAAAATTTATGAAAAAGTATTAGATTGATAGTTTCAATTCGGTCAACTTATAGGGTCGAATAACGATAAATAATCATAAAAAAGAAATAAGTCCATCTTAAATTTTGGTAATAGGGAATAACCGTTTGTAGACCAATATTTTCTATTCGGTCTATTTAAAATAAATGAGAACTAAACACGTCTTAAAATTTATGAAAAAGTATTAGATTGATAGTTTCAATTCGGTCAGCTTATAGGGTCGAATAACGATAAATAATCATAAAAAAGAAATAAGTCCCTCTTAAATTTCGGTAATAGGGAATAACCGTTTGTAGACCAATATTTTCTATTCGGTCTATTTAAAATAAATGAGAACTAAACACGTCTTAAAATTTATGAAAAAGTATTAGATTGATAGTTTCAATTCGGTCAACTTATAGGGTCGAATAACGATAAATAATCATAAAAAAGAAATAAGTCCCTCTTAAACTTCGGTAATAGGGAATAACCATTTGTAGACCAATATTTTCTATTCGGTCTATTTAAAATAAATGAGAACTAAACACGTCTTAAAATTTATGAAAAAGTATTAGATTGATAGTTTCAATTCGGTCAACTTATAGGGTCGAATAACGATAAATAATCATAAAAAAGAAATAAGTCCCTCTTAAACTTCGGTAATAGGGAATAACCATTTGTAGACCAATATTTTCTATTCGGTCTATTTAAAATAAATGAGAACTAAACACGTCTTAAAATTTATGAAAAAGTATTAGATTGATAGTTTCAATTCGGTCAACTTATAGGGTCGAATAACGATAAATAATCATAAAAAAGAAATAAGTCCATCTTAAATTTTGGTAATAGGGAATAACCGTTTGTAGACCAATATTTTCTATTCGGTCTATTTAAAATAAATGAGAACTAAACACGTCTTAAAATTTATGAAAAAGTATTAGATTGATAGTTTCAATTCGGTCAGCTTATAGGGTCGAATAACGATAAATAATCATAAAAAAGAAATAAGTCCATCTTAAATTTTGGTAATAGGGAATAACCGTTTGTAGACCAATATTTTCTATTCGGTCTATTTAAAATAAATGAGAACTAAACACGTCTTAAAATTTATGAAAAAGTATTAGATTGATAGTTTCAATTCGGTCAACTTATAGGGTCGAATAACGATAAATAATCATAAAAAAGAAATAAGTCCATCTTAAATTTTGGTAATAGGGAATAACCGTTTGTAGACCAATATTTTCTATTCGGTCTATTTAAAATAAATGAGAACTAAACACGTCTTAAAATTTATGAAAAAGTATTAGATTGATAGTTTCAATTCGGTCAGCTTATAGGGTCGAATAACGATAAATAATCATAAAAAAGAAATAAGTCCCTCTTAAATTTCGGTAATAGGGAATAACCGTTTGTAGACCAATATTTTCTATTCGGTCTATTTAAAATAAATGAGAACTAAACACGTCTTAAAATTTATGAAAAAGTATTAGATTGATAGTTTCAATTCGGTCAACTTATAGGGTCGAATAACGATAAATAATCATAAAAAAGAAATAAGTCCCTCTTAAACTTCGGTAATAGGGAATAACCATTTGTAGACCAATATTTTCTATTCGGTCTATTTAAAATAAATGAGAACTAAACACGTCTTAAAATTTATGAAAAAGTATTAGATTGATAGTTTCAATTCGGTCAACTTATAGGGTCGAATAACGATAAATAATCATAAAAAAGAAATAAGTCCATCTTAAATTTTGGTAATAGGGAATAACCGTTTGTAGACCAATATTTTCTATTCGGTCTATTTAAAATAAATGAGAACTAAACACGTCTTAAAATTTATGAAAAAGTATTAGATTGATAGTTTCAATTCGGTCAGCTTATAGGGTCGAATAACGATAAATAATCATAAAAAAGAAATAAGTCCATCTTAAATTTTGGTAATAGGGAATAACCGTTTGTAGACCAATATTTTCTATTCGGTCTATTTAAAATAAATGAGAACTAAACACGTCTTAAAATTTATGAAAAAGTATTAGATTGATAGTTTCAATTCGGTCAACTTATAGGGTCGAATAACGATAAATAATCATAAAAAAGAAATAAGTCCCTCTTAAACTTCGGTAATAGGGAATAACCATTTGTAGACCAATATTTTCTATTCGGTCTATTTAAAATAAATGAGAACTAAACACGTCTTAAAATTTATGAAAAAGTATTAGATTGATAGTTTCAATTCGGTCAGCTTATAGGGTCGAATAACGATAAATAATCATAAAAAAGAAATAAGTCCCTCTTAAATTTCGGTAATAGGGAATAACCGTTTGTAGACCAATATTTTCTATTCGGTCTATTTAAAATAAATGAGAACTAAACACGTCTTAAAATTTATGAAAAAGTATTAGATTGATAGTTTCAATTCGGTCAACTTATAGGGTCGAATAACGATAAATAATCATAAAAAAGAAATAAGTCCCTCTTAAACTTCGGTAATAGGGAATAACCATTTGTAGACCAATATTTTCTATTCGGTCTATTTAAAATAAATGAGAACTAAACACGTCTTAAAATTTATGAAAAAGTATTAGATTGATAGTTTCAATTCGGTCAACTTATAGGGTCGAATAACGATAAATAATCATAAAAAAGAAATAAGTCCATCTTAAATTTTGGTAATAGGGAATAACCGTTTGTAGACCAATATTTTCTATTCGGTCTATTTAAAATAAATGAGAACTAAACACGTCTTAAAATTTATGAAAAAGTATTAGATTGATAGTTTCAATTCGGTCAGCTTATAGGGTCGAATAACGATAAATAATCATAAAAAAGAAATAAGTCCATCTTAAATTTTGGTAATAGGGAATAACCGTTTGTAGACCAATATTTTCTATTCGGTCTATTTAAAATAAATGAGAACTAAACACGTCTTAAAATTTATGAAAAAGTATTAGATTGATAGTTTCAATTCGGTCAGCTTATAGGGTCGAATAACGATAAATAATCATAAAAAAGAAATAAGTCCATCTTAAATTTTGGTAATAGGGAATAACCGTTTGTAGACCAATATTTTCTATTCGGTCTATTTAAAATAAATGAGAACTAAACACGTCTTAAAATTTATGAAAAAGTATTAGATTGATAGTTTCAATTCGGTCAACTTATAGGGTCGAATAACGATAAATAATCATAAAAAAGAAATAAGTCCATCTTAAATTTTGGTAATAGGGAATAACCGTTTGTAGACCAATATTTTCTATTCGGTCTATTTAAAATAAATGAGAACTAAACACGTCTTAAAATTTATGAAAAAGTATTAGATTGATAGTTTCAATTCGGTCAGCTTATAGGGTCGAATAACGATAAATAATCATAAAAAAGAAATAAGTCCCTCTTAAATTTCGGTAATAGGGAATAACCGTTTGTAGACCAATATTTTCTATTCGGTCTATTTAAAATAAATGAGAACTAAACACGTCTTAAAATTTATGAAAAAGTATTAGATTGATAGTTTCAATTCGGTCAACTTATAGGGTCGAATAACGATAAATAATCATAAAAAAGAAATAAGTCCCTCTTAAACTTCGGTAATAGGGAATAACCATTTGTAGACCAATATTTTCTATTCGGTCTATTTAAAATAAATGAGAACTAAACACGTCTTAAAATTTATGAAAAAGTATTAGATTGATAGTTTCAATTCGGTCAACTTATAGGGTCGAATAACGATAAATAATCATAAAAAAGAAATAAGTCCCTCTTAAACTTCGGTAATAGGGAATAACCATTTGTAGACCAATATTTTCTATTCGGTCTATTTAAAATAAATGAGAACTAAACACGTCTTAAAATTTATGAAAAAGTATTAGATTGATAGTTTCAATTCGGTCAACTTATAGGGTCGAATAACGATAAATAATCATAAAAAAGAAATAAGTCCATCTTAAATTTTGGTAATAGGGAATAACCGTTTGTAGACCAATATTTTCTATTCGGTCTATTTAAAATAAATGAGAACTAAACACGTCTTAAAATTTATGAAAAAGTATTAGATTGATAGTTTCAATTCGGTCAGCTTATAGGGTCGAATAACGATAAATAATCATAAAAAAGAAATAAGTCCATCTTAAATTTTGGTAATAGGGAATAACCGTTTGTAGACCAATATTTTCTATTCGGTCTATTTAAAATAAATGAGAACTAAACACGTCTTAAAATTTATGAAAAAGTATTAGATTGATAGTTTCAATTCGGTCAACTTATAGGGTCGAATAACGATAAATAATCATAAAAAAGAAATAAGTCCATCTTAAATTTTGGTAATAGGGAATAACCGTTTGTAGACCAATATTTTCTATTCGGTCTATTTAAAATAAATGAGAACTAAACACGTCTTAAAATTTATGAAAAAGTATTAGATTGATAGTTTCAATTCGGTCAGCTTATAGGGTCGAATAACGATAAATAATCATAAAAAAGAAATAAGTCCCTCTTAAATTTCGGTAATAGGGAATAACCGTTTGTAGACCAATATTTTCTATTCGGTCTATTTAAAATAAATGAGAACTAAACACGTCTTAAAATTTATGAAAAAGTATTAGATTGATAGTTTCAATTCGGTCAACTTATAGGGTCGAATAACGATAAATAATCATAAAAAAGAAATAAGTCCCTCTTAAACTTCGGTAATAGGGAATAACCATTTGTAGACCAATATTTTCTATTCGGTCTATTTAAAATAAATGAGAACTAAACACGTCTTAAAATTTATGAAAAAGTATTAGATTGATAGTTTCAATTCGGTCAACTTATAGGGTCGAATAACGATAAATAATCATAAAAAAGAAATAAGTCCCTCTTAAACTTCGGTAATAGGGAATAACCATTTGTAGACCAATATTTTCTATTCGGTCTATTTAAAATAAATGAGAACTAAACACGTCTTAAAATTTATGAAAAAGTATTAGATTGATAGTTTCAATTCGGTCAACTTATAGGGTCGAATAACGATAAATAATCATAAAAAAGAAATAAGTCCATCTTAAATTTTGGTAATAGGGAATAACCGTTTGTAGACCAATATTTTCTATTCGGTCTATTTAAAATAAATGAGAACTAAACACGTCTTAAAATTTATGAAAAAGTATTAGATTGATAGTTTCAATTCGGTCAGCTTATAGGGTCGAATAACGATAAATAATCATAAAAAAGAAATAAGTCCATCTTAAATTTTGGTAATAGGGAATAACCGTTTGTAGACCAATATTTTCTATTCGGTCTATTTAAAATAAATGAGAACTAAACACGTCTTAAAATTTATGAAAAAGTATTAGATTGATAGTTTCAATTCGGTCAGCTTATAGGGTCGAATAACGATAAATAATCATAAAAAAGAAATAAGTCCATCTTAAATTTTGGTAATAGGGAATAACCGTTTGTAGACCAATATTTTCTATTCGGTCTATTTAAAATAAATGAGAACTAAACACGTCTTAAAATTTATGAAAAAGTATTAGATTGATAGTTTCAATTCGGTCAACTTATAGGGTCGAATAACGATAAATAATCATAAAAAAGAAATAAGTCCATCTTAAATTTTGGTAATAGGGAATAACCGTTTGTAGACCAATATTTTCTATTCGGTCTATTTAAAATAAATGAGAACTAAACACGTCTTAAAATTTATGAAAAAGTATTAGATTGATAGTTTCAATTCGGTCAGCTTATAGGGTCGAATAACGATAAATAATCATAAAAAAGAAATAAGTCCCTCTTAAATTTCGGTAATAGGGAATAACCGTTTGTAGACCAATATTTTCTATTCGGTCTATTTAAAATAAATGAGAACTAAACACGTCTTAAAATTTATGAAAAAGTATTAGATTGATAGTTTCAATTCGGTCAACTTATAGGGTCGAATAACGATAAATAATCATAAAAAAGAAATAAGTCCCTCTTAAACTTCGGTAATAGGGAATAACCATTTGTAGACCAATATTTTCTATTCGGTCTATTTAAAATAAATGAGAACTAAACACGTCTTAAAATTTATGAAAAAGTATTAGATTGATAGTTTCAATTCGGTCAACTTATAGGGTCGAATAACGATAAATAATCATAAAAAAGAAATAAGTCCCTCTTAAATTTCGGTAATAGGGAATAACCGTTTGTAGACCAATATTTTCTATTCGGTCTATTTAAAATAAATGAGAACTAAACACGTCTTAAAATTTATGAAAAAGTATTAGATTGATAGTTTCAATTCGGTCAGCTTATAGGGTCGAATAACGATAAATAATCATAAAAAAGAAATAAGTCCCTCTTAAACTTCGGTAATAGGGAATAACCATTTGTAGACCAATATTTTCTATTCGGTCTATTTAAAATAAATGAGAACTAAACACGTCTTAAAATTTATGAAAAAGTATTAGATTGATAGTTTCAATTCGGTCAACTTATAGGGTCGAATAACGATAAATAATCATAAAAAAGAAATAAGTCCCTCTTAAATTTCGGTAATAGGGAATAACCGTTTGTAGACCAATATTTTCTATTCGGTCTATTTAAAATAAATGAGAACTAAACACGTCTTAAAATTTATGAAAAAGTATTAGATTGATAGTTTCAATTCGGTCAACTTATAGGGTCGAATAACGATAAATAATCATAAAAAAGAAATAAGTCCCTCTTAAATTTCGGTAATAGGGAATAACCGTTTGTAGACCAATATTTTCTATTCGGTCTATTTAAAATAAATGAGAACTAAACACGTCTTAAAATTTATGAAAAAGTATTAGATTGATAGTTTCAATTCGGTCAGCTTATAGGGTCGAATAACGATAAATAATCATAAAAAAGAAATAAGTCCCTCTTAAATTTCGGTAATAGGGAATAACCGTTTGTAGACCAATATTTTCTATTCGGTCTATTTAAAATAAATGAGAACTAAACACGTCTTAAAATTTATGAAAAAGTATTAGATTGATAGTTTCAATTCGGTCAGCTTATAGGGTCGAATAACGATAAATAATCATAAAAAAGAAATAAGTCCCTCTTAAATTTCGGTAATAGGGAATAACCGTTTGTAGACCAATATTTTCTATTCGGTCTATTTAAAATAAATGAGAACTAAACACGTCTTAAAATTTATGAAAAAGTATTAGATTGATAGTTTCAATTCGGTCAGCTTATAGGGTCGAATAACGATAAATAATCATAAAAAAGAAATAAGTCCCTCTTAAATTTCGGTAATAGGGAATAACCGTTTGTAGACCAATATTTTCTATTCGGTCTATTTAAAATAAATGAGAACTAAACACGTCTTAAAATTTATGAAAAAGTATTAGATTGATAGTTTCAATTCGGTCAACTTATAGGGTCGAATAACGATAAATAATCATAAAAAAGAAATAAGTCCCTCTTAAACTTCGGTAATAGGGAATAACCGTTTGTAGACCAATATTTTCTATTCGGTCTATTTAAAATAAATGAGAACTAAACACGTCTTAAAATTTATGAAAAAGTATTAGATTGATAGTTTCAATTCGGTCAACTTATAGGGTCGAATAACGATAAATAATCATAAAAAAGAAATAAGTCCCTCTTAAATTTCGGTAATAGGGAATAACCGTTTGTAGACCAATATTTTCTATTCGGTCTATTTAAAATAAATGAGAACTAAACACGTCTTAAAATTTATGAAAAAGTATTAGATTGATAGTT
Source organism: Meloidogyne incognita (assembly GCA_036172945.1). NCBI lineage: Eukaryota > Metazoa > Nematoda > Chromadorea > Rhabditida > Meloidogynidae > Meloidogyne > Meloidogyne incognita. The sequence continues at coordinate 4,178,557 of JARQAC010000013.1, forward strand.
TCAATTCGGTCAACTTATAGGGTCGAATAACGATAAATAATCAAAAAAAAGAAATAAGTCCCTCTTAAATTTCGGTAATAGGGAATAACCATTTGTAGACCAATATTTTCTATTCGGTCTATTTAAAATAAATGAGAACTAAACACGTCTTAAAATTTATGAAAAAGTATTAGATTGATAGTTTCAATTCGGTCAACTTATAGGGTCGAATAACGATAAATAATCATAAAAAAGAAATAAGTCCCTCTTAAATTTCGGTAATAGGGAATAACCGTTTGTAGACCAATATTTTCTATTCGGTCTATTTAAAATAAATGAGAACTAAACACGTCTTAAAATTTATGAAAAAGTATTAGATTGATAGTTTCAATTCGGTCAGCTTATAGGGTCGAATAACGATAAATAATCATAAAAAAGAAATAAGTCCCTCTTAAACTTCGGTAATAGGGAATAACCATTTGTAGACCAATATTTTCTATTCGGTCTATTTAAAATAAATGAGAACTAAACACGTCTTAAAATTTATGAAAAAGTATTAGATTGATAGTTTCAATTCGGTCAACTTATAGGGTCGAATAACGATAAATAATCATAAAAAAGAAATAAGTCCCTCTTAAATTTCGGTAATAGGGAATAACCGTTTGTAGACCAATATTTTCTATTCGGTCTATTTAAAATAAATGAGAACTAAACACGTCTTAAAATTTATGAAAAAGTATTAGATTGATAGTTTCAATTCGGTCAACTTATAGGGTCGAATAACGATAAATAATCATAAAAAAGAAATAAGTCCCTCTTAAATTTCGGTAATAGGGAATAACCGTTTGTAGACCAATATTTTCTATTCGGTCTATTTAAAATAAATGAGAACTAAACACGTCTTAAAATTTATGAAAAAGTATTAGATTGATAGTTTCAATTCGGTCAACTTATAGGGTCGAATAACGATAAATAATCATAAAAAAGAAATAAGTCCCTCTTAAATTTCGGTAATAGGGAATAACCGTTTGTAGACCAATATTTTCTATTCGGTCTATTTAAAATAAATGAGAACTAAACACGTCTTAAAATTTATGAAAAAGTATTAGATTGATAGTTTCAATTCGGTCAGCTTATAGGGTCGAATAACGATAAATAATCATAAAAAAGAAATAAGTCCCTCTTAAATTTCGGTAATAGGGAATAACCGTTTGTAGACCAATATTTTCTATTCGGTCTATTTAAAATAAATGAGAACTAAACACGTCTTAAAATTTATGAAAAAGTATTAGATTGATAGTTTCAATTCGGTCAACTTATAGGGTCGAATAACGATAAATAATCATAAAAAAGAAATAAGTCCCTCTTAAACTTCGGTAATAGGGAATAACCATTTGTAGACCAATATTTTCTATTCGGTCTATTTAAAATAAATGAGAACTAAACACGTCTTAAAATTTATGAAAAAGTATTAGATTGATAGTTTCAATTCGGTCAACTTATAGGGTCGAATAACGATAAATAATCATAAAAAAGAAATAAGTCCCTCTTAAATTTCGGTAATAGGGAATAACCGTTTGTAGACCAATATTTTCTATTCGGTCTATTTAAAATAAATGAGAACTAAACACGTCTTAAAATTTATGAAAAAGTATTAGATTGATAGTTTCAATTCGGTCAACTTATAGGGTCGAATAACGATAAATAATCATAAAAAAGAAATAAGTCCCTCTTAAATTTCGGTAATAGGGAATAACCGTTTGTAGACCAATATTTTCTATTCGGTCTATTTAAAATAAATGAGAACTAAACACGTCTTAAAATTTATGAAAAAGTATTAGATTGATAGTTTCAATTCGGTCAGCTTATAGGGTCGAATAACGATAAATAATCATAAAAAAGAAATAAGTCCCTCTTAAACTTCGGTAATAGGGAATAACCATTTGTAGACCAATATTTTCTATTCGGTCTATTTAAAATAAATGAGAACTAAACACGTCTTAAAATTTATGAAAAAGTATTAGATTGATAGTTTCAATTCGGTCAACTTATAGGGTCGAATAACGATAAATAATCATAAAAAAGAAATAAGTCCCTCTTAAATTTCGGTAATAGGGAATAACCGTTTGTAGACCAATATTTTCTATTCGGTCTATTTAAAATAAATGAGAACTAAACACGTCTTAAAATTTATGAAAAAGTATTAGATTGATAGTTTCAATTCGGTCAACTTATAGGGTCGAATAACGATAAATAATCATAAAAAAGAAATAAGTCCCTCTTAAACTTCGGTAATAGGGAATAACCATTTGTAGACCAATATTTTCTATTCGGTCTATTTAAAATAAATGAGAACTAAACACGTCTTAAAATTTATGAAAAAGTATTAGATTGATAGTTTCAATTCGGTCAACTTATAGGGTCGAATAACGATAAATAATCATAAAAAAGAAATAAGTCCCTCTTAAATTTCGGTAATAGGGAATAACCGTTTGTAGACCAATATTTTCTATTCGGTCTATTTAAAATAAATGAGAACTAAACACGTCTTAAAATTTATGAAAAAGTATTAGATTGATAGTTTCAATTCGGTCAGCTTATAGGGTCGAATAACGATAAATAATCATAAAAAAGAAATAAGTCCCTCTTAAACTTCGGTAATAGGGAATAACCATTTGTAGACCAATATTTTCTATTCGGTCTATTTAAAATAAATGAGAACTAAACACGTCTTAAAATTTATGAAAAAGTATTAGATTGATAGTTTCAATTCGGTCAACTTATAGGGTCGAATAACGATAAATAATCATAAAAAAGAAATAAGTCCCTCTTAAATTTCGGTAATAGGGAATAACCGTTTGTAGACCAATATTTTCTATTCGGTCTATTTAAAATAAATGAGAACTAAACACGTCTTAAAATTTATGAAAAAGTATTAGATTGATAGTTTCAATTCGGTCAACTTATAGGGTCGAATAACGATAAATAATCATAAAAAAGAAATAAGTCCCTCTTAAATTTCGGTAATAGGGAATAACCGTTTGTAGACCAATATTTTCTATTCGGTCTATTTAAAATAAATGAGAACTAAACACGTCTTAAAATTTATGAAAAAGTATTAGATTGATAGTTTCAATTCGGTCAACTTATAGGGTCGAATAACGATAAATAATCATAAAAAAGAAATAAGTCCCTCTTAAATTTCGGTAATAGGGAATAACCGTTTGTAGACCAATATTTTCTATTCGGTCTATTTAAAATAAATGAGAACTAAACACGTCTTAAAATTTATGAAAAAGTATTAGATTGATAGTTTCAATTCGGTCAGCTTATAGGGTCGAATAACGATAAATAATCATAAAAAAGAAATAAGTCCCTCTTAAATTTCGGTAACAGGGAATAACCGTTTGTAGACCAATATTTTCTATTCGGTCTATTTAAAATAAATGAGAACTAAACACGTCTTAAAATTTATGAAAAAGTATTAGATTGATAGTTTCAATTCGGTCAACTTATAGGGTCGAATAACGATAAATAATCATAAAAAAGAAATAAGTCCCTCTTAAACTTCGGTAATAGGGAATAACCATTTGTAGACCAATATTTTCTATTCGGTCTATTTAAAATAAATGAGAACTAAACACGTCTTAAAATTTATGAAAAAGTATTAGATTGATAGTTTCAATTCGGTCAACTTATAGGGTCGAATAACGATAAATAATCATAAAAAAGAAATAAGTCCCTCTTAAATTTCGGTAATAGGGAATAACCGTTTGTAGACCAATATTTTCTATTCGGTCTATTTAAAATAAATGAGAACTAAACACGTCTTAAAATTTATGAAAAAGTATTAGATTGATAGTTTCAATTCGGTCAGCTTATAGGGTCGAATAACGATAAATAATCATAAAAAAGAAATAAGTCCCTCTTAAACTTCGGTAATAGGGAATAACCATTTGTAGACCAATATTTTCTATTCGGTCTATTTAAAATAAATGAGAACTAAACACGTCTTAAAATTTATGAAAAAGTATTAGATTGATAGTTTCAATTCGGTCAACTTATAGGGTCGAATAACGATAAATAATCATAAAAAAGAAATAAGTCCCTCTTAAATTTCGGTAATAGGGAATAACCGTTTGTAGACCAATATTTTCTATTCGGTCTATTTAAAATAAATGAGAACTAAACACGTCTTAAAATTTATGAAAAAGTATTAGATTGATAGTTTCAATTCGGTCAGCTTATAGGGTCGAATAACGATAAATAATCATAAAAAAGAAATAAGTCCCTCTTAAACTTCGGTAATAGGGAATAACCATTTGTAGACCAATATTTTCTATTCGGTCTATTTAAAATAAATGAGAACTAAACACGTCTTAAAATTTATGAAAAAGTATTAGATTGATAGTTTCAATTCGGTCAGCTTATAGGGTCGAATAACGATAAATAATCATAAAAAAGAAATAAGTCCCTCTTAAATTTCGGTAACAGGGAATAACCGTTTGTAGACCAATATTTTCTATTCGGTCTATTTAAAATAAATGAGAACTAAACACGTCTTAAAATTTATGAAAAAGTATTAGATTGATAGTTTCAATTCGGTCAACTTATAGGGTCGAATAACGATAAATAATCATAAAAAAGAAATAAGTCCCTCTTAAACTTCGGTAATAGGGAATAACCATTTGTAGACCAATATTTTCTATTCGGTCTATTTAAAATAAATGAGAACTAAACACGTCTTAAAATTTATGAAAAAGTATTAGATTGATAGTTTCAATTCGGTCAACTTATAGGGTCGAATAACGATAAATAATCATAAAAAAGAAATAAGTCCCTCTTAAATTTCGGTAATAGGGAATAACCGTTTGTAGACCAATATTTTCTATTCGGTCTATTTAAAATAAATGAGAACTAAACACGTCTTAAAATTTATGAAAAAGTATTAGATTGATAGTTTCAATTCGGTCAGCTTATAGGGTCGAATAACGATAAATAATCATAAAAAAGAAATAAGTCCCTCTTAAACTTCGGTAATAGGGAATAACCATTTGTAGACCAATATTTTCTATTCGGTCTATTTAAAATAAATGAGAACTAAACACGTCTTAAAATTTATGAAAAAGTATTAGATTGATAGTTTCAATTCGGTCAACTTATAGGGTCGAATAACGATAAATAATCATAAAAAAGAAATAAGTCCCTCTTAAATTTCGGTAATAGGGAATAACCGTTTGTAGACCAATATTTTCTATTCGGTCTATTTAAAATAAATGAGAACTAAACACGTCTTAAAATTTATGAAAAAGTATTAGATTGATAGTTTCAATTCGGTCAACTTATAGGGTCGAATAACGATAAATAATCATAAAAAAGAAATAAGTCCCTCTTAAACTTCGGTAATAGGGAATAACCATTTGTAGACCAATATTTTCTATTCGGTCTATTTAAAATAAATGAGAACTAAACACGTCTTAAAATTTATGAAAAAGTATTAGATTGATAGTTTCAATTCGGTCAACTTATAGGGTCGAATAACGATAAATAATCATAAAAAAGAAATAAGTCCCTCTTAAACTTCGGTAATAGGGAATAACCATTTGTAGACCAATATTTTCTATTCGGTCTATTTAAAATAAATGAGAACTAAACACGTCTTAAAATTTATGAAAAAGTATTAGATTGATAGTTTCAATTCGGTCAGCTTATAGGGTCGAATAACGATAAATAATCATAAAAAAGAAATAAGTCCCTCTTAAATTTCGGTAATAGGGAATAACCGTTTGTAGACCAATATTTTCTATTCGGTCTATTTAAAATAAATGAGAACTAAACACGTCTTAAAATTTATGAAAAAGTATTAGATTGATAGTTTCAATTCGGTCAACTTATAGGGTCGAATAACGATAAATAATCATAAAAAAGAAATAAGTCCCTCTTAAACTTCGGTAATAGGGAATAACCATTTGTAGACCAATATTTTCTATTCGGTCTATTTAAAATAAATGAGAACTAAACACGTCTTAAAATTTATGAAAAAGTATTAGATTGATAGTTTCAATTCGGTCAACTTATAGGGTCGAATAACGATAAATAATCTTAAAAAAGAAATAAGTCCATCTTAAATTTTGGTAATAGGGAATAACCGTTTGTAGACCAATATTTTCTATTCGGTCTTTTAAAATAAATGAGAACTAAACACGTCTTAAAATTTATGAAAAAGTATTAGATTGATAGTTTCAATTCGGTCAACTTATAGGGTCGAATAACGATAAATAATCAAAAAAAAGAAATAAGTCCCTCTTAAATTTCGGTAATAGGGAATAACCATTTGTAGACCAATATTTTCTATTCGGTCTATTTAAAATAAATGAGAACTAAACACGTCTTAAAAATTTATGAAAAAGTATTAGATTGATAGTTTCAATTCGGTCCACTTATAGGGTCGAATAACGATAAATAATCATAAAAAAGAAATAAGTCCCTCTTAAATTTCGGTAATAGGGAATAACCATTTGTAGACCAATATTTTCTATTCGGTCTATTTAAAATAAATGAGAACTAAACACGTCTTAAAATTTATGAAAAAGTATTAGATTGATAGTTTCAATTCGGTCAACTTATAGGGTCGAATAACGATAAATAATCATAAAAAAGAAATAAGTCCCTCTTAAATTTCGGTAATAGGGAATAACCATTTGTAGACCAATATTTTCTATTCGGTCTATTTAAAATAAATGAGAACTAAACACGTCTTAAAAATTTATGAAAAAGTATTAGATTGATAGTTTCAATTCGGTCAACTTATAGGGTCGAATAACGATAAATAATCATAAAAAAGAAATAAGTCCCTCTTAAATTTCGGTAATAGGGAATAACCATTTGTAGACCAATATTTTCTATTCGGTCTATTTAAAATAAATGAGAACTAAACACGTCTTAAAATTCATGAAAAAGTATTAGATTGATAGTTTCAATTCGGTCAACTTATAGGGTCGAATAACGATAAATAATCATAAAAAAGAAATAAGTCCATCTTAAATTTTGGTAATAGGGAATAACCGTTTGTAGACCAATATTTTCTATTCGGTCTATTTAAAATAAATGAGAACTAAACACGTCTTAAAATTTATGAAAAAGTATTAGATTGATAGTTTCAATTCGGTCAACTTATAGGGTCGAATAACGATAAATAATCATAAAAAAGAAATAAGTCACTCTTAAATTTCGGTAATAGGGAATAACCATTTGTAGACCAATATTTTCTATTCGGTCTATTTAAAATAAATGAGAACTAAACACGTCTTAAAATTCATGAAAAAGTATTAGATTGATAGTTTCAATTCGGTCAACTTATAGGGTCGAATAACGATAAATAATCATAAAAAAGAAATAAGTCCATCTTAAATTTTGGTAATAGGGAATAACCGTTTGTAGACCAATATTTTCTATTCGGTCTATTTAAAATAAATGAGAACTAAACACGTCTTAAAATTTATGAAAAAGTATTAGATTGATAGTTTCAATTCGGTCAACTTATAGGGTCGAATAACGATAAATAATCATAAAAAAGAAATAAGTCCCTCTTAAATTTCGGTAATAGGGAATAACCATTTGTAGACCAATATTTTCTATTCGGTCTATTTAAAATAAATGAGAACTAAACACGTCTTAAAATTTATGAAAAAGTATTAGATTGATAGTTTCAATTCGGTCAACTTATAGGGTCGAATAACGATAAATAATCATAAAAAAGAAATAAGTCCATCTTAAATTTTGGTAATAGGGAATAACCGTTTGTAGACCAATATTTTCTATTCGGTCTATTTAAAATAAATGAGAACTAAACACGTCTTAAAATTTATGAAAAAGTATTAGATTGATAGTTTCAATTCGGTCAACTTATAGGGTCGAATAACGATAAATAATCATAAAAAAGAAATAAGTCCCTCTTAAACTTCGGTAATAGGGAATAACCATTTGTAGACCAATATTTTCTATTCGGTCTATTTAAAATAAATGAGAACTAAACACGTCTTAAAAATTTATGAAAAAGTATTAGATTGATAGTTTCAATTCGGTCAACTTATAGGGTCGAATAACGATAAATAATCATAAAAAAGAAATAAGTCCATCTTAAATTTTGGTAATAGGGAATAACCGTTTGTAGACCAATATTTTCTATTCGGTCTTTTAAAATAAATGAGAACTAAACACGTCTTAAAATTTATGAAAAAGTATTAGATTGATAGTTTCAATTCGGTCAACTTATAGGGTCGAATAACGATAAATAATCAAAAAAAAGAAATAAGTCCCTCTTAAATTTCGGTAATAGGGAATAACCATTTGTAGACCAATATTTTCTATTCGGTCTATTTAAAATAAATGAGAACTAAACACGTCTTAAAATTTATGAAAAAGTATTAGATTGATAGTTTCAATTCGGTCCACTTATAGGGTCGAATAACGATAAATAATCATAAAAAAGAAATAAGTCCCTCTTAAATTTCTGTAATAGGGAATAACCATTTGTAGACCAATATTTTCTATTCGGTCTATTTAAAATAAATGAGAACTAAACACGTCTTAAAATTTATGAAAAAGTATTAGAATTACCGAAATTTAAGAGTGACTTATTTCTTTTTTATGATTATTTATCGTTATTCGACCCTATAAGTTGACCGAATTGAAACTATCAATCTAATACTGTTTCATAAATTTTAAGACGTGTTTAGTTCTTATTTATTTTAAATAGACCGAATAGAAAATATTGGTCTACAAATGGTTATTCCCTATTACCGAAATTTAAGAGTGACTTATTTCTTTTTTATGATTATTTATCGTTATTCGACCCTATAAGTTGACCGAATTGAAACTATCAATCTAATACTGTTTCATAAATTTTAAGACGTGTTTAGTTCTTTTTTATTTTAAATAGACCGAATAGAAAATATTGGTATACAAATGGTTATTCCCTATTACCGAAATTTAAGAGTGACTTATTTCTTTTTTATGATTATTTATCGTTATTCGACCCTATAAGTTGACCGAATTGAAACTATCAATCTAATACTGTTTCATAAATTTTAAGACGTGTTTAGTTCTTATTTATTTTAAATAGACCGAATAGAAAATATTGGTATACAAATGGTTATTCCCTATTACTGAAATTTAAGAGTGACTTATTTCTTTTTTATGATTATTTATCGTTATTCGACCCTATAAGTTGACCGAATTGAAACTATCAATCTAATACTGTTTCATAAATTTTAAGACGTGTTTAGTTCTTATTTATTTTAAATAGACCGAATAGAAATATTGGTATACAAATGGTTATTCCCTATTACCGAAATTTAAGAGTGACTTATTTCTTTTTTATGATTATTTATCGTTATTCGACCCTATAAGTTGACCGAATTGAAACTATCAATCTAATACTGTTTCATAAATTTTAAGACGTGTTTAGTTCTTATTTATTTTAAATAGACCGAATAGAAAATATTCGTATACAAATGGTTATTCCCTATTACCGAAATTTAAGAGTGACTTATTTCTTTTTTATGATTATTTATCGTTATTCGACCCTATAAGTTGACCGAATTGAATCTATCAATCTAATACTGTTTCATAAATTTTAAGACGTGTTTAGTTCTTATTTATTTTAAATAGAACGAATAGAAAATATTGGTATACAAATGGTTATTCCCTATTACCGAAATTTAAGAGTGACTTATTTCTTTTTTATGATTATTTATCGTTATTCGACCCTATAAGTTGACCGAATTGAAACTATCAATCTAATACTGTTTCATAAATTTTAAGACGTGTTTAGTTCTTATTTATTTTAAATAGACCGAATAGAAAATATTGGTATACAAATGGTTATTCCCTATTACCGAAATTTAAGAGTGACTTATTTCTTTTTTATGATTATTTATCGTTATTCGACCCTATAAGTTGACCGAATTGAAACTATCAATCTAATACTGTTTCATAAATTTTAAGACGTGTTTAGTTCTTATTTATTTTAAATAGACCGAATAGAAAATATTCGTATACAAATGGTTATTCCCTATTACCGAAATTTAAGAGTGACTTATTTCTTTTTTATGATTATTTATCGTTATTCGACCCTATAAGTTGACCGAATTGAAACTATCAATCTAATACTGTTTCATAAATTTTAAGACGTGTTTAGTTCTTATTTATTTTAAATAGACCGAATAGAAATATTGGTATACAAATGGTTATTCCCTATTACCGAAATTTAAGAGTGACTTATTTCTTTTTTATGATTATTTATCGTTATTCGACCCTATAAGTTGACCGAATTGAAACTATCAATCTAATACTGTTTCATAAATTTTAAGACGTGTTTAGTTCTTATTTATTTTAAATAGACCGAATAGAAAATATTGGTATACAAATGGTTATTCCCTATTACCGAAATTTAAGAGTGACTTATTTCTTTTTTATGATTATTTATCGTTATTCGACCCTATAAGTTGACCGAATTGAAACTATCAATCTAATACTGTTTCATAAATTTTAAGACGTGTTTAGTTCTTATTTATTTTAAATAGACCGAATAGAAAATATTCGTATACAAATGGTTATTCCCTATTACCGAAATTTAAGAGTGACTTATTTCTTTTTTATGATTATTTATCGTTATTCGACCCTATAAGTTGACCGAATTGAATCTATCAATCTAATACTGTTTCATAAATTTTAAGACGTGTTTAGTTCTTATTTATTTTAAATAGAACGAATAGAAAATATTGGTATACAAATGGTTATTCCCTATTACCGAAATTTAAGAGTGACTTATTTCTTTTTTATGATTATTTATCGTTATTCGACCCTATAAGTTGACCGAATTGAAACTATCAATCTAATACTGTTTCATAAATTTTAAGACGTGTTTAGTTCTTATTTATTTTAAATAGACCGAATAGAAAATATTGGTATACAAATGGTTATTCCCTATTACCGAAATTTAAGAGTGACTTATTTCTTTTTTATGATTATTTATCGTTATTCGACCCTATAAGTTGACCGAATTGAAACTATCAATCTAATACTGTTTCATAAATTTTAAGACGTGTTTAGTTCTTATTTATTTTAAATAGACCGAATAGAAAATATTCGTATACAAATGGTTATTCCCTATTACCGAAATTTAAGAGTGACTTATTTCTTTTTTATGATTATTTATCGTTATTCGACCCTATAAGTTGACCGAATTGAAACTATCAATCTAATACTGTTTCATAAATTTTAAGACGTGTTTAGTTCTTATTTATTTTAAATAGACCGAATAGAAATATTGGTATACAAATGGTTATTCCCTATTACCGAAATTTAAGAGTGACTTATTTCTTTTTTATGATTATTTATCGTTATTCGACCCTATAAGTTGACCGAATTGAAACTATCAATCTAATACTGTTTCATAAATTTTAAGACGTGTTTAGTTTTTATTTATTTTAAATAGACCGAATAGAAAATATTCGTATACAAATGGTTATTCCCTATTACCGAAATTTAAGAGTGACTTATTTCTTTTTTATGATTATTTATCGTTATTCGACCCTATAAGTTGACCGAATTGAAACTATCAATCTAATACTGTTTCATAAATTTTAAGACGTGTTTAGTTCTTATTTATTTTAAATAGACCGAATAGAAAATATTGGTATACAAATGGTTATTCCCTATTACCGAAATTTAAGAGTGACTTATTTCTTTTTTATGATTATTTATCGTTATTCGACCCTATAAGTTGACCGAATTGAAACTATCAATCTAATACTGTTTCATAAATTTTAAGACGTGTTTAGTTCTTATTTATTTTAAATAGACCGAATAGAAAATATTCGTATACAAATGGTTATTCCCTATTACCGAAATTTAAGAGTGACTTATTTCTTTTTTATGATTATTTATCGTTATTCGACCCTATAAGTTGACCAAATTGAAACTATCAATCTAATACTGTTTCATAAATTTTAAGACGTGTTTAGTTCTTATTTATTTTAAATAGACCGAATAGAAAATATTGGTATACAAATGGTTATTCCCTATTACCGAAATTTAAGAGTGACTTATTTCTTTTTTATGATTATTTATCGTTATTCGACCCTATAAGTTGACCGAATTGAAACTATCAATCTAATACTGTTTCATAAATTTTAAGACGTGTTTAGTTCTTATTTATTTTAAATAGACCGAATAGAAAATATTGGTATACAAATGGTTATTCCCTATTACCGAAATTTAAGAGTGACTTATTTCTTTTTTATGATTATTTATCGTTATTCGACCCTATAAGTTGACCGAATTGAAACTATCAATCTAATACTGTTTCATAAATTTTAAGACGTGTTTAGTTCTTATTTATTTTAAATAGACCGAATAGAAAATATTCGTATACAAATGGTTATTCCCTATTACCGAAATTTAAGAGTGACTTATTTCTTTTTTATGATTATTTATCGTTATTCGACCCTATAAGTTGACCGAATTGAAACTATCAATCTAATACTGTTTCATAAATTTTAAGACGTGTTTAGTTCTTATTTATTTTAAATAGACCGAATAGAAAATATTGGTATACAAATGGTTATTCCCTATTACCGAAATTTAAGAGTGACTTATTTCTTTTTTATGATTATTTATCGTTATTCGACCCTATAAGTTGACCGAATTGAAACTATCAATCTAATACTGTTTCATAAATTTTAAGACGTGTTTAGTTCTTATTTATTTTAAATAGACCGAATAGAAAATATTCGTATACAAATGGTTATTCCCTATTACCGAAATTTAAGAGTGACTTATTTCTTTTTTATGATTATTTATCGTTATTCGACCCTATAAGTTGACCAAATTGAAACTATCAATCTAATACTGTTTCATAAATTTTAAGACGTGTTTAGTTCTTATTTATTTTAAATAGACCGAATAGAAAATATTGGTATACAAATGGTTATTCCCTATTACCGAAATTTAAGAGTGACTTATTTCTTTTTTATGATTATTTATCGTTATTCGACCCTATAAGTTGACCGAATTGAAACTATCAATCTAATACTGTTTCATAAATTTTAAGACGTGTTTAGTTCTTATTTATTTTAAATAGACCGAATAGAAAATATTGGTATACAAATGGTTATTCCCTATTACCGAAATTTAAGAGTGACTTATTTCTTTTTTATGATTATTTATCGTTATTCGACCCTATAAGTTGACCAAATTGAAACTATCAATCTAATACTGTTTCATAAATTTTAAGACGTGTTTAGTTCTTATTTATTTTAAATAGACCGAATAGAAAATATTGGTATACAAATGGTTATTCCCTATTACCGAAATTTAAGAGTGACTTATTTCTTTTTTATGATTATTTATCGTTATTCGACCCTATAAGTTGACCAAATTGAAACTATCAATCTAATACTGTTTCATAAATTTTAAGACGTGTTTAGTTCTTATTTATTTTAAATAGACCGAATAGAAAATATTCGTATACAAATGGTTATTCCCTATTACCGAAATTTAAGAGTGACTTATTTCTTTTTTATGATTATTTATCGTTATTCGACCCTATAAGTTGACCGAATTGAAACTATCAATCTAATACTGTTTCATAAATTTTAAGACGTGTTTAGTTCTTATTTATTTTAAATAGACCGAATAGAAAATATTGGTATTCAAATGGTTATTCCCTATTACCGAAATTTAAGAGTGACTTATTTCTTTTTTATGATTATTTATCGTTATTCGACCCTATAAGTTGACCGAATTGAAACTATCAATCTAATACTGTTTCATAAATTTTAAGACGTGTTTAGTTCTTATTTATTTTAAATAGACCGAATAGAAAATATTGGTATACAAATGGTTATTCCCTATTACCGAAATTTAAGAGTGACTTATTTCTTTTTTATGATTATTTATAGTTATTCGACCCTATAAGTTGACCGAATTGAAACTATCAATCTAATACTGTTTCATAAATTTTAAGACGTGTTTAGTTCTTATTTATTTTAAATAGACCGAATAGAAAATATTGGTATACAAATGGTTATTCCCTATTACCGAAATTTAAGAGTGACTTATTTCTTTTTTATGATTATTTATCGTTATTCGACCCTATAAGTTGACCGAATTGAAACTATCAATCTAATACTGTTTCATAAATTTTAAGACGTGTTTAGTTCTTATTTATTTTAAATAGACCGAATAGAAAATATTGGTATACAAATGGTTATTCCCTATTACCGAAATTTAAGAGTGACTTATTTCTTTTTTATGATTATTTATCGTTATTCGACCCTATAAGTTGACCGAATTGAAACTATCAATCTAATACTGTTTCATAAATTTTAAGACGTGTTTAGTTCTTATTTATTTTAAATAGACCGAATAGAAAATATTGGTATACAAATGGTTATTCCCTATTACCGAAATTTAAAAGTGACTTATTTCTTTTTTATGATTATTTATCGTTATTCGACCCTATAAGTTGACCGAATTGAAACTATCAATCTAATACTGTTTCATAAATTTTAAGACGTGTTTAGTTCTTATTTATTTTAAATAGACCGAATAGAAAATATTGGTATTCAAATGGTTATTCCCTATTACCGAAATTTAAGAGTGACTTATTTCTTTTTTATGATTATTTATCGTTATTCGACCCTATAAGTTGACCGAATTGAAACTATCAATCTAATACTGTTTCATAAATTTTAAGACGTGTTTAGTTCTTATTTATTTTAAATAGACCGAATAGAAATATTGGTATACAAATGGTTATTCCCTATTACCGAAATTTAAGAGTGACTTATTTCTTTTTTATGATTATTTATCGTTATTCGACCCTATAAGTTGACCGAATTGAAACTATCAATCTAATACTGTTTCATAAATTTTAAGACGTGTTTAGTTCTTATTTATTTTAAATAGACCGAATAGAAAATATTCGTATACAAATGGTTATTCCCTATTACCGAAATTTAAGAGTGACTTATTTCTTTTTTATGATTATTTATCGTTATTCGACCCTATAAGTTGACCGAATTGAAACTATCAATCTAATACTGTTTCATAAATTTTAAGACGTGTTTAGTTCTTATTTATTTTAAATAGACCGAATAGAAAATATTGGTATACAAATGGTTATTCCCTATTACCGAAATTTAAGAGTGACTTATTTCTTTTTTATGATTATTTATCGTTATTCGACCCTATAAGTTGACCGAATTGAAACTATCAATCTAATACTGTTTCATAAATTTTAAGACGTGTTTAGTTCTTATTTATTTTAAATAGACCGAATAGAAAATATTGGTATACAAATGGTTATTCCCTATTACCGAAATTTAAGAGTGACTTATTTCTTTTTTATGATTATTTATCGTTATTCGACCCTATAAGTTGACCGAATTGAAACTATCAATCTAATACTGTTTCATAAATTTTAAGACGTGTACTAAACAGATAATGCATGATACTAATAATAATGCATGATACTAGTATCATGCATATAATAATGCATGATACTGTGTACACTATAATTAATCCATTTAAATTATAATGAATATTAAAATATAAAGAAAATCTAATTGAATAAGTATTATAAATATTTTTCCACTTTCTAGAAAGCCTAGAGTATATTAAAGTATTGTGTGTTAATTATGAATATTATATTTAGATATAATTTTGTATATCCCATAGGTTTACGTTGACCATTTTGAGCCTGTTTATCTCGGCTCGGAATCAAGATCTCGAGTTGATTTTGGTGTCATTCGACTCAGCTCGAGGAGCTCTTTCGAATGAGCTATTATTTGCATATTCGAATTTTGCAACCCAAAAAAGTGCTTGGTCCCCCCTATGGTTTTTCGATTTTCGAGGGCCTATATCTCAGCCCTTGTACTATGAGTCCTAACGAAAATTTTTCACCATTCGTCTCAGCTCGACGAGCACTTTCGAATGACATATCGTTTGACCCTTTTGCGTTCTGTTTAGTATTTAATTTTTATTTTAATTTTTATTTTAATTAAAATTAAGATCATATTTAAAGATTTAAATATGTAAGGCTAATTTATTTGTAAAAATTATTAAAATAGTTTTTTATAATATTATAGAGTTTTTATATAATATATAATTATAAATTATATTTTATATAATATCTCAATAAATGTTGAACACTTGCTCAAATTTTCAATTAGTAACAATAAATCAAAATATATCAATTTAAAGGCAAAATATATCAATTTAAATAAATATAATATTTTCATTACCCCCGATTGCATCTATTTTTATTGCATATTATTTATGAACTAAAATGGAAATATATTAAATTAAAAATTCCATTATAAATTAAAATTTTCTCGAATCCCATTATCTGAGCTGCGTAATAATCATTAATCTTATCGTCGCATAAATTATCCTTCACGATCTTTTTGCGTACAAACATGCTCTTGCGACCAAATAAAACTAAATAGACAAATTTGATTTTATTAAAATATATTTACATTATTTTTTCCTCTTCTGAATTGGGAATTATTTTCTAAGTTTACTGAAATTTTCTGTAATATTATTAAATTTTATATTAATGAAAGGTATATCAAGGATATTTATCAAAATATGCACTGAAATATGGACCAAAAAATAGTTAAAATATGCTTTAAAGATCAATATTTTAAGCCAAACGCAATTTAAGAAAATTCTTAAAAGATTTGATGGAATTAAGATTTCTGCATAAAAATTTAATGAAAGAAAATTTTTCAAAAAATTTTTATAAAAAATTTTTTGCCCAAAAAAATTCCAAAAATTTGAAAATTTTCTCCGATTTTTACTAAAATTTACCAAAAAATGCCGAAATATGGACCAAAATATGCAAAATTTGCCAAAATATGCACAAATATGCAAATATGCACGAAATGGTCGAAATATACAAAAATATGCATTAAGAACCGGGTCCTAAAGTGCTCGGACCTATGTAATAACACCATTTTTGCGCTTCCCACTTCAAGGCATATCCGCATACAAAACATGCATTTGCATGTTTTGGCTGTCCCTATTAATTAGGTATTGCTCTACATTACTAATTCTTTTTTAAAAATGTTGATTTACATTAATTGATTTAAGTAAAATTATATTGTTTTTATTTTAATTTTATTATCAATAATTTTATATAAAAATTCAATAACAAAAATATTTGTTTGATAAAGAAACAATATTTTGGTCCTTAAAAGTCATTTTTTTAAATTGGTTTAATTTTAATTTTCTGTAACATACTTGTATTTGAAAATAAAGTTTTTTAAAATTGAATATTATTTTTGTAAAAAATTATTTGAGTTTAATAAAAAGCATTTGTTAACTGAAGAGCAATTAATAAAGAATAATTATTGTAATTATATTTAATTTTGTAAAAAATTAATATAAATATTTTAATATCTATTTTTAAAAAAATATTTGTTTTAAATAAACTTAACATTATTGTAAAAAATTATCGAGTTAAAAAAATTAAATATGTATTGGTTCTTAGAAAATTATTTATGTTTTAATTAAATTTAATTATTTAAAAAATAATTTGAGCTAAAAAATCATTACTGATGGTTCATAAAAATTTTTTTGTAATTTAATTTTTGAAAAAGTATTTTAGTTAAAAATTGTTTATTGAATTTGTAAAAATTCTTTTTCGAATTTAATTTTGTAAAAAATTATTTAAAGAATAATGGAAAAATTTCGGAATACTAAACAGAACGCAAAAGGGTCAAACGATATGTCATTCGAAAGTGCTCGTCGAGCTGAGACGAATGGTGAAAAATTTTCGTTAGGACTCATAGTACAAGGGCTGAGATATAGGCCCTCGAAAATCGAAAAACCATAGGGGGGACCAAGCACTTTTTTGGGTTGCAAAATTCGAATATGCAAATAATAGCTCATTCGAAAGAGCTCCTCGAGCTGAGTCGAATGACACCAAAATCAACTCGAGATCTTGATTCCGAGCCGAGATAAACAGGCTCAAAATGGTCAACGTAAACCTATGGGATATACAAAATTATATCTAAATATAATATTCATAATTAACACACAATACTTTAATATACTCTAGGCTTTCTAGAAAGTGGAAAAATATTTATAATACTTATTCAATTAGATTTTCTTTATATTTTAATATTCATTATAATTTAAATGGATTAATTATAGTGTACACAGTATCATGCATTATTATAATGAACATACTTAGTGTTGTGGTGTGGTGGCTACTATAAAAGCCACACACAATTGTCAGTCCGTGTCTCCTAATTGTCTCCTAATTATTCCCAACCTATTCTATTGCTTCAATATTATTGTTATTTCTCTTGTGTGATAAACACATATTGTATTGCTTATTTCTTGTTGTGCTCGGACATAACAAGTGGCGCGGTCGACAACGGATTCAATTGTAAATTGTATTGAAGAACAAATCAGGTTTGTGGCATTGTTATTTGTTCATTGAAAAATTGCATTGATTGTTCAAGATGAAAGCAGAGGATATTCAAAAACTCCTGGAACAACAACAGAACAAATTCAATCAACAACAAAAGGAACTCCAGGAACAACAAAATCAACAATTGTTAGTACAGCAGAAGCAAATTGCGGAATTGTTGAGTAAATTGGGCAATATGCCAAATATTGAAAGTGCTACATCGCTTCAACAAGAAGGATCTGCACTATACGGTAAATTGCATAAATTGATTTCTGAGTTCCATTGTGATATTCCACGGGCATTCACGTTCGAAACGTGGTATGATAAGTACAAATCGTACTTTGAAATTGAAGGGGCCACATTGAGTGATAAATTGAAAGCTAGATTGCTTATTTCGAAATTAGGTGGTCCCGAATATTCTAAAATTGCCCAGAAATTATTGCCACTTCGGTATCGGTATACCGAAAAAATACCGATACCGAAAAATACCGTTTTTTTCAAAATTTGACCGGTACAGTATCGGTATACCGGAAAAAAATACCGCGGTATACCGTACCGTGCCGAACACTACTATTTAATCAAAATTTGGACCTATTTTGGCCTTTTTTGGATTTTTTTGAACCTATTTTTAACTTTTTTGGACCTAAATAGGATCCTATTTCACGATTTTTTGGACCTAAAATGACACACTCTAGTTATAATATATAATAATTCTAGTATAATATTTCATATATATATTTACCGTTAAAATATTTCAATTAATTTTACAATTACATTGATAATATCATCATAATTTAATGTTAAATTCGTCGATAGAATTCGATATTTAATAATTTTTATTTTTCTAAATTTATACATAAAATTATTGTATAATATTTTTTGTAATAAATTAATTTATTGAATTTTATAAATTTAAAATATTAATAAATACATTTCTAGTGTTGATTTAATTTATCATTTTAAAACTTTTTTGTTTTTAAATTATTATATTAGTTTAATTAATTAGATAGTGATATATGTATGTAGAAAAAAATTCAAAATTACTAAATTCAAAATTAATAAATCCACATGTATTCGTGGCTAGATAATGTTGTTAATTGGGTGTAAAAATTAATTATAATATGTTGTTATTAATATATTTTTCTGTGTAATATGTGCTTTTAAATTTAATAGTTAAATAATTTATCTTTCAAAAATAAAATATACTCATATATTTATACTCATAATTGTCTATACATTTAAAAATTGAAAATTTATTGTAAGTATTTATAGAAAATTTGTTGATTCTTTAGTCTATATGCCTCATAATTGTTTTTATAAAAAGAATTCTTAATAAAAAACATTATATTTTTTATTAAGACCTAGAGTATGTTTTTATAATTATGATAACGTTGGAATGTCGAAATTCTCCTCAGATAATTAATTATTCATACATATTTCATTAACACATTCTTCTATAAATAATTCTTAAAAATTGAATAAATAATATTTAATTTTTTATTTCCATAATTTCTTTTATTACTATATTCTTCATATTCAATTTCTTATCATCTTATTTATTCTCCTCATCACTTTTTTGTTTTTTTTTCGCTTCTAAATCTCTAATTGTTAATCGCACCTTATTATTCTTTCACTTGCCTCTTAATAAAATCTCATCTATTTGTCAAATTTCATTTTTTCCACCTGTTTATAAATCAATATTATTTTTGCACTTTAACATATACATGCAATTTTTGGATTTTATGTTTACAAAAATTAATTCAAAAATTTATACTAATAAATAGGATATTTTTAAGGGTACATGATCTGATTTCTCTGTTTGGTTAAGTAATTTATCATGGGCTCTTTTAACATTGCATTTTACACACAAGAATATTTTTTCACTTAGCTATAGCTCTATGAATTCTCTCGCCGATTGCCTAGTTCTACATAATATGTAATGTACGTCGAAATAAAAGCGTATACCTAACTACATTATAACTAATTTTACTTTAATTTCCTGAAAAAAGATAAAATAATATTAATTATAAAATATATGTATAAAAAATAAATTCTAATCTGGTCTTAATCAATTTATTTATTATTGGGTAAATACAATAAAATTCTATCGCTATATGAAGATAAGTCTTCAAAATTAAATTTTAAACAAATTTATGCAATCTGAACTTATTGCGCTTGCTGATAATGGAAAGATTTATGGTTGGAGTTGGGAGATTGATTCTAAGCCAGACAATTCTCCACATGTTGTGATATATGTATGTAGAATACAATAAAATTCTATCGCTATATGAAGATAAGTCTTCAAAATTAAATCTTAAACAAATTTAAACATTCTTATCTAAAACATTGAGATACCTGAAGATAATGAATAAAATCGCTATAATAATTTGATATATTTGAATTTTTTAGTTTTGACTTGGCCTCCTGAATTCTTACATAATTCATTTCTTCTAATCTTTTCTGTTTAATTAGGTATATTTTTGTTTTTTGATATTAAAAACGGGATTTTACAAGTCATGATCTGCGTCGTTTTGGTAATTATATAAGAGATAAATACTATTATGATTATTTTTTATACTAGCATATTTATAAGATTTTTTCTGTTATATATTGATTTATTTGAAACAATGAAATACAATTAAAATAATTTAATTGTTAAATTTTTATTGAATAATGGCGAAAAAAATATGAATAATATACTACATTTGTAGATTTTATAATGTAATGTAGTTGTATATTTAATTAAATTTTTTTCAATTTTAAATTAAAATTGATTAAAAGAGAATATTTTTTCACAATTTAATAACTTTATTAAAATTTATAAAATACTTTGATTTAAAAATATGAAATTAATAATGAAATAATTAGAGGTTTGTTGTTGTTTAATATTCAAGGTGTCGAATTATTAACATATTTAAGTTTAATATTACCAATATTTATATATAGTTTCAATTTACTTTTTGGCTATCAATTAGGTTGGACAGTTATACTCTCTAAAATCATATTTAATTATTCAAAGTTTCAAACGTGTTTCGTTATTTTTCATACAAACACGATTATTTCTTCACTGGATATATGGAACATTGTCATCTCGGTCCTGCTCATTTTTAGCGGACTGACATCCATATCATAAAAAGTTTACTTAAATAGAGTAATAAAAAGTTTACTTTAATTTTATATTTAAATATTTTTTTACATTATCTTAAAATATTGAATTATAAAAAAATAAAGAAATATTAAAAAATTATAATTATATTTTAAAATGTTTTATTTTTAAGTTGTATTTTTTATTAAGTCAAATTCGAAATTATTATTTTTGAACCTTCACAAACAATCAATCTCAAACAAAAAGAATTTTTATGCTGATTTTTATTATATCTTATAATTTTGCATTTAGGGTGGGACTAGGAAGTAAATTTTTAAAAAGTACATATGTGAAATATTTAAACCCGAATATTTAAAAAAAATAATTAATCAACAACAATTTATATAAATTAAACAGCAATGATTGCAAACTTTTGATTTTGGTGTTCTAGGTAAAGACCACACAAAATAGTTAAATATAGCTCTACAAAGCGGACATACATATTAATGTATTTTCACGATTTCTTAAAAATGGATATTCTTCTAATATTTGTTGGAAAGAACATCCATCAAATTCATTTTCTCCATTTTATAAATGGTCAATATTTCTTAGAAATGCAACTCTTTTCATACTATCTATTTTCATATATAAGATTTTCAATTTCAGTACATGTTGGATTTATTTTTTTAATAATTTAATTTATGTAAATTTAATATATTAATTTAATTATTAGCCTTCTTATGTATATATAGGTTCTTAGGTATATAGGTTCTTAGGTACTTCAATATTAATATTAAAAGTTAATATTCAATTGATTATTATTCAAAATTAATTAATATACAATATTAATAATTATTATTCAAAATTAATATTAATTCGAATTTCTCTCCCAAGAAATTGAATTCAATTATCCAACTCACCAACAAACTGAAACAAGAATTTAATGTTTTATATTTTTAGAATCTTTTGTTACTCTATCTCCTATCAATAATACTGGACTAAATTTTTTTAATTAACTATAGCAATTATTTTTATAAAGAAATAAAATCTTTTAATTGTATTATTAGAAAAATTGATTCGCTTATATGTATAAAAAAGTTTGTGAAGTTAATGTTTAGCCAGTTATATTTTTGTATCTGTTTTTTCTATTCTAATATCTATTTAATAAATTTTGTATATATTGTTTTATTTTTGTTAAAAGTATACAAACAACATTATTTTTAAATTGTCTAAGCATCTTTTGATCTTTAATTTGAATTTCATTCATTGTTTGACATGTAACTTGTATGCCATTTGATTTATTGTTTGAATTTTTACATTTTTCTTACTATTTTCCTATATTTTAATGATCTTATTTTCTATAATTATTGTTTTTGCGTTCCTTATAAGTATTTTAATGTATTTTAATTAAATGCTAAAATTTACAAATTAAAGTTTAGCTAAATTTAAAATTGGAATGGAGTATATCAGGCTATTAAACACGGGCGATGTTTATCAAAATAAAATTTTAATGACTAGATTTAGTTATGTGGTGGTTTAAAAGATTTTGTAAAAAATTATATGTAGAAAATATTTATGCGTATATATTATATTAAAATAAGTATATATTGAGCAATAACGCTTTTAATAATTCTTATATTAAAACAAATAAGTAGCCTTGTAACGACTATGGATTTTGTCCTAATTTTTATAAATAAGCACATTAGAACTAAAAAATATTGCCCTTCTAAGTTTAAAAATACTGATAAAAACGTTGAAATGAAAGTGTTTAATACATATTAAAGTAATTTAATTATTTATGAAACCAAAGAAATGAACTTGAATTGAATGAAAAACATGGAGAAATATTTATAATGATAAAAGCACAAAATAGAAGGTTAATAATAAAATAGTCAACGATTTTCTAAATAGAAGAATAAGAGAAAATGAAAAAAAGGCTTCCATTGCAAAATTACCTAAAAGAGCTTTAGCTTTGAATGATAAGGTATTCTATAAAAGCCCAGTTGTCGTCCACATGCCTAAGAAGAGAGAGTATTCTGTAAAAAAATTTCAGAGTTATCGAATTTTAACTAAAAAATAACGAAAGCTTACTTTTAGAGTGTCAAAACTCGTTTAAAATAAAATCAACAATTAGTTTATTTTTTAAATTTAATTTTAGTGGATTTAATTTAAGAGTTATTATGTACTATTATATTTTTCAAAAATTAAAAAATGTCTAAACAACAAATCCTATACCTGAATACTTTTCGGTTATCGGTTCATACTCTTCGGTTATCAGCTTTTGTTCATACAAATTAATAGTAATAGGTAGGGCATTCCATAGATTTATTGATCTGTTAAATATCCAGTGTTCTGTTTTGTGATATTCATAGTTATTTTAATTTGATATTCATGCCTACCTGTTAGGACTAGTAGATAGCTCAAAAATTTGAGTAAATGTAGAATTAGTATATACATAACAAAACATTATATTTACAAAACTTAGTCCAATAATATATGAAATTTGTAAACTTATGTAAAATGTGTAGTCGTCATACTTGAGGCATTAGCACGCTTTAAAAATTTAATTCGGGATTAAAAAATTTTATTACGAATTTTGATAAAAAATCAATATGTTGATTTCGGACTAAATTTTCATCATTCTTTTCCCCAGCAGACCAGTAGATATGGATGATAGTTTATCATATTAATGCATGAGAACCACAAATAAATAATAAAAACAAGTATAGAATCTATGCATTTCTAACTAAAAAGTAAACAAGCCATAAAAAAATTTATTTTATATTTTAAAATTATTTTATATTTTAAAATTTTATATTTTAAAAAATACTTTGTAAAAAAGTATATCCATGTATTTATGATATTTATAAATTTTTACTTTGTAAGATTAATATCCTAAACAATATATGTAAATATAAAATGATAATTAGGTTAATCTTTGGCTAATTTCCTAGGACCGGGAGTGTCGTGAAGCGAATTATTCAAATTATATCATCATATAATTTATAAAGACGCTTCATATTTCAAATATAACTAATGAAATCTCGTTAATTTATTTAAATTTAGTGCAGACTAACGACAATTCACAATATATAGTTGAGAATATCTACATTGTTTTTATAATTAACAGATATAATTAATAAATTATAATTTTTACAAAAATTTAAAAATAAGTACTATATAATTATATTAATCAAAAATGCTTTTTTCAGTAAAAGCTGTTCATTAGGCTGTTTCTCAAAAGCTGTTCATTAGGTTTAGCAAGTTATTATAGATGGAGTTGCTTTCTCAATGAAAATTAAAACTAGTAGAAAAAGCTTTAATGATTTAATAAAATTATAGATAATAAACAACACATCTGTTAATAATTTACTTAAAAATAAATTATTTTTTAATTAATTAGATCAATTAGTGATAATATTTCAAAAGTGTGTATGAAAAATTTGAAAGAGAACATTTTTACACTAAATATTTTTACAATAAATATTTCTACATTTTTACAATAAATATTTCTAATATTAAATGGGTCCCAGTTGATAACTATTCTTTCCTTGTCGTTAAAGAGATTTGTATGCGACCTAGTTTGTATTCTAAACCCATAAAGTTTGTAAACATAAATAATATGACGCAGTCAAAAAAAAGTAAAAAAAGAGGAATCTTAGGCATCTTCAGACATTTTTATAAAGAACATAAAAATTTTTATGAAATGAATATAAATAAAAAAAAACTATCAAAAGGTCGAAAAAACACTATTAAGGTCATGACAGACGGACTTTCGATTTTTTAAATAAAATTTAAAAAGAACTAATGAGAAACTTGCTTTGCACTGTAAAAAATATAATAATAATAAATGAATAAATATTATAATATAAGAGAGTGAGTAGAATATGTGGAATTGTATAAGGTAATATTTGATTTCTTTTCTTCGATTTTTTTCTACAATTTCCTATTCCCCTTCATTATTCTGAGCTTTCCAGAATTCCCACAAACGGGAAGTGGCAGCTTACAGGACATAAGAAGATGTCCTGGAATAACATAAAAATAAACTTTAATTGATAAAATTAATAAATTTATTAAATGATAATTTAAAACTATAACTTAGTATTAATATTTAAATTAAATTTAATCAAAATTCAAATTCTATTAACAAGAATTTATTTGGCAACGAGAAAATTTAAATTATTATTTTATTTTATAAAAAATAATTATTTCAATAATTTAGCCTCATAAAGATAATAATAAACATTATAAATTAAATAGGTATTTTATTTAAAAAATCAATAATTTTTATAAAAAGAGTAATTTCGGAAAAGAAGACATTTTTAAAGCAACTAAAAAGAAAACTTGTTACTGCCAACATGATCGGGTAGTGGCCATCAATTCATTAGAAGTCTTATCATAATAAAACTCACAAAATTATATGCAACAGTGATGCAGCGGCG
Source organism: Meloidogyne incognita (assembly GCA_036172945.1). Lineage (NCBI taxonomy): Eukaryota > Metazoa > Nematoda > Chromadorea > Rhabditida > Meloidogynidae > Meloidogyne > Meloidogyne incognita. The sequence goes on from JARQAC010000013.1 coordinate 4,204,553, forward strand.
CTTAATAAAATATTAATATAAATACATCCAAAAATAAAATTTAACATCCTTATCAACCCTTATGCCTTAGGCTATTCTTGTATACTAATGGTAATTTAAATAAAAAATAGAAATAATATAAAAAATATAGACAAAGGACTAAACTATATTAAGATAGAAGAAGAAGATGAAGAAGTTCGTTTTTATTTTATATTTTATGTTTCTTAATAAATTTTTTCTACTAATTTTATTTAATAATAAGAAGCAAATAAGAATTCTAAATTTTTAACAGATTTTTATTTAATTATCTAAAAATACAAGATGCAATAAATTATATTTTTATTATGAAGTTAAATAATTGTGGGAAGATAATTATTATTTTACGTATATATTTTATATATTTTGTTTGAGAAAAATCTGAGGTATTACATTAAATTTGTTTCTCAAACAAGTAAAATCATACTCTATATAAAATCAGCATTTAAAATCAGCTTTATTATTTATAAATATATATAAAATTACATTTTTATAAATATTATCATTATCGAATAAATAGGTATTTTATTAATATTTTTAGTTTTATAATAATTTTAATTTTTTATTAAACATATTTAATTAATATAAAATTTTTATGAAAATGTTATTAAAAATACTGCGATTATTTGATTTCTTAACTTTTTATTTTATTAGATATGTAGTGTTTAAAATTACTCTTATTAATTAGTAAATTTTTATGTAACTTTACATTTGCTCCTTTAGCCAGTTCTCCATCCCCTTAAGTAATCACTAAAATGGTGTGAATATGACATTCACCAGTTCGGGGTGAATGTCATTTTTTGTGAAATTTAATTCAGAGTATGTCACTTATCGCAAATAAATTTAACTTCACCTTGAATTATCTTTCTGAAAAATATTTTTACACATATTATTAAATTTAATTTTAAAAATATACTTTTACAAGTTCTTTTAGTCTCAGCATTTCAAAATAGTAAGTAAGTCCAAAAATAGTCCTGCAGTCCTCAAATATATTGTGGTTGAAAAAATATTTTATATAAATAAACTTGAAAATTTTTAGTTTTTCTTTAAACAAATGAAGATAAATTTAAAATTAAGATCTGAATGTTTTTTTTAATTTTCGATTGTATGAATTTTCGTTATATTTAGCGTTTCTTATAGCCCATTCCCTTCAAGTGCATTTTTTAATATTAATGTATTATGTTATTCAGTGCATTAATATTAATTAAAAGCTATAAAGCAAAATAGTTAATTTATAGTTTAAAAAATGAAGCTTAAATATATTTGCAGCAGATCATTTTAACGATTCATGTGAGCATTTGCATCTGGACATGGGTGATAATGAGTTTGTGGATAATGGTAAAATAGTACTTATATTTACAAGCATTATTTTCTAAAATATATGTTGTAAAATTTGTTTATTGAAAAAGTTATAAAACTTAAGAATTGTGAAATTTAAAAAAATTAAAGAATCATTGGCTTATAATGGGTTAAATTAACTAAAGTTAACTAAATTTAAACACTTGTTTTTCTTTTGTTTAGGTCTATCGTCCATTTTCTATTCTAATGAAATATCTTTAATTATCTAAATTATTTGTTTGAATTAACGGTAATAGTTTTTTATTCATTTCTTTCTTTGAAAAAATAAATCATATTATTAAAAATAAATCATATTTTAAGTTTTAAGTTAGTCAGAATTGATAAAAGAAATTTAATTTATTTGAAAAAATTTTAAAAACTTTGAATGTGCAAAAGATTCCATTGCGAAGAACCGTTATCTCTCAAATACATGTTAAAATAAATTGTTAATTGATGATATACTTGAAAAATATACGATAAATGTTTTATAAATAATTTTTATGAACTTTATACATTTTAAAACTATTTTTATAAGCTTTTTACTATGCTTTCTTTAATTAAATGATTAAAATTATTTCAATTAAGAGCAAAAATTAATTAGTTATAATTAGAGGTGGACGAGACTGTTGTCGGTAGACGAAAATATGAACCATCAAAGAAAGATGTGAAAAAAAAGATGTGAAAAATCATTTCCATTCTACTTGATATTTGAATAATTTTCCAATAATAAACAATAGTCTCTTTCACATAGATTTAATATTTTATTTATTTAATACCAAATAAAATAGTTCATAAATATATAGAATTTGCTTTTTTATTATAATAACAATAAGATTTTTTCGTTTTTATGGTTTGAAATCATTTTTGGAAATTTAAACAATTTTTAATTTTATTTGTTTCTCAAAGGTTGATTTTGCTCTGTGTGAATATCGTTGTCGTGTCTCCATAAAAATTCACGTAATAAATTTAATAAGTACATCAAATAAATTAATAATTTTATTTTCAGAATAATATATTTAGAAGAAAAATTCTTCAATATAATAAATTTTGTGTAAAAAATTAAAATTGTTTATAAATTAAAATCTTAATACAAATATAGTATTAAAAAAATGTGATCATTTAATAAAATTTTTCACGTGGACTTAAGTTTAGTTCTAAAATATCTTCAAATAAACAATTTATTTCCCCTTGACGATTTACAGTGCATTTTTCCTCTTTGGCTGTTATTGTCGTTAGACTTTCTACGGTTTTAATCTAAGAAAAGACTATAATTGTTACAATAATTTCATTACCCTTTCCTCATTTTCTTTTCCATATTTCTCCAACTTGATTAGACAATTATCGTGTGTTAATTAATATACCACCTAGAATGTATGTGCCCTACATGAATTCACTTTTTTCACATTTGGGTTTTACTTGGACTAGCATTAATATCACGAATTTTCTATTTTCATAATGCAATAAATTATATAATGCAATAAATTTCAAGCAAATTTTAGCAAGATTGCTAATAAGGTATGATATTTCATTGTTAAATAAATTTAAAAAGCCTTTCACATGGTTAAATTATTTTGTTTTTAATATTTATCTGATAAATTTTTGAATATATCATTTCATACATACTATTTTTAAATCAACACCAATTTAGGTTTATATTTTTAAATTTTTTTACTTATAACCCCAATAAAAATAATATTTTTATTAATATGACTTATTTAATTTTTGAAATAAAGTCATTTATTATACCGTATTTGCTCTAATAATTCCCCAGTCTCTAATAGTTCCCCAGGCTCTATTAATTCCCCACCCCACGGATGGGTTGAAACAATAATCCCCCTCTTTCTACCCCACTCTATTAATTCCCCAGTCTCTATTAATTCCCCACTCTAGAGATGGGTTGAAACAATAATCCCCCTGGGGGATTACTAGAGCAAATACGGTATTTTATATTTTCAATAGTCTGAAACACTTTGTTTATTTAAATCAAAGCCAATCAACTCATCGAGGGTAAGAGTATAAGCAGGCTGTTTTTGTCGTGTTAATTCTGGTAATTAATTTTAGAATATACTGATTAGATAAAATTTTGCTACTTTTTGGAACCATTTAGTTGTCTCACTAGTCCACAAAATTACCGTTCTACATTTGAGTATAAAAAACATTGTATCTTCGATTGTATCTCACTAATTATCTTTAATCATTAACAAATACTCTAGCATGATTAAATAATATGCATACAAATATTATTCGTCGCTAAAACGAATTCACTTGGGTTATAGATTATATTTTAAATATTTTAATTTTTTCGCATTTTATCCAATGGGTATTGATTATTATATATATTATTATATTACTATATATAGATTATATATGGGATTGAGAATGCATCTTTTCTAAATTGACTATCATGTGTTAATTCATTAATGGCTTAATTAGTTTTTCATTTTAATAATAACAATACGCTTTTAAAACTCTTATTTGCTTTTAGAAAATAATATTAAATTAATTTCATAAAGTTGAAAGAACTTATACTCTAATGTGTGAGCAAATCCAGTAGCCCTATTGGAGCAAAAGGTATATGGTATTTGTTGTACAATTAGTCTCTCATCAATTAAATCAATCTTACTTATGCTATTTGAATTTTTTACTTATTATAATTAAGACATTTTTTTCAAATCAAAGTGGAATATTTTTCTATATTTAATCAATTTTTCCTTTTCCAGCTTTTATTAGTTTTTACTTTACTGTATTTTTAAATGTCTAGTATGAACCAGGTGACAAAGAGGCTAAATTTGAAAGGAAAAGCATTCCGTCAATAAAATAAATTGTGTAAATTAATATAAGAATATTTCTTTCACAAATTCTTCACAATCAAAATATTGTGAAGAACTTGTAAATATAGCGATTGTAAATATAGACTTGTGAATATAGACGCCCAATTAAAACATAAATTTTTGAACAATAACAGTAAATAGAATTTTAATTTTACCAGTACATATTTATAAATTTGAACATTTATTACTCTGGTTTAGGATTGCAATATAGTTAAAATAAAATTAAAAATAAATTAATTCTTTGTGGTTCAGTGGAAGTGTGCTTGATTTTGAAGAACTCTTCCCATGGCCATAATATTTTATTTTAAAGAATTTTTCAAATTTGTCATTTTGTCGGTGACATTCTGTCCCTTTTGAAAAATTGACATTTTGACATGTGGCAATTAGCTCAATTTATTACATCTAGCCGTGTTATTATTAATTTTGCGGAATGAATACGTTTTTATTAATATTTTTATTAAAGGATAAAATCTTTTTATTTATTTTTTTATTCGATTTTCATTGATTTTATGATGCTTTATTTCTAATTAATACTTGTCTAACGATTAGTACATATGATGAAGATGAACAAAAATCTTTCTAATAAAAAATCGATTGAATATTTAGTAAAATTTATGGTAGTTGTGCAAATCAATTAAAAATTTGTTGATGTAAATTAAATTTGTTTTAGAAAAATTTTATAGATTAAAATATTAACTGAATAAATCCAAATTAATTTTGTATATATATTTTTTTAGTACCAGACAATGAATAATGTAGTTTTGTTTATTTCTCAAACATTAGGGAGCGATCTTTTTTTTGTTGGGAAAATGGAAGAGAAAATTGTCCTATCCCCCTTTTTTAGTTGAACTGGTAAAATTGTGATTTTTAGTCGAACTTTTCTTTACTCCTTTTTTTCACATTTAGATAGAGAATAGATAATGGTTGTATTTTCTTTATAAGAGTTTGAATTATAAAAAAATATATTGATCAGAATTTTGGAGTGTTAATTTTTAGATTTATAAAAATCCAATTATAGAAATTAATTTGATAGGATAGTTAAAAATACTTGTGTTGTTTTTTATTGATTTGATTGAAGTGTTGTGAATATTTTATATATCTATATACTTTTATATTTATGTAGGTTATTTAAGACCGAAGCCCTAAATCTTCCCTCGCTATATAATTTATTGATAACGTGCAATTTTTAAAATAATTTATTGTTTAATTCTTGACTATCTTCTCTCATGCGTTCAGTCAGAAAGTCTCGAAAAATGTATTTTCGATTTCTTAAAACTTTTTTAAAAATACGCGTAAAATGCTATTTAAATTCTTTAAAGTTTGATAGTAAATTTATGTTTCTTTTCAATTGTAATTGTACACAAAATCTTATATCAAAAAATTAACATCTATATTCTTTTAAAATGTATTAAAATAATATTTTTACCAATGCTAATTTTATAATATTTTTTGTCATATTTTACTTAAAATAATATACAGGGTGCGGCAAATTTTGCGCCACTTTTATTTTTGCCATAACTTTCTTCAAAGTCAATGAAAATAGTAATTCTTTTTTTATTTTATTCCCAATACTCTAAGCAAATTTTTGGTACCAAATAATAGAAATTTGGTTCAAAGATAAAATAGATATTTCAGTCTGAAGATCGAATCGCATCAAAAAATATTTTTATGTCAAATTTTACTTTACCCTAACTTCGCTCAAAGTAATCCAATCTTAATAATTTTGATACCAATCTACTCGTCTCGATGAGGAGCATCGAAATAGTCTATAATTAGATTTTTGAAAATTTCACCAACAAAAGTGAAATTTAACTTCTAGTCCAAATCTATCATTCAAAGACCCATATCTCAGCCCAAGAACAAGATAATTGCTTTGTTTTGACGTCATTCGAATCAGCTTAAAGAGATTATTCGAATGATATAAACTTCCCCCATATCAAACACATAGCCTTTAAATCAGACGACTTTTGGTCCAAAAAATTTTTCCTAAATTTTAAGAAAAAATAATCAAATTAATTTACAAAATATCGAGAATATTTTGGTACCAAAAATTTGCTTAGAGTGTTGGGTATAAAATAAAAAAAGAATTAGCAATTTTCATTGACTTTGAAGAAAGTTATGGCAAAAATAAAAGTGGCGCAAAATTTGCCGCACCCTGTATTATTTATTTTTTGATTAAATAAAAATGTTTAGTCTCTCAAAGAACATATCTTTTCGTATCTTGTTTTTACCAACTGTTTTTCATAAAAAATGTTTTAACTTTTCCTTTGCACACATGATTTAAAATATTATAGCTATTGTTCTATTAAAATTAAAAAATTATTAACATAAACCATATCAAGCAAAATGAACGCATTTGTGGTGTGTGGTAAATGTGTGGTATTAAAAAATTATTAATTCTAATTCTTATACTTATATTTTATAATTTTATAAGTCACTAATAGTATAATATTAATTTAAATTAATATAATGATTTTATAAAAGAATTAGGTTTTTAAAGCCAAAACTTACACGCACATCGCAGCGATCGAAGTTTAACGAAGCGTGGCACCACGTTGTACAAATTGAACAAGACCCGTCAAAAAACTTTAACATCTAACAAAATTATTCATAAATACAATGTTTATATTAAAATTTAATAAAAAGCTGAAATTGTTAACATATTTCAAATAAAATTTTAGAAAAAACATATTCCTGGATAATTGGACAAGAGTGCTTTACTACGCAGATTTTCAGTAATTCTAACTAATATATTATAAATTATAATTAATCTGAACTATAAATACTATAATGCAGTTTATAAGACTAATAATGTTTTTCATAACACGTTATTATAAATATAGTATATTTTTTAATTAAATATATAGATATAAAATATAATATAATTACAAAATTTTTTTTGTATTTATTCGAATTACATTTATTTTTCCTTCACAATTTCAAAATTGAAAATTTTGTTTTTCTTAAATGCAAAAAATTGGGTTTTAAAATTTTTTCATTATGACGAATGAAATAACAATAATATTTTAATACTATATAATTATTTTTAAGTGACAAATAATTATATCAAAATAATGAGATAACATGATACCACGATAAGTTATTACTAAAGTTTCATTGAATCGTTCATAAAAATCTTTATAATATGAGATTACATTTCTTATATGGGTATTTTTGAATCAGCTTTATTTATTAAAAAATTAGAACAAAAATAAACATAATTCTAGTATTATTTAAATTCAATGGGTATTAAAGTTGAGAAAATTGTAGTTGATAAAATTACAAACTTGGGTTATTTTTAATAGCTTACTATATATATATTTAATATATATTAAACTATATATATTAAATATTCTGGAAAGTGCTTTTTTGTTAATAATTTAAATGAAGAAACTGAAAATAATTTAGAAAGGAACATTTTAATAAAAATAAAAGATAACTTAACGTAAAATATAGGTCATTTATCATTTTTTAAAAATATTTATCAATTTTAAGCTTCTTAAATAATTTATTAATCATTTAAAATATTTTAATTTTAATTTATCATAAAAAATTTATTTCAGTATTGAAATCTATTTATATAATTTAAAATTTCTTTAAAAAATAAATTTTCAGTTATTTTAACAATTTCAATGTATTTCATTAATATCAATGACAAACGTACAAATTAAAGAATATATATTAAAAATACATAATAGTTCATGAAACACTGCTAAATAGGTGCAACTACTTAAGTAATTGTTATATACAACTTGGCGAAAAATAACTATTTTTGTGGAAAAATATATGTATAAATTAAAATTTTAAATTAAATATGAAAATCAATGATAGAAAATTATACTTTTTCACAAGAACAAAAAAGATAAATAAACAATTAATGTATGCATTTATAACGTTATAATGACAAGATATTTATAACTTATAAATAAATAAGTTATGAATATTGAATGATATAAAATAAATTATATAAAATTGTTATGGAATTAAAAAAAGATGGAAGGGGTTAACCAAACTATTATTTATTTTAAAGTAAACACATTATTTTGGAAGAAACGTTATGAAGCAAAAATAAAAACCATGCTAAGAATTATTTGTGATGAAGATGACGAATTCCATTATGTATTTTGTGTTTATTTGTATAAAAAATTGCGTAAATTGTTTGTAAACAAAAAAAGGTATCAAATAACTCATTATTTAATCATATTTAATTAAACATATTTATTGAAGGTATTATATGTATAATAAGTCCAGGGTTATTTGGCCATTATGGATCATTTATATTTTATCAATTATTATCCAATATAATAGAAAAATAAAATTTATAAAGAAAAATAATTATCAAAATAATTTCATAAAAGATTATATTTGGGGTTTTAAAAATATAGGAAAAACAAATTATTTATTCAAATGATTATGGATATTTTTAGAGTTTGCACTATATTTTAAATCAATTTTAAATAAAACTAGAATCTAAATAAAATATACAATTCAAAGAATTTTAAATAAAACTTGAATTAAGACAAATTAATTGATGAAAAATTAATGTTATTAGATATATCATAATTTCAATTAATATTTTGTATTCAAGTATTAGTAAAGTTCAGCAAAAAAAGCAATCAGAAACAAAAAATATCTTATTAAAAAATACATTAAGAATAATTGATAGCATTTTAAAATATTAACAAGATATTTGATGAAATATTCAATAATACGTCTATTCTTATAGACTTATTAATATGCATTCCTAATTAAAATAATTATAATTATTTATTTAATCAAAATTGATTTCTATTATATTTTATGTGTAGAAAATAATTTATAAGAAATTAAAATACTTTTATAAGTCAAATTCATTTAAATTCTTATTATTAATTATAAGTAATAGGTTTGATCCTATAATAAGAATAGAAGCTAATAGGAAAATTATCTGCCGCATTTTCTGCTGCATAAAAATGCGAAAAATATACTTGTCTAAATATGGAAAAATTCTTAGTAATTTTTATTAAAAGTTTAATAAATATAATACTCCAGCAAACATCCGGCAGATATTTGGTAACTGACGAATAGAAGATAAGGTTTAAACAATTCAATTAATATTAATTAAATTAGTATTTAGAAAGTAAAATTATTAAAAATAGCTTAACATTTTCTTTTTTAGAGACGGCCATTAAATTTTCTGATCAAATAGATTGCTTGTTTTCTATATAGTTCAAATTCATAAATTATTTTTTTGAATAAACTAAACATTTTATCAAATTCGAGGATTATGGAGGAAGATAAGTGTTGGGTCATTAAATATGAGCTATCATTAAACAGGAAGTTTCCTTTATATTGAAAATTTAACGATATGTATGTGAAATAATATTGCCTTAATCAAATCATAAAATTAATTTAGAAATTCAATATGAAAATTCTAAAGGAATTTCTCCTGAAGCCGCGGTCCGAATTGCCTACATTCGGGTAATTTTTCTTTTAAGTCTTTCTACTTAATTAATTGCATAAATATATCAGTGTTCTGTAAACTATCATGTATAAAAGTTTTTATAAAGTTTTTTCATTTACAAAAGTTCATTTCAAGCAAGTCTTTCAAATATATAATATGTAAAAATTTTAAGATAATTTTTTGGTAAGGCTGATAAATTTTATTTAATAACAGACATGGTTCGGCTTTAAATTACAAAAACATTTCAAAATTCTAGTATACATTATTTCATAAAAAATACTAAATTAAAAAAATTTAGGTGAATGGAAATTTTTTTCGCCCTAGAATTTTAATGTAATCTATTAGTATGAAAACGATATAAACGATAGATTATTTGAATTAGTATTCCATTGGAATTGAATCTTGGCACAATGTTTTCAATTCTATTATAGGATTTTAATCTATTACCTTTAATAATTTTTAATAGCATTGCCTTAATTTTTTTAATTTTTCAAACAAAATGTGCATTATAACCATTAATTTATTAATAAATTGAAGATTTTGACATAAATATCAATTATGTTTCGAAGGTGTCATAGTAAAAATTTGATTGTCGTCATTGAAAATATAAGAAATTTAAAAATTTAATTGTAAAAAAGAAGATAGAGCATAATATTTATTATTTAGAAATAGAATTACTAAAAATTAAAATGAATGTGAACTTTTCTTTTCAACAGGTTCTCAATCCATTTAAATTATTAAAAAAATTTAAATCCATTTAAATTATTAAAATTTTAGCAATACAAATAATAGACGATTATAATTTTAAACCAATTATAATATGTTAAAAACTTGATATAAAATTTGATAAGTGGAAAAGTTGATAGAAATAAAAAGATGATAGCTTCCTTGATAAGATGCTAACCTTTCCGGATTTTGATCTTTCGCAAAATACAAATAGAAGAAAATTATTTAAAGAGTAAACTATTAAGCTGTAATAAAATTTAATCACAATTAAAGTTAAGCTGACTTTATTAAAATAATTGATGTGAAGAACAAAGAGAGAATACTATAGGTGTAAACACAGAGAAAAATCAAAATTAGACTTTAGTAAAATAAAAAAAAATGTTAACGAGTCTGTAAAAATGAGGATCACCATCAATTATTTACAGATAATAATCAAACTAGTCCACACAAAAATTGAAACTCTAAACAAATTTAGACTCAGTTAACTGAAAAAACGGAAACAGTTATCTAAAATTAAACTGTTGCAATACGCTTAGAATATTGGACAAAATTAGACCAATTTTTAGCTGCTAAGAATAACGACAAAAGTTTATTCACTTAGATATTTTATGTTTTTGTATGTATTTTTTTTAATTTTAATAAAAAGGAATGAATTTATAAAAATAATAAATTACAAAAGATTCAATAAAAGAAATGAATTTACTTTTATTGTATAAAAAAATTTATTTAAAAAGATTAACTTTTAAAATTCTATATTTTAAAAAATAATTTGTAACCAGGTATCTATGTATTTATGACAATTATAAATTATTACTTTGTAAGATTGATATCGTTACCAATATATGTAAATATTAAATGATAATTAGGTTAATCTTTGCCTAATTTCCTCGGCCGGGGAGTGTCGTGAAGCGAATTATACAAATTATTTCATCATATAATTTTTAAAGACGCTTCATAATTCAAATATAACTAATTTAATCTCGTTAATTTATTTAAATTTTGTACAGACTACGACCATGCACAATATATAGTTGAGAATATCTAATTTGTTTCTATATTATTAACAGATATAATTAATAAATTATAATTTTTACAAAACATTAAAATCAAGTACTATATAATTATATCAATCAAAAATGCATTTACCAGTAAAATTAAAAATAATGGGATGAAATATATGATATTAAACTTAAGTAGAACTTACTCAATGTCAGTAGTCAATCAAAATGAAGCATACTTATTTTCAAAGTTTGAAGTGGGTTTGCAGGATAATTGGCAAAAAATGGCAAAGATTTTGTTAAAATATTTAAGATTGATTATACTATCTAATAAAAATTTTTAAATATTCATTATGCTCGCCTGATCTGAATGCTGATCGTCCGTTACGCAGAGTAATTATAGACGATGTTAAAATATAGATGAGGTTGAACAGTGGCACTTTTTTACAAAATTTTTCAATTTTTATAAATGAAATTATATTATTAAATATGTATATTATTCTTATATTAGTAAATATTTTAAATCTTAATTCTACTAACTTATTTACAATAAATTCTGATTTATTCTTTTATTTATAGTTTTATTCTGAGTTTAGCTTCGGCAATAAAGAATTTATTTTTCAAGGAGGAGGTAAAAATAATAATAAATGAAAATGTAAATTTTATTCGAAATAATGAAGGTTATAAAATTATTTTTATGAAATATCTAAATAAACCACAATTTTTAATTATTCATTAAAAAATTGAAATTAATTAATATTATATATTTTTTGAGAATATAACTAAATATTCGTTTTTACAAAATGCTTTTCCTTTGGAATCGAGAGAATAAACCTGAGCTCCGTGATTATTATTTAAAAAATTAAAACTATGAAAAAATTCTAATAATAGAAATAATTGATTATATCTTTAATATATGATATATCTTCAATTTTTCAAATTACTCCATAGGTGATGGCAAAATCCACCAAGGACCAACTTAAAATTTTTAGCGGAATTTAAGTGGCAAAAATACAAATTATACAGGTAATAAAAATAATTATTTTAATCTTCTAAAAAATAGAAACATCAAGCAAGAATAAATAAAATAAGAACATTAAAAGTTAGATTCCTTAATAAAAAATGCATTAGCGGGGTTATGCTAAAAGCCTTACTTATCCAATATTAAATCTTCTTTATTTTTATTCTTTTTTATCTTTTAAAATACACTTTATTAAAAAATGGTTTTAAAGTTTGTTGATTAGATTAAAAAAAAAGCTTTAAAAATGAAAAAAAGGGTTCAAAACTTTTATTTAACATTTGATTTTAGTTCAAAATAAAATGATTAATCATAATAATTTATAATTTAAATGAAAAATATAAATGAAAACTCTCCATCAGTTCAACTTAAAATAAGCATAAATGTTAAATGAAAAAATCAAATACAATTTTAAATATAACATTTTAGGTAATTTTGAAAGAAATTAATAAATAAAACTTAATAAAACCAAACAAAAAGCAAATATATTAAAAAAATACGCCGAATTATAGAGCGTGTAATACTATGCAAGTAATAATTGTAATATATTTGTTTATAAACTATTTTTACTATATACTAGTGATGTTCGGGTATCCCGATCCCGACTCCCGACTCGGGAAAATTTCCCGAGTTTTTGGCCTCCCGATCCCGAGCCCGACTCCCGATAGCAATTCCCGACTAAGTCGGGAAATTTTTACACCCCTAAGAATGGCTTTTTCTGATAAAATTTTATTTTTGAAAGGAAAAAATAAAGGGAAAAAATAAAAAAGGGAAAGGGAAAATAAAATATTTAAATTTTTTCCTAGACAACTATTGTTGAGATGTAGTTGAGTGGTTAGGTTGAGTGACTTCACTCACTGTGATATTTTCATGGGGCTTGGTTCGAATCCAGTTTTGGGATACGTGAGGTAAATAATTTTTCCTTCCGAAAATAAATGTTTTTTAACTTTGATTTAAATTTTAAAATTGCAAATTTATTTTTTTAATATTAGTAAAAGTGAAAAAATGTAAAAAAATAATTTAGTAATGAATTCTCAAAAGTTTTCTCCTGCGGCGCAGAAAATAAAGAATATCTGGGTTCTTAGCCTTCTAAAATTCTCAAAATTCGCTTGCGGCGCTTAGGGAGGAATATTTGACTTCTTTGTCTTACAAATTTAATTTTCCAATTTTCCAAAATTTCCGCTTGCCTTCGGCGGTAAATAATGATCTGGTTCTTAGCCTTCCACCACTGAAATCGACCCTGGTTATGCCCTTGCGACCAGGGCTGGGCGAAATAAAAATATTTTTTATTTCGAATCGAAACGAAATAAAAAAATTTCTATTTCGTTTCGGAGCGAAACGAAACGAAATGAACTTGTTTCGGCCGAAACGAAACGAAATAAACGAAATAAAATAAAAATTAAAAAATATTTATTTTTCAGTTCGTAAAAGCTTTTAATCGATATTTAAATGATAAATATGAACCCCAAGAGCTAGATTTAGACAAAGACATCACAGGACCAAGAGAGGATCGTCAAAATCTACAGATATCCACCTTAATCCCTTTAAATCGACAGATATTCCTCCGATATCCTATTAAAATATATAGCAACCTTAATCACCACTATAGCACGTTCAATCCACTCTATATCCTCCAAAACACCGATATTCACTTAATCCATCCAAATCCAAATATTACACAGATCCTCCAATATCCCCTTAATCTCGCCAAATCCCGCTCAATCTCACTAATCAATCCATATCTCTTTTAATCACCCATACAAACGAATAAAAATTTTGGTCGTAGGTCTAGCTGAACACTGACGGATGACCGAACACAAATACAACTCCAACGTATTCGAATCTGGCAAAACTGTGACAGATTTCTTCCTTTTTAGCGCCGCAGGCGCAAGATTTTTTGAATTTTATAGCTCAAGAAGCCAGATTTCTTCTATATTTTGCACCGCAGGCGCAAATTTTGAGAATTCTGGATATCCTTAAGACAGATTTCTTCCCTTTTTAGCGCCGCAGGCGAAAATTTTGGAAATTTTGGAAGGCCAAGCAACGGATTTCTTCCATTTTCAAAATTTTGGAGGTCAAGAAGCCAGATTTCTTACAATTTCAGCTAAAACTTGTAAAAATTTTTGCAAAAATTTCCGTCGTTAGGGGTGTATTTTTATTTCGTTTCGTCCGAGAATTTATTTTATTTCGCTCCGAAACGAAACGAAATAAATTTTTTTTTGTTTCGTTCCGAAACGAAACGAAAGGGAAAAAGGGCACGAAATAGCGAAACGAAACGAAATTTCGCCCAGCCCTGCTTGCGACTGCCTAGACTGATGATACCATCAAGAGCCAGGAGGCTAGAGCCCCCTCCCTCCAGCCACGAAATTGGGGAAAGGGGAAGGGGAAAAATATTGAGATCGAAAAAGTGAATTTTTTTCCTAAGACCTTCCAGATTCTCAAAAATTTAGCCTGCAGCGTTGAAAATGGAAGAAATTTGACCACTTGGCGGTCAAAAATTCTCGAAATTTTCGCCTGCGGCGCTAATAAGGAAGATCTCTGGCTTCTTGACCTTCCAAAATTCTCATAATTTTCGCATGCGGTGCAAAAAACAAAATTTTTGGCAAGGACGGCGCCAAAATTTTTTTATTGTAAATTCCCGACTCCCGATCCCGACTCCCGAGGTCATTTCCCGACCCGACTCCCGTTTCCCGATTCCCGGGTTTTTTCTTCTCCCGAACATCACTACTATATACCAAAATCCTCTATTTTATATTTTTTATTTCTTATGATATAGTAGTATATTCTTATTTTTGACAAAATTGGTGCTACGGAAGAGGCTCAAATTCAAAAATAATTTTTCTGTGTCGGGCCAAATCATTCCAGTTTTCGGTCAAATATTCATGCTGCTGACAGAAATCGACACATGGAAATTTATTTTAGCGACTGTTTTATTTTCGAACGATTAAAAAGAAATTTATCAATTTAATTATGTGATTTTCTAATTATTATTATTTACATTATTATTTTCATTTCATTATTTATATTTTAATATTATTATTATCTTCTTCATTTTCCAAAATTAATATTCTGATTCGTTAAATTTGTAATGATTTATATTGTTCGTTGACAACAAGAAATTATATCTACATATTATTATGAATTATAAGTATATAATAGAGTTACTCTAAGCGTTAACAACATAATATTCGCTAATCTTGTCTAATACATTATCAAATGCAAAAATATAATTCTTTAGTTTGTCTTTGGACAATGAAATAATTTTTAACTGACGTATGAACTATGTTTTGGTCTTTAATTATTTCTGTAAAAATTCTTCCATTAAAATATTTTTAAAATATATATTTTGTTAATTTAAAATAATGATGAATTTTTTATATTTTTTTGCTTAAAATATTATAAGTTAAGGAAAAAGTTTCTCGGCCCTTCTGGCCGTGTATATTCTTTTGTATTTTAAATTATAATAAAGAAAATTTGGCAATTTAATTTGTATGGCCATAATAGGCTAAAGAGATGGGCAAATGTTTATCGTCATCTGGCGATCTTTTTTCTGAATGGAAAATTTTTTCAAAAAAGCTAGCGGGGTATGTCGTGCTTTTGTCTTTCGAAAATCAACATATTTATTTAGACTCAATAATATTTTCTACATACTCGATGATGTTAAAATAATTGATATACATATAGTGGTAATAATAATTGTAAAATAATTTATCAAATAACAAATGTTCAATATATTTGTTTAATTTTTGTCCTTCGAGCTCTAAAATTTATAAGTCGGTTTTTAATCAGGTCAAAGAATATGAAATTGCTAATTTAAAATAGAAATATTTTAATTTGAAAATTTTATTTTTTATAATTATTATATTTATAAAAATTATTATAATTTGATTGATCGTATTTTATACACATTATAATTGCTTAATTGAAATTGTTTTTAGCAATTGTTGTAAATATCACATTCATTATCTTGTACAATTAAATTTGAAATTAATGTTAGAAATAAATTACAAAAAATGTAGAAAAATTTTTATTTATTATTTTTACTTTAAACTATTTGATTTTTTTGCTTAGTTGAATTTTTATTTTGCTTTTCATGCTTTGATTTGGTGTATGCGAGTGTTCTATGTGCAGCACAAAATTACTTTGTCAGTGTTAGTTGACTTTTTTATTGTGTTTAAAAAAATACCATATTAAAACAATAATTTATTTGTATGTTATATACATATTATTGTTTTTTTATTATTAATATTATTGTATGTTTTAATTATGTCAAGAAGAAATAAATGAATCATCTGTTTGTTTGATTTGTTCTGTTTCTTTTTGACAAATTCTTACACAGATTATACAGGATTAAATAAATATAATCATTACAATATAATTTATTAATATTATAATTTATTTATGTAAATTATTATATCCAACTCATTTAAATTATTCTCTTTATTTCTATAAATTTGAAAAACAACTTCCGAGCTTTATATATTTCAGGCAAAAAATAATTTAATTATTCATATAATACGGCTAAAAATTCGACTTAAAAATTAAATTAATATTAATTGAATTAATGATTATTGTAATAAATTGCGTTATATAATGATTAAAGTTATTTTAAATATAGGATAAAAGCAAAATAATAAGAAAATTATTAGCCAATTTGAGACAGAATATGATCTTTAGAAATAAATGATAATATTAAACTTCAATAAAAATTCATAAATATAAAAGAAAATACTTATTGTTTATATGCTTATTTAATTATCTATTAAAATATTTTTTAATAATATTTCTTTTTTATAAGTTTATTTTTAAAGATTTAATAATTAAATTTAATTTAGGATAATAAATATTTCCAAATATTAGCTTATAATTTACATAAAATAAATTGAGGCCAAAAAGAAAAAATTTTAATGATAAAAAATTTTTTTAATAAATCAAGTTCTAAGAGTCTAGAAAATCCTAACAAAAATAAATACGCACCATTGGAAGCAATAAATGTTAAAGTTTGTAATGAGCAGGAGGATATCAATTATTTTAACATCATCGAGTATGTAGAAAATATTATTGAGTCTAAATAAATATGTTGATTTTCGAAAGACAAAAGCACGACATACCCCGCTAGCTTTTTTGAAAAAATTTTCCATTCAGAAAAAAGATCGCCAGATGACGATAAACATTTGCCCATCTCTTTAGCCTATTATGGCCATACAAATTAAATTGCCAAATTTTCTTTATTATAATTTAAAATACAAAAGAATATACACGGCCAGAAGGGCCGAGAAACTTTTTCCTTAACTTATAATATTTTAAGCAAAAAAATATAAAAAATTCATCATTATTTTAAATTAACAAAATATATATTTTAAAAATATTTTAATGGAAGAATTTTTACAGAAATAATTAAAGACCAAAACATAGTTCATACGTCAGTTAAAAATTATTTCATTGTCCAAAGACAAACTAAAGAATTATATTTTTGCATTTGATAATGTATTAGACAAGATTAGCGAATATTATGTTGTTAACGCTTAGAGTAACTCTATTATATACTTATAATTCATAATAATATGTAGATATAATTTCTTGTTGTCAACGAACAATATAAATCATTACAAATTTAACGAATCAGAATATTAATTTTGGAAAATGAAGAAGATAATAATAATATTAAAATATAAATAATGAAATGAAAATAATAATGTAAATAATAATAATTAGAGTTTACAAGTTTTATGAAAATTATATATATTTGCTGGCCGAATCAACTATTATTGTTAGTTACAAAACTTGCCTGTATTTTAACCAAGTATTATACATTTTTAAATGATAATAAGTCTTATTTTTAAGTAGAGTAGGTCGAGGTCGAGGCCTCGCCGAGGCCGAGGCCGAGTTCCTCGGCCATTTTCAAACCTCGACCTCGATTTTGCTGACCTCGGGCCTCGGAACCTCGGTCTCGGTCCTCGCCCAAAACCTCGGCGAGGACCGAGGCTAAATATACACCCCTAAAGATTGATTTTTTTAGCAAAAATAGAAGAATTTTGGCCCATTTTCCTTCAAAAAATTCTCAGAATTTTGTTTGCGGCGCTAAAAAAGGAGGAATTTAAGCTTATTGGCCTTCTAAAATTCTCAAAATTTTCGCCTGCGGCGCTGAAATGAGAAATTGTCTCATATTAAGGTTGATCCAGAAAAATGGGCCGGCTCCGTTCCAGCTTTAGGTATATAGCAGAGAACGAGACGTCCCGATTTCAGAAAATAGGAAACTCACGACGTTTTTCTGGGTCGGGATCCAGATTTACCGAAATCGGAAATTAAAATTTCATCGGGAATTCCCGTTCTCGATTCCCGAAATTTTTTTGAAAAATCAAGAATTTTTAACACTATATCTGGTGAATTGGGCTTCCAAAATTCTAAATATTTTCGCCTGCGGCGCAAAAAAGCAGGAAATCTTGTGTATGGTCCTCCAAAATTTTCAAAAGGAAGAAGTACTAACTTTGATATTCTGTGGGCTGGGTTCAATCCATGATTCGAAAATAAGATTTTTTGATATTTTTTCATCCAAAAATATAAATTTTTAACCTTGATTTTGATTTTAGCTGTGTAACTTTATTTTTTCAAAATTTTAAACTTGAAAAAACTTTAAAACTTTTAATTTGGTCATGAATTTCACAAAATTTTCGCCTGCGGCTCAGAAAATTGAATTGTTCTGGCTTCATGACCATCTAACCTTCAAAAAAAATTTTTGCCTCTGGGTCTAACACTTGAATTTTTCAATTTAGGCCTTCCGGAATGCTTAAAATTTTCGCCTGCGGCGCGGAAATTGATAAAATTAGGTAAATTTATTTAAATTTTGAAGTTATATAAAAATTGTTAAAAACCTCGGTTATCCTCGAACCTCGACCTCGGACCTCGGCCAAAATTTGCCCCTCGACCTCGATCTCGGCTTTTCTAGCCTCGGTGATCCTCGGTCTCGGTTTTTTCAAAAAACCTCGACCTCGACCTACTCTATTTTTAAGCATATCTAATACTTTTTATTCTTATGATAAAAAGCTATGATAATTTAATTGTTTTGTCCGTTCATTTCAAATAATTAAAAACAATCTGAAGCTAATTTTTCTAACGATATCATTGTAACAGTTTCATTTGTGGCGTTTAATGAGTTAGTAAAAATTCTATATTAAAAAACTAATTTAAAATTGTTATTTTTAATATAAAATTTTTTTCAGATAATTTAATTAAAGAATGACGATATCTTCCAAATGAATGCAGTTTTAATTTAAATTGGCAAATACAAACAAAAATGATTAAGTTTAGCCATTTCATTCTGGAAAATCTCTCCTGTATGCAATTTTAAATATTTCAGAAAACTTTTAATTAAAATGATCATTAACAAATATATATTTTTTAAAATGAGTCATTAAAGAGGGTGTGGTGATCTGGAACCACATTAATTATAGCCATACTCCTTATTGTTAAATTTATTTTAAAGATTTATCGCGCTTTACACCCTACGCCCTCATAAATCCCATTAAAAGAATTAACCCAATTTCAAAATACATTAAACTCAGTGGTGGCATTTAATGCATAATAATTCGGCGTATAATTTATATTGAATAAACATGTTAAATATTATAGAAATTAATAAAGATTATTAATAATTATTTTTTAAATTTAAAATAAAACCTTATAAATTAATGAAGCACTGTTAAAGTTATTGGCTTGTGTATGACATTTTGGATCAAAAAATTTCGATAAATTTACCATCAGTCCAGCCTTTGGCTGAGGGTTAAAACTAATTTTCTCGTTTCAATGAAATATTATTTTATATTTTAAATAGATTATAAAATTTATACTTTTTATATTAACTCAAAAATTTGAAACTGTTTATTATGTTATCTCCGACATTTAGTTTATTTCCGTATTTAGTTTATTTCCGTATATATATCATTAATGGTGCTTTTCTATAATCAAAAAATAATTTAATAAATATCCAAATTTGTTATCTTATATTTATATTATTAAATTAAATTATTTAAATGGTAAAGTTCAAAAAAAATAACGTTGCTAATTTGTGTCATTAAAAATGCTTCCTCAGTAATAAGTTTGACGAATCTATATTAAATGTAAGATAAATTAATTGTAAGACACTTAGTCACAATTAAATTATTTAATAACATGTTAACATAAGTTTCTTGCACAAATTACTTTGAAATTATTATAATATTAAGATTATATATTTTTCAGCTTATAATATTATTTATCGACACGATTTTCATATTAATATTGTAACTTATTGATGTTAATTATATTATTTAAGCAATTTAATTGTTAACGTAGCAAATTCAATTATTTGTTGCAAAATCGGCATCAAGATTGTTTTTTTCTTTTTTCCATCTATACATTTCACCCAAATAATCTTTACTTCATACATATATGTTTTTACATTAAATTTATATTTATATTTAATATTTTTATAAAATATTTGTGAAATAAAATACCAACAAAAGACATGAATAATACAGATAAATTATTATAATTAATTATGAAGTATAATTGATAACTGTTCTCAACAGTATTTCTTTAATTTCCCAAATATGTTTACAATCTATTTGTATGAATTAATCGGAAAATTTTAAAGCACAAAATTTACATTTACTCAAATACAGGAACTGCCATTTTAGTTTGATAATTCATATTTAGTTTCATTATACATATTTAGTTTCCTACAATCTTCAATTGCTCAGACATCTCCTCGGGTTAAAGGCATATTCTAATACTGTGCTGAGTGTTGTTGAGGAATTGAGTTTTCAATTAAATTTATTTTAATTTGTTCTCATCATTTTGCGGTAAACATTCGATAATTTCTTATTTTTTATTTAAATTTAAACAAACACAAATATATAAAAATATTCTTTACAATAAATTTCTTTATATTATGGATTATTATGTATATTATTGATTTATTATTTGATTCTATTATCATTTGTGTCCTTGATTTGTAAATTATTATTTGATAGTGTTTTGTTATACTGTATTAAATGAAGCAATTATGTTAGATTTGATTTAGAGGAAATAATTTTCTATTAGTCCGCTTATCATGTAAAATTTCAATCATTTATGTAGATAATGTTTCATCTATTGATTAATTTCATTATATAGACATTTTCAACTTCTAGTTTAGTCTCCTCTAAATTATTCATTTCAGTAAAATAGCTAAATTAGGCTCATATAAATTAACCTCTAAACTAGGCTACCAGCTTCTGCTTAACCGATATTAACTGAACTATCTTGTACTAATTTATTTTTTGTAATCTGATAAATTAACAATTAAATTATTAATTTAAATTTATTAAAAAAGAAATAAATTTAGTACATTTATTTAAAAATATCTATCAAATTCAGTATAAACAAAATAATTTTTGCTATAAATTATTTGTATTTATTTGTCTTTTAACATTGTATTTAAATTAATTACTTAAATTAGTAGTTATGAATCAGAAGCAAATAAATTATTTAGTGGAAAATAAAGATTGTTAATGTAAAATTTTACGTAAAATTTTAAAAGTTTTATGTGCCTTGTTTTAATATGATCATTGTTCTAATATAAAAATTAAATATGATTATTATCAAATGCCATGTAAATTTTTCAGTGTCTGTTTTTTCATTAATCAAAAAATTTTAGAAGAAATAAAAAATTTTTATCTCTAGTTACTACAAAAGTCATGCATGGATTAAAAAAATAAAAAAAATTTACTCTAAAAATCATATGCAATCATTACACATTGTTATTTAGTCGATAAAGTAGCGATAGCTCACTTATTCAATTTAATTTGAGGCAATAGCTACTAATACAATAATAATTGCTAAATAGAATATTAAATTCAAAAGGTTTCACGATTTATCAATATCAAGAGATATTGATGGTTATAATAAAGATAATATAAACAAAAATGGATATCAGGGCAATGAATATGAAAGCAATGAATATCAATACAATTAATATGAATTAAATGTAAAAAAATAACCAGCACCTCAAGTCGATTCAACTTCTAATAATATTCAAACAAATATCCCACATTTACAATAAAAACAAGTACAAAGTTCTAATATTTTAGGCTATATAATAACAAGAGCAATAATGTTGCTCAAATTAATACAAACTATCATTAAATTTCATTAAACACGCAACCACTAGGCAGCAATTTACATTTGTTAGACTAATAGATAAAGTTACAGAATTGTCTAGTATCAGAATTTTGAATAGTAAATCGAACAAACAAATAGGTATATCGAACCAACAATTTTTAGCATTCTTTGCCCTCAGATAATTAAATGTGACATATACATATATAATAAGCATAAATTAAAGAAGATGACTCACTACTAAATAAAACAAAATAATTTATAATTTAGATTTTTATGTATATTATTTTTAGTTCATCAATAATATTGTGCAAAAATATAAAACTATTTCTCTTTGTATAATGTTTTCTGATTTAATAAGATTATTGATGTACGATTTAAATTCTAAAATTAAAATTTTAAAATAATTAAAATTTTAATTAAAATTTTCTTTTGGCGTCCTTTCATAATATTATAATAATTACATGTTTTCTGGCAGAATAAATAAGTAATTAATTGTATTTTAATTATAAGTATTTAATGGAATTTTAATTATTTTGTGTAAAATATATTCAGTGAAAAATTATAAATTGACGGTGTTATCGTTATCAATTTCCATAAATTAAAAGACTAGGCAGTTTACCATTTTTTTCACCATTACCATTTTTTTACCAGTTTACTATTTTCCAATACTATTTCCTTTTGCTACATATTGCTACATATTTAAATCATTAATATTTTTTAATTTCAGTTATTGTTAAGTCAGTATTTAATTTTTGTTTAATTAATCAAATTTGCTTCATAAATATGCGTTTAAATAGATCTATTTATTGTAATTCGCAATATTAATATATATGTCCAAACATTAGTTACTTATGAATGAAGTATTATCTTGATAAGTTTATAAGTATTCTTAATTAAAAGTATTATTTAAATGTGTTTAGAAATGCTTTAGCAAAAGCTGACGATTAAATTTTTATTATACAAATTATATCTGAGCACATTATCTTTTTGATACACAACAGATTTATTTTAATAATCTATAAAAATAAAATAAAATTTTATAAACTTGTTTTTATGAATTAATATAATCAAAGTGTGCATATTGATTATTTTTTAAAGTGAAAATTTTAAAATTAAACATTTGAAACCTAGCAAAGCATAATCATTGGAGAATGAGCAGAAGTTTGATGAGTATTTTATAGTCCTGAAGAGGACTCTTTGCCATTATTCTGCGCAATTATTCTGTTTCTTAAAATTTTTATATTATTTATAATAATTTTATAATTTGATTTTTATTTTTATATTCAAATTGAACCGACATTTAAAATAAATAAAAAGAATTATTTTATGAACACTAAATTTATTGTTTGACCAGCAGGAATTTTATAAGAAGAAGATGAAGAAGGAAAAGTTATAAATTTTCAAAAAATATTTTTAATAATTTTGCATAATCTATAAAAATTTTTAAAATTACATTTACTCAAATTCGTAATAAATAAGTTTAATTATTATAATTATTAAATTAATATTTTGGTTAATAATAAATGTAATTAATAATAACTTAATAAATAATTTAATAATTAAATAACTTAATCATTTTCGCTCCATGTCTCGTTTTTTTCGCTCCATGCTGCCTTGCTGATATTTATATTTGAATGTCTATTTTGCATTTAATATTCTATGTTAATGACTTTAAAGATATTTGAATAATAATGTAAATTATTACCAGCCTTATCCAATTATATCTTATCCAATAAAACTTGACCTATATATATTTAATTTAATAATAAATGTAATAGAATTGATATTGATATATATTGATATATCTACATATATTGATATATCTAGGAATTGATATTCATACTTACCGCCGGGCCTGTTATTATAAATGCCTCTTATTTACGTTGACCATTTTGAACCTGTTTATCTTGGCTCAGACGCAAGATCTCGAGCTGATTTTGTTGTCATTCGACTCAGCTCGAGAAGCTCTTTCGAATGAGCTATCATTCAAAAAATCGAATTTTTCATCCCAAAAATGTGCTTATTCCCCCCTATGGTTTTTCGATTTTCGGGGACCTATATCTCGGTCACAAGCATCTCCGGAAAAAAAGTGTAGTACCGTTCGACTCAGCTCGTCGAGACAAATCGAATGGTATGGGTCTTATACCGAAACCTTTCCACCGGTATACTATACTATATCCTTTTCTTTATATATTATATTTTAATATAGCCTTCTTTATATTAATTTACAAAAAATATCAAACATAAAGCTGATTTTTATTTTACTTATCAAAATTTTATTAAAATATAATGTACATCTTTTTTATATTTCATGCTAAATTTTCCATAGAAAAAAGACTTTTCATTTCTCTCCTTCGAACCATTACTTCTATTAGTATATGCATATAATTAGAATAATCAGAGGTTTTTTGTGTTATACATATATAAATATATAATAAAATATAAAATACATAAATAAAATTATTTTAATTTTAATATTAATTTTCTGAAGCTCATTATTTGTTGTGATCAAATCCAGGTTAATAGTAATAAGGCATTGTCGTTAGACTATTAAATACATCTTGTAAATCCGTTTTATTGTGTTTAATTAGATTATTAATTCAATCTAAATTTAAAAAACTAATTATTGTGTATTTAAATTAATTTTTTAAAAATCTATAGATTTACGTTTAAAAGATTTCTTAAACTTTTAAATTAATTTTTAACTTTTTTAAAAATTTTCTAAAAATTGAAAAATTTTTTTCAAATTTAAAATAATAATCACTCGAAAAGGTGATTGTTTCTCCAGCCAGCAAAATAGTAGTTAGATGAAGTAACTTATGTTGTTGAATCAATATTTGAATTAACCTTGCTATTGCTGGTGTGGCTTCATATTTCAATTTCATTGATATTAAATAAATATATTTAATATTTTTGTCATACATTTTAATTTTAAAAACTTTTATACCAACTTCGAATTTTTTTAAATTTGTCATGATTCAAAGTTCCAACTTTTCTATCTCCAGAGATGTTATGAGTAATAGGACCAATAAATATTTTTACACAATCAGCACATTTCTAATTTTTTCATTTATTTATATACATAAAAATAAAATCGTTATGATATCGATGGTTAATTGATTCGAATTTTTAATTAATTTTTTAGTCTTTAATTAATTTTATAATTAATTCGCCCAAGGAGTTTTTTTGATTACTTACGAATACTAAACTATAAAACATGATATTTATACGATTGCTATATATATTAATTTATAATTAAAATCAGTAGCTATGCTGCAAAAAATTTTTATCCATCATTTTTCCACAAATTTTGCACATACGTCTTTTAATACCCATTAGAGAATTTGATGAAATGCATTAATGTATAGATTTTTTAAATACATATCATCGATCAAGGGAAATTTGACACTTAGACTAATATTTTTTATTAATTATATTTATACGTAGTTTTTTTCTTTGAATTTTATTCTACATAATATTGCACCTTATTTGTTGAGTTGTTTTTAATAATTTTGTTTTTAACTTTTTACTTTATAATTGAAGTTTTTTCAAGTGTGAAGTACTTTTCGATTTGCTTATGATTATAGTAATAAGGTTTCGATTTTCAATTTAAATTATATTTTAAATAAGATTAATATACTTTTCATTTTATTTATCATAAAAATTAAACTATAATTAAAAATTGTTACTAAATTTCTTCAGTTACCTCCATAAATTTTTTCTGATCATTTATTGTTGTTCTAGTCAGGGATTTTATAATAAATGAATAGTCTAACAGTAAAGTTTATAATATTTATTAGTCTAATTCAATTAAAATTATCTGTTTTTATCAATAATATGTTACAAAAATGAAGTTGCAACTAAAAATCTATTATTATAATTTTAGAAGTACCTATATTGTAGCTTAATAATCTTCAATAAAATCATATAATTAAATGATTTTTCGTAAATATATTTTGTTTGAAAATTCATCTTATATTAAGAATGTAATTCAAAGACAGATTTTTGATCTCATATAAAATTTATTTATCCAAGTGTCTTTCCTTAATTTTTACAATTTAGGTGTTTTATGATAAAAACAAAGTATACTTTTTATCCATTCTTATTTAATTAATAAGAATTAATTTATTTTTAAAATAATAAAAATTTATTTTTAATTTAATTCGAATTTTCATATTTAACATTTTTATTCATATTTATCCCCAAATTTAGTTTTCAAAATAGCTTTTGCTTCTTTACCTCCGGGTCTTCATTTTCGTCATCTTCCTCTTCATTTTCTTTTTCATTGATTTTTTCTTCTTCCTCTTCCTCTTCAAACGGATTAATTTTTTTATTTTTTTTTCTTTTCTTCTTTTTTAAATTTTTTACTATCTTTGTTTTGCAAGCCTAATACAAAAAATTTTTAAATATTAAATTTTAATTTAAAAGAATATACAATTGTTTTCAGTATGTCGTTGTTGATTAAACTTTTTAGGGAATTTTTTATTGCAAAACTTGCAAATAAAAATTTTTGAATTATTGTTGTTGTTGTTTGCATTATTTTCATCAGTTTCTTCCACGATAATTTTGTCCATTTTTTATTTTATTACTAAGAATTTTTAAAGTTTTTTTAAATAAAATTTAGGATTAAAAATACATAAAAAAAAAGAGGAGAAAAAAAAGAGAAAAATATAAAAGAGAGAGAAGGCAGGAAAGGAGGCAGAGAAGAAAGGAGAGGAATATGGGGGCAAATGTTATGAGAAAGGAGGAGAGGGTATCAGGAAGGAGGAGAGGGTATGAGAAAGGAGGAGAGGGTATGAGAAAGGAGGAGAGGGTATGAGAAAGGAGGAGAGGATTAAAGGGTCACCCTTCGCGTGACCCTTTAATCAATAAAACTTAATAATTTACTAGGGCCAATTAACCCTTTAACAACCCCTTAATCACTCCAAATCCTTCGAGTTAATATGTCGGTTGAAAAAGATAAACCAATTAGTAGGTACTAATTGGTCAATTAGTAAATTAGCCCCTTCCCCCGACTTCGATTCATCGGTAAGTTCAAAGGGATTTGTTCAATAGGTGTTAATTGATCAATTAGTCATAAAAATATCAAATGAAATCTCCCGAAAACCCCCTACACCCTTAGGATAATGTCGGCAAAATCAAAGAAAATTAGGCGGATACCCCCTACACCCTTGGGACTTGTTCGACCCCTCTCCCCGACCCCGACTTCTCCTGGCCACTCACTACTTAGGTGTTGATTTGGACGAAAACGAAAAATGTGTTTAGGCGATTCATCTTTCAGATAAAGCACAGTTTTATTTAAATTATTTATTTATATATTATACGCCAAAGATAATATATAAAATTATTCCTTATCAATTTAAATAAGTTATATAAGGAGAATTATAAGATCTATCTTTAGAAATAGAAGTTTTGTTATTTAAATGATTTAATATTATATTAAAGTGAATATATTAAAGTGAATAATAATCTAAGTAAAAAAATTATTTAAAAATTAATTTTTTATTAAAAAAATTAATCTAATTTGGTGAATTAATCAACACATTTCAAAAGAATAAAATTGCTCTACAAAGCGGGAATATAAAAACGAATTTTCGATTTATTTGAAAGAATGTTATAATTTTTGTATGATAAACACCAAATACATTTATATCGGCCAATTACTATTAATATTCCTGCAAATTACATATTAGTAGAAAAACCCCAACTATGTATGTAGCAATACAAATACATACACGGTGCGGCATAAGTAACCGGACACTTGTTTTCTCTCATAACTTTATTAAAACACAATCAAATAAAATCGAAATACAATCAAATGATAGAGAATTAAATAAGGAACAATAATAATCAGGAAGATTCGAAATGCCCACCCTTGGATTTGATACAGAGGCGAAGGCGTGAAGAAAAATTTTCGCAAATAGCACGCACCTCTTTGAGTGTAATTAAGTCCCATTCTCGAGTGAGAGAGTGACGCAGAGACTCCAAACTTTTGTCTCCAAAAGAGACTCCAAACGCAGAGACTCCAAACTCCAAAATAGACCAAACAGAATAATCCATCGGGTTTAGATCCGGGGAGTAGGACTGGATACCCGGTACCGACACAAGGTCTGGAGGCCTGGTACTAGTCTATGTGCTTGATGCGGGGTACCATCCACTCTAATTAAAATAAAAATCATAAAAATTAATTCTTAAGCTTTTATCTGATGCTGGTGGAAATGAAGAAAATTAGCTGCTGGTGTATATCTAAATTTAGAAAATTTAAAAATGAAATTAAAAGAAAATTATTAAACAAAATTTAATAAAATAAATAAATGTACAAACAAAAAAACAAAATTCATAATCCAATTCTATTTATTCTAATATTATTACATCAAAATTACGAGCTATTTTCGTTCTCGTATTATATATTGGAAAATATATATTATATAGTGGAAAATATGATATATTATATACTTTTATAACAAATTTCTGAAATGACATTTGTATTTTCCCTTACGCTTAAATGAATTTATAATTATCGATTTATATTTTTAATTTAGATGATATTATTATTTCATACTCTATGATTATTTACGTCTTCTAGATTATAGTTCCGTTTTCTTCTAATTAGTTATTATTATTATTTGCTTCAAATAATTATTGGCAAACTAATAATAAATATATATTTGCATCACTTCGAGACGACATAAAATATATAATGATAATCTAGTTCGATATACTTAATAATAAGTATTGATCAATCAAATCAAATAAGCATTGATTATAAAATTATATGTATTTATAAAAATATATTTATAAAATTAAAAAAATCTCTAATTTTATACATGGCTAGCGATGATAATTAATATATATAACTCAACGTAAGCATTTTTAGCTTTATTATTATTTATGATGTTTTATTAAATTTTGAAAAAATTTTAAAACAATTTTAATCGTTTTTACCTAAGGTTCGTTGCAAAATTATAAGAACACCCCAAATTTTCCTGTTTCTTTGACTTTAACTTTTTCTTTTATTTTTCTGTCTTTTTTATATCATGTCTAACATAAGAAAAGAAAATAATAAAAAAATTGATAAAATAGAGTGTAAAAAAATTAGAGAAAAAAATCCAAAAAAGTAGTGTTGCATAATTATAAGAACACTTAAGAAAATGGCCAAGAATATCCATTTTTCTTTAAGTTTTTCCAATCAATTTATTTATTTAATTAATTTAAATATTTATAGATACAATGCCTCGTGGAATTCAATTAAATGATATTGAAAAGGGTCGAATTATGGTCTACAAAGAGGATAGACTCAGCAAGCGTGAAATTGCCCAACGTTTAGGCAAATCAATTCTCATGGGCAGAGCAGCGCATGTGGTGGACAAATACGTGGTCAAAGGTAAGAGGATCGACTTTATTCAATGAAGGATTTTTTCTTTCAGGTGATATTTTCGGATGAGAAGAAGTGGTTCATACTGGCACGATTTGCGAAAAGAACCACGTGTATTCAGTAAACGCCAGATGTGAGGAGGAAGTATCATGGTTTGGGCTGCCTTCAGCCAATTTGCAAAGGTTGCACTGGTGCGGGTTGATGTCCGATTGAACTCAATATCATACCAGGCAATGCTTAATGAACATTTACTTCCGTTCCTTCAAAAATTTCAGGCCGCTCGACACATGTTTCAACAAGACTCCATACCCTTTCTTTGCAATACTAAGAAAAATCCAATTATATTTTGATTGGACTCATAAAGTTCAATTGGACGCATAAAAGTTCAATTGGACGCATAAACTAAAGTTCATTGGACGCATAAACTCTACTCCAATTATTTGTGATAACATACCCGTTAAACTTAATATATAGATAATTCAAAATACATATAGATAATTCAAAAATATAAAAATAACTTATAAACGAGTCCTTTGTTGTGTCTGAAGTCCAGATGTCAGTTGTAAAATCAGGTTCAAACAGTTTTTTAGTTCTTCTTTGACGAGATTTTTTACTTTTGAATAAACTTGCGGTAAAATCTCTTTTCTATAGCTTGGTTCTTGTTTCGGCTTCTCATTTTTAAATAATGATTTAAAGGTTACATCATCAATAATTTGAAATGGTAAGTTGCAACAAATAATAAAATTCAATATTTTTTTATCTTGGGCAGTTTGTTCATTGAATTTGCATTGGCAAACTTTTCTGATTTTTTTGAATTTTTAAAAGTTTAATTTTTAAATAAATACAATATTTAACATTTTTTGGGGTTTCAATTGAATTCTAACTAACCTTATTTTTATATTATACAACTAAAATTTTTTAACAAATCTGATATAATTTAATTAAACATAATTTGATAAGAAAAGTTTTATTGTATATATTTATTTTTATTATATTTTTCATTATTAGTTTTTTTTAATCGACTAAACATAAATTAATTTTTTTGACTGGCAGATCATTTGCAATTCAATGTTGTTTACTGGCCGGAATATTAAGAGATAACCATATCAAAAAAGCATTTGTATTTTTATATTTAAATAACAATGTTTTCTTATTATAAAATGTTGAAATTAAATAGAAGAGATTTTTAGATTCTAGGATTAAATATCGGCGAGGATCATTATCAGACATCGTTTGAATATATACTATGTATGCAAGAGATGTCAATTAAATATAGTTTGTTACTTAATTCAAATAATCCACAAGTAAATGGTAAAACAAGGAAATAATAATTAATAACATATTAGAAATGTAATGTGATATCTAAAATAATATTTTCTAAAACTAAATATTAAAACTTAACTTTAATATTAAAAAACATTTATGTAATTATTGAATTGAAATTTTAATATTGTGTGAAATTATAATTTCTGGAATTAATTTTGTCATTATTTATAAAACAAGCAAATTAATTTTTTATTTATTTATTTTTCTTTTTTATTTGTTATTTAGGGGTTCTGATCACACCCCGGCACTTTTTTCGAAAAAAATCGTGAAATAAATGCATATTCTAGAAACATTATTATATGTTGCTTGAATACTTGAATTCAAATTTTTTATTAATTAAATTAAGCTTTTTATATATTATATAAGAACAAGTTTTAACAGTTGCTGAAGTTATTGATTTTTATAAATTCTTTTAATTTAAATAAAATTATTTTAAATAAAAAATTTTTATTACAGGTTTGTATTTATATATCATTCCGAAGAGTTCTTTTTGATAAGAGCTATATTTATTAATCCGGCAACTATAATTATTTGCTGTTGAAAAAGGAGAGGAGTTTAATAAAAATAAAATACAAATGGATATGTGTGGGGGAGGAGAGAAAGAATGAAATGAGAGTTTGGGAAAAAGGATTAAAGAGTATTTGAGTTCAGGGGTGGATTTGGAAATGTCGAGAAATTGTATCGAGTCCGGGGTTAAGGGGTGGGATGTTACACTAGTAACGACCTTTCATCACAAAGGAATTGATATTAGTTTTTATTTCAGATCATTTAATTAATTTAATTTTTCTATTGAATTTTAATGTAAGAATAAATCTAAAAATGTTTGTGGCTAAATGATAAAATATTCTTTATTTTAAGAATTATAATAAATTCTTTTATTGTTTCAAAATGAATTGAATTTCTCATAAGGAAAGAATTCTCATAAGGAAAAGTGGCAGTCCTTGTAGGTGTTCAGATTGAAATTTTAGGAGTAGAGATTTTAAGAAATAATTAATAAAAAAGAAAATAATAAATTTAAATTATTTACTTTATTATTTAAATGTTAACTTAAAAAATAACTTTCACTGTTATTAGCTAGTATTAAAAGGCCCTCCGAATTTATTTCGTCATAAGGTACTAATTATTGATATTAAATTATAAATCTAAAAATATTAAATTTAAATAAGGTTGTAAATTTCTGTGCTTTATGAAATTTGAACATCTTATTTGATTTTGACAAAATTTAAAAATATTTTATTATAATAACATTATTGACTTTGATGATTCTCATACTGACCAAAGCACTAATTTGATTTCATGCGTAAACTCGGCCTTCGTCTAAATAGCAGCTTAATCATGTCATAGGCATTCAAATTTTCAGATTAATTTTAAATTATTATTTTATCAATTATTTTATCTATTATTTCATTAACATTAAAAACAGTGAAATTTTATCTTGCATTTTATATTGCATAAATTTCAAATATCTGATTTTGTTTAAGAATGTAATATTTAAATGTACTAAACTTATAATAAAACCTTTGTAATTGTTATATTAAAATCCTTAATGAGTTTTATAAAAAACATTTTTTGTATAAATTTATTTGATAGGGTATGGACTTGCTCTACAAAATCTACAATGAAAAGTTGTTCCTTCGTGAAGTAATTCAACTGCAATGCTAGTTGTGTTTGGAAGATGTTATAATGGTTGCTTTAAGGCAATAAATCAAATTATTAAATTAATTTATTGAAATTTTTAGAAATATATTATTGCAATTTGCAAATTTTTATTAAAGAGTGATATTAACGATATAGAAATAATTTTTATTACTGTGAAAACCTTTTTATGTTATTATTAATGATCATTTTTTTAATTTAATTAATTTGTTTAAAAAACTATAATATCCATTTTTGCTAGTGATGTCCGGCCTTGAAAGCACTCGAACTTTTTACTATGATTCCTCTAAAACTCTCACTCTTCTTGTGTCTTGAATTTCGATTGTACGAACAGTATTTATATTTCTTTTAAAAACTGTCCATTTTCAAAATATATTATTCAAAAATAATATATTTCTTGTATGTTTTTTTTATTTTTATGTTTTCTAAAATTCACATAATCTCTTTTACTTATTTATTTAGTTATCTTTAGTTATTTAGTTATTTTTAAGAGTTATTAAGTTATTTTAACATTATAATCTACTTTTTCTTATTCAATTAATGTTTTTTAGCAATTGTACCGGTCAAATATCAAAAGTTTTTGATACTGAAAAAGGTAAATCGTGTGACATAATTTAACATTTAAAAATAATTAGTCGTTGTTGAAAAAACTAATACGCGAGATTTTAGAAAGTATATGTTTTTGTCGATAAAATATATATCTCAGAGTGTATTTGTAATATTATTATTATTTTATTATCTTTAAATAATAATTCAATAATTTGTGTCACAAATATTTATTACTCCTTTCAAAATTTATGTATAGTTTAATATGAAAATTAAATTTATATTGAATAAATTCAAATTAAATAAAAATAACTTCGAAAATGGAAAATCATAAATATGAAATTAAAAAGGAGTTATTATTTATTATTTTCTCCATTGATCTGAAACATTCCACAACATTGATTCTGCTTGTTGTTGAAGAAAACGGTAGTGTGTAGGGTAAGAGATAAATATAAAAAAAGGGTAAGAGATAAATAGTGATGGAATGGCAGATTCAAAAAAATCAATTTTTATCAATTTACGCTAAGATTATATATTTATCTTGCATTATATATTTTATAAAGTTTAGCAAACCTAAGAAATAATTTATTATCATTATTATATTTGTGATTATAACAACCTTAGAATATATATTCCCAGAGATTAAATAAAAGGATTAAACATTAAACTAATTATATTTTGTAATTATATCTATAAAATAATTGATTATTGATATACCTTGTTTATTTTCCAAAATTTTTATAAATTACTTTTAATAAATTACTTGTATTTATTATTATTAATTATGAAACATTTGCTAATTAATTTTGAACTCAATCATAAATGGTTTTTATTAGTGTAAAAATAACCTTATTATTCAAGCGTAATCAAAGTTATTTTGTTGTGCAAAATTTATAAAAAGTCCTTTCTGTCAAGATATCGGTAAATGATTTACAGCTGTTGTTTTTTAAATAAGCAACTCTTTAGTTTTTAAATAAACAATATTAAAAATTTATTAATAATATTAAAAATCTGTTTCATAAATTATTATAAATTCTTTTCTCTTCTTCATCAGATTTAATCACATGAAAATTGAGAAGTTACCTTTCGTATTGTTTGAATTTGTTACGTGTTCAATAACAAATATTATTGCATATTCACAATTTTTTAAATCGACGAAGGTTCTATTTTTGAGTTGCCTTAAACGTTCCTTGATTGTTGTTTTTGTTATTCCAATGTATTTAAGGTAATTTTCTCCCAATCTTAGGAAAATTAAAGTTAATTTCTTCCCCATCTCTAATTAAATATATCTACAGGGTGACAAGAAAGTTCGGAGTGAAGTATTTATATACATAACTTCGTTCAAAAATATTCTACTGATATGAAATAAATATGATAAAATAGAGAACTAAATATGGAATAAATTTTAATATATGTTCAAAAGATTCCACCCTTCTGCGCTGATACAGGGCGAACGCGTGTGTTAAGATTTTTGATTCAAACTTGCACCACTTTTTGTGGTTGAAGACTTATAACTTGGGAACGGATTGTGTTATTGATTTGAATTTTTTGGGGAAGCTAGAGGGGTGTCTGATCTTCAAAACATATAAAATAAAAAAATTTTAAACTAAGAATTTAGAGAGATATTTATTTACAAATAACCCACCCTAAACTAAAAAATTCGTTTCCCCCCAAAACCGAATTACATCTACACACAGCTCTTCATGTAAGAGTTACAAGTTTCATATTTAAAATTCACCATGGTTGCTAATATGCTAAATTAAATTCTTTTAAACACGCAAATCGGACTCCTCAGCGTTGAGATACTGAAAGTAAAATTTTGTGGAGGAAATTTTGGTATGCCTTACGACAAGCTTTAACTTTTGTTATATCGAAAATTATATGGCTTAATTTTGTAGAATGATGGAGAATTGAATGGCCTATAAAATGAGTATAAAATTATTTAAAAATATTAAATGTACTGAAAGTTATGGTGAATAAAGACTTCACTCCGAACTTTCTTGTCACCCTGTATATTGTTTATTGTTAATTTAAAATTATTAAATTTTACCACATGTTGACTAGAATCGCTAGAAAAATTAAAATTTTGTTGAATATGAATGAGTATGAATTTATTATTGAACCATTCTGACCATTTGTTTGTTGAAAAAAAAACAATAGAAGTTTCTGGCTATATAGTATAGCCTTCTCATTCATACATCTAATGTGTTTATTATGAATTCTATAGGTTAGCTACTGCCTTCAAGTTTTAGTAAATTTTAAATTATAAAAGTATTGCGAGGCCAACCGGTGTAATAATTTTTTATTATAAATTATTTTAAATTAATAAAGATTCTGTAATTATTTCTCTATTGATAAAAATTATTTTTTTTAATATTTTACAAATCATTACTATATAACCAAAAGTATTGAAATATGTAGAAACCTATCGACAATGTAAAAATTGTTATTTTTCTTTATTTGTTTAATAAAATTTCAGAAAAAATATTTTTCTATATTTTCTACAGAATTACTGCCCGCATTTTACAAAAATCTATTGTCGGAAATTATAATACAATCATCTTGGTAGAAATTTAAAATTTTCATAAAATAAAGAGTAATTTTATTAAAATACTTAAATTAAATTGAGGAAACTAATAAACTATTAATGAGAAAAAATAATAATAGAAAAAGCAAAACTGAAAATAATTAATAAAAATATTTACTTACTAGAAGGATAAATAAGAATAAAAAACATACATATTTTTAAGAAAATTTCTGTTTTTTATAAAAAAATTAAGGAAGAAATAAAAAAGTAAAGTATTTTTTAAGATATGGAATACAGTAAACTTAAGAGAACAAAAAAAATTTTAGAGGGAGAAATTAAGAAATTATTTTTATTAAAAAGGGAGTAAGGAAATTAAATTTAATGTTTTTGTTTAAGAAAATTATAAAGGAGTATGCGTGAAAATATTACAAATTTTTACAAAATATATATTAAATATTTACTTTAATTTTATTTTAAAATTAGATTTTTGAAAATTATATTTTTTTGAAATTTTTATTTATTAAAAATTGAATTTACTATATCTACATAAGTGCAATTAATAAAAATATTTACTTACTAGAAAGATGAAGATATATATTGCTTTGTCGACATATATATTGATGACTTTGTTGAGCCAACTAGTTCCAGGAATGGCCTAATATCTTGAAGATAGACTACTTTAATTTGTTTTTTATTTTATATTATTTTTATATTTTTTATATTATATTTCTATATGTATATTGTTGATATGGATTTTCTATTAATTTTATTTTGTATTATATAGAATAGGAATTAGATTAATCCTATCAGCAACTTGATGCACACATTTAAGGTTGAGTGTGCATGAACAATTTGTTTGGACTCAGAACATTATAAATTATTTTAAACCTAAAAAATCATAACAGAATCATCATAACAGAACATCATAGTTTTCCAAATGAAATTTATTTTCAAATTTTTTTATATATTTTTTGACATTTGTGAGATGTTTTTGTTTCAATCGTAATAATTTCATCCGTTTATTTAGGTTAACTTCGATGATATTTATAATATCATATTAGAATTGTTTCATTAATACGTACAGTGGAGTGCAAAGGGTCATCATGGGTCAAGGGTCATCATGGGTCATCATGCAAAGGGTCATCACCCACATCCGTAGGATTAAAATCTTCTACTAAGTATTAGTGATGAGTATAAAAATTAATGTACAAATTTATATTTACTTAGAATTTAAGCAATCATTTTAATAATCTTAGTATTATGGTAAAAAGGAATGTAAACTAAATCCCTAATCAGAGATTTTGTTTCTAGATTATTGCAAACGAAATCATTTTGCGGATATTTTTTATATTGTTTGTAGGTGAACTAAAAACACTAAATATATTATGTATTATAAATTTTACAAAAATTTCATTTTCACCGATTAATTTATTGCATGTTTTTACGAATTAATTGATTTAACACATTCTCAGCCCAGCTAACATATTATCAATTTTCAACTTGTTTAATAATCAAACGATATTGAACTTAGTCAGAATTCATCTAACAACCGATAATAAACCAATTTAAATTGTTTATAAATGTTAAATTATTATGCGTATGTTATTTTAAATTTCACTTAAGTTTTATTTAAATTTTTCTAATTCACTAATATAATTAATTTTTTGTTGTTGTTGACTCATTGTTATTTCTGTATGCGTTGCTTACTTTATTTCTTGAATGTCTTGGCTAATTAACTTCTAAATTAGACTTAATATAAAACAAAATAAAATTCGGGGACAGCCTCATTTTTGCAGTGGCGGCATATTTATTGTCTAATTCCACGAATCTTTTCAACGACATTTAGTTTTACAGGGCAGTGTCCTGATAGACAATTTGTGTGCTTGTGTTGAATCTTTTCTTGACAATTTTAATAGTGTCAAAAATATAAGCATGTATTGCAATAATTTTTCCATTAATTATTTTTACTAAAATTTGGAAATTTAAATTGGAATAAATTATTATAGTTAGAATAAATTATTATAATTATTATATATCCATAAAAATTATTATCACAATTAAACCAAAGAATAAACATTAAATTAGGAAAATAATGATGTATAAGTGTATCTTTATTCGAGTTTACACTTGTACATCTTTATTTCTGTCCTGATTTTTTATAATCCCTTTTATTTTTTAATTATTCAAAACAATATATCTATTAATTAAGGATTTTATATATCAGGTTTAAGTAAACTTTTTTATTTATCATTATTGTTATCACAATATCCAATAGTAATTATTGCAGAAATTATTAATGCAATAATTAATAAAAATCTGCAGTAATTATTAATTTAATATAATATTGATTACTATAATTATATTAATATTAAAATTAAAAATTAGATTGTTCAGTTATTCAATTTAGACTAGTTATTATGCTATTTATAAAGAATAGCATTAGCACTCCTTATAAAACAATATTATTAATTGATTCTGCATGTTTCTGCATCTACATTTTATTCTACATGAAAAATATGTGAATATTTAGAAAAACTCTCTTGAACTCAAAAATAATTAAATTAACAACATTATTCACTTTTTTTTCACTTTCTTGAAAAATTTAATCTTTTCGAACGCTCACATCGTTTATAAGAGATAGTTGTAGTTTAATAGATTTATTTCTTTTTGCAAAAAAAATTAGCTTATTTTGAATTTTATTTATATTATTAAAGATTTGGAATATATTTTTTAAATATTTATATTCTATTATGAATAAAGATAAATATTTATATAGAATTTTTTTATTTTATTTAAAAATATTATTTTATTTAAAACTATTATTCTAGCTGTCATTCATTCTTTTTCCGCTCCAATGGAAATAAAGGATGTGGGAAGTTATACTGAATTGTAATTTTTTAGTAAAAGTATTATAAAAATCATAACTCTCTTCCCTCCCATCCTTCAATATCTTTACATTTAAAAACATTATTTTATTCTATTTCAAGTAAAACGTCATATTTTGATGTACTACGCTTCAAATATTGCCATCAATGCGTTGTTTTCTACGTAGCAATTGTCAGAGACCGGCGTATTTCGCGTTAAATTTGCACCAATGTCTTTCTTTAAAAAATTAAACTAAAGTTATAACAAAAAATTATAAAAGAGTTTTCTTGGATGCTCGTCTGAACATGATAAACAATATATATTTTTAATTTAAGTAAAAGTGAATTTTTTACTATAGATTTAAAGCTTTTTTGAATAATTTCAGAATGTGATCAAATACTAATTCTTGCTAAATTAGATTAATTTGGACACTGATTGAGAGAAAAATATTTATTAAATAGACTGCCTTTTATAAAAGTTTTTAGTGAAAAATTATAAGAATAGTTGAGAAATTTTGCTGTGTATTTATATTAATGAATAATATAATTTAATGATCTTGATTATCAGCACATATTTCCATTCAAAAAATTTAAGTATTAAAAAATATTAATTATAAACTTCAATTTAATTTTTTATCATTTATTTAAATTTTAATTTTGAGATAGAACAAAGTAGGCTCGTAATTTTGCTGTCTTTTTCTAAATGTTATTTAGATATTTATTATCAAATTATTTATGTAATTCATCTAATTATATTACTAATATACTAACTCCTATTTTTGTTAATTCGTGTGAAGGTGCCATTATTTCTTCAAATCCTTTTATATATTTGCGAAATAAGAGACGGCCCCTGTAAAACTTCTATGTTCAGTTTTTGTTTTTGGAGGTATTTTTTTCCTATAGTTTGCAAGTAGTAATTTAATAAATTAAACTATTTTTTAAATTAGGTTTGCAAAATATATTTGCCAAATATAAAATATTTGAAATTGTCGAATTTTAATTTTATTTTTAAACAAGCTTTTTCTATAAGAAAATGACAAAGTAATTAATTCTATTAAATTGCCTGGTTTATCACTAAAAGTACAAATAATAGTACTTTGTACCTCATTGGCATTTTAATATGCTTTTTATTATTTAATTAATATATATTTTTATATATCTTTTGTATATTTAATATTTTCATCGGTAATTAAAATTTTAAATCTAGCTTCTGATCTTACAAAATCCTTTTCCAAAATTCTCAAAATTTTCATTATTTAATTATTTTATTTAATATTTATTTCCAATAATATCCATCGGGGTATACAAACACATATCTTTGAATATATCTTTGAATATATGCAAAATTGTTATAAATATATGTACACATTTGTATGCAGAAAAACATAATAAGAAAAATCAGAAACATGGCTTTTTTGGCAATAATGGAGCATAATGTTTCTATACGCTTGTATAAAGTAAATTACTGATAAATCATATCCGATCAAGATGGATTCAAACTCAAAGAAGATTTTATAAGGAAGAATTTTAAAATATGCAAAATTTTAATTCTAAGTCAACACTAATAGCTATTATTTAAATATTTTATTTTAACTTTCTTTCTTAAATTTTTTTAAATATTAGATTTTATTATTTCATTTTTAATACGTCATTATTTTTAAAGCTTAACTTAGCCGATAGAAGGCTCTAGGTACATGGTCCCTAATTACATGTACTCAAACATTTAACTGCTAAGATTAGGTTTTTACTAAACGAACTTCATATTTTTAAAACAAATATTATTCTTATATTTAAACTAATTTTTTTATTCTATAAATTTTATTTGTGTTATTATTTTAAATTTTTGAATAAGATCTTTAATTTGAATTTTTGTAAGTTTTTAATTATTGAAATATTCATAAAAATGTTTATTTTAAACAACGAATTACAACATATTGTTGTCCAATTTTACTACCTTATTCATAAAAGGCTAATTGTAATTTTTTGTATAATTTTGTCTGGATTATTAATAAAATTTTCTATTCTAATTTCAAATATTTTTTTCTGTTTCTCATAATATGTAATTCTCATAACTAGAGCCAGGATTTTTAGGCACGATAAAGTTAAAAATAGGCGCCTATATAGGCACTAAAAAACTGCCAAAATAGGCACCAAAATCCGAAAAAAAGGCAAAATAGGCTGTATTTTTTCGAGATTTTCTGATTTAAATTGATTAAATTTTATCAAAAAAGATAAATCTAAGCAATAAAATGTTAAATAAATTGATTTTGACCTTCAGAATTACATATTAATTAATTTATATTAATTATTTCGTTTCCAAAAATAATTTGATAAATTTTTCAGAAGAAAATTTTCCCGAAAAAGATTTTTTGACAAAAATTTTTTGAAAAAATTTTATATTTTACAAGAAAAAAATTTTTTAGACAGCAATTTTCTCAAAAAATGCGCAAAAATTCGCAAATTTTAGTAAAAATATGCAAAATAGGCTGAAAAAAGGCAAAATAGGGCATTTTTCCAGAAAAAGTTGAAATAGGCAATTTTAGGCAACGATAAAAGTAGTTAGAAAGAAGATATCAGTGAAATAACACCTGATTTGGACGTTTCAGCATCAGGCCTATCTAGGAAAAAAACAGGCATTTGCCTAAAAATCCTGGCTCTACTCATAACATGTAAAATAATGCTTAATTAAAATACTTTTTTTCGATAAATAACCATTTTTCAATGGTTTTTAATTTTTAAATATTATGATAGATTCTTGATGTAAGTAAAACTTGGTATAAGTAAAAGAAAGATTGATAGAAAGTTAAACTTTAAAATTTATTTTCTATTATTATAGTCCATTAAAGCATCAACATGATTTTTAGCCTGTTGTTGAGGAGGATCCATCTCCATATACTGATGTGAAGTATCAGCTCTTCGTCAACTGGTGAAAACATTCGATTAAAGTTTCCTATTCGTGTCTTAAAAAGTAAAGCAGAGGCATAATTTAGCTAGAATGTCACTAAAATATAATATAGTAACGCTCCATTCACTTTACAATTCTTATTTTATTTTAATATAGATGTATTTATTGAAATTATCAATTAATTTTTACTACTTATTTTTTATTACTTAGTTATTAATAACAAAATTATCTTAATAATTAATTTATTTGTTTATTTATTTACTAGTTATATTAATTACATATATAATAATATATTTTTATTATGTATTATTTATTTATTTATTATATTTTTACAGTAAGATTTTAGCAACTATTTTAAATAGTTTATTTAGAAATTTAGGTTAAAAATTTTAATTTAGACAGTTTATGTATAAAAACAGCTTGTTTAATTAAAAGAAAGATTGATATATTTTTATTATTATTTTACTAAAAATATCTTTTCTAAAATTATTTTCTTAGATCATGACATATTTTTTATCGATGTTTAATAATTAAATGTGTATTGGTTTATTTTTCAAATATAAAGCCCTTTTTTATTTTCCGCACTCATATTTTATTTAATAAATGATGTATTTAATAAAATGATGTTAAAATGAACTAGAAATAATATTGTTGTTAAGTGCCATCCTAACTTGGATACCTAAAGATTTTATTAAATAATTTTTATTCAAAATAATTAAACCATATCATTATAATTTTCCTCATTATAATCCCTTTTTTCTTAAAAGTGCTAATATTCTTCATAAAAATAAATAAATGCGATCAAATGTATCAAAAAACATTTTGAATTTTTTAATTGTATAATTCATTAAAGTTCATATTTGGTAAATTGTATATTTTTCAATTAGTATATATTTTTTATAATAAATGCTATAAGGATTTTAGATCACTTTATTTAGTTTCATCATTAGAAGTTTATCTTTTTATAAAATCTTACTAACAACGGTCACCAAAAGATTACCGTTGTTAGTAATTGGTTGAGTTTTGCTCGTCCCGGTAATAAAAAATAAAAGATAAAAATAAAAAATAATTATAAACTAGAAGAAAGCGGACATAGCTAAAAGTACTGCAACAAAAAAAGTAAATATATTTTTTATATTTATTTATAAAAAATTTTTATTTTGTTGCGGCTAAACTTTCTTTGTTTATTAGAGATATAAATCTTTTAAAATCAAACTTCCCCATTTTTATATAAGTATGTATTTTTATATAAGATTTAATTTTTATTTTGTTGCTGCTACAATTTTATGCGAATTTTAATAATTTTAATTTGTTGAATTAAGGGGTATTTATCTTTGAGATATTTTTGAACAATTTAACATTATCTATCCATCGTCAT
The DNA here is from genome assembly GCA_036172945.1 of Meloidogyne incognita. NCBI lineage: Eukaryota > Metazoa > Nematoda > Chromadorea > Rhabditida > Meloidogynidae > Meloidogyne > Meloidogyne incognita. The sequence continues at coordinate 4,247,639 of JARQAC010000013.1, forward strand.
AAACGTCTAAACAGGCCCCTGCCTCAAACAAAGCCACAAGATCCATATGCCCAAACCAACATATAAAGTTGCACAGAAAAGCCACAATTTATGTAAAAATTATTTATAAAGTCAAATATGTAATTATAAATTAAAATTATATTGTAAGATTTTAAATATGTATTAAATATCCAATTAAAAAATGAGTTTTTTATAATCATTTATTTAATTTTATAAATATATTTAGTAGATTGTTAATATTTACCTATTATTAATAATAATTTTTTATAAATAATTTTTTATATTCTGATGAAATAGTATTTTTCCTATAAAATTATAAATACCTTTCAACGATTTATTTTTTTACATTTGTTTCTAAAATATACATATCAAGTTTTAATCCTAATTTAAATTTACTTTGTTACTTTCACAAATTTCTAAGTCATAACACTTCTTCTATATTAACGTTGTTATATTTTAATGAATCCTCCTTCGTAAACGTTGACCTCAACTTAATTTGAATCTGTTTGTTATTTATTTTGTTGTTTACAATTATTGTTGTGGCATTTTGTCCTTTGTAACTGCTCTTTTACTATTTAAACCGAAAAGTTTTCTAATTTTTCATAATTTCCTATAATTATATTTTTTCTTATATAATTTTCTACATTTGTTATTTTTACGTATTACCACTGTTTTCTGGTTAATAGTGAAAAATTATTTTTATGAACTATTTTAATATCTTCTTTATATTAGTCGTTTTTTCAAGATAATTACAATTTTTTCAATATTGAGGAATTATTGAGAGCTGGATTTTCATTAAGAGTTGAATTATAAAAGGGTGATGAGTAAATTTCTCCTTTAATGCCGTTTGCATAGTTGTAATTTTTTGGGTTTGCCATAAACCACTTGAGCCAAAGTGGCATTTGCTCAAAGTTGTTTTCTAATAATTTCGGTTTCCCAATAATTTTTTAACAGAAAAACGCAACTATCTAAAAATTTATATATCAATCTTAGGTCATTTTAATTTTAACTAATGAACATCATTCTTTATGATTTTCAAGAATTTTTTCTTTTACACTTTTATTTACACACACTTTTTTTATTTTTTTTTCTCTTCTTTACACTCTTATTCTACTGGTAATTTTTTCAAATTCAATTATTTTATTTATTAAATTAAATCTAAGTTCCTACCGAAGCTTTCTAAATAGAAAACATTTTTTCATTTAATTTCTTAAAAAACTTACATATTCAACATTTTTTAGTTCACAAAATTGTTACGATTTCGCTCGGATGGACACTCGTTATCAGAGAAATATTTTCGACATTTAATTTGGAATGCTTCTTTGTTAAAACTTTAAAAAAAATTTCAAAAAATTTTTAAAGTTCAAAACCTCCTCCATTCTCATTGTTCTCTTTCGCATGTTTGTGTGTAACAACACAGCCTTGTTTCCATCGTTGCCTTCCAATGAAATCGAACGTAAGGGTGTTGTGTCCTTGGTATTAAAAGAATTTGTGGCAGTAGTAGTTTTTGCATCATTGCTTGAATTGCTTCCCTTAAAGATAAAAAAATAATTCGCGGACTAAAAAGTGTTACTGACAAAATTTGTGGATAAAAAGATAAAATATTTTCCGGATTAAAAATCAAATAAATTCCACAAACCTTTCTCTTTGTGAAGGATATGCAGCAGCAGATGTTAGAAGTTCTTTATTTGTAATAACCGCATATCCAACCCCCAGCTGAAATAATAGCTTTCTTTAAGCTATGATATTGCATGGCTGCACCTTCCTATTAAAAGAATTACACAGCTTAAGGTATTATGTTAAAGTTGAAAGCTTGAATAAAAAAAACCTTGAATTTGAATTAAAGCTTGAATTTGAATTTAACCAAATAATTTTTTATTTTTATTTCATAAAATAAACAAAATTATAGGTCTGCATTAAGTTTGTACCTAAAAAGTTTGTACCAATCATGACAATTTATAAATATATTGTATTAAAAACAATTGATGAATAAAGCTAATTTATGAAATAAATATTTGTCTCATTCATGACTGATATTAAACTGCACTGCATGACCTTACAATAAACAAAAATTAATAATTTTGATAATATATTAAATTTTAAATTTTGCAAATAAAACGTTATAAAATTATAATTTTATTTCAATATATATATACTTTATAAATTATATATATTTTATTTTTTCTGAATTCTACAACGAATTATTAATAAAAACGCATTCCAAATTAATAAACTCAAAAAAATTGCAGTTATTTTTAAAACTATATTTTAAATATTATATTAGAATATTTAAAAAATTCAAAACAGAAATAATTTATAGAAGCCACAATATTAATAAAAAATAAATGTGTCAAATTATTTGAAAAGAATATATGCTTGTTGAAATTGATGATGAATAATGTCCTATAAATAGTTAATATACACAATAAGAATTCACATTAAACAAGAAAACATTCAGTGAAGATAATTTATTCTTTTAACACAATGCGTGATAAATACGAACCGAATTAAAAAATTTGTTTTTACAGTAAAATGGCTGAATTATAACATTTAAAAGGGCTAATTGTAATGGCTTTTCGTAATAAATGAGGAGAAGAGACGTACAATCTCACTCACTTCATGAGTTTATCGATTACTGTTTTATCTATTTACAAAAAATTTTTTATTTTTATTTATTTTCGATACATCGGATTTAACTTTTTTTAAGATAAATAAATTCAAAAAAAATGCTTTTTTAAAATGTATACAGGAGTTCTTATTTTAGGAAAATAGACATTTAAATAATTTCAAAAATCTGCAATTATTAAATTATTAAAAAGTACTAATTTTAAAATTCCCTTATAAACCTTATCTAAATTGATTTTTTTAAAAATTAGGTATAATCATACTCCTTTCTCAACATTATATTATTTAGATAGGCCTCAAGACGCGTTCCTCCTATTTAGACTATTAATTAAGCGCAGGATGCGAAATCCATAACAAAACCCACCCCAAAAGCCTCAAAATTCAACACCCAAAACCAATCACAGTAATTAAGATAGACCAGGGTTAGGGACATAATTTTTAATTTAGGAAAATTTTTCAGATTATCATTGCAGAAGTTTTATTAATTGGTATGCTAAATGCTGATTGTATAAATAGAGAAACAAAAAGAGTCAGGAGTGTATCAAAATTACTTTTTAATAAAATTCATATTTTATTATTTTTCCTAATTAAAAGTTTATTAAATTAACTATTCCATATTGTTCGCACTAAAATAGGTGATTTTCATGCAATGGCAATAGAATTCTTCTGTAATATGTAAAAATTCTATATAAAAATTTATTCATTTTTATATTCTATAAAAATTTAAAGTTTAGTTTATTAAATTATTTTGATGCGACAAATTTAATATTTAGTTGTAATGCTATTTCTGAATTTATATTAGAATTTATATCTAATAAAGTTTTTAAATTCATTTTGGAATTTATTATATAACTTTATTTTTCATAAATTTGGAACGTTATATGATACTTTGTTCTAGCGGAGACGAAAATTTCGGAGACGAATATTCCGTTTATTTCCTTGGTGACGAAAATTCCGCTGAAGACGAAAATTCCGAAAATGTTGGAGACGAAAGTTCCGAAAAGTCTTGGAGACGAATGTTCCAGAGACGAAAATTCCGTACACCGGTTTAATAGCCATTTTTCTGTTTTTATGTGCACAATTTTTTACCAATTGCTTTTCAAAATGTCTATTGTCGTCAATTTTCTGCCGTGTTGCCTTTACCGCTTTAATATTCTTGTCATAGTAAACTTTCTGGTGTCGATGATTTCCGACATACAATATTTATTCCTCCCTATTTTCGGACATCCTATTGAGCGCACCAAAGCTCAGCCCACGAAATATTTTACTTCATTTAGGAGTTGCTTAGTTATATAATTATTTGAATTTTGTTTTTATTTTTTTATGATTTGCACATTTTCCAAAAAAATATTGAACAGCCTTTCACATTTTTTTTTATTTCAAGTAATTTTCTGAAATTCCTGGCACATTATATGTACGTCTAAATTATGTATGCGGGTAAAATTATATGTTAAATAACAAATATATCTTTGCCAATTTATTTAAACTAGAATAAATTAACGAAAAATGTTTACATGTGTTGGAGGGAAGAAGCTTTTTATGACATTTGTAATTGTATTATTATTTTTTCTTAATTGTTTATTAAATTTATATGTAAATTTTGATAATTACAGATTGTCTGATTATCAGACATATAAATTTTTATTTCTTAATTCCTTGGGCTACCTTTGAAAATTTTCTTTTCTAGACAGCAAGATTTATCATTTATAATATTTATTTTTTTTATTCTGATTTTATGACAAATCATTGGACTATTGCCTAGACTATACTAACACAATTAATTTTTCATAATCAAGTAATTGATTTTTAATTAAATTTAGATGAAATATAATTTTATTAATATATTTTTGAAAATCATAGAATTTCTTTATAAAGTCTTAGATAAACATAAATTAAAATAATTTTTGATTTAAATTTTTAATAGGTAACTTTAAATTAATCAGTATTTATAGATAATAAAAATTTGTGAAGATATTGGAAAGGCTGTGCAGTGTTTAAACACTTTGTTTCTACTGTTGCAACCCTTTTTAGTGCCTATTTTAAAAATAAGGAATTAAAACTCATTTCTATTGTTATATTAATGAAATTTTATTTTAAACATTTCCCAAAATTTTTTCTAGCATGGTTGAGCATGATTGATCTACCAGAACCGGATTTAGCTTGCTAGTTACCTTTCGTAAATACTTTTTGCTATTCTGTTTATTTAGTATTTTATGTCAAAAATTTTTTGAAAAATTTATACAAAAATTTAATTTTTTTTTATTATTTTAACATTTTATTATTATAATTATTTTTAAACGTAAGCATTATTTAATTTATGAATTCCCTCAATTATTTTTTTAATTTATTAAAATTTTTAAGGCATAAAGGCAGTGATGTCAAAGTTCCAGTTCCAGTTCCGGAACTAGTTAGTTCTATTTCCAGTTCCGGAACTAGAACTACGGAACTAACGATTATCTGGAACTAGTTTGGAACTAGAACTACGGAACTAGTAAATACCTGGAACTAGCTTGGAACTGGAACTAAGGAATTAGTAAGTGTCTGGAACTAGCTTCGGAACTAGTTCTGGAACTAGTTCTTGGGGGTATATTTTTGACAAAATTTCCTCGAAGAAGTTTACGGGACGACCTTAGAAATTCTCAAAATTTTCGCCTGCGGCACTATCTATTACGTAAAAAGTTTTCATGTGGAAATCCCGAAATCCCGCGGGATCCCGCTAAATTTTAGAACGGGATTATCGGGATTAAGTGATTTAAGGACTCTGTTCCGTATCCTGTCCCGTAAAAAATTTTGAAAGAAATCCCGTTACGGGATCCCGTGAATGCGATTTTTCCCTAAATAATAGTAAATGTTTAAATTAATTTAATTTTTTAAAATTTAGAATGCCATTAAACATTAAATAAAATTAAATTGTATAAAATTTAACATTAAAGGAATTAATAACTATGTTATAAAATTAAAAATTAAATAATTTCGCAATTTTAATTAGTCTATTATCGTTTTTTATTCAGGATAAACCTGTATTGTTAATAACCGATGAAGAACATAGTGCTTTATCTAATGAAAATTAATATTATAACAATATTTTAAATTAAAATGTAATTTTAATGTGTTAAAAATTTTAATATTATAAAATATTAGTTATTTAAATTTAGTATGTATTCTACAAGAGAATCGTCGATACTATAAACAGTAACTTAAGTAATCTACGTTTTTATTCTTTTTCAAATAATATTGATAAATTATCTATAAATTAAAATTTTCCTCTCATTTAATTCATACTAAATTAAAATTATTCTTATTTTAACTGGTGAGAGTATATTAAATATATTCATGAATAGATAATAATAATTTGAAGTTCATTTTTGATTGAATAGTTAATTATATATTATCAAAAACATATGACCAATTTATGATTATGTTGTAAAATTTTGAAAAATTGCACTATTTTAAGCATGGTTTCATTCATTCAATTTTTAAACATATTTTTAAATTGTATATGTAGAAAAAATCATATTTTTCCGCCGAAAAATTTTTCATTTATGAAAAATTTTTCATACATTAATAGCATTTAATCATTAAAAATTACAAATCTTAACAACAATTTTAGCATAGAAAAAATCACTTAATCCTTAAATCACTTAATCCCGATAATCCCGTTCTAAAATTTAGCGGGATCCCGCGGGATTTCGGGATTTCCACATGAAAACTTTTTACGTAATAGATAGCGCCGCAGGCGAAAATTTTGAGAATTTCTAAGGTCGTCCCGTAAACTTCTTCGAGGAAATTTTGTCAAAAATATACCCCCAAGAACTAGTTCCAGAACTAGTTCCGAAGCTAGTTCCAGACACTTACTAATTCCTTAGTTCCAGTTCCAAGCTAGTTCCAGGTATTTACTAGTTCCGTAGTTCTAGTTCCAAACTAGTTCCAGATAATCGTTAGTTCCGTAGTTCTAGTTCCGGAACTGGAAATAGAACTAACTAGTTCCGGAACTGGAACTGGAACTTTGACATCACTGCCTTTATGCCTTAAAAATTTTAATAAATTAAAAAAATAATTGAGGGAATTCATAAATTAAATAATGCTTACGTTTAAAAATAATTATAATAATAAAATGTTAAAATAATAAAAAAATTAAATTTTTGTATAAATTTTTCAAAAAATTTTTGACATAAAATACTAAATAAACAGAATAGCAAAAAGTATTTACGAAAGGTAACTAGCAAGCTAAATCCGGTTCTGGTAGATCAATCATGCTCAACCATGCTAGAAAAAATTTTGGGAAATGTTTAAAATAAAATTTCATTAATATAACAATAGAAATGAGTCTATTGTCGTCAATTTTCTGCCGTGTTGCCTTTACCGCTTTAATATTCTTGTCATAGTAAACTTTCTGGTACCGTAAATACCCACACAAGTATGGTCAAATGGGGGTTTAATCAATTGAAAACCAAAGGTTCTGGGAAACTTCCAGCCCCGCACAATTAATTAGATGTGAGCAAGCGGAAAACAAGTGTTGTTTGAATTGACCACCACCTATCCCGCACAAGCATTGTGGAACTGGTTATGATCAAGGGAAAGTAGATAATGCGGGAACTTTCGAACTCGTCATCAATTCCTAGCTCAGGTGAGAGACCAACAAAAATTTCATCTTTGTATAAAAGGTGTGTGCTGCGTGATCAATCGGAATGGCCAAAGGAAACAACATCTTGGAGGTAAAATTATGAAATTATTGATAGGGAATTATATCAGAATAGATAGTCCTGAATTTATGCGAGATAGGAGATAGCGGTGCGGAAAACAGTTTTATTTTTTTGTATGAGGAGTAAACATGGTTGGATATAAAAATCTTTTAAGATTAGAGATAAAAATTAGGGAGTTAACCATCTGAGAGTTAGACTTTTTTAAAATGTATACAGGAGTTCTTATTTTAGGAAAATAGACATTTAAATAATTTCAAAAATCTGCAATTATTAAATTATTAAAAAGTACTAATTTTAAAATTCCCTTATAAACCTTATCTAAATTGATTTTTTTAAAAATTAGGTATAATCATACTCCTTTCTCAACATTATATTATTTAGATAGGCCTCAAGACGCGTTCCTCCTATTTAGACTATTAATTAAGCGCAGGATGCGAAATCCATAACAAAACCCACCCCAAAAGCCTCAAAATTCAACACCCAAAACCAATCACAGTAATTAAGATAGACCAGGGTTAGGGACATAATTTTTAATTTAGGAAAATTTTTCAGATTATCATTGCAGAAGTTTTATTAATTGGTATGCTAAATGCTGATTGTATAAATAGAGAAACAAAAAGAGTCAGGAGTGTATCAAAATTACTTTTTAATAAAATTCATATTTTATTATTTTTCCTAATTAAAAGTTTATTAAATTAACTATTCCATATTGTTCGCACTAAAATAGGTGATTTTCATGCAATGGCAATAGAATTCTTCTGTAATATGTAAAAATTCTATATAAAAATTTATTCATTTTTATATTCTATAAAAATTTAAAGTTTAGTTTATTAAATTATTTTGATGCGACAAATTTAATATTTAGTTTTAATTCTATTTCTGAATTTATATTAGAATTTATATCTAATAAAGTTTTTAAATTCATTTTGGAATTTATTATATAACTTTATTTTTCATAAATTTGGAACGTTATATGATACTTTGTTCTAGCGGAGACGAAAATTTCGGAGACGAATATTCCGTTTATTTCCTTGGTGACGAAAATTCCGCTGAAGACGAAAATTCCGAAAATGTTGGAGACGAAAGTTCCGAAAAGTCTTGGAGACGAATGTTCCAGAGACGAAAATTCCGTACACCGGTTTAATAGCCATTTTTCTGTTTTTATGTGCACAATTTTTTACCAATTGCTTTTCAAAATGTCTATTGTCGTCAATTTTCTGCCGTGTTGCCTTTACCGCTTTAATATTCTTGTCATAGTAAACTTTCTGGTGTCGATGATTTCCGACATACAATATTTATTCCTCCCTATTTTCGGACATCCTATTGAGCGCACCAAAGCTCAGCCCACGAAATATTTTACTTCATTTAGGAGTTGCTTAATCAATCAAAGCCAGTCACTTACTACACCTTTTATTTATCAATCACAGTCTTGTACTTGCATCTTGCACATAGCATTCAATCAATCTTACCACGCCACTTATCATCAAACACATGTACCTTGTCAATTAAGTAATACAAATCTTGTTTTTACTTTCTTTTCCCGTCATCTCTCCGCGCTTATGTGGGGAATTTGGTGATTGAACGTTCCCCAGCCTTATACTTGTAGAAGAAATTTGCAGTGTGGTAGCAGGAAACCTCTTGATTTTTACATTTCAAAATATTTAATATGAAATTACCGTGAGTTGACATTTTGAAAGTTGACAAGTGTGAGTTAACATTTTAAAAGCTCATTTAGCCATTGTGACATTTTGTCGTTTTACATTTCGAAATTTAACATTTCGAAATAGTTTGCTGCCTTCCCCTTACAATCGTTACATTCCCTTACGTCCCATCCCCTTACCTTCCCTTAGTTCATTTTTTAAATCATTCTAGTTCGCTGACCGAAATTCCAGTGCTAAATAATTCAATCACAGACTGAAATTCCTAATCCTAAATTTTTCAATCTCAGACTGAAATTCCCAGCCTTTTAAATTTTTTACAAAAATTTTTAGTTGAAATTCCAATCACTTGCCCTTTTGTAGGTTGACATTCTGTAGTTGTGGCATTTTGTCGTTTTTACATTTCGAAAATTATATTTCAAAATAATTGGTTGAATTCCCCTCACATTTGAATTTTGCGCTATTTTACAAATCATAATTTTTATGAAATTTTGTAAAATTTATTTCTTCAAATTTATTTTTATTTAATTAATACAACTTTTTTAATTTTTTTAAATTTATTGTTTTACAGACTCAGTCTCTAAAATATTTCAGACCCAGACTGAATTCGCAGACTTAAATGCTTCAGTTCCCGACTGAAATTTGCTGTCATAAATATTTCAGCCCCAGACAGAAATCCGATTTTACTGCAAGAAGAAATTTTCCCGCAAATGTCCTGAGTAAGAGTAGTCAATTTTCCCCACTTTTTAACCTTCTTCCTCCAAGCCCCCAAATATAGCGAGAAATAATTTATCAACTTCACCTTACATTCCTACTTCCGCCTATTTCTGCAAATCATTTTATTTTTTCTAAAATTTTGTAAAATTTATTTCTCCACATTTATTTTTAATTTATTAATTTATTTTTATTTAATTAATATATTTTAATTTATTCCTATCCCGGACCCTTTCTTCCATAGACTGGAATTTCCAGTCATTAATAGTCTAATCTCAGACTGAAATTCCTAGTCCTAAATATTTCAGCCCCAGGTTGAAATTCCCATACCTAAATAATCTGAAGGTTGACATTTAAAGACATGGGGGTTAAAGTTGCATTTTGTAGTTGTAGCATTTTGTCGTTGTGGCATTTTGTCGTTTTTGTATTTCAAAATTTGATATTTCGAAATAACTGGTTAATTCCCCCTTACATTTTGACTTCCGCCCTTTTTTGCAAATCATTTTAAAATTTTTGTAAAATTCTGTAAAAATTATCTCTCTATTTATTTTTATTTTTTATTTAATATATTTTCTAATTTTAATTTTTAATTTTAATATATCCCCACTCACCGGCCCCAAAATATTTCAGTCACAGACTTAAATATTTCAGTCCCAGACTGAAATTCCAATAACTAAATAATATGAAGGTTGACATTTAATTTCGAAATTTGATATTTCAAAATAATTGGATAATTCCCCCTTACATTCTGACTTCCGCCCTTTTTTGCAAATCATTTTAATTATTTTGTAAAATTTTGTAAATTTCATTTCTCCCAATTTATTTTATTTTTTATTTAATTAATATATTTTCTAATTTTGATTTTTAATTTTAATGTATCCCGCTCCCCGTCCTCCAAAATATTTCAGTACCAGGCTGAAATTCCCAGATTTTTCGGTCCCAAACTGAAATTCTCTGTCTTAAATTTTTCAGCCCCAGACAGAGCCCCATTCGGCGTTTGTGGGGTGGCATTTTGTCGTTTGGCATTTTGTCGTTTCTTATGTCGAAATTTGATATTTCGAAATAATTGAATAATTCCCCCTTACATTCTGACTTCCGCCCTTTTTTGCAAATCATTTTAATTATTTTGTAAAATATTGTAAAGTTTTTCTCCCTATTTATTTTTTATTTATTATATTTTTAATTCAATTATTAATTTTACCCTATCCCGCACCCCGGTCACCAACAAATTTCAGTCCCAGACTGAAATTCACAGACTCAAACATTTCAGTCCCAGACTGAAATTTCCAGTCCTTAATATCATGAAAGTTTTGTCAGATGCCATTTCGAAATTTTAGGGTGAATATTTTATAACTTGACATTTTGTAAGATTCATTTTGTCAATTGACATTTTGAAAGTTGGCATTTTGTCGTTTGGCATTTTGTTAATTGGCATTTCGTCGATGTGGCATTTTGTCGCTTGACATTTTTAAATTTACTATTTTATCGGGTGACCTTTTGGACATCGGCCTTTTGTCATATGACATTTTGTCGATGTGGCATTTTGACGTTGACATTTTTAAAGTTGGTATTTCGAAATAATTTTTTACACCCCTTACATTTGTACATCCGGACATTTTTTGAAATCATTTCAATTTTTTCAAAATTTTGTCTAATTTATTTTCCCCCCTATTTTTTACTTAATTAATTAATGTATTTTTTTAATTTTAAATTTTGAATTTTTAATTAAAATCTTTTAATTTTTAAATTCGAAATTCCCCCAATTTTTAAATTTTTGAAATCCCTCCAATTTATAAATTTGGATTTTGTCATTTGACATTTTGTCGCTGTTGCATTTTGTCGCTTGACATTTTTAAATTTACTATTTTATCGGGTGACCTTTTGGACATCGACCTTTTGTCATATGACATATTGTCGATGTGGCATTTTGTCGCTTGACATTTTGAAAGTTTGTATTTCGAAATAATTAGCTTCGCCCCTTACATTCGTACTTCCGTTCATTTTTTAAAATCATTTTAATTTTTTTCTAAAATTTTGTCAATTTATTTCTCCCATATTTAATTTAATTATTTTTATTATCTACTAACACTGAGAAATTTTTTGAAAATTTATAAATGCCACCCCCTTCTCCCAATTTTTTAAATTTGGCATTTCGAAATCCCCTTATATTTCTACTTCCACTCTTTTTTTGAAATCATTTTATTTTTTTGTTAAAATTTTGTAAAAATTTTTTCTTCCCCATTTTCTAATTAATTAATTAATTAATATATATTTTTAATTTTTTAAATTTTGAATTTCTAATTAAAATCTTTTTTTAATTTTTAAATTCGAAATTCCCGCCAATTTTTTAATTTTGAATTCCCTCCCATTTATAAATTTGACATTTTGTCAGTTGACATTTTGAAAGTTGGTATTTCGAAATAATTAGCTCCGCCCCCTTACATTTTTACTTCCGCTCTTTTTTTGAAATCATTTTAATTTTTTGTCAAAATTTTGTAAATTTATTTTTTATTAAGTTTATTAATTAACATTATTTTTATTTAATTTATTTTTAAATTAAAAAGTCCCTTTTAAAGATCAAAATTAAAAATATTTCAAAATGTCAAATTTAATAATTTCAAACTTTATTTTTTTCCACCCAAATCGCTCTTTTTTCTTAAACATACTGATTTATTTGACACCTCTCATCACCCTTTACCTTCAAAGGCAATTAATAATTTTAAATATGATTAATTACCCTCACACTTTTATTAATCTCCCTTGAACCCCTTCAAAAGGTATAGGTTGGCGGCATAATCAAAAGAAAAAAGTATCAAAAGGTTTGGGTTTGTGGGTGAGGAGCGATTTGGGGTGAGCGATTTGGGGGGTGTTAACTACTGACCTGCAACAAATTGGTGGTTTGAAAAGAAAAAAAGGGTGGTAAGAAAAATATTCCCATTGGTTAATGTTTCCCATTGGCTCCCAAACCTTTAAGTTTCATTGGTCAATCACAATTTGTTGCACGTTGTGCAACAAATTGGGGGGGGGGGGGGGGGGTACTACTTATTAAGCTATTAAAAGGCTAAAGAGGTAAATTTTTTAATCGATTAAAATGCTAATTTTCTCTATTTCCTAAAAAGGCTAAAGACTATTAAAAATTCTAAGAAAATCATCTTTTTAGTACAAACTTTTAATAATCTCAATTACTCAATTACAAAATTATATTAAAGAATAGGAACCTGATATGGAGTTTAAAATTAGTTAAAACATTCACTCAACACACTCAACAAATTAACAGATTAATTTTCCCTTGTTTTCTCAAAAACATATTCACAACTAAACTTTTTTACCTTCAAAATATTTAATGTTTAAAAAATTGCCCTTGACCAAGAATAAAAAACTTGTTTTCATTCCCAATTTTTTAATTCATTTTAATAATCCTTATAATTTGAATTTATTAAAATTTTTTAAATTAAACTATTATTTAGAAAACACTTTACCTCTTCTTTCACAATTAATTATATAAGCATTTTATATAATTATTTTTATAATTTTAATTTATGTATATATACGTATATAATCATATCGGAATTATTTAAAAATGTAAATATATAAAATAAAAAATGTGTAAAAAATTTTTTAATTAAATTAGATGGCTTCTCTTTTCGTAGAGAATAAGATTGGGAATTATAAAAATTTTAATCTATTTTGAGAAAAAATAAAAGGAAGATCTTTATTTTAATAAATTAATTAACTTCATTTATGTTTAAGCCTGTTTATCCTAAACATTTTATGTTCCTTTATATAGCATTTAATTTCAATAAAATTGGAAAAATTTTTTACAATTTTTTTATAATTTGAGACAATGATTGTATACTTTGCTTAAAAGTTTGAAATCAATAAATTATGAAAAAATATACATACAATTACTAAAGGTATTCCTATAAATAGTGCATAAAACTAAAAATAATTGTAAAAATAAATAAAGAAATATAAAGTTTTTAAAAATTGATGAAAAAACCTTCATCTCTTTCATTAGCAACTTACAACGCTTTACTTGAAATTTTGGTAGAATTATTATGTCCACTGATTTTATATGTAAAAAATTTAATTTTTATTTAAAAAATAATGTTATTTAAATGAAGAAAATTACAGTTTTATTTTGAAAATCTTTTATGAAATAACTTATTTACATTATACATATGAAAATTAACTTAAATAACATAAGCATCATCAATTGTTATGGGTGAAAGCATTAGAGTGACGCAGAAGGCTAGTTTTTTTGTTGTTTTTTGTTTTCATTTTAAATATTATTTAAATTTATTTATATAGCAACATAAATAATTTTGATTAATGTTGATCATTTTTTATTGATAAGTTCCAGATAAATAATGTTAAGTTTAATTATACTCATTGCCTACAATATTTATAGAAGCTTCATGAGCTCACTTTTTTTAATTTTGATGCGATGGTTTAGAATAATGTTGTTTTGTGAATAAAATATTTGTTTAACTATTTTTTGTTCTATTTGTATACAATGCTTTCATTATTATATTCATATCTTTATTCAATCCGTTGACAGTATTTATAGGTGATTAACTGCAGCATTTCGAATGTTGTACACCTTAATTATTCAGTTCTGAATCGATCCTAATATATTGACAAATATAAAAGGTATTTGGTCCTTCAGTTATATTTCTGCGATTATACATTTTTACAAATATGGCATATCTAAATTTTTTAAATTCTTCAAAAATTAATTGAAAATAATTTATAACATAAATTTAATTTTTTTGTTGAAATATTCTAATCCATTTTATAATTATAATCCGCTACAATACATTCTAGAATTTTTTTTAAAAAATATGCACGTTTTATTTTAATATTTTACCATTAGCTTAGTCCTCATGAGTAACGATTTCGACCACAGGATTATTGCGATTTCTGCTCACTATTAAACATTAAATGAAATATAAATTTAAATTCAATAATAAAAAGTATTGAAAAAATTTTAAATTTTTGTGTGGAGATACATATAATTAGGGAATTAATCTAACAGATTAATTTATGTAATTATTTCTAATATTTTTTCTAATATTAATTAATCTTCTTATTGATTTAAACTATTCTAATTATAAATAAGTAAAATCATCTTATTAATGTAAATGTTAATAAAAATATATACATAAATCGATTAGGTAAAAGCCAGGTATCTCTCAAGAAATTTGCTGTATTCGTATAGAGTGCAAAAATCAACTTCTCATAAGAATATTCTGCTAATTTTTGGAGTTTTTTTGGAATTTGGTGCAAGGTTTAAATGTTCTTACTAAATGTAAAGTCCAAAATTTATTATTCCATAACAATTTATTTTACTGAAGTCATAATTAAAAATCGTTTGAAAAATAGCATTATTTTATTTTAATAATAGTTTTAGTGCGATGTTGCAATTAAAGAAAAAATTCAACTTTTTAATAAATCACCATAATTTCAAAGTAAACAAAATAAATATATTTTGTGGTAAATATATTTAAATAATAATTGTTTTATTTATTTATATATTTATTAATAATCACTTAAAAAATACATTATTTAATTTTAATAATTAAAATGTAATCTTTTATTTGTTACTTTATTTATTACAAATATATTTGCATTATATTTATTTAAATTTATTAATTTACTGAATGAAATGTTAATTTTGATGCTCACTCAAAAGTTTAATTTAACTGGCCAGTTCATAGTTTACAACATTATAACGTTTTTTAGAAAGGTGAGAGCTTTTCACGGCTAGGAATGAGTTTGTAGGGCTAACATTTTTCAACATAAATGGTAGCTGATTGTAGCGAGCAACTCATTTATGTAAATTTAATTATTATCATTACATTAATGCTGATATTTAAAAAAATATTATATAATAAAATTAATTTATTAAAACATTAAATTATATTTAATTCAAGAACGTATATTACATTAATATACGATTAAATCAACTCCTTTAACGAAAGTTACAGAAAATTGACATTATGGTTGGGCGTTGAAAACACAATCAGGCACAATTAAATGAGAATACTCAAACTAACCCGCGCAAAAGGCTCGTAATCAGACTGAATGTCAATTTTAAATTTTTTCTATTCTCTTTTTGTATTTTAAATCTTTTTTTATTTAGACATATTTTTAATTAAAACCTACCCCCTTTTAAACCAACCAACGATTGAAGAATAATTCTCTAATGCAGCGAGTGTCATTACACTACAATCTTGATTATTGTATTTTTGGGGGTAATTTAAATAATTGCAGTTATCAAATTTAAACCCAGAACCAGATATTAATTTTAACGATATAGGCTTGTTTTTTTCAAAGCTTGTTTTACAACTAAATTTTTAAATAAATTATTATTATGAATTATATTTTACACTGATTTCGTGAGCTAACGCTATAAAAGGCATGTATTTCCTAAATTGATTTTTTTCTTACATTCATTGCTTACATTAAACTTGTTTTTAATTATTTCTCTTAAAGTTTCACATTTCTTTTGTATTTATTTTTGTTACAAATTAAATCAAGAAGTTTATGCATATAAAATTTATGTACTTCCAAAAATTATTAAAATTGATTTGATTCTTTTAGCTTTGCTTAAAAATTTTCCATGTGTTCGCTCCTTACAGCGCGTTCCCATAACGACTCTATGCAGTTCTCACCACGTAGCGCGTTCCACACAAAGTCAAAGTAAATTTTTAAATAAAATAAAAAAGAATTTAAAAATAATTTTAGATTCAATAAAAAATTTTCTAGTGTTTATCATTCTTAATAAATTTTTTATTTTAATTCTTTCATTGAAAACATGCTTTATAAACTAGAGTAGTATAAAAATAGCATTATGTTCGGTCATCATATTTCTGTAATTGATCAAATACAAAATTTTAATCAGTTATCGAATAACAAAATAATGCATTAATATACCTAAGTATTAAATTTCTATTAAACTAAAATATTTAGTTCATTTTTCTTTTATATAAAATTAATAATTATTAACTTTCTTATTTTAAACAATTTAATTTCTTTATTTTGAATTAAATTTAACTTGAAATTATTTAATTTATTTCTATGAAAAAGCACAAATTAAAAATCTCTCTAGAATCCCGGTCATTATTTTTCTTTCAAATATCCATTGCTGGTGAGACGAGTGTGTGAAATGATAGTATAAACAAAGCATTTACTCTCTCAATATAAAACTAGTTTTTTATTACTCAGCACTATCTCCTATTTGCCATCCATATTTCTTTTTTATGTTTATAATTAAATTGATATTTTAATCTGTTCTTAGTAACTTCAATAATAAACTTATCAGTAAAATATATAAACTTCGTTTTTAATTAATTTATTGTAATTAATTTCTATGAAATTATTATATTTCCTTATATATATCCTTATAAGTATAGTCTTTTATTTGTTCATTAGCTGGGTTTAAAATTTAAATATCGCATATTAATTTTGTTGAAAAATATCTACCTAAGTTGCGTTGTTTTCTCTAAATTATGTAATTGAATTTTTTAGAACTAATTTTTAATAAACCCATGGGGTTAATTATTTAGCTTTAAAATTTTCATATAATGTTAATAAAATTTTGAATAACTATAATTTATGTATATTCCAATTAATTTTAATGCAGTATTTTCTCAGCAATTATCTGATCGACGCCGTTTTCCAAAAGAATGAAAAAATAGTCTTAAGGAAACATTTTATAAAACAGTTAATAACATTTAAAAACATTTCATAGAAAGTATAATAATCCAACATTTTTTTACTTTGCGTTGTACAATTCAAAAATATAATTGTTATAATTGTGATTTTTATAATTAAAAGCATGTAATTTTGTATTAGTATTTATTAATAAAATGCGGCGAATTTTTTAATTTTTTGCGGGGATATAAGTTGGGAAAAGTTTCGAATTTATTAGAAAGAATTAATTTACAAAAAGTAACAAGTCTACTTAAATTAAAATATGTAACTTATAGATTTTATATAACTCAACTGGATAAAATATTTTGTTTTTATTAAACGTTTTATTCTATTTGTCTATAGAATTAATAAAAAAATAAAAATATTAATAAAATATTGAAAGATTTCCTTTGTTATTATAAGAAGAAAAAGGGAGAATTTTACATCTTTTAATTATATTTTAAATAAAGTCTTTTATTCAAATATTTACTATTGGGTCAAATAATTACTTACTGCATGGTTTGCTAATTCAATAAAACTTCATAAAATATTTACATACTTAATTACAAAATTTTTATTTTCAAAATTATTTAAAATTACATATTATTATTCTAAATTTGTATTTATTCTGCATCACTTATGCTAAATTGTTATATTTTTAATAAAGAAAATTACATTTTATTTCTTCTTAGATTTATTTATCTTCTGGAACATAAGGTCCTAGTGTACTTTTAGATTTTTTTTCTTTTTGGGTTTTTCTTGGGTATTTTGTTCAGTTTCTCCCATTTTTTATTAATTTTATCAAGGTTATATTTACAAACATATTCGTAATATTTTCGTTTCATGTCGAGCACCGCTTTATATTTTCATAATTTTTTAAAAAGATTTTACTATAAAAATTAATATTTTCACCTTTATTTGATTACAAAATCTAAACCGCGAGTCTATTTGCGCAAGTTTTTTTTCCATTTTGAAGACAAATTATGGTGTTTATTACAAAATTATTGCGGATATTAAATATATTAATCATAAAATTTTATCATTTTAAGTTAAATAATCCCCGAAAATACTTTAAGTATTATATAAATATTTATTATTTTATATTTATTAAATTTTTAAATGGAACTTTATTTGAATATTTTATTTTCAAATATTAAAAACAACAAATTATAAAATTTTATTAGGTATAAAAATTTATTTTTGGCAAAAATATGAAAAGATAATCAATCGAATTTATTTTTGATTTTTTTATAATTGCTGTAAGTCCCATAATTATGAGCGCTTCGTTTAGATTCATATTTTAATTTATTAAAGTTATTTTAAAATTATAGAGATTTAAAATTAAAAATATAAAAAAGATTTTAGTAATTCAGCAAATTTTTATTATTCCTTTTTTAGCTAATTTATATTTTATAAATTATTATTCTTATCAGTCCACGCTTTTTAACAATTTTCATCATTCATTAGGTTATTAATTCTATTAATACATGATCAGGTATGATAATTGTTAAAGTCAGTTCGAAAATTTTTTAAGTGTGTAAATATTTAAAAATATTTTTTTGAAACTTTAAAGTTTGTTTTAGAACTATGTTGATTTTAAATTAGAAATTTATTTATCTAATATTTTAAACTTGAGAATATCGAAATTTAAACTTGATTATGCGAAATATCATGTAAAAATTTGGCCTTAAATTAAAAAAAAATTGTAAAAATTGTAATTTAAAAAATTTTCAGAGAAATTATTTATGACCAATATTACTTCATTCACCCAAAGGACATGCGTAAAGGGGCATGAAACGAAAAAGCGAAACAAAAAAGCTTCTAAATTTGAAAAAACAACGAATGAAAATTTTAAATTACAAAGATCTAATTTTGTAAGAAGCTTTTTTACTTACAAAGTTTTTATTACAAGATATAATGTTGTAAGTATTGCGATTGAAGATTGCTGCTGATTTTTAGAATAAATCTATATTTTACGATTTTTAAATCTATTTATGGTTTTACAACATATACTATTTATACTATTTGCAACATTTATTGAAAATGAACTAAATTTTATTAACTGAATAACTGTTATTTTAATAACTGTTTATAAATCTATTTTTGGTAATAACAATAATTATTTAATATTTTAATAATTATTAATAATAATTATTATTTAATAGTAATAATCATAATTATCGATTATGTTTTTCCATTACCTTTTGTTCTAAAAATAGTTTGGAAATATTTTTAGATTGATATCAACCATTAAACATATGAATATTTTTTAAAAAAGTAAATCGCACTATATACAAATCACTAAATAGTTAATTTAAATTTAATTAAATGAATGATTTAATAATAGTAAATGTTGAAATTATATATATTTTTACTTCTTCAATCTGTTATTAATCTAATAATTTAAGGTCATAATTCTATTAAGTTAATTATATCGGTCAATTTATTATTCTTTTTTCTTTTGTTTCTTTTTCTATTCTTTTTCTATTCTTTTTTCTTTTATTTGTTTTGAGGATAAAACTTGCCTAAATTATCTATCCTTTAAATTCATATTATTAAAAGTAAAGATACCTAACTTAGATGAAATTCACTCAGTAATATTCAACTCAAAATTTTATACAAAATCATAATGGCTTTTTGTATTATATAAAATAATTCACATATTTTTGTATATTTATAAATTATTTTATTTACATATTTTGTATTTTTAGGATTTAATATTAAACAACTCACTACATCATGACGAATGCAGCTGGAAACGGCGCGTTCCAAAAACATTTAACTCCGAAATTTTTAAATAAAACAGAGCTTATGAAAAAAATTTGAAGTTCAAATTAGTAGTATTATTATCAAAATTTAAGTTTTAGCATTAAAATCATTATTTATTATTAAAAATTTGTTATACATATGTAACATTCAAATAAAATCAAATTGAATATATAATTATTTTATTTTTAATATCTTAACAAAAAATGTTTTGTATCCTGTCAATAGACTGAGCAATTCATACTCAAAAAATATTAATTGAGTATGCAATTGTACTGTTTTTACATGGAGTTTTTTGATAAAAATTTAAACAGAAATATTCCTTAATTTTTGTATGAAATCTATTTTAGTTTTTTATTATTATATAATATTTTTTATAATTAATATTTAAGACTAGCATTTAATAAATATTTGAAATGGTTTGACAGAAGAAAAAAACAATATTTTTAAGTGTTTATTTTATTTTAGATCCTATACTTCTAAATTCTTCTATAAACTTCTTAAAATGAAAATTCTATTGGCTATATTTTTAAAATATTTTGCTTTGAAATGAAATACTTTGCCAGTTCTTCGACAACGGATCCCTTTCATTGTTTAAACGAGAATATAGTACGTGCCAGCAGTATTTTTTATATATTTTTTATACATATAATAATTATTTAAAAATTATTTTGTTGAAAAAAGGATTGCTTATTTTCTAAAGATCTTTATTGCTAGGGACTTTTAATTGCGCAAAAGTTCCTTTTTGGTAATCTCAGTCAAAATTATGGCAAATTGAAAAGATGATGTACAAAATTCATTTGCATGAAAATTTAAGATTTGCTTAGTATTTAAAAATAATTATTGCCATCGGTTTTTGAAAATTTTTAAATTTGGATAACTTTAAAATTTTAGAAATCAATCATTGCATTCTACGTACACCAGAAACAGATAGTAACATGACCACACAGGTGCAATGTTAATGGTGGAGCTCCATGCAGCCACACATAAATCCTCTTTCCTTAATTTAAAATCCTTTGGAAAGCGTCGACCATTGTATAGTTGTTCATTATTGTGTTATTGTTGCTTTTATTACTATTGTTGTTACTTAAATATTTACAATAAAAAAATATTAAATTTCATATTTTGATATTTTTAATTATAAATTAATTTCTTGCAGCATGCTGAAGCTTTAATACTTGCCAAAATAATCATTATATTATTTAATTTATAAGTATTTACTTTATATTATAAAAATCGAAAATTGCCAGATTTTGTGGAATTACCAAAAAATAGATTTGTATTTTCATTTTGGGAAAATACTATCAGGTAAATCGACATTTTTTCTTTCAAATTCACTATTTATAAAAAGGATTGATCAATACATATATAATTATATTCAATTGTCTGCTATCTTATAACTAGGGATGGGATTTATATGGACTATCAATCGAAAAATATGGACATATAATATGGACTAAAAATCTCAAAATATGGACTGAAATATGGATTAAAATCCAAAATATGGATCAAATATGGGCCGAAAACTGAAAATTTTTAACGAAAAAATTTTCATCTTTAAGCAGAAAATGTTAAACAAGCTAATTTTAATGCAAAATATTACAAATAAATCAATTTAAAGCAACTATTTTGTTCCTCAAAATACTTTGTATAATATTTGGGTCGAAAATTTTTTGAAAAATTTTTATAAAAAATTTTTGAAAAAAATTTTTTTAATTTTTGATTTTTGAGAAAAATTTTTCGAAATTTTTTTTTTTCAAAAAATTTTTTTACAAAAATTTTTGACCAAAAATTTCATAAATTTCAAAATTTTAACCAATTTTTGGCAAAATTTTACAAAAAATGACGAAATATGGACAAAATATGGAAATATGGACGGAACGCCAAAATATGGAAAAATATGGAAAATATGGATTGATAACTTATTATCGGTCTTATCAACATATGCTAAAACTATGTTTTTTGTGCGTTTCACGACCCAACTAGGTCAGGAAAAAAATATGGAAATCCATATAAATCCCATCCCTACTTATAACATAAAATATTAGTTGAATTTTATATGTTTATCTTTATATAATTATTTAATGATAGTTATATATTATTTCTTTTGTTTAATATTAATCAAAATAATTATTAAAATTAATTGAAATTTTAAAATGATAAAAAATAAGTCTTTATGCAAAAATATTTAAATACAGGGTGCGGCAAATTGGCGGCCGCTTTTCTTTTTGCTATAACTTTTTAAATTTTTAATGAGAATCATTAATTCTTTTTTTACTGGATTCCCAACACTGAGAATTTTTTTGGTGCCAAAAAATAGAAATTTGGTTCACAGATGGTAAGGATAAGCCGGTCCAAACATTTAAAAGCATCAAAAAACATTTTTTCTGGTCAAATTTTAATTGATCATAACTTCGTCAAAAATTATTCAATCCCGATGATTTTAGTATCAATCGACTCGTCTTGTTCAAGGGCATCGAAATAGCTTATAATTTCATTTTTGAAAATTTCACCAAAAATTTTATTTTTACCATAATTATTTTAATTTATCATTCAAAGGGCCGTAGCTCATTTGATTTTTATCATAGCCCAATAATTTTGATGTCATTCGAATCAGATTGAAAAGCTGATTCGAACGATATAAACATTTCCAATATCAAAATCATAACCTTGAATCCAGACCGACTTTTATCCGAAAATTTTTGCTCGAACTTTGAGGGAAGATTAAACAGACTAAATTATGAAATGTAAAAACAATTTTCATATCAAAAAAATTCTCAGAGTGCTGGGAATCCAGTAAAAAAAGAATTAACTATTTTCATTAAAAATTAAAAAAGTTATAACAAAAAGAAAAGCGGCCGCCAATTTGCCGCACCCTGTACAATGACTATTTGTCTTATAAATCCATGTAATCAAAATATTAACAATATTTTGACCAAAGTAGTCAAAATATTTACAACACCTTATTCACATTAAAATGGAATTAAAAATAATTAATTAAATTTATATTAATGATCTTTAAAAATCCTGTTATTAAATCACGTCTAATTACAAAATAGCTTTTGATCAAAAAGTATTGATTTATCACAGGTATAGATTTAAAAATAAATTCATAACATCTATTTTTGTATCATCATCTTTGATGAGAAAAACATCTCCCAATTGAGAAGAAAAAACCCTAAACTGTTAATAGAGGATAAATCTTATAATTTATATAAAATAAAAATGAACTAAACAGGCTCAATCAATAATTAAAATCAAATAATTTAAAATAAATTAAAATCAACAATAAATTATTGAACAAAAAAATGACATGTTAGAAATAATAATTTGATAATTTTTTGAAATTTATTTAATTTAAATTATTATCATTTTCATGGAGCTATGTTTCACTTAGCTGCATGATGTTTGGATTTTCTGTGGAATTGTAAATATAGCTCATTAATTTTGCTTTTAATCGATCTGATGTTATAATAATAATATGTAGTTTGTTTTTAATCTCGTTTATTTGGGAATTGTATTTTATATTTTTTAATGTATCTATTAATATTATTATTAATAATTTTGATGTCTTTTGCTCAAAATATATTTTATTAGTAATTAATCATTAAGGTAATTAATTATCGAAAATTTCAATTTTTATGCTTTTATTAGAGTTTTATAAAGAAATATTTTATTTTACTGTAATTAAAAAACAGTAATTTTATTAAAAAATGTAATTAAATATAATAATAATGAATAACTAAAAATAAATCACTGAGTGAAAACCAATTTCATAAACAAATTTTTTAGAAAAAAATATATAATAAATTTAGATTAATAGGCTTAAGAAATAACGCTGAAATTTGTGTTTATTACATTTAAGTATGTGCAGGCTTTAATTACGACAAATATACTATATTGAAATGCTTTTTATTTAATTAAAATGTTCCAGTTTAAATTTAAATTAAATTGTCCAGTTTATATTATTTAAAATATGTTTGGTTTTTATAATTTTGTACTGGTTTCTTGCTTTATACAATAAAGTATGCCACGAAAACGCAAGTAATAAGTCAAAGATCGTGTAATTAAAGACCTTGGTAAATTATCCATAAAACAAGCTGTTTTAATACATAAACTGTCTAAATTAAAATTTTTAACCTAAATTTCTAAATAAACTATCTAAAATAGTTGCTAAAATCTTACTGTAAAAATATAATAATAAATAAATAAATAATAATAAAAATATATTATTATATATGTAATCAATATACCTAGCAAATAAATAAACAAATAAATTAATTATTAAAATAATTTTGTTATTAATAACTAAGTAATGAAAAATAAGTAGTAAAAATTAATTGATAATTTTAATAAATACATCTATTAAAATATTTGTTACATTTGTTACAAGTTATACATTTGTATACATTTGTTACAAGTTATTAATGCCATATAGTTAAATATATTTCATTAAAAAAATAACTGTATTTTGTATTTTTTGGTCATATTAAAAATTTTTATATAATATTTCAATTCATGAATATTATTTTATCAACTCACATGACGTAAATCAAAAATCACGCTGTAACAATGCTTATTGAATGGTTTGTCTCAAAATGTTTTGCTTTTAAAATCATAAATCTGTTGTATTATTATAATTTCATCATTTTGTATTTTGTCGATTATTCATGAGTCAAAAAGTTATCGATTATTCATTATTCAAAAGTAGATTTTATTTGAATACATTAATTGTTTAATTAAATAATTAAATCTAAATTATTATTAATATAGTAATTAAAATGAGCAACGGCGTAAAAAATTAAATTTTTATTTAAATCATTCCAAACATTCCAAACACATTTAATAAATTAATTTCGAAATATATTTTTAATTTTCCTTAAGATAAGTAGAGTAGGTCGAAATCGAGGCCTCGCCGAGGCCGAGGTCCTCGCCCATTTTCAAACCTCGGCCTCGGAACCTCGGTCTCGGTCCTCGCCCAAAACCTCGTCGAGGACCGAGGCTAAATATACACCCCTAAAGATTGATTTTTTTAGCAAAAATAGAAGAATTTTGGCCTAATCTCCTTCAAAAAATTCTAAAAATTTTGTTTGCAGCGCTAAAAAAGGAGGAATTTAAGCTTATTTTAGGCCTTCTTAATTTAAGAAGGAGGAATTAATAATTCCTCCTCCGCTAGAAAAGGAGGAATTTAAGCTTATTTTAAGCCCCTTAATTTAAGCCTTCCAAAATTCAAAATTTTCGCCTGCGGCGCTGAAATGAGAAATTGTCTCATATTAAGAAGGTTAATCCAGAAAAATACGGCCGGCTTCGTTCCAGCTTTAGGTATATATCAGGGAAAGAGCCGTCCCGATTCCCGAAAATCGGAAATTTACGGCGTTTTTCTGTGTCGGGATCCTGTTTTCCCGAAATCAGAAATTAAAATTTCAACAGGAATTCCCGTCCCCGATTCCTTACTGAACTTACTGAATCCAAATTAATTATATATATAAATAAATTTTACAATTATAATTATAAATTTTAATTATTTTAATAAAGTTTTTCATCTTACTAAGAATTTTTTTTATTTTAATAAAATGTAATCAATACCATTATGAACCACTTAATATCACTATGAATAATTTTAACATGTATATAAGAGTGATCGAATTGAAATTCCTTTTTTTTTTGAAAAAGACTTCTTTTTATATAAACATATATATTTTTAAAATGTATATAAGAGCGATCACTATGAAAGAATAATGTATTATTAATTCGCTTTATCATGTTATTACGTGTTCGTGATGCTATAGGTAAATCAAAATGTAAATGTATTCATAAATGGAGATTTATGAATAACAATCGATTCTTGCTTGTGATAATTATTGAATATATTCCATATGGTCCCAGTGCTCAATTTGTGTTTAATGGATGCTTGTTTTATTGTCAATTTACCTAGGTTTCTAAACACACGATCTTTTACCTCAATACTGATTTGTTTTCGTGGCATTTATTTCTAAATTTATTCTAAGATACGATGCTCGTTTTCAATCGAATATGTTGTGCTTGTTTGTTGTTTACTGTTTATTCTTATAAATTTCTGTACATATTCAGTAATTTTTATATTAATTTTATTATAATAATATTAAAATTAGAAAGTAGTTTTTTATTAGTAAATTTTTACAAATGAAAACTGATAAAATTAAAATATTTGCTTTAGAAAGACATATAAAAATATAAATTAAGAAACAAAAATTAGCAAACAATCTATAATAAATCATAAATTTTTTTGTTATATGCACGAGTTACTATATAAGTAGGATTTCTTACAGTTTTGCAAACCAATTGATTGATGTACAACAATTTTTCTAATTCAAAAGTCGATCAACACTCTTTAATTTCCAATTAAAAATTATATCGCATTCATGATCGCATTTTTGGAACGGACTTTCGCCGGATTATGAGTTATATCGATAAATTCGATTAGGAAATTAAATACAAAGGTAAATTTAAAGAAAAATTTGAAATCTTTCTCGGTGGCTCAAATTCTCAATTTCTCAAAAGTTTATCTGAAGGTTCTCAGATAAATATTTACAACAGAATTCCAAGCCTTAACTGTTACCGGGTATCCTATGTTTTTGTGATTGTTTTTTATTATCATAGTTAATTTAATGATAATAAAAACACTACTTCTGGTATTACATACTTATAAATTGTAGTTCTGCGTTTTTCATATTGAATTGATTATTTTTGATATTTTCACGATAATCTTCCAAAATAGTTTTTTAACTTTCAGTCGCGCCCAACCAATTATTCTTTTAGTAAATATTTTAACTCAATTTCTCTAATTTATACATATTTGGCAATTTATTCTTTTTTAATTTAAATTATTGTCAGCCTTCTATTAATAAATTTTAAGCTTAAATCATTTATAAAAATTAATTATTAATTTTCATTTACCATTTATTGCCTGAATTATAAGATAAATGTACAGATAAATGTTTGTTTAATTATTTATGGGTGACTGCAATATTTGCATAATGAATTTATGTTATACTATTTCAAATAATTTTTTTAATTGGAAAATAATTTTAAAATTTATTGGTTATTTACCTATTAGGAATATTTGTTCAAAGAATTTACTCTTTGACCGCATCAATATATTTTTGCTTATTTATCACCGACTTACAGTCGAATATTTTGGCATTTTTATATTTTCCGTCGCTACCATTTTTTTAGTTACTTCATAAATTTTCTATACAGTATTTAAATAACCATAAATCGAATTATCTTTGAGATGCATTAGAAAAAATATTTTAAATTTACAATAATGAATTATACATTTTTGTTTATTTTTCTGTTTAAATTATCTTATTTTTAAACTTACTAAGTTTTTTCGTAAACAAAATTATAAAAATAAATATTAAGAAAGTTAAAAATTTTAAATAAAAAATAAAATACGAAAAATAAAAAAGAGAAACTGCGTTATTATTTTTTCTTTTTATTGTTTTATTTCATTATTATCTTTTATATATTACTCTTATTTACTAGAGTCAATCTAATTTGTTTCAATGTTGGTGTGTAAATAGTGGTAACTACGAAAAATAATTTTTTATTACACTAATGCTTTACTATAAAATATAAAAATCTTATCAAAAAAATGTAGCAATATGTATAATGTGAAAGGTTCAATCGTTAATATTTATTTTATTTATCAGAACTTTTATAATCTTTTTTCTAAATTTTTATTTTACGAATGTTTAGAAGTATAATTATTGTCAAATATTGATCCAATGGAATTGAAATAATAAAAATTGGGCTAATATTTACATTATCATTATTTTGATGAAATGTGGAACACTGTTTCCAATGGTAATTTTCGAGCTAACATATGCTTTGATAAGAATGTTTAGTCTCATAATATATTTGCCTTTCTCAAATACATAGTTCTTATCAGATTTAAAAAATTTTTAAACTTTGTTTTCTTTTTAATATAACTTTCTTTTGATCGGGGAAGTGAAACTTCAAAATGTCCAATTAGGCAAATATCCAATTAGGCAAATTTAAAATAATGAATTAAATATATATTCTTTATTGATTAGTTTTAATTTACAATTAAGACGAATATGTATCTGTAATAATGATCAAATGCGTTGCCAATTTAAGATTTTAAAGAATTTCGAAGTATATTTTTATAAAAATTTTTTATTATCATTTCTTTGAAAATTATTTTATTTAGATTGATAAAACCGCTTTTTACTTCTGTTCGATTAGCTTGATGAAGCCAATCACTGATGTGTGATTGGCTTTCTAATGAATAACTTGACATTGAGACAAAATGAGGGGTTAAAATATT
This sequence comes from Meloidogyne incognita, assembly GCA_036172945.1. Lineage (NCBI taxonomy): Eukaryota > Metazoa > Nematoda > Chromadorea > Rhabditida > Meloidogynidae > Meloidogyne > Meloidogyne incognita. Next base: position 4,276,135 of record JARQAC010000013.1, read on the forward strand.
TATGAACAATATTTGGAAATTTTTCTAGAATTTATTTATTAACCTGTTCAGGTAAATATTTTTATTTTTAAATTTAATTTCATATTATCATTTTTTACTGTGTATTAAGTTTTATTATGTATTTTTATGGCGGATCGTCGTTAATAACTGTTTTTATCAAGTCTTTATATTTTTTTAAAATTTAATTATATTTTAGTTAAAACTTACCAAAATTAGCGATAAATTAATATAAGATTATCTTCCTGTCTCACAATCTGAGACAGAAAGAGCTCAGTTCTATATGAACCATTTAAAGTTCTTGTAAATTCAATTGATGTTTAATCACTTACAAAATAAAAATATATAGATCTAATTTACAGAAAACACAAATGTGTATTCTGTTAATTATGTATTCTGGCACAATGTGTATTCTGGCACAAATGTGTATTCTGGTTTATATAAACGATTTTCAATCGACATATTTCTACTTATGGTCAAAAGGAGTTTTGCCTCAAAAGGAGAGGCAAAACTTTACGTCAATAAATTAATGTTTTTTTCTAATTTTGGAGACTGTAAAATTGTGTTGACATAAACTCAGGCAGCCGCAATAAAATAAATACTATACTTATAGTGAATATATGCTGGGCAAAGTCTACATTTAATTATCTTCATGCATGAGTACCCAGGTTTTGTCTTACTAATTCGCTCAGTTTCCTTTATCATTTAACTCATTAAACATCAGTGTTTCATTTAATTAAATGTAATATTCATTAATATTTATGTATTTTAAATAAATTTTAATAATACATTTTGAAAATTGGTCAATCATATTGACCGATTTTTTCAATTTACAAATTTTGTTTTATTGAAGTTCCTAGCAATTTCCTCTATATAGAACTTTCAACAACTTGTTGCCCAATTCTACACCTTTAATGCTGTGTTCAGCGAATCTTTAATAAGATCACAATATACAATGTTTATTAATACATCATCAATATAAATAAATACAATTTAATTTTTTAAATTTTACTTTTATTTAAATATTTTTCAATTATTTGGTAATTAACCATTTTATATTAAATTCTTTTGCATCATTATCAAAAAGGGAGCCGGGTGTATCTGAGGCCATAGATAATTTCATTATTAAATTAATTAGCACAAAAAAGCTGAAACTTTCACAAAAATGCATTTTTTATATACCACACTTGTTAAATGAATATTTTATTTGGCATCTTGAATTTTTTGCTGAGAATTAAATAAAATCAAAGTAATTTTATTTATATGGACTTTTGGGTGCATCAAAAATAATGATGCTGCTACCCATACAGTGATAGTTAACCCATCCCATTTTATTAATACTTCTTTGAGCATTCCCTTTTCATCAACTTTTTCTCGACTGGCTGATTTTAACTTCATATGTATGAAATATTTAAAATATATTTTTCAATAATTAACTATAATAATGAAAGTCATCTATATTATAAATTTATATTTTATTAGTCTTTTCTTTTGTATTTAATGGTTTTATAAATTTGATCATTTCATTTTTAATTCTCCGTCAAATTAATTCATATGAATATATTATAGAAATTCATAACATATACTTGCATGTTACCTTTCTTGCTTGCAAGTCTTTTGAAACACATGTCACATTCAGAACGTTTGTTTTCAATAAAAAGTTTATTATTATGTATTATTTATTTATTTGGTCCTTACATCTTTAGCAAAGAAATTAAGCATTTCTTTTTGGTTAAAATTAATATTTTTAACAATTTATTTGTATTTATCTTAAAATTTCTTATAAGTTCAGTATCAACTAAAAATCCATACGCTCAAAATCTTATTCTGGCTCCAAAAAATACCGATTTAGTATTTAAATTAAGAATTTAAATATATATTAATTTATGTTAAAATTCTTATACTATATAATTAAATTTTGTAAGTTCAACTATAATATAAATCTAATAATATAAATCTAATAATAAAATGAATTTTAAATACATAATTAAATAATTTCGTATTTTATACGACAACGGCTTTCATAAATTTCACGATAATAAAGCTAGTCTGATCAAAATCTTTAAGTATTAAATGTCTATTTTCATGGGGTAATAAAAATTATAATTTTTAACAATAAACATAAAAATTACTTATATTAATTTATAAATTTAAATAAAACAAGATAAAAAGTTTAAATTAATAATTCAAATAATTATTATAATAAAATATAGTCTAAATTTATTCGATAAAAATTATTTTTTAAATAATCCCAAAAAAACTAAATTTTATGCCAAAAGTACAGATTTTTACTACAGATTTTCATGGGAAACACAGAATTTTAAAATTGGCAAGCAAATAAAATTTTTCTTCAAAACGATTGTTACAATGACAACGAATTCTAAATATATAAAAAATACCCAAGGACTAAATTCAATAAAAATAAATTTTCAATGAATTCTAGTTATTGATATTTTTCATAAAATGTTACATGAAATTATTTATATTAATTTTGATTCTATTTTTTGTAATTTAAATAGGTATATGTTAATAATTTAACAAACAATTTTTATATTTTTACATTTAGTATTAATGCTATAAAATATCTTTATTAGATTTTCAAGCTTAAAATAGAAAATATGAAAATTGATAAGCTATCACAAGACCAAAAAACTGAAATATGATGAATAAATTGATTAAACATGGTGCGAAAACTTTTCAAGGGACGACCAGTAAATTTAGGATTTATTTCATTTTAAAAGATTTCTTTTAAATTTATTCGATAATAAATATTAACACAATTTGCTAATTTTTTTGAAATAGCTAAGAGAGAATAATTTATCAATCAATTTAAAAATGACAATTTTATTTTAATAAATTTTTTAAATTCTAGTTCTCTTGATTTTCCCCATTTGTTCCTAAAATAATATAAATGAATGGTCTCATCAGAGGTTATGAAAGATTAATAAATTCTTAAAGATTATCATTAAATCTTAAAAAATTTTAATAAAAAATTTTAAATATTATTAAACCTATAAGACTCAAGCCTATTCAAAGCCTAAATTATTTAAAATTCTCATTTTAACAGATCTAAAATTATTTTATAAATTTATTTAAATACATAAATAGTTATTCTTTACAATAATATTTATTATTAAAATAATTAGTTTTAATCTTACTTTTATATTTGCATTAATTCTTAACAAAACACATCAAATAAAGGAAGCATAACATACAAATAATACTTTTGGCATAAAATTTAGAGTGTTTGGGGTTATTTAAAAAATAATTTTTATCGAATAAATTTAGACTATTTTTTATTATAATAATTATTTGAATTATTAATTTAAACTTTTTATCTTGTTTTATTTAAATTTATAAATTAATATAAGTAATTTTTATGTTTATTGTTAAAAATTATAATTTTTATTACCCCATGAAAATAGACATTTAATACTTAAAGATTTTGATCAGACTAGCTTTATTATCGTGAAATTTATGAAAGCCGTTGTCGTATAAAATACGAAATTATTTAATTATGTATTTAAAATTCATTTTATTATTAGATTTATATTATTAGATTTATATTATAGTTGAACTTAAAATTTAATTATATAGTATAAGAATTTTAACATAAATTAATATATATTTGAATTTTTAATTTAAATACTAAATCGGTATTTTTTGGAGCCAGAATAAGATTTCTGAGCGTATGGATTTTTAGTTGATACTGAACTTATAAGAAATTTTAAGAATAAAATTAAAATAAATTGTTTAAAAATATTAATTTTAACCAACAAGAAATGCTTAATTTCTTTGCTAAAGATGTAAAGACCAAATACCTAAATAAATAATAATACATAATAATAAACTTTTTATTGAGAACAAACGTTCTGAATGTGGCATGTGTTTCAAAAGATTTGCAAGCGAGAAAAGGTAACATGCATGTATATGTAATAAAATTGTATAATATATACATATGATTTAATTTGACGTAGAATTAAAAATGAAATTATCAAATTTATAAAACCATTAAATACAAATAAATGACTAATAAAATATGAATTAATAATATAGATGACTTTCATTCTTTTAGGTAATTATTGAAAAATAAATTTAAAATATTTCATATAAATCAACATAAAAAATTTATTTAATTAAAAATTTTATTAAATATTTTTTAATAAATTAAAAATTTTCATTTCAAATTATCAATGATATTTGAGATCAGACAAACATAACACAATTTGATATCACAAAATTTTGGTAATAGTTAAGAAATGTTAGAGAAGAAGAAACTGAAGATGAAAATGAATTTTGAATACAAGTGAATTGTTCTGGAATTTATTTATTATGGAATTAATTTTTTTGGAATTAATTTTTTGGAATTAATTTTTTTGAATTAATTTTTCCCTTAATAATTATTTAAAAAACAATCCTTTTTAAAAAAAATAATTTTTTAAAAACAATTTTTTAATACACCAATTCTTTTCTTTAATATTAAAAAAATTTTTTCTAATAAAATAATATTTTTTAAATAGCTTTCAGAGAAAGATTTTTAATCAAGTAAATGATAATTTACTCAGATATGTATATTAATATAGGGCAGATTGGAATAAGTGATGAGAAAGTGAAGATGAAAATGAATTTTGAATACAAGTGAATTTTTCTGGAATTTATTTATTTTGGAATTAATTTTTTTGGAATTAATTTTTTTGAATTAATTTTTGATAAGGCCTGTTTTTTTTTCTTCTTCGAATTAATTTTTGATAAGGCCTGTTTTTTTTCTGGAATTTATTTATTTTGGAATTAATTTTTTTGGAATTAATTTTTTTGAATTAATTTTTGATAAGGCCTGTTTTTTTTTAACACATGTGACCTGTGTTTACATTTTTTAATGTTAATACTTTTAACAAATGCCGCGATCTATTTACATTTTTTAATGTTAATACTTTTAACAAATGCCGCGGCCTACATGTGCAAAGCAGCTCGTGCTCTAAATGTTTTCTACCCAAATTTAACACATGTGACCTGTGTTTGCCATGCACTAACAAAATATAAATGGAAAAATAAAATTTTACGAAAACCACTATCTGATTAAGAAAATGATAACATAAAAAATTAAAAATTATTATTAAGTAAATAAACATCCTCAAAAAATACAAATTAAAAAATTTATTTTTTTCAAAATTTAATTTATAACTTTGTCGCGAAATCAAAAAATTATTTTTGCTTCTTGTATTTTGTAGTTAAAATATAATTTTTAATAAAAAATCACTTTTTAATGATAAGGCCTGTTTTTCTGTTTACATTACTTTTTAGGGCCACATTCCGATCTATTTACATTTTTTAATGTTAATGTATTCATATTATATGTCTAATTGTAAATTTTTTAGTTTCAGATTTGTAAATGAACTTTTAATTAATAGCAAAAAACATAAAATAAACAAAACAACTAATAGGTCATCTGTTGTAATTAGATAGTCTACAATCTAAATAACTGTAAGACCTCGCATACATAACCTAAACATTTATCAAATTTTGTCGATATTTTTGATAAATAGAGCATATTTAATTTATATATTTAGTATTTAAATCAAAAATAGAATCGCTCCCAAATTACTGCCTATCAGTTTAGTAGGGGAAATTTAACATTTAAATAAAACTTAAAAATTTACTCGAACTGTATTGATATAGATACATACAATTTAATTAAAATATAAGGTCACTATAACCACCAAAAGTTTTCTCAATAAAAATTTGTCCATGTTCCTTTCATTATACATCAATTATTTTTAAAGAATCATTTAATAAATATTTGTTAATGAAATTTAAATAAGTTTAAATAATCTACTACGGTAAAGCTTTGAGAGTTATATTTGATTGTAATGAGGCGTATTTTATAAAAAAATGCTGTTTATTATTACAGCAAATAATCAATTTAAGTATTTGCCATGACTTATGTATATTAAGACAAACTTTTATTAATTCAAGCCCCCATAAACACATATTTCTATCTCCCAAAAATAAAATCTTTCCTTATTATTTTAAATTAAATTAAAAACATTAGCAACAAGAGAGCAAGAGGAAAAAGCGATCAAGGAAAAAACACATTCCGCAGATTTTTCAAGGTCTACAATTAGCTATCAACCATTATTGATGTGAAATTATATGAAAGAGTTATCCTATTTGTTGAGAAGAGCGTTTACTAAAACCGCCTAATTTTTCAAAATTTTATTATATAAAAAAGTTTGGACGAGCAAACGAATCGAATAAATTAAATTTTTATAATAAAACTTTGAAAAAAATAATATGTAATTTGACTGGATAATATAAATAATTTTTTATAAAACTATGAAAAAAATAATATGTAATTTGACTGGATAATATAAATAATTTTTTATTCTAACTTTGTAACGGTATTTAGAGACAACGATTGATAATAATGATATTAATCTAGATAATTATTAAATAGTATTTTAAAATAATTACGAAGTACAATATTTTACCAAATTTTAATAGAATTTATTATAAGTAATACTTAACGATAATTAGAGATACATATCAATAATTATTCCCTAATTTTTAATCGTTAGATTAAAAATGGCAATAATTATTGAATCGAACCCATTTCAAAATGTTTTGTATACTTCTTTTTTTATAAAATTTTAAAGTTATTCTAATTTAAAAATTTCCAAAACCGATGGCAATAATTATTTATAAATACATATTAAGCAAATCTTAAATTTTCATGCCATTGAATTTTGCTACAACATCTTTTAAATTAGCCATAATTTGACGTGAGATTACCAAAAAGGAACTTCTGTGCAATTAAAAGTCCCAGCAATAAAGGATTTTTTTAGAAAATAAGCAATCCTTTTTTCAACAAAAATGGAGAAATATTATTTGCATGTTGTATATTTTGAAATGTATTAAAATAGTAATGTAAATAAATAAAAAAATTTTGTCATTAAATTTGCTAAATAAATTTTTATGTTCTCATATTATAATCAAAAATTGTTTTACGATAGCTTTATAATAATAATTATCAATAATACAGTATGAAAAAAAATCGAAAACATTCGACTAATATAATATATAATAAAACAGTTGGCACTTGATTATACTTTTTCTTACTTAATATTTTATTATTAACTATGTTCTTTTAATTCTTTTGTGTGTTTCTGAAGGGTGGCAGGTAGTTCCTAAAAAATTACAAAAATTTTGCAATTTTATATAGAGCCAATATATAAAATATGTATTATATAAAATATGTATTTTTTCATACTATGTAACTAAAGAAAAAGAGCGGGTATTTAAAACTTAATTCCAAATTTTAAAAATTTATTTTAATTTTTTAATTTTGAAATTCTATTTTAATTTTTTATCTAAATTACAATCATCGCTTCATTTCACATTATTTCTAAAGAAATTTTTTTCTATCAACAAAAAAAAGAGCAAAAAAAGGATTTCTTATTTATTCATTTTATATCTATTCATTCACATTTTATTTTTTACACAACACTCATTCTCAAATGATTCACCCGTCTGCAAATTAAAATAAAAAATCAATTATTCGTTTTTAAAGAGAAAAAATCTATTTCTAATATTATGTAGTATTAAGGATTAAATATTTAAGAAAGTTAATTTAAAATTGTCATTTTATATAAATTTTTTTAGATTACTTTTAATTAAAGCCATTGCAAATTTGAAAAAGCCATCAGTTACAACAAATAAATGTGAAAAAGCTAATATTTCAATTAAGAATATTTAGTGTTATTTTCAACTAAAAGTATTACAAAAGTAATACATATTAACTTAAATGTTGAATAAAAATTGCAAATCGAATAATATTATATATAATTTAAAACTAATTTTCCATTATGTATTCACAAATTTATAAAATTACCGTAATTTTCTTATAATTATTTATTCATTTTTACAATTTTTATAATAATCTTATCAATTACGATTAATAATTAATTATTTTTCATCTAATTAAAATTTTAAGTTTTCAAAATTTTGTTGATAAACTAAGTGCAAAATATATTATATATTATAATAACATAACTAATGCTCGTGTGGATCATATAATCCATACGTGTTCCATAAACATGCACCGCAATTAATTAGCTATTATGTTTTTATATATTCAAATTAATGTTTAATTAGCTGCTGGTTAGGTTGTGCTAAATATGTGTTTAAATATGATATAGTAATATTAAATGTCAAAAAATTTTTTAAACAATATAAATATAAAATAAAGTGGACTATGACGAATTCAATCAAATGACATGAACGAGTTATAAGGTGATGATACAATGAAAATTAATTTAAAATAAAATATGTGATATGCAAAATATAAATTTAAATTTTTGAGTAATTTTAAAAATTATATCAAAAATAAATACGGGCTCTGTTAAATAAATTATTTGCATATACTCAAATACTAAATAATAAATATTGAATAATAAATTAATTAAATTTTAGTTTTAACAATTTTATAAAAAATAAGAAAATAAAAAAATCAGGTCTGCCTTAATAGACGAATGGATTTCAACAATTTTCGGGGATTTGTGTGATGCACTAATTGCAGCTTACTTCCATTTAAAAAAGATTAATAATCCATAGTTACGTCATACTTAGAGAAGTAATGCAAAAGAAATATTCCATCGAAAACATCTTTAAGGAATCAGCCTAAAGCCAGTTTTAAAAAATGAAAATAAAACTATCAATTACCATGGCTTATTCACCAAATAGGGTTTGTGCAACTCTTCAAAAAACAATTTTCACGAAATTAAAAATAATATTTTATAAAATGTAATAAATTTTATCAATATTTTAAAAAGCCATTCATTGTTTTTAAATAACAATTAATTATATAATATATGAAAAAAGCATAAACATTTTATAATTAAAATTAACCCACGTTTAAGGGTAGGAATTAAAACTCATGACACATTGATATTTTGTATATAAATACAAGTAAAGTATTTAATTTATTAAAAACACAAAAAATAAAATCTATAACAATTAGATTATATAAATGTTTATAAAATTAAAATAAAATTCGTTTTAAATAAATAAAATGTATAATGATTTTTACTAATAGCATTTAAAAATTTGCTTATGCATTTATATAATAATTTTGATAAAATAATATATAATAATTCAAAAATTCAGAGATATTTTTTGAGAAATATATGGCAATTTATTTAATAATTTTTAATAACTTATCGAGATTCAATGAATCCAAATATTTTACAACTGATATTATCGAATGTTAAAATTTTAAATCAAAAATTATAAAAAATGTATCGAATCTAAAACAAACAAATGATTATGACAAGTAAAAACATGCAATTTTTTATTAAAATAAAGCAATTTATATCAAATGATTAAATAGAAATATAAGAATAAAAATTGGTTTTGAAATTTTCTATCTTCAAAAGATGCTGCTCATGAATGAAAAATAGCAACAAAAATTGAGAAGCTAAATTAGCTTTTATTTAGCAAAATAAAAAAATCCAATCAAAATCAATTATATTTTCCTTTTTCATAATCGAAAAAAATATAAGTATCTATTTTCATTTAGAAATTTAATAACTCTTTGCTATACATGGAATGAAATGGAGCGTATATTTATATAATTCCTAATTATAAGCAACAATTAGGCTTTTCGTATGACCGTCGCTGATATATGGGTCGGAGTTTCGGTAACCATGACATCTCTATTGTGAATAATGTTTAAATAATATTAAAATATGTAGAATACTTGCAAAAAATGTAATAAATATTTAGATTAGATTGAAAAAAAACTGAACTTAGAAGTTTTACAGGAGCCGTCTCTTATTTTCTCAGATATATAAAAGCATTTGAAGAAATAATGCCACCTTTACACGAATTAAAATGAAATAGGAGATAGTATATTAGAAATACATCAACCTGCACAAGTGCTGCGAGACAGGGTCTATGCTGCGGTATCGTTTAGGGCCTAAGAAATGGCCAGACAATATCCCCTCGAGGGACAAATTTATAAAATTATTTTAGAACTCTTAGAAAAAAATTTTGGAGATAAATCACATATAATAAGTGCCTTGCACGCAAATTTACGAAGAATTCATATTGCGTCAAAGTATGTGCCTGAAATTCGACAAATGTTAAGAAAAATGGAAGCTATGATTAATCAATTAAGTAATTTGGGGGATTATAGAAATAACGAACAATTAATTTTGGAAATCGAAACAAAATTGCCGAAATGGCTCTTAACAGAAATTTATAAGAAAAAAGAAATAATATTGAATGGTCTGTCAAAAAAAAGCTATGTATAAAATAAATTTATTCATCAAAGATTTAAGCCAAACATGATTTAAGAGAAGTTAAATTAATTCATATAAATGAAGGTAGAATCAGTCCATTCGAGAAAAAAGTTGATGAAGAAAAAATGCTCAATGAAATATTAATAAAGTGGGAGGGTTTCACTATCCCTGTTTGGATAGAGGCATCCGTATTAGCAAACGCACCTCGCATTGTGTATAAGTAAAATTCTCTGATTTTATTTAAATGCAAACAAAACAGTAGTATTTAGTTATTCTAATATCAGAAAATTTTTTATTAATTTATAAAAATTACACTAAAAAATCCCAAGTAAGTCAAAAAGAAAACGATGATCGCTCCGGAGGATAACAATTTTAAAATATTTGATTTAGTCTTTGTGAAAATTAATCATTACTAAGGCGAAAACGCATCGAATCTTGAAGAATTTAGTAAATAACCCCTCCCGTTTAAATGTTATAAACATGCTAAAGAAACAATTATAATACATACATATTAGTACAATTACTTGGAAATAATAACAAAAAATAATAAAGGAAAAACTAAAATCACATAACATTTTAAATAGTATTTCCATATCTACTGGGCTACTGATAAATTACTTAAATTTTTAAAAGCAATAATTAAGCTTAAATTAGCTGTATGTGTTATACGGGATCAAAATAGCTAAAACAATCCCCCACCCCCCCCTTCCAGAAATCTCCTAAAACTAACAAATTCTTAACACCCACCACCACATTCATCACTCTCAAAATATATATTTAAAATTTATTTATTAATTAAGAAATTACAAATGAAAAGATTAGCCAGTATTTACTCAATAAAACAAATTTAAAATAATATTAAATTTAAATTATTATATATTTTTATATTTTTCTTCTAAAATTTTCAATGATTGTTTCTGAATTTATTTATAAATTGTTTGAAATTTTAATTTAGTTAAAAAATTACAACAAGAATTTTAAAATAATTTAGATAAAAGTTTTCTGATCAATTAACAACACTATCATTTTCTCCATCGCATATTAAAAAGTAGGATGCGATTTGGAATTAAATAATAAATAAATTTACCAAAAATAAATATATATCTTCATGATTAGAATAATTCAAACGACTTGAATACTTATATATTAGTTCGACACAAATTATTTAAATGCGATTAAAGAGTAATTAATGTTGTTCAAATAGTTTATTTAATTTTTAGTTATCATCTTAAAAACAAAATATAAATATATACTGTAACAAAAATAAATGAGAACACAGTGCAATGCTTAATCGGCTTCAGCAAAAATTAAAACAATAAATTGAAAAAACTTTAATTAAAGTCTCAATCCGTTAATTAATACACAAAATATGCACAGATAATTGGTACATGTAAACACTGAAAAATTATTTAATAAGTAAAAATTTTATTGAAATAAAAATATAAATCAATGTGATAATACTGAAATAAAGTAAAATTTTTATGTGTAAGGATGTGTAAATTAAATGATAAATAAATTAACATGTTAATGCTTATTAAATGAAAACAAAACAAATAATGATAATTATAAAAACTTCACATATTATTATAACTAGATAATCAGGAAAATTTTTAATAAATAAAAAATTGTATTTCAATTTATGTTAATTTGGATTTTTACAAATAAAATCAGTGTGTAAATTAACAAGAACTGTGCCTTGAAGACTTTAAACTCTGAAATCTTGAAATGAATTAGTTAAAACTAAAAATCTAAATAACGGTTTAATATAGGTAAATTTTTCAAATTTTCCAAATTTCTGCCGAAATAGAATCTATATTAAATAATCATTACATAAAATACGATAAATTATATAATTTTAAAAGAATAGTTACATTAAATATTTATTGTTTATATAATTTACACTGGAAGATTTGTGCTAAAAATAATCTACATAGTACAAGTGCACGGCCAAATTTCTGCCAAAATAAAATCTACTCATAGATTTTTTGCTGAGCATTTACTAAAATTTAAAACTGATCTCGTTCTTCATGAGCCTGAAAAACATACAAATATATTAAGAATGGTCAAACAATCAGAAATATAGAAAAAATACTAAACAAGCATTGAGAATCCGCAAAAATCCGCAACAAAATCAATTCATCATGTTACAATAAAAATATTTTCAATATGATGAAAAAATTTAAGAATGTAATAAAAGAATAAAATAAAATTAATAACCCCTAACGCAAAAATATGTATATATATATATGTATATAGAAATAAAATAATATATCTACAAAAATAATAGTATTAAAAATAATACCACAGAAATTAAAATCAATATAGTCATATTTTTAAAAAATTGTTGAAAGAGAACTAGATTAAATCTTGAACACAACGAAAAAAAGTCAAAGTTCAATGTATCAACATAAAATTATTTACCAAATTACATTCAATACTTTCCAACTTGAATACTTTTCCAAGATCAGCAGACAGTTATACTCCTTGATATAAATATAATTGACGGGCATGAAAAAGCGTGGATAGTTAGAACTTCGGTAATATATACTAATATTTCGCCTGTTTCACAAATAATACTCAGTTTACAGACCTAATTAGATACAAAAACTTACTAGTTAAATAATTTATTAAATTAATCATTGTTTATAATTTTTTATTTTAAAATCACTCATTATAATTGATACTATAAATATATCACCTGCTCTTCGAAAATATCTTTTGCTATGGTCTGAACTTGTATTTATTTCTGGAGAACATTTTAATGATTATGAAGCTGAAGAATATATACGAAAGAGGAGTAGATATCGGTGTGTTATACAGTGAGAATAAAAACAGAAAAAATAAAACAATAACGCAAAAACAAAACAAACGAAAAAAACAAGTACGGCAAATACAACAGGTGCTCAAGATACAAAATAAAATTATGTTTAATAATTTATAATTAAAATATGCAAACAGGATCTAATACAAAGAATTTTTGAGCATTACGCGAAAGAGAATATTAATTATAAACTATAAAAATCTATTAATTACTATATATTTATTTCTCAGATAGAAGATATATAACTAAAAATTAGAAGAATTTTGTATAGAAAATGGCAGCTCATTTAATTCAGAAACCAACATTAAAAATCCTATTTCCGAGGCGAATATCATAGAATAGTTAAATTTAAAATTTTATCTAAAATTTTATATTTTTTTAAATTTTGTCTTTGTAGTACGAAAAATTAAAAGTATTGATGAAAATTTTATGTTTAAACTAAAAAGACTCAGCAATAAATCATATGATTTGATCGAAAAAATTGATAATGCACAAATCAATTTATTTGAAAACTTTAAAAACTATATAAGCAAATTTCCCACTCAAATTCAAAAACTTCTCCAAATTTTACTCGCTTGCTGAAAAGCTAATTAAATTTTAATTTTTTTTAATAAAAATAATTTCACTCAAACCTAGTTATCTAAAAAATTGACGATTTTAATTTTTATCTTTTTAATACAGCTGACATGAACAGACAAATTTTATCAATTTCGAATTGTTATTGCTATTTTAGATTTAAAAAGTTATGTTTAATGAATGTTTTGCTTTTAAATGTAAAAAATCTCAAATTAGAAAGGTATTTAAGTAAACATTTCATTAACTATATTTAAAAATTAAATAATCAAGCTTTTCTATTTAATAATAAATTTTTAAATGAGACCAAAATTTATAATATTATAAAACATGAAAAATTCATAACACTCGCATAAAAACTTATAAAGAGTTGAGAATTAGTTTAACGTTATGCTCTTTTAGAGATATTATAATTAACAAAAATTCATTCATATTCAAAGTTAGATGTATATTACTTCCATAAAAGTTTGCCAATGCACTAAATGCGCCTGAAAGTCTGTTTTGTGATCCCTTGAAGTTGTTTTTATTAATATTTTGTCTAATTGCTGATGTTTGATAATATTAAATAAAAATATTAAATAAAAATTGGTGCATTCAATAGACTTAATTACTTTATATATAATAAAACTAAATTTGTTAAGCCTGTCACTTGTTTAAAAAGACAATACTGTATTTTCAAAATATATAGCTTTATTATAATTTTGTATAAATAAAATATCTCGTCTGATCATCCAAAATGGACTACCAAAATTGCTTAAAATAAAATTAAAATTTTTTTATATTTTGTTCATTTGTTTTAATTAAGGACAAATGATTTGTTCTAATATAATCTTGATCTACATATAGTCTCCTAATATTATATAAAATATTGAATTTTACTATTGTTTGCCAGATTTTTCTTAGGTCGACTTGCTTAACACATCGCTAATGATTAATATAAAATTTTATTCTCTCTCTAATCCAGAAGAAATTTATTAAAACATATTTTTAAAATATTCATAGGTTAACTTCAAATAATCAAAAACAATTTATTTGATTAATTTTAAATAATTAATCAGTTTATAAATTTTTTAAATTAAATAGTGAGTCTCCATTATTACTAGAGAATTTATGAAAAGCATTAATAATCCTTATTCCAATTCATTTTTGACTAAAAATGGAAACATTTTTCTTTTCTTTTGTACCGCCAAAAGGAAAGGAAAGAAAAATTATTTTCACATGGCTTTAAAAAAATTGTAATCCGTATATTTATTATGTGTGCACTTTTACCTATTTCAAAGTTATTTTAATACCTTTTCATTGATTCAATTAGTAGAATAAAATATTATTATTTTAGAAAATGTTTTCCTTAAACATTTTGATGTTTAAATAATAATCATATTTACATTGTTTTGTTAATTATTACCATAATAAGCTCAATTCCTTCCTATATAAAAAGTATTTTGAATTTGTATTTTCATTAAATTGCAAATAATAATTTAAATTTTATTTGAAAATGATTAGTAATACTGAATGATATATATTATAATGATATATATTATATATATTATAATACTGAATGATATATAATGATATATAATACAACACTCAATCGAGATGAGATTCAGCTGTTCTAGCTCCATTTCGAGCCATCTTCTATAGATAATAAAGATTTATTCAACATGAAAAATCCTTTCCGAGACAATATGATGGGTTAAAAATGTTAACAACCTTTGTTAAATTCCTTAGTATACTTCATAAACCTCAATATTTTATTTTAAAATTTTTTGTTATAGATTATGTAAAGGTTGTTGTTTTAACAAATAAATTAAATTTTCATAAACTAAATTATTATGTTATATTATCTTTTATTTCTTGTTGAACTTCATTTTTATAAGTTGTTGTATGATCATTTAACTAAAAAAATTCTTTTAATTTTTGAAAATTAAAAAATACAAAAAAATTAAAATAATTAAAGAATACCTTATCTGTTTTGTTCTTCTTCATTATTATCTAGCAATATGTATATCATTTAACTAAAATGTTTAAAAAAATTTTTAAAATTAGAAAATACATCATTCTCCTCCTATTATTTTCCATTAATATTCTACCATTTTTCTAAAAAATTTTCAATAAAAATTAAAAAATATGTATATCATTTTTTACAATTAATTTAATTGTGATATTTAAAATAAAATAAATTTAACTAAATATATTATAAATTTTATAAAAATTTAATTTTCACTGATTAATATATTGCATTTTTGTAAGTTATTAATTTATTTAAATAATTTTCACAGTAACTCGTTCTCAGCCCAGCAACGATTATAATTCTTTAACTTGTTCAATATTTAGGCAATTTTGAGCTTAGTCAAAATTTCACAAGTTCCAATGATTTATATAAATTTTATAACTTCATATATAGTATTATATTTTTATAATTTAATTTTTTTATAATTTTTAACGACTTATTTACTATTTAGAGAATAAGTAAGTCTTTTTTTGTTATATTATACATACAATATACATGAAAATTAATTTTTAAAATCATTTAAATCCATAAATAAATGAACAATATTAAGTCTACTTTTAATTTAATCTTAGGGTATCGGATTTATTATATTTATTTTGCTTGATCAGCTCCAAAATTTTATTCAAAAACATGATTGTTAATATCTTTTCAATTTCTAATTTATATTATCATTAATTTAATGATGCTCTCCTCGATAAATTAACATTTAAATTAATTTAATTTTAAAAAACTGTTATGCGTTAATTAGCGGACTTCAAACATATTAGTGAATTGCACGAAAAGAAGCTTTTGGCAATTTTATACATATAATAATGGAAAATTTCAATATTTTAAGAAAAATGGAGTAAATGGAAATATTAATTTGATTAAAAAGTTTGAGCGTTTAGTTTTACAATTATACAAATAAACTCAAAATAATTTCAACATAAATAAGATTACACTGCCTCTTCATTTATACTATATAATTGATGCTAATTTTTTAATTGAGAGAATTTAGTACAACTGTATAACTTTCCAATTAAAAAAATTTAACGAAAAATTATAGATCATTAGAGAAATATATACTTAATAGCTTTTAAATAATAATATAAAGGAAATTAAATACTCTGAATTTAAATTGAAAAGGAAATGGAAAATATTATAAATTAGAGAATGATGTTGTGTTGATCAAAGTAAAAATTTGCATTAACATATAATACATATCAATTTAGAAAATTTTTTAGTAGTAAAATAAAATAACATTTCAGATAATAATAATAATTTTTAATAGAATTTATTAACATAAATAAATCTAAATATAAATTTACAACGTATTTTGAAAATATTGTAAAACTTTAAAATGTGAAAAATAAACATAAATAGAGTAAAATAATTTTAGATAAGAATAATTTTAAAAAAATAAGTGAAAGTGATTAAAAAATAGGAAAATTTTTTCGAAAAATGGAGCTGAGTGTAAAACTAAAAAATATCGTAAAGTTGAAAAATAAATATTGGTTCCATAATTATTGTAAAAGACGAAAAACTCAAATATTCAGCAAAAAATTTAAAAGGTCGTAAAAATGTAAAGTTTAAAAAATAATTTTAAAAATAACTAAAAAATTGTGAGCAAATTTTTTAAACAAATAAAAATAAAATAATTTATTGGAATGAAATAATGTACGAAAATTATTTTTTACACAAAAACTCGCAACTTTATTGTAGAAAAAAACTAAAAAATTAAATAAAATTAAAACCAATTTTAAATTAATAGCAATTACATCAATAGAAGTTGGCAAAAACGGAAAAAAATTGCGCCAATAGACTCGAGGTGTAGATTTTGTAATCAAATAAAGGTAAAAATATTAATTTTTATAGTAAAATTTTTTAAAAAAATTAGGAAAATATAAAGCGGTGCTCGATATGCAACGACAATATTACGAATATGTTCGTAAATATAACCTTGATAAAGTTAATAAAAAATATTCAATTTTTAAAATAATGTGAAAATGATAATATTAAAACTACGGAGATTTTTTTGAATATATTTTTGAGGAACTAACTCTTGTATAGCTGAACAAATATGTTGTCAAAATAAATTTGTTAACATACATTAAAATTAAAAAATTTTAGCTTTATATTACAGAATTAAAACGAAATAAAAAGCTTTTATCGTTTAATTACTAGGGCTTATATAACAAATATATTTTGCTAATAATTGTTATTTTAAAAAATAATAAAAATAAAATTTAGCTCAAATAAAGTATTTTACATTAATAATATACTATTTTAATAGAAATAAAATTTTTAAATTAGTAAAATAATTTATAATAATAACAATATTTAATAATAAATTTAAAGGAAGATATTCTTCTCAGCCACGTTCGAAAGGCGTTGCTTTTTGGAACGTTAAAAAAATTTTGGATAAGAACAGTGAACTAAATGTTGGTGCAGTGGAAGGTTTTTCTTAGGAAGAATCAACCTGTGAGCCGTGAAAGTATTTAGAGATAAATATAATATAAGATGGCATACATTTCATGGCTTATTACAAAATTAGAGTTTTATATTTTAAACTGATTTTCAAGTGGCTAAGTTTTTAGAAGGTTTGAAATTCAAAAAACCTTTCCAAGTATGGGAGATACTAATTTAAATAATAAAATTTCGAATTAGCTCTGCAGAGCAGTAACAAAACGACAGCAATGACAAATTAGAGATAACGTAATATAAATAAAATAATTTATATAATTTTTTTCACTAGGCAATATTTATTGAAATTTTTATTTTTAAAATTTAATATTAAGAATTTTCATGTCGAATATCCGCTTAAATGGAGACTATATTAATGAAAGTCTTCTCTAACTTAAATCATTAATTTAATATTCTTCTTTATAAATGAATTAATACTAATAGATAAATAAAAGATTAAATTACAAGATCTTAAGTTTTTTAGAGATCTGTTAAATAAATAATATGCAAATAAGAATTATGAGAATATTTTTAAATAGGTTAGAATATTTGATATTTTATTTAAATAAATAAAAATATTTGCATAAAAATTATATATATATTAAAAATTGATTTAAAAAATAACTGGAAGACTAATATAAATTAATATTTAAATTAATGAATTATTTATAACAATTAATGCTAAATATTTAACTAGCTATTAAGCCAGTAATAATTTTTAGATTAATTTTTCTAGAATTATATTAAATTTTTGATATAAGAGGTTTAAAACTGCAAAACTTGTATTAATAAAATAATATCCATAAATTTTAATAAACAGATTACTTATATACAATTAAATTAATTAATAAATAGAATTAGCAATTAAAGTTTAAAGATGTGAGTTTTATAGTTTAAATGAAAAAATTTCCAGTTGATCATAATCTCAAATTTAGAATAATTATGCTATCGTTAAAGAAAAACCTATTTGTACTTATATCGTTATTCGATAATTTATTTTTTACAATAAACAATTTTAGCTAAAATTTATTGCGTCTACGTAATCTCCGCTTAAATGGAGATTAATTGGTTAATTTATCATCAATTGGTTAATTTATACTATCTACTTATATCTAGAAAATTTATTATTATCTAGTCTTAGATCCCGGTTCTTCATCTTCTTCTTCCTTAGGCAATGGTGGGATTGTCGGTTCTTCTGTCTCTCCATCAAGTAAATTCTGTTAACTTATATTTTAAAAAATTATTTATATAGCTGTTACTGGATCTACTGTTATGTCTAAAAATGTTATAACTTCTTCTATATCTTACTCTTCTGGTATTTGTATTCTAATTGTTTATATTTTTTATAATTTTCTAATATTAAAAATAAATAATTGAGTATAATTCAAATATTTAAAATTTACATTTCCAAATTAAAAGAATAATGATACTTCATCATCTTCTTCTTCAAGTATTTATTATAACCATTTATAAAATTTGTTAAAAATTATATTAATTTTTCTATTGGAAATGAATAATTACGAATATTGCTAATTACTAATTACGAATAAAGGATATAAACTAAAAATGAAATTAAAAATTCATATGTACATATTTATATTATAATGAATTACAAATTCAATCGATTAATGAAAGAATAAAAATATATGGAAATTAATTTATAGTAATATTTTTCAAAAGAGAAATTTCAAGCGTTTCAGATGCAATGAGCAATAATAGATAATCCAGACTTATTAATATAATCAACTATACAGTTCTTAGCGCAATATATTTCAAGCAAAAAATAACGAGTTTAATAAATTAATAAACTACAAAAAATAAAATTTAATTTGGATAGTATTTAAAATTATGAATTAAAATATAAAATTGTATAATTTTATTAATATACGTTGGTAGCCAACCGTTGTTCTTCGTGCAAATACTCTTCAGAACGTGCCAACACCAGTCTTAGAACTAGTTACTAATAAACATGCAAAGAAAAATGTAGAAAGTAAATTAGCTTCTTTTTAATACAATTTCGTTTAAGTTTTATTCTTATCAAACTCAGCTGTGTATCTGGATATCTGAATATAATAAACTAAAATTTTAAGCATAAATTTTACTATGATAAAATTTAAATTAATATAAATAAAGCAACTTGTAGATCAAGTGATTTTTCTGAAATTAATCAATAAACGATAAAAATTATTAAGCGCACTTCATCATCTTCATCTTCTTCGAACGTGTTTATGATTTATTAAACTCGTTTTTTGGCCAATAATAATAATTTAATTTTTAAACATAATTTTTTAGATTTAAATACACTACATAAACAATGAGTACTTTTTATATTTCATTTATCTCTAAAAAACAATTCACGGAATTTTGCTAAACGTAAATAAAGATCTTTTGAAATAACTAGTGAAAATATATTTAAAAAATAATATAAATATATTTGTAAATTAATAAAATATCTGAAAAGATGTAAAAAAATGATTATCATAAAACGTTTATTCAATTAAATTTATAAAAAAGTTTGTAAAGACAATAGCTAAATCGAATTAGCACGATGAGCTGAGTCAAATGACACCAAAATCACCGTGATTGTGCAAGATTGGACAAAGTTACGATACAAAAATGAACACGCATGGAGGTTTACTTGGTTCATTTTTGTATCGTAGCTTTGTCTAAACTTGTTCAATCACGGTGATTTTGCTGTCATTCGCCTCAGCTCGTCGGGCTCTTTCGAATGAGTTAGTATTTGCATATTCGAATTTTTTACACCAAAATTACCCTTTAGTTCCTCTATAGGGTCAAAAAATCCTATTATATCTCTTCAACCCCCGATGCCTTACTATAGCTAAAATCCCTGTTATCTTTTTAATCCGAGGGTAAGAAAAATATTGGTTCAGTATCTGGAACTCAGATCTCACGTTATCCCTCCAAATCCCCTGATTCCCCGGCATCAATTTTTATCCCAGCATCAATATTTATCCCTCCAAATCCACTGATTCCCTAGCATCAATTTTTATCCCTCAAAATCCCGATTCCCCGTCATCGATTTTTAGCTAAAAAAGGCTAAAACTTGATAAAAAATTTTCCCCAATTTTTCGTTCCTGCGTTTTGCGTTATTTGCGTTAAATTTTGCCTTGCGCTGCATTTTGCGTTTTTGAGATTGTCTCTTGCGCTCATCCCTGGTCCCGAACATGAAGCAATGCTTTGGAACCATACCCCTACTTTGCAACACCATGAAAAATAAAATTATTTGTTGATTGGACGATAAATTTTCTCAATTTTCTTTTCCTTTCTCAATTTTCTTTTCCTTTTCTTTTCACGCCTACTATCTTTGCTTACTTCTTTTTCTCTAACCCATCTTTAGGGGGTGTATAGCCGGAGCCGTGGGGAATTGGAAAACCTTGGCTCCGGCTCCGGGCACTTCAAATTCTTGGCTCCGGCTCCAGCTCCGGCTCCGGGGTTTTCAAAATCTTAGCTCCGGCTCCGCCGGAGCCGGCTCCGGAGCCGGGCTCTGGAACTAGCTCCCGGAGCCATACCCAGCACTGCTCTCAATGACTATTGACAATGAAACTACAACTTTTGAAAGCGAATTTGAGGAATTTATAGTGATTAAGAGTTTAAGTACCCAGTTTTATGGAGAGAAATATGCAGTGACAATCTTCTAGGTCAATGTCTTCAGAAGCAAAGAAAAAAATATAATTTTTCTGCAGAATTTAAGGATTCTGCCTTTTTAGGCAAATATGAGTTTTTTACTATTTTTGGCAAGATATGGTTTGGCAATAATGCTTTTTGCCCCTTTTGGCAAAAGTTGCTCCCATCATTGTTTAATAATGTAAAAATACATATTTGTTAAAATAATAAGAAATAAATAAATTACAAAGTTGAGAAATTTTGTAGTTAATCTTTTTATTTTTATAAAAAATCTAATAAAATACCATTTTTTGTAAATTGTATGAAACTAATTATACATGTAAAATTATTGCTATAATATAAAAAATATTCAAAAATGTCTAATCATATAAAATATTTTATTTCTATAAAAAGATATTTATTTTATGTTAATAAATTTATAAATCTATATTTTGTTTAAGTGTTGTTGAATTTAAGTCATACTAAAATTTGTCACTTCGCCAGTGCGCAATAACTAAAGTTATGGATAAATTTTTGTATAAGAATATTCTGATATAAAAATTATATAAATTAAAATTTTTGATTTAGCTTGAATAGTTAGTACAAATAATTGTGTTATAAAAACAAACTGCAGGACTAAATCTGTTAGAAAGGAAAAAATAAAAAACGAAATGTGAAAAAAAACGGAAAAAAACGGAACCTACACTTCCCAAAAAATTATTTCTAAAAATATTCCAAAAGTATTTTATTTAAAAATTATTTCTTCTAACCATCAATCAACTTAATTTTGCGAGCGGGAAAAAATTCTTATTTATTAAACTAGTTTTTTTTGGAAATATTACTCATACATCATAAGAATAAAAATTAATTAAACTTATATTAAAACATAAAACAAGAACATTATAAGCTATTAATTATTATGTATAAAATTATTATGTATAACTAAAAAAATTTCTAAAATTAAATAATTTATTATTAATACCGAATAATTTATTAATAAGTTCGATTGCCCTGTTCTTTAAAGACATTTGCTTAAATCATATAATCTAATATAGAAGGAATAATCTAATATAGAAGCTCACAGCTTAAGCACTATTAATAATTTTAAGATAAATTTAATATTTAAAAGCATAAATTAAAATTTTAATGTATTTATTAATTCTAATTAATAATGAAATTAATAAATAAGAGTTGTTCAAACGTTTTGACAAGTTCTGGAAGTTTTGGCCAAAACATATTACATATTCGTTTATTACAATTTTAATGAATAATGAAATTATTAAAAAAATTTTAACGTTAAATACTGTGCAAAAATACAAAACAAACATTCAAAAATAAATATTTTCATTGTATGTATTAAAAAAAATAATTTTCTTCGGGGTTGTCTCAGTTTTAGGAAATTTTCTGGGCAAATTTTGGATGCCATCTGCTAGAAGAGAAGTCATAAAGTGCATAAGAGTTTGTAAAAAGTGTCAAAAATCAATGTTCCTAAATTTACCTTACCTGAAATGCCGGAATTACCAAAAGAAAGATAAAAAATATTGAAAGATAAAAATCTATAAATATAATTTTAACTTATAATTTAAATACCATTATGTCCAATCCAGATCACCCATCTCTTTAAATATCTTAAAATATTTTCCCTAGCTTCTCTCAAAATTGTCAAAGTAACGGAATGAATCCGCGTGTCATAAACATGTGAGATTAAATCATTAAATTCTTAGAGGACTTAAAGGGCATTAGGATTTTTGATATGTTTTGAAATTAGTTAAAAATAAGATATATGAAATTTATAAAATAAAAGCAATATGACATTGTTAAATATAGTAATCTGGGTAGGGGACGATTCAGTATCGCCGATTCAGTATCGCCAATTCAGTATCGCCGAATTAGTATCAACTGATTATAGAATGGATTTTTAAATCATTCGAATCGGATTTCAGAGCTGATTCGAATGATATAAAGATTTCCCATATCGAAATCTTAGTCTTGAATCTATGCCAATTTTTACTAAAAAATCTTGCTCAAACTTTGAGAAAAAATTTAGTGGACTAAATTATAAAATTTTAAGGATATTTTAGTATCAAAAAATTTCTCGAAGTCTTGGGGTTAACATAAAAAAAGAATTATCAATTTTTGTTAACTTTGAAGCCAGATATGGCCAAAACAAAAGTGGCGGAAAAATTGCCGCACCCTGTACAAAATTTATCTGTATTTTTCTGTTTTGGAATGTTTCTTAATGGTTTTGTGTCTTTCTATACCTCTTAACAAACACACTTCTTTTTTCGCTTGCACTCTACCTCTACATTTTTTAATTAATTATATAATTATAAATAATTTTTTAGCTCATAATTTAACAAAATAGTATTAATATAATTTGATATTTTATGCTTAGTTATTTGATATTTTACTTGATATTTTATATTTATTTGATATTTTACGCTAGTTTACAATGTTTATCTTTTCTGTTACAATATTTCATAAAATAAAACGTATAATGAAATACGAAATCGGTCCAATAGGACGTCTTAAGTAATGCAAGGTATTTTTTATTTGAACTACTGTATTTATAATATCTATCTTTTTAAAAAGAAAAAATGATTTTGATTTAAACTTTATATGTATTATAGATAATTTTTAGCAGCGACAGTTGACGATGAGGAAGAATAAATATCAGAACGAGAAGAATTTTGTTGATCACTGTCATTTACTCCATTATTAAGTCGTTTACTTAGTCTGTATGAACCTAAAAAATTTAGAAAAAAACTTAAAATTTTCACAACTTTGAAAGAGTTTTTTCTTTACGTTTTATTTTGACTTTATAGTTCACTAATAAATTATAGACATCAAATGTATTATAAAAGGAAAGTCATACAGATATAAATATTATCCAAAATAATAAGCATTGTATCCATTTTCATTTAAAAGGTTTAGACTATTAACATTATTTACTTTTTATTAATTTAAAATTATATCCATGCTCTTGTTGATAGCTATTTTTTGATACTTTTAATTAATAAGTTTTCTCGATAGTGATTTTTATTTTCATACACTCAAAATATATTTAAATGTTTTATAATTTTGTAGGTAATTAATTAAGAAACATTAATTAACTAATTAATTATCTTACTCTTAAAAGTTTATTTGTACAGTAATTCTCAATGATGTCTAGTGGCCTATTGGACGTAAAACCAAGTCATGTGGACTTCATTTTCTAGTGAACTTCAAAACTTCAATTTTTTTCTAAAATTACACTTTTATATCATTAATAACAAATTCAAATTAATTATATCATAACAAATTAAATTAATATCATAACAAATTAAATTAATTACATATACTTCAATTTTACTTCAAAACTTCATTTTTATTATAAAAATAAGTTAAAGGGCGTGAATTTATTAAATATTTTATTTCGGGAAGTAAAGTCCTCAATTCTTCAATATTTATGATTCTTTTTCCGATGGCATTTTTTAAAGATTTTTTCAAAATAACTCTTAAAACTTTTAATAATAAAAATGTAAAAAAGATTTTTTCATAATACTCTTAAACCTTTTTGTTGCTTTGCCTAAACTCATTTTTTTCTAGAACTTTATTCAGCCCACGAATAAAGTTTTATTAGATTAGTTTATAATTGTTTCCTTATAGGATTATGCTGTACAAAAATTTTTTCAGCCCTCCGATCATGGTGTTAATTTTGGTTTAATATAAAAAATAAAGTTTTAATACAATCATTTTCTTATGTTTCTAATTTTTTATAAAAATATTTATTTACTAAAAATATTTTTGCTAGTTTTCATTTACACATAAATAAATTATATTAAGAATTTAATATTATTAATATACACTGGACTTTGAATTTATAAGCCAAAAATTATATTGGCTTATTTTTTGGCTTATATTTTTTAAAATTCTAAACTTTTATTATATTCTAATTTTACAATTTGAAATGATAAATATTCGTGATCTAATACATAATTAAATTTCGCTTTAGATCTTTATCTTTGTAAAGTTAAATATGTTCAAAATATAATATTGTTGGTTATAGATGTAGTTCGAATATTTTTATTTAATTTTCCTTTTAATACCCAAGGACTGGTTAGATCTTATTAATATAATTGGAATTATAGTAAATTGGGATAACAAAACAAACAACAATTCTGATGCATTTTAAGATTTATTTTTCTATTTATTTTTATGTTATAATTATTTGATATTATTTTTAAAAATTCAAGTGTAAATAATACATATTTTACTCCCATTATTTTTTTGAGACATTCTCCTCTTTCTTGGTAATATATAAGCTAGATCCTTAGCTAATTTATTTATTTATTTAATATTCAATCGATTAATTGTTTAAATTTTACAAATTGAATAAAGTCCTATAATTAAATTATACATATTATTTAATTGAAATTATTAAAAACTTGCCGTGGAGATGTACTTTATTTCATAATTTTTAAATTTTCATTTTTAATAAGGTTCGTACTATTGCTGGAGATCTAGTAGATTTCAATATTGAAAGAATTGAAAAAATAAATGATGAGAAAATTGAGAATATATAAAATGTTTTTACTTCTGAAATGCTCTTTTTTTAAAGAAAAATATACAAAATAATTTAAATTTATTCAAAATATTTTAAATATTATTTTTCACAAAATTAGGCACCTGCTGAATTCAACAGTCATATTTTAAAAAAATAACTTGTGCTTAATCTTCCAGAATTAATATAACTAATTTGAATACATATAATTTAACTTATAATTTATTTTAAAAACAGTAGAATTAATAAAAAAATGTAAAAAAGTATAATAATAAAAACAATTTGCCTCAGGCGATCGCTAGTAAGATACAAAATAATAATTTCTTAATTTTCAATTATGTAAATAATAATTTATAATATAATAAAAAATTACAATTAAATTGGTAGAATCGTAGAGTTCTTAAACTTATCGGATTTGGTAATAATTGAGATTTTGAGATTCCATTCAATCAACAATAATATGTAAATTAATTAATTCCATTTGAACAAAAACATTTTATAATTTCCATTACGATTAAAAATACATTAACATTTAATATTGAAAAATGAAAAGAATAAAAAAAGGTGCTGGATGTCCGGCCGGACAGAATAGGAGAAGAATGGAGGAGAAATTATTAATGACACATAAAGCTTAATCGAAAAGCTTTTTATTATTATTGTGATTGAAGAGAGAGCGGAAGTCTGGGCAAGGTCCAAAGAGAGAAGATTGTTAACCGCTAAGTGGGAAGATAAAATGGGAGTTAGAGTCTGGGATTTGGTCCGGTTCCGGGATACGGGGTTATAACATGAAGGTTACTTAATGTATCTTATATTTAATTGTAAAAATCATATGTTTTGCATTTTGACACTAATTATTGTAAATTGTAGAAATTAAATTTTTTTCTAATTTAATTAAAAATTTTATTTTATCTTTCAATTTTTTATTTTCATGCCCGCAATTTACATTTAAATTCTTTTAGTTTAGGCATTTTTGATGCATATGTACAAAATCATCAAATTGTTATTTCAATAAGAAATTCAAATTAATTAACAGGCGTTGTAATAAAATATTTGATATTAATTTTTGATATAATCGTCTTTTTTTATTATTTTTACATTATTTTTGAATTTTAAATAAATCATTTAATTTTGATAACGTAACGATTTAGCCAATAGAGGTTTCGCCCACAAGTGTGCCTGACGCTTGAGTGATTTCCATATAAATTTAATTCTTGCTCTAAATATATTTTAAAAAATAATTAATATTTTGCATATAACCATTTAGCTGTAATCCGAAATATAACTTATAAAAATTTCTATCATTTTTAAGCACTTCTCCATGTGAACCTCCTTCAAATTTAATTTTTGATGAAAAATTTTAAAATATACTTGATAAAAAATATTTTTTCTGTATTAATTTAGATTGAACCTATTAAATTATATTTATTGCAAGGTAACTTTTATCAGGAATACTTTAGTTTACACTTTATATTTTGTGATTAAACTAGAGTAAAATAAAACGTACTATGCAATACGAATCGGTAATGCAAGTTACCTTTTATTTGAACTACTTTAATTGATAATTTCTATCTTTTTTTAGAAGAAAAAATGTTATCATGATTAAAAAATGGTATTTTCAATTATACAGAAGAGTTCTTTTTGTATGCATTTTCATTTAAAAGGTTCAGTCTATTAATATTATTTATCGGATATTTTTTATAAGAAGCATTTCTAAGATTATATATCAATATTTTGGAGATATTTTTGCATTATATTAAATTTATTTGTACTCTTAAATTCTTATTTATAATTTTACTTTTCTTTTATATATTAGTTGATTTATTATTTATATATTAGTTAGTGAAATTCCTATAAGTGAAAATTCCTACAAGGCTTCAAGGCGAAACACTACGGGTCTAAAAAGTCTATCAAAATAATAAAAAATTTACGAATCAGACCACGAGCTCCTAAAATAATGTATGAAATCAGAAAAGGAAATATGTACTATATAAAAATTAAAAATATCACGCAAATATAATGCCGAATTTGTTAATATTTACATGAAGTAAAATGAAGTTTTAAATAAGTTATCCTTATAATTAATTTTTTTAATTTAATAGGCTTTTAGTATTTTTGCAATGTTTTTTCTATGACTGCCGTTTAATTAAAAAATAACAGTAACAATTTTTGTCTGAAGTTTGGACAAAAATTGTCTGAAGTTTGGATACTTCATGAAGGCATATATGTATTTTTATAACTTTATTAACTAAAAATATAGAAATTAAAAATGTTGAAGGAATTTATTCAAAAGTTTTAAGATCAAAAGTTAAATAAAAATTTATGAAATTAATTTAAATAAGGAAAAGTTTTATGCTCAAAAGCGACAAATTCCTGCCCATAGCAAGAATTTTGCAAATATTTACAATTAATAAATAATAATAAATATTTTTCCATTGAAAGTGTTTTTCAAAAAGATTTATTCAATCTCCCATCAATTAATTTGTAATTAATTATGATATGTATTAATTTATATTTGCTTAAATAAATATGTATTAATTTATATTTGTTTAAATAATATTAAAAATTTATGAATAAGTATTTTTGTTTAAAAACAAACCTTGCAATACATATAATAAAACTAATCAAAATAATATAATTCTAAAAGCTTTAGATTTTTCATAAAAATTTAAAACCTTTAATTCATAAATGTATTACTCATTAATAAAACTATATCTAAATCAATTATTTTTATAATCCAATAATAATATATAATTGGATTATAAAATCCTTTTTAGACAAGAGTAACTGGTTTGAATAATTTAACAAACTTATGCTATATTAATTCAATTTTATAATTTTTTTAATACTGAAATAAACTCCAATGCCTAATGTAAACATAACTTTCTTTAAAATTTTTTACCAAATTCAAGAAGAAAACGCGAAGATAAATTAGGTCTTATTAAAATTCGGTATATTATTAATAGTATTTCTATTTATTATAATTCAAAAGACAAGCAGTTTATTCAAAAAAACTTTGTGGTGGCGAGTCATAGTATGGGCAGCAATCTCAGGAATTGAACAAACTGTGTCACATTTTATCTATAATTATAATGTTAACTAATCAAAATAATATAATTCTAATCAAAATAATATAAA
This sequence comes from Meloidogyne incognita, assembly GCA_036172945.1. Lineage (NCBI taxonomy): Eukaryota > Metazoa > Nematoda > Chromadorea > Rhabditida > Meloidogynidae > Meloidogyne > Meloidogyne incognita. The sequence continues at coordinate 4,305,579 of JARQAC010000013.1, forward strand.
ATGCAATATAAAATAATCAAAAATATTAGCAATAATTCAATTTAATACATAAAACCATACAAAATATTTATTATAAATTATTAAAAAATTTAAATATGCAAAATATATATTGTAAATACTAATAAATAATTGATAAAATTTCTAAACTTAATATAATGCATATAATTGATAAATAATGAATCACATACTCAATAATATTAGACATATAAAATAATCAAAAATAAATATTTTGAATATTAGCAGGATTAATTCGAATGAGTTATACTATTTTTTATAGAAAAATAGTGCTAAATTAAACGCATTTTTATAAAATCAAATTAGATATAGTCTTTGCATGAAATAAAATTTATAAGATAAAATAATTGACAAGTTGTTACAATTGTTTCAAAATTTCAAATTAATATTAAAATTACAAGGTGTTAAAGACAATTAAAATGCAATTTTTAAAGCTACAAGAATTGCTGAACTAGAATCGGTACTCTGCGTTTATATACCCCCAAGTCCGCAAATGTTTGTCCGCACTTTTTTCCTTTTCCTTCTCCTTCTTTCTCCTTTCATAAGGATTAGAAATGGTCAGGTATTAATAAACCCCCATTTTCCTCTTCCTTCTTTTCTCCCCTAAATTAGAGTAAATGGTCACGTAAAAATAGATGCCAAGAATTTTTCTCATAGATATTAAAAACGGCAGATACGATAAAGTATCATTTTTATAAAAATGGCAGTCAACATGAGATATCTACATGATATTTACGTTTTCAGATCGATGAATATTTTCAATCTTCCTCGATCTAAAGAAGCAGCCATTTACAATCAAAGAAAATGCTACCAACAAGTAAAATATGTGTAAATGGCCACGATATAAGTTAAGCATTGCAAAGCAAATTAGATGACGATGCGGTAAATCTACGTGTCGTAGATGCGAGTTGGAAAAAGATGCAAGTTGGAGCATGGTTTGAAGCGAATTTTAAACTAAATTAAGGGAGAAAAGGTGAAGACAAGGAAAATGGGGGTTTATTAATACCTGACCATTTCTAATCCTTATGAGAGGAGAAAGGAGAAGGAAAAGGAAAAAAGTGCAGACAAACATTTGCGGACTTGGGGGTATATAAACGCAGAGTACCCTAGAATCATATCATCACTATTTATTGTAATTAAAATATGCAGCTGCATGAATTATCTTCTTGAAAGAAAATTTCGTTTAATTCTTTAAACTTTTTGGGCATATAGTTAATGATTTTGCAATAAAATATAAATAACTGAAAAATAATTTAAATATATACAAAAATTTCAATGGAAGAAGAACTCACTAATTTGAAGCAAAAACAAAAAATGTAAAATTATGGAAAAATGTGTTCTAAGATTAAATGTGAGCTAGAACCTACATACTGGTCCTGTGTTAATTCATCACTGCAATAAATAAATCAACTTGAAAATGTGGCATAAAAATTATGTTTCAAATTTTTACTTGCATTTTAGAAAATTGTAAAAAAAGTTTGAATAAATTATAATAAGAATATATAGAAATTAAGAGCACTATGTATTCGGTATTTAAGACTAAATGAAAGAAGAAACTCACTAATTTGAAGCAACCCGAGGCTATTTTAATGTCAGGTGTAACTATATATATATATATACTTGTGAGTTGTTTCATAACTTTATTTCGTTGAGATTTCTAATTTTTACAAACGTTTTAGACGCTAAAAGTAGTTAAAAGAGAATTCTTCTTAAAAAGAATAACAAACATGTGAATGCATTAATATCACATCTATTTTAAGTTCAAAAATTCCTAATTCACAATAACATATCAAAATATAAGACAAAATTTTCAGTCATAAAACTTCATTGATATATTTAAAAAATGCGCACTTCTTCTCTACCAAATCTTGCCTCTAAATATGTATAATTAACTAACTAAATTGCTCTAATAACAAAGCAAACATTATTTAGAAGATTTCTAATTAAACGACACATCCAATAAATATTATGAAATGTATTCTCCAATCTTTATCGATTCGGAAGATGAATTTATTCCTATCGAATCTTCTATCAAAATGATCATTTTATATAAAAATAATAAAATTTTATAAATTCATTTTATGATACTATTTTTTTAAATATTTTCATATTGTATACAAATATCAATTAGTTGAATATGTAAACTTTTGTGTAATAATAATACAAATATTTTATGTTATATTAAAATTACAATTAGGTTTATTACAATACTTGTGTTGTGTTAAACGTAATATAACATAAATTAAGAAGAATATCCAAAACTCGTTTAATATATATCGAGTTTTCATTAATTTTAACAATTAAATAATTTTTTAACTAACGAATATTATAAAATACAAAATAATTATAAATTAATTTTAAATGTTCAATTTCTTCTGCCGCTAGTATTTGCGTGTTATACAAGCTTTCTTATAACTGTCGAATGTTTTAGATATGTGAGTTCAATTTAATTATATATTTTTTTGAATTTATTTTTGCAAAATATAAAAAACGATATTTAATTGTATATTAGACTAGTTAATTGTAAATTAAACTATATATGTAAATTATTATAGTTATTTTTTCACTTTGATTATTTCATATTTAACGTTATAATATATATAATGAATAATTATCGAAAGATAAATCAATTTTTATTATACCACCGCCAGCTCCTCAATCCATAATATAAGAAAAATATACAATAAGAAAGCCTATAAACGGTTTGAAAACTCATATATTCAAGTAACCCTCTAATTACTAAATATAGAGTGAAATAAAATGAAATAAAAAAATATAAAATAAAAATATTAAAAAGAAAATACAAAAAATTTTAGCATGTCTATATAAGTATGAGTGTACCAGTTTTTGACTACTTAGCTGAGAACATGTATAAAAGGTATTACTCTCAAACTTTTGGCCGTCAAAATTCTGGATTCGAAACAATCAATATTTTTCCGCAGAACTTCTACTGTCACCAGATACTCTATATGTATCTTTTAAAAAACTTAGACTTTCAAATAAAATAAGCTATACTAAACATTCTGAAAAGCATCATATCTATAAGGATCGATAATAATTATATTAAGTTTGATTATATAAATAATAAACTGATCATAAAACTTTTTATTAATAAAAAATCGCTAAAACTGTGCTTAAAATTGTTAAATATAAAAAATATAATAGTATAGTTGTATAATTTTTTAGTTTAATAAATTTGACTTTTCATTTACATAGATAAATGATTAACTTACAAATAATGCATTTATTTATAAAAATCAAATTCTTAAATATCTTCATTTTAAAATAAAAAATCCGTATCATATATTCATTACAAATATCATATATATATTCATACATATATATTATGAATATCATATATATATTATCATATGTACATTACAATTTCAAATATATTACAATATTTTAAAAAGTAAAAAATTTAATTTAAAATTAAAAAAATTACATTGAAAAATTTAACTTCATTTCAGTATATTTAGCAAAAAATTTTAACTTAAAACGTTAATTATGACTTGTTTACAAAATTTTTTTGCAAATCAATTTGTCTGTTGGATCATATTTTTTGTTAAATCATTTAATTTGTTTGCCGATCAGAAAACTGCTGCTAGACGTTCGCTGTTACCACATTCGTGCAGTGTTATACAGGGATTTTATCTTAATAATATATTTTCTGTTAATAATATAACAAATCCCTCCTCTACACCACAAACATAGCAACATAAAACAGGCAGAGGGTGCAACCAGCCTTTCAGTGCGGGAGTATGGTTTAGTTGGTTAGTGGCAGCGAAAAATGCAAGAGGTTCGAATCCTTTCAGTGAAAATGAATTATATAAAATCTAAATCTTAATAATATCATTCCTATTTAACATTTAATGGCATTTTAAACTAAAATACATTTTTTAAAATAAGTTTTTCGCTTTATTTTTCACTTTTAAAGTTGGGTTATTCGGCCATTTAAAACTTTTTTTAAACATTTAAAAAATCAATAGATTTGGTTTTAAAACAAAGTTAAGACTTTGTTTAACGATTTGGCTAAGATAACTTTTTTATTTCTAAGTTTTTTTCGAGATAAAGCCTCTCGAAGTTGGCACCTCAAAACTTTAAAAAATAGCATGCGAAAAAAATAGAGCGCAAAGAAAAAGAGAAAGATGTTTTATTTATTTCAGCGCCACTGAAACGGCTCTTAGTTGCAGGTTATGTTGCTGTGCACAAAAGATTTGAGGTTAACGAGTGTATTCAAAAGCCTAATATGGAAAACTGATAATATTAATAGTATAAAAAGTATTTTTCAAATTAGAAAAAATGTGATCAAATTCTAAGTATTTAAAAATAATAAAACCGAATTTAAAAATTATAAGTATATACATAATAATTAACATTTAGATCGTTGAAATACAGTATTTTGATATGATTTAGTGCAACTTTGTAAAATTTTATAATTAAAATAATATTTCATTAATAACAAATAATATTTTATATGATGAAATTTTATGTGTATTATTTGATATTGATATTTTATAAATATTTTTTGAAAAATAAATTAATTAATCAATATTTTATCTTTATAAAAATTCAAACTTTTAATAAATTATTAAATAAAATTTTATAAAATTAATTTAAAAATATTTATTACTCAAATAAATATTTGAATAATAATTTATTTTATAAATACATAATCATTAATTTATTAATAATTATTTTAATAAATAATTCAAATAAATTTTACTTGGTCCTAGTGCAATAGAAATCAAACAATTGGATATTCTTAATAAGCTTCGCCCAATAGAAGAAACAAAAAAACAAGGAAAACGTAAATTCATTTTTTAAAATAGCGAATATTGCGGGATATATCGTCCTGGAGAGTGGCGATGTAAGCGTAATAAATAAAAATGCAAAGCCCACTTAGATTGTTTTTTGGTTTTGTTTTCAACTTACCTAACATACACACATGTTGTAAATAATTTTGATTTTTTAAAATTTAATTATAACTTAAATTTTTATTAAATTTTGTAGTAAGAAAGCAAAAATACAAATTAGCTATATCATGTTTTTAAATATTGTATTTATTGAATAATAACATTATTATTTGTTTTAAAAATATATAAATTGAAAAACTTGTAGAAAATTATCTCTAAGCAAAGAAAAATTGAAAAATTGATTGAAATTTTTGAAATGTGTCAGGTACTTCAATCTATACTAAGTGATGGTTTATCTAAATTTATTGGAACTGGAACTATGTCTAAATTTTGCAAACGATGAAGAAATTAAAAACAAAATTCTTACCACAAAAAATGCAATCCAATTATTAAAATTACCTTGGTCACAAATTAAATTATTATCTGTGCCAAGCAAAACTGGATTGTAGCTATATCACTGGCACAGGTTTCAATGCTCACATTTGGTATTGGTAAATATAATTGAAAAAATTTCTAAATTTATACTAAAACTACTAATTGCTTTACTAAATTACACCAAATGGATCACAGGAATAAAATCTTTTAACAGTCAAAAAATTATTTTAATATGTAGATTAAAAGAAAAAAAGATGATTTTTGAAAATCAAAAATGGTTTTCCAATTGCAGTAAAACATTTTTTTCTAAAAAATTCTGCAATTAAGTAATATTAATATAAATTCAATTGTAAACATTTTTATAAAATCTAACTGATATAAAGTACCGTATTTTCTCTAAAATAACCCCCCCCTCTAAAATAACCCCCCTCTAAAATAACCCCCCTCTAAAATAGCCCCCCTCTAGAGTTCGATCGAAAAAAATAACCCCCCCCCTCTAAAATAACCCCCTCTAAAATAGCCCCCCCCTCTAAAATAGCCCTCCCCCTCTAAAATATTTAATTGTTTGTGGCATTGTTTTTTTTCAAAGCACAGCACTGTTTAATCCCTATATTTCAATAAGATTATAAATGATTATGGAGGATGTCGGAGATTTGAAGGGATATAAGGGGATTCTGATGGATTAAGGGATAGCGGTGGATTAATATGTATTTGAGGATTTAGATAGATATTAGGTATTAGGAAATGATGAAGGTCCAAGCAATTCAAAAAAAATTCGCCGTTCTTTCACAATAAACAAGAAAATTGAAATAATAGATTTTGCAAAGAAGAATTCTATTCATGCAGCAAGTAGAAACTTTAATTTGATAGAAGATGTGTTAGAGAACTAATGATATTAATGGATTGGAGGATGACCAAATTCATTGCTTCAAAACTCTAATTCCCTCTGGTTTAGAACTTTGAAAAGGGCTGCAGAAAATGAATTATTAAATGATATTACTGATTCGGTTGCTGAAATTGATTTGTTACAAGATGAAGAAAATGGATTTTTAAGTGATAATTCTATTGAATTTTAGAAAATTGTTATTTAATATTCGGTAATAAATTTTTATTTTCAAAAAATTTAGAGATCGAAAAAAATAACCCCCCCCCTCTAAAATAGCCCCCCCTCTAAAATAGCCCCCCTCTGGAGGTCGATCGAAAAAAATAACCCCCGGGGGCTATTTTAGAGAAAATACGGTATAAATATTATAATTAATATTTAGCTGCATATTAATTAAAATTTTAATAATATACTACATTTTTTTAATATTAACTTTAGAAAATTTTAGTGAAAAAATTACGTTAAAGCATTAATTTAAAGAAAAAGTTTATTAAGTAGGAATGTTTCTACTCTAATGTAGCTCACTAGCAAAATTTATACAATTCTTACCGTAGAAAAAAATCGAATTGAGATATAAAATAAAAAATTTAAATCTAACTTTATTGTATACTTTGTTGCAAAATTTTTAATTTTAGACTAATAAGCATTTTAATTAAAAAATAAATTTGAATTTTCAATAAGAAAATTAACAATCAAATAAAAAGACACAAAAATGGCATTTAGTCCAACATTACAAAACTCACAACATTTTAACTTTAATAACTTCTACAATACTCAAATCCCGTTAATTTTTCCCGTTTTTCTATCAAGCTCTTAAATACAATTGATCTTACAATTAATAAAATACAATTAATCTTAATAAATTATCAAATGAGTTTGATCAATTTGGATGAAAGTCAAAGCAAGATGCGCTTGAGAAATAATGATGCTGGAGATGGCTTATTGCTGGAGACGGCTTCTTTTTTACTATATATTATAATTATATTTTCTTTGAGACAACATCGTTAATGAGTTCAATAATTTATTCATAATATATCCAATAAATTAGTTGATAAATATGAAAAATAAATTTTTAATAGATACAACGTAATAAAAATAAGTTACATTATTCTTTCGCATCGAACAAGTTTGGGAAGTATATTTAATTAAACGCATTACCAATTTTCAGCGCCAACAAATAAAAAATGTATAACAATTTAATTTTGATAAAAAAATTATATAGTAATTTGGACACACGAATTTTGGCGCAGTCGAAAGCATATAAACTTTAATAAATAATATTAAATGCGCAACGCGTTTAGAGAATTACTGAAAGAAAACTTAAATAGCTCAGTGATGTTAATTCTGAAATTTTAAAGACCCTATAAAAATATATGCTCATTTTTGTATTATAAATACATTTTTTTAAAAATATTTTGTAAAAAAAAAAAAAAAAAAAAAAAAAAAAAAAAGGCAAAAAATATGGCCATATTTTTACTTTATGCTTTTATGAATGTTTTTTATGCGATTAATAATGCTATTGATATTAACTTAATTTATATTTATAGTTTATTTTATATCGTTGATTAAAAATTGTAATTATACAATATATTGATAGATTTCACAATTTCAAGAATTATAATATTTTTAAACAATTTTATCAATCAAAATACTTATTCTTTAATTTAATAATAAAATATTAAAAATTAAATTATTTTACAATTTTTATATACAGCAAACAAAGGAAAATAAATACAAATAAAATATTTTGAGAATACTTTAATTAAAAAATATTAATCAATACTACTAAATTGAGTTTTTGTTTGAATTTAAAATTTTAACTTTAATTGGAATTTAGTATTAAGAATAAATTATAAAGGAAAATGATTGAAGAGACAGAAATAAAGTGAAAAACGTAACAATGGCAGCGATTTCTGTAGAACGATTGAAACATCGAGAGAAGTCCAAGGCTTCCAAAAATTCGAAATTCTTGCCTTTATCTAAATCATCTGATATCAGTTGAATCCGGATATCCCATCCCGATATCCCCATTAACCCTTCATGAACACTCGATATCCTCTATATCATACAACTCACCCGATATCCCTTCGATTCTACTGATATCCCCTATATCCTTAAAATACAATTATATCCTTAATCCAACGATATTCATCAAATCCTCAGCTATATTAATGTTTAAGGACATACTCATCTTTAAAAATTTAATTCTAAGATTTTTATTCATTAAATTCAGTCAAAACAATGCTTAAACATGGATATTTTTAAATATTATACCATTTTTTGTTAGTACCGGAGTACCGCGGTAGTACCGGAAATTTTTCTCCGGTACTGACCGGTACCGGTACTTTTCGGTACTACCGGTACCGTACCGGTTAGATTTTGTGATTTTCGGTTCTCGTCCGGTACTTTCCGGTACTACCAGTACCGGTACCGGAAAAATCCATTTGCCTAACACTAGTTTTAACTAAACGAAATACCGGTATTTCCTCAAGCAACAAATACTACGCGAAAAATGCATATACTGGAGTTAATGTTAAAAGAGAACAATGATGAATTATCTACCCATACCAAGGAAATCAAATCGTGCACTTTAAAATATTCTATTTTGTATTGTTTAATTAAAATCTACATAAATCGTATAATTTATGTACAAAAAATAAAAGGATACATAAAAATCACAACATTTACATAATAGAAAAAATTACATACTTGCTAAAAATTTAATACAAAAGCCCATTTCGTAATTTATTAAGAATATTATACAATAAATAATTGAAATGCACCTATTTATAATTACGAATAAAATATAGCATTTACGAATAAAAATATATAAAAAACTTGAAGAAAATTTAAATATTTAACTAAGTAAAGGAAAGATCGGGCCGTATAAATATATAAATAATTAAAAATAGTTATATAATATAAAGAAAAATAATTTTATGAAATTTATAATACAATGCCTTCTGACAATAGGTAAATCGGTATATTTGACAGATCTTGAAATAATTAGCAATAATATAGAAATTAATTTAAATAATTTTATAAAATTTAGCATACGCCTCATTATTTTTAAAAATAATGATGATTATAAGGCTAGTTTTTAAAAATATTGAAAACAATAGGGAAAAGAGTATCGTCAAATTTAATAATTCCGAGAAAACAAAATTATTAAATTCTATAAACTGTATTGTAAACATAATAATATAAATTTATAATTTAAAATTAAAATTAGAAAATTATACAATATATAATATAGAAGACTTCAAACGAATTGTATATGAAGATTATATGTATGTGTTATGGTTATAAAATATAGTTTGGGTAAAGTTAATTAATAAAAACTTTTGAACTAATTTGAAAACTTTTAATATGTAATAGATTAAAATTATTAATAGATTGCTTAGCAAATTAATAATAGATAACTTTTAATATTATTAAATTAATTTGGACTGTTTGGATAATTAACTTCCCTCTCTTTATTTTTGATTAGGGGAGAAAGGGCAATATAACGAAAAAGGTCAAATCTTACTTAATATATGTATGCCAAAATAATAAAATTCATATGGATTCTAATAGTAAGGCTAGTTTTTAGCGTTGAAAATGAATTATTTAAAATTATCAATGTAATTTTATTAGAATTTTAGTACAAATTTTTGTATTTAATTTTCAAAATATTCCAGCCAATTTAAATTTAATTAATAATGTTAACTAATTAATGTAAAATAATCTATCTAAATATGTTGACAAATCACTAAGGTTTTATTTTTAGGTACATATTGATATAATAACATTTTATTTAATTTTCAAATAAATAAATATTTGATATTTCGTCTAAATATAAAAAATTAATTATAATAATAATTTTAAAATTTAAAATTGTCTAAATTTCATGTTTAGCAAATAAGTTGAAAATTATAGCTTAAACAAAACGTTTGAACATTGGAGTAATGGACTTTAACGCAATTATAGGTACGATCAGCCATCGTTATTTGTATCAACATTAGACGATTGGTTCAGCTTTGTTGAAGACAGAATCTGAAATAATTTCATTAATTTTTAAATTAGAAAAAATTTTATAAATTTATTATTTAATTATTCTAAAAATATTTCATATTTGCTTCAAATTAATTTTATTTACAAAAACCTGTTGAAAATTTTATTTTTTTAATTATGTTTTATTATGTTAACATTTTGAAATTATAAGGAAAATTAATGAAAAAATTTATGAAATATAATTAAACATCAATGAAATTTTTTGCTATTTTGTAAGTTCAGAAAATTCCAACTAATTAGTAAAATAATATATAAGAAAAATTTTTTTATGACTTTTAGATATTCTGTAGAACTTGCAAATGTTCTGTATAAAATATAAACATAAAATACAAATCTTCATGTTCCACAAATATCAAGTTAATCACAAACTATTTTATTTTTTTAAATAAAAGATTTATAACATATATGATAGGAGTTTACATTGAAAGAATAAATAACAAAGTTATTTATTCTCGCAAAACCTTACGAATGAAACATTTAATGCTATATAATTTGTGAAAGAAAATAAGCGATGACATATAGCTTAATATATAAATTTTTACAAATGTTCAAAAATAACTTTTAATTCTTGTTATGAGTCAATGAATAAATCCTGAGTTATAGCTGTGCTCAAATTATTTTACTACAGATTTTCATGGGAAACACAGCATTTTAAAATTGGCAAGCAAATTAAAATTTTTCTTCAAAACGATTGTTGCAATGACAACGAATTTTAAATATATAAAAAATACCCAAAGATTAAATTCAATAAAAATAAATTTTCAATGAATTCTAGTTATTGATATTTTTCATAAAATGCTACAAAATTTATATTAATTTTGATTCTATTTTTTGTTATTTAAATAGGTATATGTTAATAATTTAACAAACAATTTTTATATTTTTACATTTAGTATTAATGCTATAAAATATCTTTATTAGATTTTCAAACTTAAAATAGAAAATAGGGTAGCACAAAACCGTTTAGCTAAACGGTAAACGGTATACGGTAAACGGGTTTTTTGGTAAAATTAAACGGAACGGTAAACGGGTCCTAGATAAACGGCATAAACGGTATACGGTCCTTCTAAACGGCGTTTAATTCGTTTAATTTTTTTATAGAATTAGTGGCTTAAAACGTGAATTTTTGCCTTCTGAATCACTAAAATCAAAAAATTTTTGCCTGCGGCGCAAAAAATTTAAGAGTTCTAGCTTAATGACCATCTAACTTCAAAAAATGAAGCCAAATATCTTCTTTTAAGCGCCGCAGGCGAAAATTTTGAATTTATGGGAGGCCAAGAAGCTAAAAAATGAAGAAATGCGGAGCTGATAATGGTAGAAATCTGGCTTTTGGCTTTCAAAATTTTCAAAATTTTTGCCTGCGGCGCAAAAAATGGAAGAAATCTGACTTAAAGACCTCCAAAATTCTCAAAATTTTCGCCTGCGGCGCTGAAAAAGGAAGATCCTCATTATCCTTTCAAATCCCAATTTCCCTTCAAATCCCCTCAATCCTTTTAAATACTATTACATCGCCTTAATCCTTAGATATGCGATCATGATCCCCTTAATCCTCATATCCCCTCTAATAACTCCTAGTCTACCGATATCCCGCCTCACTCCTCCGATATATTCAAATCCTCCAAATTTTCAAAACCACTGATATCAATTTTAATCACCAGACATCTCGTCAGCCCTTACTTATCCCTTTAAATCCATCTATATGATGAATTTTTTGTTGAATTATAATTTTTATAAAGAGGGATGAGCATAATTAATGATTTTTCACTGATTTTTTTAGATTATGAATTGTTTTTAAAAAATTTTAAAATAAACGGTAAACGGGCGTTTAAAAGTCTTTAAAAATAAACGAAACGGTATACGGGTCTCAGATAAACGGCATAAACGGTATACGGTTTTTTCAAAATTAAACGGTTTTGTGCTACTCTAATAGAAAATATGAAAATTGACATCCATTCATTCAATTATCACTTTATTTTTTCAGACGTCCAATCCTTCATTCAACTATTTATCGTAAATTTAATTTAAATAAATATTTTTAATATTTATTCATCTTTAATTGTTAATAAGCAAGTCTATGTAAGCTTATACTTAACAGCCGTATGCTTCGAATGAAGTTAGGGACCGTCTAATGCAAAAGGAAGAATTTAGATGACACCAAATTTTACTAATATACATATTTTTAAAATAAATAAACAGGTAGAAAGAAGAAAAATTTTTTATATTTAAAAGAAAAAAATCATAAAATTAAATAATTAAAAATATTATAGTTGAACTTACAAAATTTAATTATATAGTATAAGAATTTTAACATAAATTAATATATATTTAAATTCTTAATTTAAATACTAAATCGGTATTTTTTGGAGCCAGAATAAGATTTTGAGCGTATGGATTTTTAGTTGATACTGAACTTATAAGAAATTTTAAGATAAATACAAATAAATTGTTAAAAATATTAATTTTAACCAAAAAGAAATGCTTAATTTCTTTGCTAAAGATGTAAGGACCAAATAAATAAATAATACATAATAATAAACTTTTTATTGAAAACAAACGTTCTGAATGTGACATGTGTTTCAAAAGACTTGCAAGCAAGAAAGGTAACATGCAAGTATATGTTATGAATTTCTATAATATATTCATATGAATTAATTTGACGGAGAATTAAAAATGAAATGATCAAATTTATAAAACCATTAAATACAAAAGAAAAGACTAATAAAATATAAATTTATAATATAGATGACTTTCATTATTATAGTTAATTATTGAAAAATATATTTTAAATATTTCATACATATGAAGTTAAAATCAGCCAGTCGAGAAAAAGTTGATGAAAAGGGAATGCTCAAAGAAGTATTAATAAAATGGGATGGGTTAACTATCACTGTATGGGTAGCAGCATCATTATTTTTGATGCACCCAAAAGTCCATATAAATAAAATTACTTTGATTTTATTTAATTCTCAGCAAAAAATTCAAGATGCCAAATAAAATATTCATTTAACAAGTGTGGTATATAAAAAATGCATTTTTGTGAAAGTTTCAGCTTTTTTGTGCTAATTAATTTAATAATGAAATTATCTATGGCCTCAGATACACCCGGCTCCCTTTTTGATAATGATGCAAAAGAATTTAATATAAAATGGTTAATTACCAAATAATTGAAAAATATTTAAATAAAAGTAAAATTTAAAAAATTAAATTGTATTTATTTATATTGATGATGTATTAATAAACATTGTATATTGTGATCTTATTAAAGATTCGCTGAACACAGCATTAAAGGTGTAGAATTGGGCAACAAGTTGTTGAAAGTTCTATATAGAGGAAATTGCTAGGAACTTCAATAAAACAAAATTTGTAAATTGAAAAAATCGGTCAATATGATTGACCAATTTTCAAAATGTATTATTAAAATTTATTTAAAATACATAAATATTAATGAATATTACATTTAATTAAATGAAACACTGATGTTTAATGAGTTAAATGATAAAGGAAACTGAGCGAATTAGTAAGACAAAACCTGGGTACTCATGCATGAAGATAATTAAATGTAGACTTTGCCCAGCATATATTCACTATAAGTATAGTATTTATTTTATTGCGGCTGCCTGAGTTTATGTCAACACAATTTTACAGTCTCCAAAATTAGAAAAAAACATTAATTTATTGACGTAAAGTTTTGCCTCTCCTTTTGAGGCAAAACTCCTTTTGACCATAAGTAGAAATATGTCGATTGAAAATCGTTTATATAAACCAGAATACACATTTGTGCCAGAATACACATTGTGCCAGAATACATAATTAACAGAATACACATTTGTGTTTTCTGTAAATTAGATCTATATATTTTTATTTTGTAAGTGATTAAACATCAATTGAATTTACAAGAACTTTAAATGGTTCATATAGAACTGAGCTCTTTCTGTCTCAGATTGTGAGACAGGAAGATAATCTTATATTAATTTATCGCTAATTTTGGTAAGTTTTAACTAAAATATAATTAAATTTTAAAAAAATATAAAGACTTGATAAAAACAGTTATTAACGACGATCCGCCATAAAAATACATAATAAAACTTAATACACAGTAAAAAATGATAATATGAAATTAAATTTAAAAATAAAAATATTTACCTGAACAGGTTAATAAATAAATTCTAGAAAAATTTCCAAATATTGTTCATAAATATTTTAACCCCTCATTTTGTCTCAATGTCAAGTTATTCATTAGAAAGCCAATCACACATCAGTGATTGGCTTCATCAAGCTAATCGAACAGAAGTAAAAAGCGGTTTTATCAATCTAAATAAAATAATTTTCAAAGAAATGATAATAAAAAATTTTTATAAAAATATACTTCGAAATTCTTTAAAATCTTAAATTGGCAACGCATTTGATCATTATTACAGATACATATTCGTCTTAATTGTAAATTAAAACTAATCAATAAAGAATATATATTTAATTCATTATTTTAAATTTGCCTAATTGGATATTTGCCTAATTGGACATTTTGAAGTTTCACTTCCCCGATCAAAAGAAAGTTATATTAAAAAGAAAACAAAGTTTAAAAATTTTTTAAATCTGATAAGAACTATGTATTTGAGAAAGGCAAATATATTATGAGACTAAACATTCTTATCAAAGCATATGTTAGCTCGAAAATTACCATTGGAAACAGTGTTCCACATTTCATCAAAATAATGATAATGTAAATATTAGCCCAATTTTTATTATTTCAATTCCATTGGATCAATATTTGACAATAATTATACTTCTAAACATTCGTAAAATAAAAATTTAGAAAAAAGATTATAAAAGTTCTGATAAATAAAATAAATATTAACGATTGAACCTTTCACATTATACATATTGCTACATTTTTTTGATAAGATTTTTATATTTTATAGTAAAGCATTAGTGTAATAAAAAATTATTTTTCGTAGTTACCACTATTTACACACCAACATTGAAACAAATTAGATTGACTCTAGTAAATAAGAGTAATATATAAAAGATAATAATGAAATAAAACAATAAAAAGAAAAAATAATAACGCAGTTTCTCTTTTTTATTTTTCGTATTTTATTTTTTATTTAAAATTTTTAACTTTCTTAATATTTATTTTTATAATTTTGTTTACGAAAAAACTTAGTAAGTTTAAAAATAAGATAATTTAAACAGAAAAATAAACAAAAATGTATAATTCATTATTGTAAATTTAAAATATTTTTTCTAATGCATCTCAAAGATAATTCGATTTATGGTTATTTAAATACTGTATAGAAAATTTATGAAGTAACTAAAAAAATGGTAGCGACGGAAAATATAAAAATGCCAAAATATTCGACTGTAAGTCGGTGATAAATAAGCAAAAATATATTGATGCGGTCAAAGAGTAAATTCTTTGAACAAATATTCCTAATAGGTAAATAACCAATAAATTTTAAAATTATTTTCCAATTAAAAAAATTATTTGAAATAGTATAACATAAATTCATTATGCAAATATTGCAGTCACCCATAAATAATTAAACAAACATTTATCTGTACATTTATCTTATAATTCAGGCAATAAATGGTAAATGAAAATTAATAATTAATTTTTATAAATGATTTAAGCTTAAAATTTATTAATAGAAGGCTGACAATAATTTAAATTAAAAAAGAATAAATTGCCAAATATGTATAAATTAGAGAAATTGAGTTAAAATATTTACTAAAAGAATAATTGGTTGGGCGCGACTGAAAGTTAAAAAACTATTTTGGAAGATTATCGTGAAAATATCAAAAATAATCAATTCAATATGAAAAACGCAGAACTACAATTTATAAGTATGTAATACCAGAAGTAGTGTTTTTATTATCATTAAATTAACTATGATAATAAAAAACAATCACAAAAACATAGGATACCCGGTAACAGTTAAGGCTTGGAATTCTGTTGTAAATATTTATCTGAGAACCTTCAGATAAACTTTTGAGAAATTGAGAATTTGAGCCACCGAGAAAGATTTCAAATTTTTCTTTAAATTTACCTTTGTATTTAATTTCCTAATCAAATTTATCGATATAACTCATAATCCGGCGAAAGTCCGTTCCAAAAATGCGATCATGAATGCGATATAATTTTTAATTGGAAATTAAAGAGTGTTGATCGACTTTTGAATTAGAAAAATTGTTGTACATCAATCAATTGGTTTGCAAAACTGTAAGAAATCCTACTTATATAGTAACTCGTGCATATAACAAAAAAATTTATGATTTATTATAGATTGTTTGCTAATTTTTGTTTCTTAATTTATATTTTTATATGTCTTTCTAAAGCAAATATTTTAATTTTATCAGTTTTCATTTGTAAAAATTTACTAATAAAAAACTACTTTCTAATTTTAATATTATTATAATAAAATTAATATAAAAATTACTGAATATGTACAGAAATTTATAAGAATAAACAGTAAACAACAAACAAGCACAACATATTCGATTGAAAACGAGCATCGTATCTTAGAATAAATTTAGAAATAAATGCCACGAAAACAAATCAGTATTGAGGTAAAAGATCGTGTGTTTAGAAACCTAGGTAAATTGACAATAAAACAAGCATCCATTAAACCGTGGCGCGACACATGAGGATATGACTTTTGAGGACCAGACATTTGAGGACCGACTTTTGAGGACGCGACCTTTGAGGACGCGACTATTGGGGATGCGACTTTTGAGGACGCGACCTTTGAGGATGCGACCTTTGAGGATGCGACTTTTGAGGATCAGACATTTGAGGATACTCTAATGTCAAAAAAAATAAAAATGTTAATTTTTTGTTAAAAAATTTTAAATTTTATAATTTTATGGGTTGTTCACGGCCTAACGAGCAACTATTGAATTTTCCCGATATTTAGATGATCACGACGGAAACTGTTCTTTATGATTCGCGCATTTTTTTCGGGTTAAGGAGTTATTAAGGATTAGCGGTGGTGTATAAGTGAATTTGTGGATATAAGAGGTTTGATATCGGATGATAAAAGGGGTCCGCATTGATCAAGGCGGATTTAAGTGTTATCAAAGGAGGTTAACCTATTGATCTTTATATCAGTGGATTCTATTGATCTTTATATCAAGGATATCAGTGGATTCGAATGGATATATGAAGAATACTTCGATGTCTAGAAGGATATAGTATTAAGAAACTTTAGGAAGGATAAGAGGATATGAAGTGCACCGGTTAAGGAGGATTTAGAATTTTGGAATAACAAGCTAATAGATTTTGAGATTTTTGTAAGGTTATGACCAGATCTCTTTTTTTGGTCCCGCAGGCGAACTAAAATTGTAAGGCCAAATAACCAGATATCCAAATCCCTGATATACACCTTACTCCACTTAATACCCCGATATCAGGCCCAAATACCTTTATATTCACTTTGACCCCTTGAAATTTCCGACACTTCCGATTTCCGACACCTCTGGCTGTTCCGACCCATCTCTGCTTCAAATGAATTTCTCTGTGGAATATTCAATGATAGAGAAAAGATTAAAAGAGAAAAATTATTACTTTTTTGTGTTTAGTTTTTGTGTTGTCGGACACACAACACGGACGGACACGGACTATTTCGAAAACTGAAATGCTTAGGTATATTTAATAATGATCACTATTTGCTCGTTAGGCCGTGACCAACCCATAAAATTATAAAATTTAAAATTTTTTAACAAAAAATTAACATTTTTATTTTTTTTGACATTAGAGTATCCTCAAATGTCTGATCCTCAAAAGTCGCATCCTCAAAGGTCGCATCCTCAAAGGTCGCGTCCTCAAAAGTCGCATTCCCAAAGGTCGCGTCCTCAAAGGTCGCGTCCTCAAAAGTCGGTCCTCAAATGTCTAGTCCTCAAAAATCATATCCTCAAGTGTCGGGTAGCCCATTAAACACAAATTGAGCACTGGGACCATATGGAATATATTCAATAATTATCACAAGCAAGAATCGATTGTTATTCATAAATCTCCATTTATGAATACATTTACATTTTGATTTACCTATAGCATCACGAACACGTAATAACATGATAAAGCGAATTAATAATACATTATTCTTTCATAGTGATCGCTCTTATATACATTTTAAAAATATATATGTTTATATAAAAAGAAGTCTTTTTCAAAAAAAAAGGAATTTCAATTCGATCACTCTTATATACATGTTAAAATTATTCATAGTGATATTAAGTGGTTCATAATGGTATTGAGTACATTTTATTAAAATAAAAAAAATTCTTAGTAAGATGAAAAACTTTATTAAAATAATTAAAATTTATAATTATAATTGTAAAATTTATTTATATATATAATTAATTTGGATTCAGTAAGTTCAGTAAGGAATCGGGGACGGGAATTCCTGTTGAAATTTTAATTTCTGATTTCGGGAAAACAGGATCCCGACACAGAAAAACGCCGTAAATTTCCGATTTTCGGGAATCGGGACGGCTCTTTCCCTGATATATACCTAAAGCTGGAACGAAGCCGGCCGTATTTTTCTGGATTAACCTTCTTAATATGAGACAATTTCTCATTTCAGCGCCGCAGGCGAAAATTTTGAATTTTGGAAGGCTTAAATTAAGGGGCTTAAAATAAGCTTAAATTCCTCCTTTTCTAGCGGAGGAGGAATTATTAATTCCTCCTTCTTAAATTAAGAAGGCCTAAAATAAGCTTAAATTCCTCCTTTTCTAGCGCTGCAAACAAAATTTTTAGAATTTTTTGAAGGAGATTAGGCCAAAATTCTTCTATTTTTGCTAAAAAAATCAATCTTTAGGGGTGTATATTTAGCCTCGGTCCTCGACGAGGTTTTGGGCGAGGACCGAGACCGAGGTTCCGAGGCCGAGGTTTGAAAATGGGCGAGGACCTCGGCCTCGGCGAGGCCTCGATTTCGACCTACTCTACTTATCTTAAGGAAAATTAAAAATATATTTCGAAATTAATTTATTAAATGTGTTTGGAATGATTTAAATAAAAATTTAATTTTTTACGCCGTTGCTCATTTTAATTACTATATTAATAATAATTTAGATTTAATTATTTAATTAAACAATTAATGTATTCAAATAAAATCTACTTTTGAATAATGAATAATCGATAACTTTTTGACTCATGAATAATCGACAAAATACAAAATGATGAAATTATAATAATACAACAGATTTATGATTTTAAAAGCAAAACATTTTGAGACAAACCATTCAATAAGCATTGTTACAGCGTGATTTTTGATTTACGTCATGTGAGTTGATAAAATAATATTCATGAATTGAAATATTATATAAAAATTTTTAATATGACCAAAAAATACAAAATACAGTTATTTTTTTAATGAAATATATTTAACTATATGGCATTAATAACTTGTAACAAATGTTCTAGTATTTCAATAAAGCTCAAAATTTGTTTTTTAATTTGTAACATTTTTATCCAAATTATAAAAAATAACGTTTATTTATTTATTTTTTAATAACATAGCCTTTGCATGTATTTCAATCCAAATGATATAGTGGCGCGCACTACATCGACTTAAATAAATTGGATGAATATTAAATAAATACTTTAAGGGTCTACCACTGTCTATCATAAGTTTTATAATTATTTTTGACTTTAATTTTCTGATTATTTGATGGCTATCTTATGAACAAATAAATCTATTAAATTTTTAATTGTTAATAAATTTAACAGCAATAAAATTAGTTTATTCTATAGATAAATACACCGCTATTGTCTTTAGAGTCAGAAACAATAGAATTTCAATGTTAGCTCTAGTTTATTTTAAAATTTTGAAATTAATTTATTTTGTTAATTTTGTGATTGTGAAAATGTTTTAAAAAATTTGCTTCACAGCTGTTCTAATAATTCTGCTACTTAATTACCTGATCGACCTGTTCAACTTACACTTATTACATTAAACTTAAAGCAAATTTTATTTATTAAAATGCACTATATGTAAAAAATGTAAAATTTCCAAAGAAAAATAATAAAAATAACATCCAGTCCTAAAAACTTTCTTGAGCTTCATAATAGTCTACATATTATAAATATTTTATCTTAAAATTTTCGGAATTACTTGCGTATAAATAACAATCAATAACAATCAGTTTCCTTGGATTCAAAGAAATTGCTTATCAACTACTTAATAATTAGTAATTAATAATTAGTTAAACTATATTAATTAGGACTATTATTAATTAGAAACAAATACGATTATAAAAAATCAAATAATTATTTTCCTACAGCACAAATTGTTTAAGTATATCATAAATGCAACACTATTTTTTAACAACATTATTAAGATGCATAATAATAAAGTTAGTACACAAACAAAAATACTTGTAGAAATAACCATTTTTTCATATTTATTTTCTTGAAAAAGAATTAAAGTTTTACCTTTATAAATATTTTTTGAGAAGAAACACTATTTTACACGTTTAAGTTTATTATTAAAAAAATGTTTAAAACAATTAAAAAATAGATCATATAATAAAGAATTGGTTTTTAATGTTGAGAAGAAATTATTTAAAATTAACAATATTATTTTTATTAGATATTTTAGCACAAATTTTGTATTTAATTATTATTATACATTAATTAATTTTGTTTTATTCAGAAATATTCCAGTTCAATTTTTAATTAAATTAATATTGTTAGTTATTTAATGTAAAATACTCTAAATATTTCAAAGCAAAATTACATGAAATTTCCTATGAACACAGAAATAAAATCATTTAAGTTTAATCGGGATATAATAAAATTATTATTTAATGTTTTAATGAAAGCTTCAAAGTGAAGAGGATAACGAGGAAAAATTAAAGGTGATATACTCGCGTCCCAATACTAGACACTAATAAAAAATTAACAACAAATTTGTGGAAATACAAATACAGTTTGATAGTTTCCACCCTATACAGAACAGTCAATTTATCCTCTTTATATCCTCAAATAAAAGAAGTTTATCAAGTCATGAAATTGTGGACTCAAGCATTTGAAATTGACCGACCCAGTTCAGGCACGTTATCGTCTTATTTTTATGAATTATGAAATAGCACAACACTGTGCTTCGCTTCTTGGTGCTAGACAATTCAATCAAATTTCAGTAAAGAAACCTCAACTAAAGTTTTTGAGATAAAATTTAAATAACTTAAATTCAAATTAGATAATAAAAATTATGTTACAGAAAAGTTTTGTTTGAAGAAGACAATTTCCCAATAGAATATCAGTTCATTCCATATGAGTAAAAAATATAAGATGTTTAGAAAATGATATGAATAGATAACTTAGAATTCTAATATTTTGGCGTACTTGACACAATACTTTTCAGAATAATTTTAAAATTGTGGAAATATAATTAATGAAATAAAATGATATGAATAGATAACTTAGTATGAAAAATTTGAAAAAAATTTAATAAAAAATTATATAAAATATTATCCTTTTGAATATATCTTAATATATTCAAACAGAAAATACATACAAAAATTTATAAAAAAGCTACATTTTGTAGAATTTTAGTTAATATGATTTTTATAAAAATTCTAATAAAGAATTTAGTATTTGGTAACCAAATATTAAAAATTAAAATATTGTAAAAATATTTGAAAAAACTTAACATAAATCTAATTTTAATTAAAAAATAAATATATTATCTAAGTTATTCTTGTCTGAGTAACTTAATATTCTTTTCAATAATATTTATTATAGAATTTTATTTTTTTAATATGTATGAATCTATCTAAAAATATAACATTTTTAATGAGCTAATTTAGGATTTTAAATTTTATCACGAGGTTTTATCTAATTTCATCTAATCTTCATTTATCAAGGAGGATTAATCATTAAAAAAGTCTTTTTAAAAAGATAATTAAATCTTTTTTTAGTAATTAATAAAGGGATTAATAAAGTCTTATCTCGTTCTATTATAGTCGTATGGCTAGGACCTCCAATGTTATAAAAATTCATAGAAATTTTTATTTAATAATTTAAAACACGCATAGTAATTGTATTAGCATTTATGTTGATTAATCTTATAAAATTTGTCATCCCTGCTTACTTTAAGATAAAAATCACTCATCAAATCATATTTTTTAATTATTTTTAATATACACTCGATTTATACAAAAGCATAGTACATATATTCATCATAGAAAGCAACTATATTTAGGTATATTTTAAATATACTTTTTCTTTCCTTTATGGTGGTGAAATTTGAAAAATTGCGTGAAAAAAGTATACTGCCTGCGTCAATCCAATTAAGCCAAACCAAACATAGATTGCTGAAACAGGGCTGCTAGTTTTCGACTGAAAAATAAAGAATAATATGGCCAGAAGGCAAAAAACCCCTGCCCTATTTTTTCTTTTGTTACTATTAAGTTCTCATACTTTAGCGCTATGTATCAAGATTAGATATCAAAAATCTACTGCAAAAAGTATTAAATTATTCTTTAATTTAAATTATATTAAATTATTCTTTAATTATTAATTATATTAAATTATTCTTTAATTATTCATTAAACAGAAATATATGTAGAAATATACTAATAAATTATAATAATTTATCAATTAGTTATGAAATATTAGTGTATTTATTTGAGATATTTCTTAATTATTATGTTGATATTAAATTATTATTTTTTAAATATTATTTTTTTAAATTATATTTGTTTAATTTCTTTTTTTATTTTTTTTTCAAAAATAAGTTTTAATACTTTACGCTGTTAAAAATGCTGTTAAAAATTTTCTTCATTTTTTTATATAATTTAATATAGGATATTATCAACTAATAAATTATAATAATTTATCAATTAGTGTATGAAATATTAGTGTATTTATTTTATATTATTTTATAATACCACCTTTGGTATTATTTATTCAAATTATACTAATCTTGACTAACATTTCTTGGCAATTCCTAGGTTTGCCCCAACCATTTTTTTCATTTTCTTCCTTCTTTATGAATGACATAATGGTTCACTAGTAACTCTTTAACATAACCATTTTCATCCTCACTCGAATAAAAAATCTTTCAAGCTTCCAATATGGTGAACCGTTTATGACTGCATATGGGAGAATAAAAACCTTTAAATTGTTAATTGTTTTAAGTTTTAATTGTATTATAAAGTCAATTTTAATAATTAATTATATTAATATTAATGGTAATTCCAAAATTTGTCACCCCTATTTTGTTGCTTCCTAAAAATTGTTAATGGTTCAGGATTCAACGTTCAGGATTTTATAAGATAAAAGAAAGATCTTACACGGTTATTTAAATAAAATATTAATATACTTTCTGTTATTGACTTTTGGTTTTTTTTTATTTATTTAATCGGTTTAATTTTTATTTATTTAATATTTCATTATTACATATTTATTATTGTTATATACGCCACAGTCTATGACGTCTTTCTATTGTGACTCTTTTTTGATGTGACTATTAATATGAAAAAATATGAAAATTTGAATAATATGAAAAAATTTTTAGTGTTTAAAAATATTTCTATTCAATTATCTTAAAATTGAAACTTTTTAATTGATTGGTGATAAATGATAGACAATTATTAATAAAATTTGTAAACAATTCCGCAATCGTAGTCGTTATTTTGCTTTGGTATTTTACATACATAATTTTTATACGTAATTTCTTTTTAAAACCAGTGCCGTTTACATGTACTACAGCTACAAAGAAAACTTCAACCGAAATTACCCATGAAGGTTCAACCTAACAAATAAAGGTAGAGGAAGTGGATAATGATTTGAGAGAGCAAGCAGGCGTGGAAGAGTTTTTAGATATTTTATTTCAACATGATATTTTTTCTGCTGAAAACAGGAAGGATTGATTAAACAAATAGAAAATATTAAAATATTAAATCCCATGGCAATGGAATATTTGATAAATCATCAAGAATTTACCAAGCTGTGCAAATTTTTACACGAGCAATTGACAAATAGATATCATAAAAATGATATTTTTAAGGATTCCTCAAAAGGAGTGCCCGACAAAATTAAAAACTTAAATGTTCGTTTATTTAAATATTTAAAGTAAAGCATTTAGCCTATCTTAATGCCTTGTTGAGTAGAGTTTAGTGTTGTGTATGCTTCAGAATAAGTGAAGTATGACGAGATAGGAAATAGGCAGATCGTAGACACTGCGGGCATTATTTAGCACTACACTTTAAGGATCCACTTAGACAATATTCTAGTCCTGTACAGCATTGAAGTATCAGGTATTTAATTTGCCTGGTTTATTTTCATCTTCAATTGTAATATTATTTATTTACAGTCTGACATCTTTAATTGCTGTTTTAAATCCGATTGTTAGTTAATTTATTTTTTTTCAAAAATGTAATAATTTTTAAGGTAACAATTTTGAGTGTAAAAATTACAGACAAATAATTTTTCGATGCAAAAATAATTCAAATATCAATCAACTAACATAAATATTTGTCGTTGGTAGCGCCGCAACGGGCCTTTTTCCCCCCTACAAACCTCAACGGGTTCTCTAAAATAAAATTATACTGACAATAGAAAATGGTTAAATTTAAATAAAAATTATTTTACATTATACAGGGTGAATTAATATAATCTCAAATCAATTAAATATATCAAGTACTTATAAACAAAAAATATAAAAGATGAAAAAATTATTTTATATTAACTCGAAATATTATATTATATAATAACTTTTAACTTCTTAAGTAATCAGTGTCATTATCGTTCTTATATAGTTTAACTGCATTTATTTTTCTTATTAATTATATTTTTCTTATTATTAATATAGCTAATAAATTTTATATTATTAAAATCTTAATCGCCAATTATATTATAATATATAATTTTACAGTATATTTATTCTATGATAGCTTGCAGTCTGAAAATATTATATTTATTTTAGATACAAGCTTGCAGTCTGAAATTAACATATTTATTTTAGATACAGCTTGCAGTCTGAAAAACATCATAACACCAAAATTTGACTATACATCAAACTACAAATATTATTGCTCATATATACTATTTGTAATTTTTTATGATGGTCGCATTTAATTTAAACTGATTGTTATTTATACGCAAGTAATTCCGAAAATTTTAAGATAAAATATTTATAATATGTAGACTATTATGAAGCTCAAGAAAGTTTTTAGGACTGGATGTTATTTTTATTATTTTTCTTTGGAAATTTTTTCATAAAAATGATATTTTTTCATAAAAATGATATTTTTAAGGATTCCTCAAAAGGAGTGCCCGACAAAATTAAAAACTTAAATGTTCGTTTATTTAAATATTTAAAGTAAAGCATTTAGCCTATCTTAATGCCTTGTTGAGTAGAGTTTAGTGTTGTGTATGCTTCAGAATAAGTGAAGTATGACGAGATAGGAAATAGGCAGATCGTAGACACTGCGGGCATTATTTAGCACTACACTTTAAGGATCCACTTAGACAATATTCTAGTCCTGTACAGCATTGAAGTATCAGGTATTTAATTTGCCTGGTTTATTTTCATCTTCAATTGTAATATTATTTATTTACAGTCTGACATCTTTAATTGCTGTTTTAAATCCGATTGTTAGTTAATTTATTTTTTTTCAAAAATGTAATAATTTTTAAGGTAACAATTTTGAGTGTAAAAATTACAGACAAATAATTTTAACTGCATTTATTTTTCTTATTAATAATTTTAACTGCATTTATTTTTCTTATTAATTATATTTTTCTTATTATTAATATAGCTAATAAATTTTATATTATTAAAATCTTAATCGCCAATTATATTATAATATATAATTTTACTTAACTAAGATTTTTTAGTTCCAATCATATTTAAAACATAATTTAAACATAATATACATAATTTAAACATAATATATTTTATATAAATTTTAAGATGTTTTTTTATAAATAAAATTTATGATCTCAATTAAATTCTAATTTTACATATTTCCAATAAATCTTGCCATTTTAAAATTTTATTTTAATAATATATTTTAATTTTGCAGTAATTGATGAAAGACTTGGAAAAATTCATAGCCTTTAAATTCAATGTTTTTAAATTAAATTTAAACTTTTATATATGATTTGTTACATTTTTTTATTAATGTTTGATCTTTTTTAATAAAAATACGGTAATTTATTTATTATTATAATTTATTACATTAATAATATTAAATTTTATAATATTAATAATAATAATCAAATAAATTTAAAAAATTAGTCTGAAAACTTGCGCACAACCATCATATCCATAAATTCCAACAGATTGAAGATCATTTATCGAGCCCACTTCCAGCAGCAAGTCCGCCCTATCAAAAGCCCTCAACTGAACGGCAATACTAAAAAATTTTGTCATTTTATTTATAAAAAACAGCACAATGCTTCACTGCAATTTATATGTTTGTATTTGACTTTATATAAAAAAAGGAATAAAATAGATTATTAAATTTAATATTAAATTTGATATAGACTTAAAAACGTTAATTTTTTTTAAATAATTTTTAAAATCATTAACTATTTTTGCTAATATAGCTTATTTATGAGTTCATTAATAAACTTTAGTATAACTTTTAATTAATTAATATAGCTTTTACATGTGGTAAATTATTTTGTTTGATCAGTCCGTGTATTCTAAATAAAGACAATCACATGATCTGCGAGTTCTTCGTTCAAGAAAACAAGTCAAGGGATTGCAATCTTTTACAGTAATTTTTAATATTTTATTTAACTCGAATTTTTAAACCTAGGTATATTATGTTTTTTAACTGTATTTTCATAGTGTAGCACAATTTTATTAATAAATTCAAATGTTGCTTTGTTATATCGCTGTTTTGTTTTATATATTATTTTTAATATAATTATTTTTAGAAATATTATTTATAAAAACTCCATTGATATTTTTTATTCTTTTTCAATTGGTCTCATCTATTTCGACGATTTAGTCATGACCGCCTAATATTTTCATGATAATCTAGTTAAAAATAAATACTTGTATTGACGCCACTACATAAATTGAAATGTTTAAAATATATTTTAATATTTAAATTAATTAGAATTGCATTCTAGACAATATTAGGATAACTTTGATACTACTTTATATTATCTAAATAATTACAACATCCTTCTATTCTCTTTTTTTGTCCTTTTTTATTAATTTATCTCACAAAAATTAATTCATTTGCTTTGATAAAACTCGTATCTGTATAATAAATTAAATATTGTAATAAATTATTCTAATTGCAAATTATTTTAAAATTAAAACTTTCACTCGGTCTGTATTGCACCAAAACAGTTCCATTCCTTCAGCTGACCTTTCCTTAAATTCTGAATCTGTGGTTACAACTACCGTTATATCCGCTTCGTGGCCTTGTGTGGCATCGGCTGTAGTTACAAAGACTCCTCTATACAGTTCTTCAAATTATGTTTTATGTTATGTTAAAAATTTTTTTTATGTTTAATTTATGTTTAAAAATTTTTTATTATTTTTAATTTATGTTTAAAAATTGTTTAATTCAAATAATAATAATGAATATTTTCATTCTTATCAACAAATTTCTCATATCTTTTATTATACCTTTTTTATTTTTTAGTATTTTTTAATAAAATTTATATACTTAATTATTGGGCTCCTTTTTCCTTTAATTAATATTTTGGGCTCTAATTATAATTAGGCTCTTTTTTAATCATTAATTGTTGTGCAAAATTTTTCTCAAAACCAAAAAAATTTAAAATTTATTAAGTTTGCAAAATGTTTGACATTACTTTTTTGATAAACCAAATCATATAATTTAATTAAACTCTAATTTTCCTTATCATAAATGATAACTATAATCTCAGTTTAAAATCATTAATTAGCTTATTTTTATAGATATTGTAAAATTTCTATTAAGTTTACACTAAGTTTATATTTTGATAAATCATTTAACTTCAATAAAAAGCTAAAAAATGTTAAACCATTATTCCTATAGCAATTAACTTTTATTGTACATATTAAAATAGTTTTTATATAATTATACTTAATATTAAATTAATGTTATTTAATATAAAGATTAAAAGATTCTTCTCTAACTCTATGAACTAATACTTACATACTCTTTTTCCAACACCTTTGAAGAAATATATTAGTGCTGTCGCATTTTACTCCCTATACAATAAAGTGTAAAAAAGCTTTTCCTATTATATAAATATATGAGACAGCAGAAATTTCACCCAACAGTTTCAACAAGTTAAAAATATAACAAAATATGACAATATAATTCAATTAGCTTCTTAGATAAGATTTTTGATTATGTTTGTTATGTTTGCAAGTACCTTTTTTGGTTTTATATCTTTTGCCATTTATTTTTTAAATGTCCTTAAATTATTTAATTACATAGTATAATAATTTTTATTTTAGTCTTTTTTAAATTCTCTATGTTTCATTTTATATTAGTTTATCTCATTCCGTTTCTATTTTTGATTTTATTTTACATTTACTATCCGCGAAACTTATTGTTTTTCTATACATATGTTATCTTCTGTCTGAGAATTTATATTTTAATAAATCAATAATTACGCAAATATATTTGTTTTTATATTAATTACATATCGGATACACAAATATATTGTTTCACGATAAATTTATATTTTATTATGCAGTATTAAATAGATAATAAGTTATTTTTAATATTTATTAAAGTAATTGTCACATACAATAATATGTATATTTCTCCTCTCTCAGTCCTCTTTTGTTATAGATCCTCTTTTACGGGTGTCACAGATCCTTCAGAGTGCAATTCGCTTGTTTCCAATCTATTTAGAAAGTTTTTTAAGAAATGAAATTTTTGTGCAAAAGTAACCAATGCGAATCTGTTGAAGGACTTATACAATCAAATTAGATTTTCTTAACATAAGGATTAACAAAGCTACTTTTTGCTGCTTTTTTTTAAAAGATTATTTATACCAAGTTCAAGAATACTTTCAAATTTATAAATTTCTAAATTATTAGATAATTATTTTATTTATCGTATAAATTTATTAATTAGAGACATATTATTTATTTAATCATTATTCATGCATCTTGCTGTTTTGTATCGAAGCTATAATAAAGCGTTGAGTGATGTTTGCTAGATTAAAGCTTAGATTTGTTAAAAAACTTAAATCTGGATAAGTTCTATTTTAATTAATACATAATTTATTTTAATTAATTTAAACACATAATTTAAACATAATATACATAATTTAAACATAATATATTTTATATAAATTTTAAGATGTTTTTTTATAAATAAAATTTATGATCTCAATTAAATTCTAATTTTACATATTTCCAATAAATCTTGCCATTTTAAAATTTTATTTTAATAATATATTTTAATTTTGCAGTAATTGATGAAAGACTTGGAAAAATTCATAGCCTTTAAATTCAATGTTTTTAAATTAAATTTAAACTTTTATATATGATTTGTTACATTTTTTTATTAATGTTTGATCTTTTTTAATAAAAATACGGTAATTTATTTATTATTATAATTTATTACATTAATAATATTAAATTTTATAATATTAATAATAATAATCAAATAAATTTAAAAAATTAGTCTGAAAACTTGCGCACAACCATCATATCCATAAATTCCAACAGATTGAAGATCATTTATCGAGCCCACTTCCAGCAGCAAGTCCGCCCTATCAAAAGCCCTCAACTGAACGGCAATACTAAAAAATTTTGTCATTTTATTTATAAAAAACAGCACAATGCTTCACTGCAATTTATATGTTTGTATTTGACTTTATATAAAAAAAGGAATAAAATAGATTATTAAATTTAATATTAAATTTGATATAGACTTAAAAACGTTAATTTTTTTTAAATAATTTTTAAAATCATTAACTATTTTTGCTAATATAGCTTGTTTATGAGTTCATTAATAAACTTTAGTATAACTTTTAATTAATTAATATAGCTTTTACATGTGGTAAATTATTTTGTTTGATCAGTCCGTGTATTCTAAATAAAGACAATCACATGATCTGCGAGTTCTTCGTTCAAGAAAACAAGTCAAGGGATTGCAATCTTTTACAGTAATTTTTAATATTTTATTTAACTCGAATTTTTAAACCTATGTATATTATGTTTTTTAACTGTATTTTCATAGTGTCGCACAATTTTATTAATAAATTCAAATGTTGCTTTGTTATATCGCTGTTTTGTTTTATATATTATTTTTAATATAATTATTTTTAGAAATATTATTTATAAAAACTCCATTGATATTTTTTATTCTTTTTCAATTGGTCTCATCTATTTCGACGATTTAGTCATGACCGCCTAATATTTTCATGATAATCTAGTTAAAAATAAATACTTGTATTGACGCCACTACATAAATTGAAATGTTTAAAATATATTTTAATATTTAAATTAATTAGAATTACATTCTAGACAATATTAGGATAACTTTGATACTACTTTATATTATCTAAATAATTACAACATCCTTCTATTCTCTTTTTTTGTCCTTTTTTATTAATTTATCTCACAAAAATTAATTCATTTGCTTTGATAAAACTCGTATCTGTATAATAAATTAAATATTGTAATAAATTATTCTAATTGCAAATTATTTTAAAATTAAAACTTTCACTCGGTCTGTATTGCACCAAAACAGTTCCATTCCTTCAGCTGACCTTTCCTTAAATTCTGAATCTGTGGTTACAACTACCGTTATATCCGCTTCGTGGCCTTGTGTGGCATCGGCTGTAGTTACAAAGACTCCTCTATACAGTTCTTCAAATTATGTTTTATGTTATGTTAAAAATTTTTTTTATGTTTAATTTATGTTTAAAAATTTTTTATTTTTTTTAATTTATGTTTAAAAATTGTTTAATTCAAATAATAATAATGAATATTTTCATTCTTATCAACAAATTTCTCATATCTTTTATTATACCTTTTTTATTTTTTAGTATTTTTTAATAAAATTTATATACTTAATTATTGGGCTCCTTTTTCCTTTAATTAATATTTTGGGCTCTAATTATAATTAGGCTCTTTTTTAATCATTAATTGTTGTGCAAAATTTTTCTCAAAACCAAAAAAATTTAAAATTTATTAAGTTTGCAAAATGTTTGACATTACTTTTTTGATAAACCAAATCATATAATTTAATTAAACTCTAATTTTCCTTATCATAAATGATAACTATAATCTCAGTTTAAAATCATTAATTAGCTTATTTTTATAGATATTGTAAAATTTCTATTAAGTTTACACTAAGTTTATATTTTGATAAATCATTTAACTTCAATAAAAAGCTAAAAAATGTTAAACCATTATTCCTATAGCAATTAACTTTTATTGTACATATTAAAATAGTTTTTATATAATTATACTTAATATTAAATTAATGTTATTTAATATAAAGATTAAAAGATTCTTCTCTAACTCTATGAACTAATACTTACATACTCTTTTTCCAACACCTTTGAAGAAATATATTAGTGCTGTCGCATTTTACTCCCTATACAATAAAGTGTAAAAAAGCTTTTCCTATTATATAAATATATGAGACAGCAGAAATTTCACCCAACAGTTTCAACAAGTTAAAAATATAACAAAATATGACAATATAATTCAATTAGCTTCTTAGATAAGATTTTTGATTATGTTTGTTATGTTTGCAAGTACCTTTTTTGGTTTTATATCTTTTGCCATTTATTTTTTAAATGTCCTTAAATTATTTAATTACATAGTATAATAATTTTTATTTTAGTCTTTTTTAAATTCTCTATGTTTCATTTTATATTAGTTTATCTCATTCCGTTTCTATTTTTGATTTTATTTTACATTTACTATCCGCGAAACTTATTGTTTTTCTATACATATGTTATCTTCTGTCTGAGAATTTATATTTTAATAAATCAATAATTACGCAAATATATTTGTTTTTATATTAATTACATATCGGATACACAAATATATTGTTTCACGATAAATTTATATTTTATTATGCAGTATTAAATAGATAATAAGTTATTTTTAATATTTATTAAAGTAATTGTCACATACAATAATATGTATATTTCTCCTCTCTCAGTCCTCTTTTGTTATAGATCCTCTTTTACGGGTGTCACAGATCCTTCAGAGTGCAATTCGCTTGTTTCCAATCTATTTAGAAAGTTTTTTAAGAAATGAAATTTTTGTGCAAAAGTAACCAATGCGAATCTGTTGAAGGACTTATACAATCAAATTAGATTTTCTTAACATAAGGATTAACAAAGCTACTTTTTGCTGCTTTTTTTTAAAAGATTATTTATACCAAGTTCAAGAATACTTTCAAATTTATAAATTTCTAAATTATTAGATAATTATTTTATTTATCGTATAAATTTATTAATTAGAGACATATTATTTATTTAATCATTATTCATGCATCTTGCTGTTTTGTATCGAAGCTATAATAAAGCGTTGAGTGATGTTTGCTAGATTAAAGCTTAGATTTGTTAAAAAACTTAAATCTGGATAAGTTCTATTTTAATTAATTGGTAAAAAATAATCAGAATTAAAATTTTTATATTATTAACTTATATATATTTATACATAAAATTTTTATATTATTATACCCTTCAATTTTATGGAGCTGGCGTTTTTTCTCTCAGCTAATGTTATTATTCTTCAAAATCCCAAAATTTTAAATTATAATCTATCCAAAATATTATAATATTATTATTCATCCAAAAAATATTTCCGTTGTATTTTGATACAAATAATCAACCAAACAAAATAATGCAATTTTAATTTCATTTAAAAAATTATAATTAAAAATATTTTTTCGTAATTATTTATTTTAGCAAAAATTAAACTATTTTTTTGTTTTTTAAAGTAAATATTTTAATGTTAAAAATTTTTAAATAAAAATTGGTTTGTTTTTAATAATTATGAACAAATAAGAAAGATTATTAATAAAAAATTTTTAATATTAAAAACATTATTATTTGCTTAAATATTTTATTGATTAAAAGAAGATTATTGTTGGTTTTAAAAATAAGCGTTAACAAGTGAGAAAATTCTATCTGCTGCAGGCCTTGAGAAGCACGCCCCGCAGTATTTTATTTTGTCGTTTAATTTCTTGAGTTAATTTTGAGTTCTTCTATCTTTTTTTACTTTCTAATTTTAATTTTTCATTGGTTATGTAAAATCTTCAAGTAATTGAATGTTTTACCAGATGCATGTTAACTTTATTCGTTTCACACATTTTTTTTATATTTGTAATTAACTTAGTCGAAAACAATTTAAATTATATTATATAATTCAAATCATATTAAATTAATCCATCAATGACTCAAGTATTTTAATGGACGAAAACGAAATAGTTGAAAATTTTGTAAATTCTTAAATTTGTTAAAATTTTTTGAAAATTTGGAATTAAAAAAATTTCTTAAATTATTATTTATTAATTCCTTTTTTTAAATTATTGTTTAATTTTATTAAATTTTAAATTATACCTATACCAAGTTAGGTACAGTATAGAACCACACTTTGCACTAGTGTTAAGCCTTAATACACTACCCATTTTACTCCTACATACAAAGGACTAAAAATGAGCCCATAATCTCAAAAATATCCGTCCTCTAATAGAAATTTTTTAATTAGTTTATTCACTTTAAATTTTAAATTATATTTTTTAATTTTAATTAAATTTTAAAAAAAGTTCATATTATTATAATAGATTTCTTAATTTATAAATTTCATTTTTATTACATTAGAGTGAAATAAATATGTACTCGTATATTTCTTTTACAAAATAATATTTATTTTTTATATTGCTATTTTTATTACATTATTTTGCTGATATACTTAATGCTCCATAAATTACTATTACAAATTATATCGTTTATTATAATTATTTTTATTCACAATCTTAAAATAATTGTTTTAAACTTTCAGTTTATCAGTAACGATTTGTTTATCTGTTGGGTGGTCTTTTCAGGACTACGCCTTTAGGTGGCGGTTTTAGGCATTACGTTTTCATGTCTGTAGAATACATTTATGTGTTATGTTTTTGAGTTTGTTTTTGAGTAAATTATTGCATTTTGAATAATTAATTTAACGCAAATGAAGTCAAACTTTTTTCTAAATAAAATCTAGGTTAAAAGAATTAGCTAAAATTAATTATTTTTCTAAAAATATGACTTATTTATAAGATTTAAATATTTAAATATCTATTAAAAATATTTAATTTTGACAACTTCGATGATGTTAAAATATACTTGTTGGACAATGGTTTAAAAAAAGAAATTCGAATAAGTTCTTTCATTAAATATCAAAGGTAGAACAATTTTATTTTTGAAACATATCATTAAAAAATTGAAAATAATAGTAAATAGAATAAAAAAGTTAATAATATAGAATCCACAATAATGCCGAAATATAAAAATAAAATTTAATTTAATTACACATAATATTCTAATTTATTATTTTAATTAATAATTAAAATTTGATAACAAATAAGGAGACTTTAATTAAAGTAAATTTCAGTTAATAGATTTATCAAATGTATATCCTTTCTTAAACAATGATATATAATAGTATCCAATGATAAAAATTCCATCATAATGAATTAAATTAATTGCCAAAAAGCAAATAGCGAGCGCTGAATTAGTAAGGAAATTTTATAGTGGGGTGGGGATATCAGAAAAACTTTATTTACAACATTTGAATGACTCCCAGATGTATTTTTATATTATAAACGTAATTCAGTATTTAATAGAAAAGACAACTTATCAAAAGATAATTTTTTAGATGTTGTGAACGCTGTAAAGAATATGGAATGTGTTGATAAAAAATGAGGCATGACGTCTTGATTTTTTGTTATTAATTAGATACGTCAGCACTATTCATGGTTTGATAGATTTTTTTGCTCTTGTTTATCCTCTATTTTAAAACAATTGATTTATGAGTTAAGGTTAAAACTGTTAAAAGTATAATAAAATTTATCAAATTGAATTATAAATTTGTATTGAGAAATTAATATTATTCAAAATAACAATTAAACAATCGCGAAGTATTAACAATTCATATTAGCTAAAGAAAAACTAATGGAAAACGAGACCAACATATTCAATAAATTTGTTAATATAATAGGTTAAAAATAAAGACTTAAAAACATAAAGAACCGTATAGTGTATTAAATTGATTATAAAATTTGTTTCTTAGATTGTTTTCGAAATAAATGAAATTGTTGTCGTTAAGCGAAAGTACAACAAGAGAAATTAAATAAATGTTTTTTGTTGAACATGATTAGAAATTAATTCTATATAATATTATTATTGTATTTAGGAATGTCTATAATTAAAAAAATTATTTTAATTTTTAATTTTATTTTTAAATTTATTAACTCATAATAAAAAATGAAAATTTACACTTATAGTGTTTAATTCTAATTCCATTTCCGTTTAAATTATTATATATTAGAAAATATGCACATCTATGTATAAACTGTGCTGAAAAATAAGAGATAAATTATTTAAATTATGATTATCCATTTTTAGTGTTTTTTGGTTAATTATTACACTTTTAAATCTAAAATAATAATAAAATTTACGCCTTCTTAACAAAGTTCATCAAAACTGAACCTACTTATCAGTTCTGAAAAAGCGTTCACATTGATATATTTTAGCAGAATTTATTTGAGATAAAACATATATTCAATTAATTCAGATATTTTTTACTGTTATGTATTAGTATTTTTTAATTATTATTTTTATTTTTTAGTATTTTCATAGAGTTTTTCCTTCCCATATGAATCACAATTTCGTTTAGTTAGATTTATTATAAAATAATATTATGAGAAAAATTACAAACACATTTTAGATTAAAAAATTATCAATCATTAAAAGCAAAATTCTATAATATATAAATGACTCAATATTTTAAAATCTATCTATTTTTTAATTTTTATCTTAATTAGTTTACTTTACTAAAATATATTAATATAAAATTGATTTTGTAAGTTTGCGGCAAGAATGTCGCGATTTCCTGCTTCCTTCTTGAAAACAACTTTACCGACAAATTGCGGTCGGTGTAAGATGTCTCTTTGTTATTTTTTCCTTTTTAAGTTCTTCCTCCTAAGTTTACCACTGCAAATTTTTGGCTCACTGCGACAGCACCTTTACTTAAAAAACGGTGCAAGAAAACTTGCGTGAATCTTACTGATGACTTTGTTAAGCAATTTAAATCTTACATTGATCTCTTGGCAGGTTACCGTGATGGGGAGATGGTGCTCTGTTAACTCCAGAATTAAAACTTTCCAATGTATCAACATGTTTTTAAACTTTATTCTTTTATATTTTAGCAATACGACCAAGTTGAATGGGTACGTCCAGAAGAAGAACGCATAGA
Organism: Meloidogyne incognita; assembly: GCA_036172945.1. Taxonomy (NCBI): domain Eukaryota; kingdom Metazoa; phylum Nematoda; class Chromadorea; order Rhabditida; family Meloidogynidae; genus Meloidogyne; species Meloidogyne incognita. Next base: position 4,342,229 of record JARQAC010000013.1, read on the forward strand.
ATGTCTTGTTTGTTTTGAAATGGTTCCATTCAACCGTATCATTTTCTAAAACGTTCCAGTTACCTCAACTCGTGATTTCCTTGCTTATCGGGTGGCGGCTTTTGACGAACCTGGTCCTAGCAGAGCGATCTATGAGGGGCTCAAAGAAAACGAAAAAGGTATATAATTTGTAGAGCTGTCCGAGACTCTTGGTCTTGGTCTTGGAACCAAGACTTTTCTTGGTTTTTTTTCGGTCTTGGTCTTGGTCTTGGGGTGTTTGTCTTGGTCTTGTCTTGGTTTTATTTTTTGGTCTTGGTTTTTTGGCCTCTTTGGATCTAGTGCTTGGCCTTCCAAAATCCTCAAAATTTTCGCCTGCGGCGCTGAAAAAGTGAATTTTTTTGGCCTACCGCCTTCTAAAATTCACAAAATTTTCGCCTGCGGCGCAGGAAAAGGTAGATTTTTGGCTTCTTGGCCTTAATAATTCCCAAAATTTTCGCCTGCGGCGCTAGAAAAGGAAGAATTCTGGCTTCTTGGCCTTCCAACATTTTCGAAATTTTCGCCTGCTAATATCCCCCTTAACTAATATCCCATTAATCCACCCAAATCCTCTGAAATAATATAACTCATTGATTTTCCACCCGGATAAATTCCTCAAAATTCTTTGAATTTTGTGATAAATTCTTTGAATTTCGCATAGATTTTTCGAAATTATAGGTGATTGTGCTGAAGTTGACTGTGATCGTGTCAAAGTAACAAAAAATAAACCAAAAATCTGACCTATAGGACCTAAAATTTGTCTCGAGTTTTGTATTATTTTTGGTCTTGAGTCTTGGAGTTTTGGTCTTGTCTTGAGTCTTGGTCTTGGAAAAAATTTTGTCTTGGGTCTTGAGTCTTGGAAAAATTTTGGTCTCGGACAGCTCTAATAATTTGAGAAATAGCAGTCTTTAATTGTTCTTCTAAAAACGGGGTTTTCCCTTAGTAATTTTTGCGAGTTATTTTGCCGTCACAATCTTTCTTAATCAGCGTTTTCATTTCAACTTTTGTTATTTCTTTTAGAAAAGTCTGAATCTCATGTCCATCCATCAGCTTCAGCGGCGGTTGGCGAAATTCCTATGGCCAAAGGTGGAGTTGGGCTGCATTGTATGTTACCTGATTGCGAAAATCCAATTCTTTACTGTAAATAATACTATCTTAAAAAATTCCAAATTTCATTTTTTTCAGCTGAAATTCGCGTGCTTTTTTCAAAGGAGGTACAAAGGAAATTGGACGAAAGAATTGTTGAGGAGAATCTTGGAATGGCTTCCTTCATAAATTTACAAATATCATTTCTTTATTAAATTGCATAACTTCAATCTTTATTATAAATATATACTCAATGATTTTTTATTGATAATAAGCTTGATAAATATGATAAATACTCAATTTTAATTTAATTTTTTAAACTATCATTAAATAAAGAATTATATTCTTAACAAAATTTACGGCTGAAAATTGATCTTTTGAAAACAATATTTCCTATAGTTTACGATTAAAAAATAAATTTCACAATTAGTTTATAAAATTGTTTGATATAGGTATGTAAATCTATTATTCAACATACTATCTGGTGAAAAATTGTTAGAATAAAGCAATATCGTTCGTCTGCCTACTAATGTGTATCGTATCTTTTGATTAGGTTTTTTACAAATTAATGTTTTTTAACTAAATTTTAATATTAAATTCAATCTAAAATTATTTGAACTCTATCTTATAATCTAAAACTTATCTTTATCTATTAGTCTCCTTTTTAATAAGATTACCTAGTCTTATTTATTTTATGTTGTTGATTATTTGTTATAGATAAATTAAATTTGTTTTATGATAATAAAAAATTTGTAATAATAAAAGATGATAATAAAAAATTTGTTGTTGTTGTTGTCGTCTGCTTTTTGTAGCTGTTGACGACATGACGACAGAGCTTCATTGGCTACTGTAGTTGAGACTGTTTTGCGACCGCGCCAAAATCTGTTGTGTCACCAATAACAAAACATAAAGTTTATCACACGCAAAAAATGAAAAAAAGATGAAGATTTTAGAAGGTTGACGGAATTGAAGGAGGGAGAACTAACTAATGGCTGACTTTTATACAATCTACTTAAGTCTTACGCCCATACACAACACAACCTCAGCTTCTGTAGATAAACATAAAATATTAAAAAAGCATAGGCTTTTTCCCAGAATGATTTATGTGATAAAATTCTACATAGTAAACATAGTTACTATTATAAATAAAAAATAATATATAAATAATATTTTAGGTGGTTCAAAAAGTTAAAAAAATATCGTAGATTCTTCAAAGTTTCAAAAACTGAATGCTCTACAACTATCTAAATTTTTTTTGTTAGGTTTTTAAAATTTCATAATTTTATAAAAACAAATCAGATTTGAATTCAGATTGAAGGAATATTTTAATTAGTTGTGTAGCATAAGTTTACATAAATAATAGCAAATACAGTTGACTCGTTTGGTACTTTTCCGTTATACCTACCGTCTTTCTGATGACTTTCTTTGCGGACTGCCTTATGTAAAAAATGGTCAGAATTTTATCTACGTCAGTTTATGCGTCCAATCGACTTTTATGCGTCCTTTGAAAGTTTATGCGTCCAATGAATTCAAAATTTTCGCCTGAGGTGTTGTATGGGGAAGTGAATTTTCGCCTGAGGTGCTGTATAGGGAAGTTTCAAGGGTTCATAGGTAATATCGAAGGATGCTTCCTACTTATCTCAATATATGCTTCGCCGCTTCCATAATAACAACAAAACTTTTCTTCATATATTGGAAGAGATGCGAGTTCAATTTCCTGCTTAATTTACTGTTAATTACTACTTTAAGTTTGTTTAGAAATTTACTTCCGGAGAGTGTCAACGGAAAGAACGAATGACACCTATGTTATTTGTGTCGAAACAAAACTCAGGTATACTAATTACAGCCGAAATTTATCCCTTTTGGTGATTTGGAAAAGGTCCCAGGAAGTACTCTACTTTCAAAATGAGTACAAATACGAGCCCTGTATTTAACGATAATTTAGAAAAAGAAATTCTGTCCATATTGATATTGCGAAGGATTCTCCTGTTCAAACTGCTGATGCTCGTAACGAATTTGTTCTTGATCGTGAGTACCATGCTGATAGTGAATCGTTTCTTGATCGTGAATTCCATGTAGATGTTGCGGAGGATATTCATATTGAATTTGCTGATGCAAGTATTGGATCGGTTCTTGATCGTATTCAGTCTGATGAATTCTTTCATATTCGAACTCAACTATGTCATCATTCAGAAAATTTATAATTTCTTGTATATTTGGACGAATGGAATCATCTTGAAAGCAAGCCTATAAATTTTTAATTAAAATGAAATTTTAAAAATTTGATCTGAAATTTCTTTCTATATTGAAAAAATTAATTTATGATTTATAATTAATTATTACTTTTATAACACGATCCAGTTTTGATTCACATAATTCTGATATGGCTATGGAAATTTATATTAAATTACTAGCTACATATTTAAAAATAGCTTAAAAATAGAACTATTATTTCTTTTCATTTGTGATTTCTTAGTTCTCAATTATCTTCAAATCAAATTATAAAATTAAAGAAAATTTTTTGTAATTGTAATTCGTACGTATACTCGGCTACTTTTTAAACTAAGGAATCGTAAAGGAAAAGAAATATTGTTTGATAAAATGTTTTAATTTAAATTAGCACGTTTTTCATTGATTAGTCCGTAAACCATATCACCGAACTTCTTAATGTCAAATCTTTTAATTTACTCAACATCAAAATTTTGCTCCTTAAATAAATTTATTAAAATTATAAAAAATACCAAATACATTAGAGAGGTGCGATTTGTTAAAATCAATCAATTTAACATCAATAGCATCATCATTTAGATCTTGATTATGAGAAACAACAAAATTTTGGGATTTAATATCATTATGACCTCCATCTAAATTATGTTATATATTAAAAATAAAACAAAATTATAATCACATTTATGGAATTGTGCAAGTGCTCGAGCTGCACCTTTTATAACTTTAGTCAGAATTTCCTCATTGGATCTTGACACTCTGCTTCAATAATACTTTCTTAAATTCATTCCTCCAAGTTCTAGAGCGAGAAATAACTTTTCCTTTTCACTAAAAAATTTATTCACTTATACATATCTAAAAACATTAAGTAAAAATGAAGACGATCAACTATCTATGAGTGAATAATGATGTTTCAGAGGGGCTTCAATGTAGGTTAGGTAATATTTAGAAAATTTTACTCACTGCCCAAGCATTTTAATGATATAATTATTTTCACTTTCATTAATCCCTTTAAAAAATTGTAAAACATTAAATTCTTGTTCAAAATCAGCTTTGTTAGTAAATCTTTTTAATGCTACACAAGCATTTTTACCAATCCAATGAGCGTGGTTAACCTTAAAAAGATAAATAAGATTTTAAATGTTTTCAATAGTAGCCGTTTACCTAGTATAGTTAACAGTGGTAGGGGTTCGGTAAAAAACACATACCATTTGATTGTCACGACAATTTGAGTCAAAGGGCACTCAATGGTGATTGTAGACCGGGGTATAGGTCCCCAAAATCGAATAAACATGTGGGAGTAAATTTATTTTGTGGTCATAAATTAGAATATGCAAATAAAAGCTCATCAAAAAGAACTGCTAGAGCTTTTTTAAATGACTCCAAAACTGCTTTTCGTTCAATGTAAAAAAAGAAGGAAACTCAAAAATAGAGAAAAAGGAATAGCCTTATATTACTGATTGCAGAACCAACAACGCTGACTCCCGTGAGACTAAAGCTGTTTTTTTATTATGTCGCTCAGCTCGACAAGTTTTTGTAATGAACGACGATAATTTGTATATTTCAATTTTTGACTCCAAAATGTTCGTGGATACCCTATACTTTTACATTTTCCGGAACATATATGGTCCCCAGGCATATTTGCAAAGATGGTAACATTGTTCATCTGAAAAGAGTGGTACGATTTGACTAAGCTAGTCAAGACCAGCTTTGTTTCGAAATTTTGATTTTCGATGTTTTTTCCTTTCGATTTTCGATTTCAATAATTATGAATTTTTCTTGTTCCGATTTTAGAAGTTTTTTTAGTTTCGAAGCATCACTCTAAAATTGCAATTTTTTGACTCTAAAATTGCAATAAGATGCGAGAGTAATAAAAAGTAGCTTATAAATTTATTTTTAGATTTTGAACCTAAACAAATCAGATTAAGATTTTTTATTAAGAACTTGCTTTACTATGAAACCCATATCCAATTTGGCCCAAAGATTTTGTAGTATATCTCAATTTCATTACGTTCCCTTCAATCTGCTTTACTTCCACATATTTATCCAATTGTGGCAATAAAAATGCTCTGCAGTTACATTTTTCTTGATTATCATGAGAACTTGATTCAGCTTAAAAGTTAATTATGAAGCTTAAAGAACTGAGGATTGTGCAGCTCAAAAGAACTGAGGATTATGGTCCGGCAAACTGAAAAATCCTAGAAACTTTGGTCTTTTCCGATGTCTAAATGCTAATCGGTTGGATCACACTTCCTCCATAGATAATTTAATAAACAATGCAAGTTAGATCACCTTTTCCTTTGTCTAAGCTTTTGCTAGCTTTTCTACCTTTTATGAAGGAAAAAATATTTAAACTTTTGCTATTATTGCCACCATTTGTTGAGTAAAATTCATTAAAAAACAATATTATTGTTGAAAAGATTAGAAAGTTTCTTAGTTTCATTGTATCTTATACCTTAAAAATTTAATTTTGGGAGATTTTGTCATTCTATTCATATTTTTTAAAGTTAAAAATGTCGTCTTATGTGGAAATTCAAGTGATAGATAATATATACAAAGCATCCATGTATTTTGTAGTATAAGGTCTATTATAACAGCAACTTAACATGCAAGCAACGTTTAGTTCTGTTAAAATAGAAAAGTTGTCGGAAAAATCTTTACCCATTGTTCCCAGTTTTTGGAACAAAATCACCATTTATCTCAATTGTTGGAAAAAATTTTCGGCCATTGGAGCAACTTCCCCCGCTGCGAATCAACTTCCGCAGTCAACGCAACAACATCCCCGGTCAAAAGATCAACTTCCCCAGTCGACGGTACAACACTCCCCGCCTCCTCCAATTCCTCTTTCACTGTCACTTTTATTCTCCCGATATTCTTCGCAGTTTTCACAGATCCCTCAGTATTCCAGCAGCAAACCCTTTTTTAACTTCTAATACACGTACATTAATTCATTAATTTCAATTAACTGTACTTGATTGGTTCATAGGATATATTATTTTGATCCTCAATGTCCAACATTGACCATCACCAAAAATAGCAAAATTCCCGAAATTCCCGAAAATCTGATTTTCCATTCGTTTTTTGGGTTGGGCCTCCCGATTCCCGAAATCGGGAATTTAATTTTTTGTCGGCTAGATCCCTGTTTTGTATCGAGATATACGTCTTCGAAGAACGAAAACCATAAATAAAAACCATAAATAAAAAACCATAAATATAAACTTTTAAGCAATTTTTAAATAAATAAATAATTAAATAAATAAATAAACAAGACAAAATATTAAAAATTTTGATATAAAAAGGGTACTTAGACTACTGTAATTTTCATTTTCAAAGTAATAAGATGGGTGTAAGCGTTGAGATAAGCGTATATTTGTAAGTATATTTGTATATATTTGTAAGAGTCAAGATATCTCATGATTTGTGAGGGCTCATTAAAAATATCCTTGCTAATAAGGGTTTAATCCAGGGTTCCGATCGACAAAATGCCTATCAAAAGTATAAAAATCTCGATTTAAAAGTATATAGGGAGAAAATTTCCAAATTTAAAGTACACTCAAAATTAAATTAGAAAATATTTATTCATGCTCAAATCTTTTATATTTCTCTCCTAAATGAATCTTTTCTAATAATTTCTTGTTTCCACTGAGCATTTTGTGCATTTCAATGCACTTTTTTGTGATGCCGAAGACGCCACAAAAAAGTTTTTCAAATCCAAAATTGCGCCGCAGGCGAAAATTTTGAGAATTTCTGAGGTCTTTAGGCCAGATTTCTTCCATTTTTTGCGCCGCAGGCGAAAATTTTGAGAATTTTGGAGGTCCTTAAGTCAGATTTCTTCCATTTTCAGCGCCGCAGGCAAAAATTTTGAGAATTATAGGTCTTTAGGCCAGATTTCTTCCATTTTTTTCAAAATTGTGATTTTAAAGTACATACTTTCAATAAAGTACAAATTCATTTTTGTAAGTACGGAGGTCGATTTTAAAGTACTGTACTTTCAAATAAAGTACGAATCGGAGCCCTGGTTTAATCCAAATTATAATCCTAAATTTTTGCCAAATTTTTGCAAAGTGAAAATTTAACATTTAATCATTATTTTTAAACTTTTTTTAAAATTCTTTTAATTGATATAGGCTTCAAGGTTCAAAAGGTATAAAGAGTCGAGAGTTCTTCGCGTGTCATTTTTAGCGCTGCAGGCAAGAAAATTCAAGTATATATGGCCTAGAGATATCTAAGGACTCTATGCATCAGATACGAATAAAGTTTTAAAATTACTACAGAATTTTCCTTATTTGGCCTTTAATTTTCACTTTTTAAAAACACTTTTCCCGCTCAAGTTTCTAAAATTTTAAGGAAAAAAATTAAATTTTTGAAAAATTAAGAATCTATTTAGAGGTTATATGAATTTTTAAATAAAGGACTATTTAAAGGGGGACTAATCAGTCGCGTGATTGTCTGAGTAGTGATCCAACGTCAAGAACCAAAAAATTAAATGGAGAGCCAAAAAGCATGGAGATCCAAGTGGGAGAGCCAAATTGACTTCATAAGTGCAATACAACTAAGTAAATCAGAGTTGGGTAAAGCAGAGCTACCCTATAGCTAGTGCAAAAGGTTATTCAGCGCCTGGGAGCGAACCAGCATCTTCTGTAGAACTGACTAACCAAGCCGCCTACTGCGCAGGCCTAGGAATTAAATAGCTACCGTATTTACGTTTTTTCAAGGTTCAGTGACTTTTGCGCCGAGAACATTTGCTCCGCGACTTATGCGCCGCGACTTTTGCGCCGCGATTTATGCGCCGAGCGAGATTTGCGCCGCGACTTTTGCGCCGGACGACTTTTGCGCCGCCACTATCATTAATAATTATGAAAAACTACAGCCGGACCTCACTATAGAAGATGTAGGATAGTTGGAGATCTTCGGATATCATAATCCGGATAGTTGGAGATCTTAGGATATTAAGATCCGGATCCGAGATCCAGATCCGATTTTCGGCTATCCGGCCTTTTTCAGATCCGGATATCTGGACCCGATAGCTTTGTCCGATCAACCCCTCCATTACCTACAGGCTAATTACGCACTTGAATTCAACTTTTTGAATTTTTTTGAATAGAATCAGGCCATGTTGTAATAAAAATAATTAAAATAACAGATTTTTTGAATTCAACCTAATTCCTTAAACAAGTTAAAGAAAAATTACCGAAAAAAATTTCATACTGGAAATTTTAAAATTTTTGGACAGTGCGTTTTTGAACATTGGGAGGCGATGAAATTTTGCGAACACTGAATTCTTTGGGATAAAGTTTATAATGGAACTGGGCTTATATGCTCTGAAAGAGAAACTTTACATGCTACATAATAATTTTAATAATATTAAAAAAAGTAAATTATGAAAAAAGTTGTTACGAGATGAAAATTGTGCAATAAATTTCTGGTCATTTAGTTAAAATCTATTTTTTAAAAAATAGTTTAAACAAAATTACTAGATAAATAGACGTTAAACTATATTAAATTCTTAAACTGAAGGTAGTCTAACAGAACGCAAGACACATTCAATATAAAAATTTAGTAAAAAATCTATTTTTTAAAAAATAGTTTAAACAAAATTACTAGATAAATAGACGTTAAACTATATTAAATTCTTAAACTGAAGGTAGTCTAACAAAACGCAAGACACATTCAATATAAAAATTTAGTAAAAAATCTATTTTTTAAAAAATAGTTTAAACAAAATTACTAGATAAATAGACGTTAAACTATATTAAATTCTTAAACTGAAGGTAGTCTAACAAAACGCAAGACACATTCAATATAAAAATTTAGTAAAAAATCTATTTTTTAAAAAATAGTTTAAACAAAATTAATGGATTTAAATAATGGACTTAAACAAAGCGTTTTTTTAGACTACTTTCAGTTTAAGAATTTAATATAGTCTATTTTTAGAATTTAATATAGTCTATAATATCTATTCTTAAACAATAGATTGAAACAACATTGCTAGAGATATAGACGTTAACTATATCAAATTCTCATACTTAAAGTAGTTTAACAAAACGCAAGACACATTCAATATAAAAATTTAGTCGAAAATCTATTTTTTAAATAATATATTTTAACAAAATTGCTAGATATATAGCCGTTAAACTATGACTTGTTTACAAATTTGTCTTACACGCAATAATGTTATTAAAACAAAAATGGCGGATTTTTATGCAAATCATATTTTCAAACTTGGCATGACGTATAATGCACAAAAAACTCAGTTTCCGCTTGTTTTAAAAAATATAGAATGTTTGTAATATTTAATAAAAAATTATTAATATAAATTCATATTTAAATATAAATCGTTGACGTGATCAATAAAATCAATTTCTTTAAAAGCATTTTCAAATAAAATTTTTCTACTTCTTGAAATAACAAAGGCAGTTGCAGATGTTTCCGTATCAAATGGATCCCGAATTGCAGGTGAACCATGTGTCAATACATATTCCATATTTACGTTAAATATTTTTTTCCATAACTCCCTAATTAAATAGATTAATTGAGTAGATTATGAAAAGACTTTGTATAAGTGATGTCATTATACCTAAAAGTTGCTAAAATTGTTGTAATCGATGTTTCTTTAACCGAACTCTGTTCACTAACCAATTTTTTATTAAATTTGATTTTGCCATTAAAAATAGCTCAATTAAAGTAAAAATAACGTTCATTATTAAAAACATCTTTATTGAAATAAATTTATATCTACCACTTCGTTGCGCATTAATTTGTAAGCCAGTGCCAAAATCTCTTGATTAAGTTTATTTAATAACCAAATCATACATTCATGTGAATCCTATTAAATATAAGGGTATAATCTAAGTTTTGAGCCGCCTAGAGTTAAAAATCCATAACCTTTGTAATACTTAGCCGATTTAGCTAATTTCTTTTTTATCTTATTAACAAGAATGTTTTCTAACTTTGAAGCAAATTTCTTTTTATGACTATACAGTATAAAAAAGTTACAGTATATTTCCCGAACCATATCCAAAATTATTTCTTGGACCATCTTTTGTTTATTACTGATTGGTCATTAAAACAATGCTTGTTCGAAAATCCAATGTTTATTTTGATATACTACAAAAGGGCTACTCAAGGGGGCTCATAACTTAGTTTACACCCTAATTTAAAAATAAATTGTCAAAAAAATTATTTGAAAAACATGTTGAGAGCGTAGACAAAATGCTGAATTTTCATTGGCAATAGAACGAACAGTTTTATGACAAAATTCGTCAGTAGAATTGTTATTAAACCACATGCAACGAATTGCTTTAACAAACGAGTTAAAAATAATATTCTTAAAAAATAATTTATATTTTTTTAAATTTGGATTTAATATCAATAGAAATTTTTAATCTTCAAATGTAGGCTGTCACGCCTCCCCCCAAGTTCGAGCCCGAGTAAAGACGAAAAAACCCGAACGTCTTTTAAAAATGGGTGAGGGCAAAACTACTCGGACGTACACTAGTTATAATTTTATGCTGTGGAAAAGATGGAATATAACTTTCTTTTTTACCTTTTCATAATTCATAAAATCATTACAAAGGAGAAATTCGGCTAAACGGTCACAAGCTGAAAAGCACTGCATTAAAGCATTAAAATAATCAGTATTTCCGTGATTTTTGAGGCCTGATTAGTTAAAATTAAATAAATATTATTTATTTTAAGAACTTTTAGGCAAGGAACAATAGATTTTGGAATCAACTTCCTGTCAGAATTTGATGTAGTCGTTCTAACAGAATTCTGATTAATATTATTGCTAATGTTAGAAAAATTTGAATCATCTAAAGAATTATAGCAAAATTTGAATCATCTGGAGAAGTATAGAGGGTAAGCTATGTACCACTTAGAGGGTAAGCTATGTATATGTGCAATGCAGGGCTTCGATATAGAAAAGTAACTCGAGGTACAAAAAGATAAATTTTTAGGTGTACATTGTTAAAATAAATTAAAATAAATTGTTAAAATAAATTAATGTTAAAATAAAATAAATTAAAATAAATTAATTTCCCCAATCAGGATTAGAACTTGGGGAAAAAATAAATTAAAGAACGCTTCCACTGCACCACCGAACAACACATTTTTATCTAAAAAGTAATCGTCTATATGTAGAAAAGAAAATTGAGGGGGATCCTAAAACTTTGGAAGCTTATAACTCGGTCCAAGGTACCCCGCAGCGAAAATGGTGCAAATTTCATAACTAAAGTATGGTATGATCTATCTGTATGCCAAATTTCATCCCGAAATCCCACGGACACCTCACAGTCTCCAGTGTTATTTGAAAAATTTTTTCTATGATAATCAAAAAGAAATAAAATCAACTGATTTAACAGATTTACTTACGATATAAGCTCTAATGTCGTTTATAATTTTATATATTAATATTTTATTTATTTTGCTACAAGATCACTCAAAAAACTTACGAAATAAGTTCTCTTTTTCCATCGTCAAAATGTATTTTTAAATGTAAGTTCCTATCCAGTTCAGTATTGAAATAATTCAATTCAATTTGTAAATTTTCTACATAATCACTTGTAATTAAAAGATTTTTAAAGAAATTATTGTAGAACAATTAAGATTGTCACAATATTCTGGAAAGCTTAGTGATAGTAAATTTAATGATCGAACTCGACTGATTATTAAATTATCTGGAAAGTAACTATAAACTGAAAAATATTTAAATTTTTATTTAATGAGAACAGGTGCCGAATAGGGTTATTGGAGCCGAATCAAAAAAGTCAGGATATATGGAGATTGCCCATGCCCTTAAGACTAAAAAACAAATAAGAGCGAAGGTGGTAGACGTGAAAAAAGGAAAGAAATAGTTGAAATGGTGAAATATATTTTCTTTAATTTTTTCGATACCAGACTAAAGAAGGAGGTTTGGTTTATTTTTTATGTAAAATAAATCACTATAACTTATTTCTTATTAGAAATATTTGTCATATTCTCTAATTGCGGCTAATCTAACTATTATTTTTTGGGTAATTACTTAGTGCTATTAGAATTTTTGATTTGTTTCGATTATTTTTCAAATTAAAACTTTGTTAAATTTTTAGTTTTTTCTTATTTCTCAAATACTTTTGGAATATTATGAACCTAGATACAAAGAACTTGGAGTAAGTAAAAGATAGATAAATAGATAAAAAGGTACATTTAAAATTTATTTTTTATTATTAAAATTAACAAAAGTTTTTAAATAATTTTTCATAATTATTTTAAAAACTACTTTTTTTCTTTTACTTCCTCATTCCTCTTCACTACGCGTATCGTCGTCCATTTCTGCATCAACAGGATTCTCAGCCTGTTGTTGTTGTTGAGGAGGATCCACCTCCATATGTTGATGCTGAAGTATCAGCTCTTCGTCAACTGGTGGAAACACCCGGTTAAAGTTTCCAATTCCGGTCTTGAAAAATTATAAAATTTTTGAAAATTTAAAATTATTTACCTGCACCGCCCAATGTTCGAGCATTTCAACTCGAAACAGGAGATGTGTTGACATTTCCCTCAGAACGTGTATCCGCTGACGTTGGCCAGCTATCATGTGATGCTGTGCCTCCACTTGGGCACGCAACTCCGCTTTCTCATCTTTCAAATTATCAACATTTAGACTGAGTCTATCCATTAATCTGGCTAGACCCAAATCTAAAGCCATATTATTATTGTTGTTGTTCGCCATTTTTTATAATAAATCTATTTATAGTTAAAAATATTTAAATAAAAATTTTAAATTGTAACATTATTTGACTAAATTACACAAGAAACAGATCTTTACATCCTTTTTTCCTACCAATCTCGCAAAGGTCATAGGGGAATGTTAAAAATAATGCCAGCAGTTTGTATGAAAGAGAAAGGCACGCAATAGAAAGGCGGCATTTTTTGTAAAGATCAACAAAGCTTAAGGAAAATTGGGGATTTATCCCAAATCAACGTAAAAAAGGGGTAAGGCTCTTTACAAAGTATTTTCGACCCCTTATGAATTATTTTAAATTTTTATTTTAGGCGTATCTGAAAGCCCTTGGAATTTGCTACAAGATAGTTGAATCTTATTTTTCGGAAAAAATTACATAGAGAGATACAGACCAGGGCTGGGCGATTTCGCATTTTCGCGTTTCGCATCTTTCGCATTTTTGACATTTTTTGGCGCCAAAAGTTTCTCATTCCGCATTTCGCTTTTTGGTCCAATGCGAAATCTGTTTCGCCTTTCTGATTTATTATTCCTTTATTTTTTAGATATTTTTACATTAAATTTTTAAAGGAAAAGGGAAAGAAATATAGAAAAATGATCCCATCTATCATTTAGTTGGTCGATGGTGGAGTGGCTAAGTTGACTGACTTTGCTCAATTTGGTGTTTTTTGGGGCTGGGTTCGAATCCAGGGTTTGGAAATAGGAGGTTTTTCCTTCCAAAAATAAAAATTTTTAAAATCTGATTTTGATTACAAATTTGTAAATTTATTTTTTTAATATTTTAAACTTGAAAAAACTTTGAATATTTTAATTTAGTCATGAATTTTCAAAAATTTTTGCCTTCGTCTTAGAAAATTGAAGAAACCTGAATTAAAGACATCCAAAATTCTCAAAATTTTCGCCTGCGGCGCAAAAAAGGAAATCTGTACAAAAGCACTAGTAGGTTTTTCAATATTCGGGTTTTTCAATATTCGGGACCTATATCTTTGTTCACAGGCATTTCCGTAAATAGAGAGCGGTATCTTTCGACTAAGCTCGCCAAGACGAGCAAATGGTATGTGTTCTTTATCGAAATTTTGCTTCCGGTATACTATGCTATATCAAAAATTTTGAAGAATTTTTAACTAATTTCGCATTTTCGCGTTTCGCATCTTTCGCATTTTTCACAATTTTTGGCGCGAAAAGTTTCGCATTCCGCATTTCACTTTTTATTTTTTTAAAAAAAGTTTCGCATTCCGCATTTCTTTTTCATTTTTTGATTTCGCCCAGCCCTGATACAGACCGTTGAACTTCCGAATCAACCTCAAGGAGCAATTTATGGGGCATTTGGCTTTTTTTGGTGAAAGGGATATTTAACACTTAATAACCCGACAAAATATTTTTTTCGAAAAAAAAGATTCAACTATATTGTAGCAAATTTCAAGAGCTTTCAGATAAGCCTAAAATAAAAATTTAAAATAATCCATAAGAGGTCGAAAATATTTTTTAAAGAGCCTTACCCCTTTTTTACGTTGATTTTGGAGTATCAGGATCTCGACTTTGAGTAATGATATGGGCCTAGTTTTTTTATTTTTTCACGATATAAATGTACATGTTTGCTGGAATTTTTATAGATTTTTCTTAATGCATTGAAGCAAAATAATAAGGTGAACCTATAATTTTGGGACAGTGGTTTTTAAGAAATTTTGGCGTAATTTTCGCCTTAATTTTGAAAATGTCTGAAAACTTGCACACAGCAACATAACCTACAACTAAGAGCCGTTTCAGTGGCGCTGAAATAAATAAAACATCTTTCTCTTTTTCTTTGCGCTCTATTTTTTTCGCATGCTATTTTTTAAAGTTTTGAGGTGCCAACTTCGAGAGGCTTTATCTCGAAAAAAAACTTAGAAATAAAAAAGTTATCTTAGCCAAATCGTTAAACAAAGTCTTAACTTTGTTTAAAACCAAATTTATTGATTTTTTAAATGTTTAAAAAAAGTTTTAAATGGCCAATAGCCCAACTTTAAAACTGAAAAATATAGCGAAAAACTTATTTAAAAAAAAGTATTTTAGTTTAAAATGCCATTAAATGTTAAATAGGAACGATATTATTAAGATTTAAATTTTATATAATTCATTTTCACTGAAAGGATTCGAACCTCTTGCATTTTTCGCTGCCACTAACCAACTGAACCATACTCCCGCACTGAAAGGCTGGTTGCACCCTATGCCTGTTTTATGTTGCTGTGTTGCAATATGTTTCAGAATAAGCTAAATAAATATATATTAAAAAATATTTGGAGTTTGTAATCTGATGAAATTTAGGGTTGAACTCATAATTTTGGGACAGAGTGTATTTAGCTTCAGGTTTGGAGTCATTTAGGATTAAAATTTTTTAATTTATTATCAATAATGAATTAGTTTTCGATGAATTTTTATTAAAACTATTTGAATGAATCACTTATTTAATAACTAACATTTTATAAATTTACTATATTTCTTATTTCTCTTTTTTATTTTTATCCCATTTTACTATTTCGTTAATTGATATATAGTAGAAATTATGATGATAATCGTATAAATAAAAAATTAGAGCTGGGCTTTATTATACATATACAGGGGAGTAAGATCATAGATTAAAAATATATACCATTTGACTCCTCTCTTCAAGATAAAACCTTATTTTTAAAGCTCACTGAGATATGCAAACCGAAAATTGAAAAACCATAGAGGGGCGTAAGCTCATTTTTGATGTGAAATATACGAATTTGCAAATATTAGCTGGTACTACTCCGTTATCCATTAAGATTAAAAAATGACAAAAGTTTAAAAATAGATCAAATCCAATTTATTGGAGTTGATCTATTAATGTCTCGGTCTGCATTTAAGGAGAATTTGTAATTTGTTAATAAATATTTAAATAATTCACCAAAAATAAGAAACAATAAAAAAATTCACCAGAAACTAATTTATGTCTAATAATGTGGATAAATTTTATCACGACATTGTAAAATATCAAATGAATTTAAAAAAATAGTTTATCGTTAAACTTCCAATCTAGAAAAACAATCATTCCTTTAAGCAGGGCTGCCAGATGTGCTTATTTTGGAAGTACAGTACTTACAAATCGACCTTCGTACTCACGAAACTGAAAATGTACTTATTTGCGAGTACGTACTTAGAAATTGACTTTTTAGTAAAAAATTAAATTTAACCTTAAAATTCTCAAAAATTTCGCGTGCGGTGCTTAAAAACTCATTTGGATAAGCAAATAAAATATTTGAGCTAAAATAAATATTTTAGATCGTATTTTTGGAGCACACTTATATTTTGAAAATTTTCCTCCCTATGTACTTCCAAATTAAACTTTCTGTACGCAGACTGAACATCTTCTAGATGGCAGCCCTGCCTTTAAACTCAAAAATTAAATGGAATTTCCTATATAATAGAAAATTTACAAATCTTAAATCCCGAAATTTTGAACAAAAAGGAAATTTTCTATGTAATAAAAAAAGAATTTTTTGTTTAATAAAAAATAAAAAAATAAATCAAAAACTTCTTTGTCTTAAACCTCATCAATTTTCAATATACTCATCATTTAATAGTTTTGATCAACATATATGCCAGGAAGTATATTCAAATGCACTTTAGTTTTCTCAAGCACACGATTTCGCACCTCTTTCAATGCCACTTCTATCATATCCTTCAAATTCAACTGTTCGTTAGAGGACCTATTAAACTCTTTAATTTTCAAAATTGCCTTTTCAACACCCAATCGACCTAAAAATTATTCAAAATATAAATTTTGAAGTAAATATCTGGAAAAAAAGTTATAGTAGAATTCGTATTCAGAGCTTATGGTACCATAAATATTTAAAATGTGCAGACCTTTTATTGACCTTAATAAAATTTGGCATACCTATTTATAATTTAAATAAACAGAAAACTTGTTTCAATTTTTTCTTTAAATAAAAATGATTTTCCAATTTATTATAAGCTTGCCTGTGCTTAATCCACTACCAGTGAAAAAATGAGCACTTGTATTCGCATCTCCTACAGCCGCAACTATTGCTGAATCATTTTCCGTACGATATCTTTTTGCTGGATTTTCTACTCCTTTAATTTTTATCCAAAATGTATTTGAACTCAAAATTTTAAAATAAAGGTTTTCATCGTCTTCTTTATCGTCCTCCTCACTTTCTTCTGTTTTAACTATTAATTTATCAGCATCATGACCATATAAAGATGCTAAATATTTAAAAAGTGCAATAGCCCATTTGTTCTCTAATTCTTTAATGAAATTCACATAATATTGCTCCAAATGAGGATTTTCGTTCATTTCAGCTTTAATCTCTTCAATAAAATTAACAAGAGCTTTGGGTGTATTTGTTGCAATAGATATTCTTTGTTTTAACTCAAAAACATGTAAAACGAGCGTTTCATGAGTAAAATTATTATACGTTGGCATTAAATATCCGTAACCGTCTTCCATGACTCCATAAATAATAAAGTTAATTAGATTTCCATAACGACTTTTCAGATGATGAGAAATATTAGAGTTAACGATAAATTCATAAAACCCTTGTTTTTCAAGATGAATTCCAATCTCTATCAATGATTTACTCAAATATGTATAATCTCCTTCTGTAATTTTTATTGCAGGGTCCGCTTTGTCGATGTAAATTGAACTGTAATTCTTAGATTCAGTTAGCACTTGTGGTTCCTCTTAAAATTTAAATATTTTAAAAGAATTATGACGTTATGCGTGGTTTCATTTTTCTTAATAAAGACTTCCTAAGATCAACGGAATGAGTTTATTAAGTTCTATTTTTAAGGGTTTATTCTGAAGAACTACAATTTCTGATAGCTCTAATTGGGATCGAATATCAAAAGTTATAGAGCAGACAAAGTCTCACAACTTATTTATAGAAAAATTCGCAACGTTATTAAACAAAATGTTAAAATTTATTTACCTAAAAAGTTATCTCTTATTCGGTCATTTGCACCACCAGCACAAAAAAGCAAATCAAAAGGAATCCCTAAAAAATTACTTCCAAAATACGTATTCAATGGGAGTCCATCGATATATTCTTTGTCAAAAGCTTTTCCATTAACCGCAAGTTCAGCAAGCTTCTTAGCATAAATATAATCATCTCCAAAAATATTTCTTATATCCTTTGTTTTCTTAGCTATAATTTTTTTAAGTGCTTGTTCATGATCTATATCGTATTTATTCATTAATTTATTTACGAGTTTTGTGTAATGCTCAGCTGCAAATGAATTGACTAGCCTCTCAGGAGTACCAAGAATTGCTAATGGTTTTTCATAATCCAAATTTATACTCAAAACTTCTGTTTCGTATATTAATTTTAAGAATGAATTTTCTCCTTGTTGATTTTCCTCTCTTTCTTCAACATATAAAGCTAGGCTCTTCAAACGGTTCATTAAAGCAGTTTCAAAATTTTTCATAATAACTATCCCGACATGGTTAGGAAGCAATTTTGCCATAGAATTTTCTTCGTTGAAGAGTTGGTCAAATCGTGTACCCAAAATTAAATTTAATTGATATATCCATTTGCGATCAAGGAGAATAAAATGTTCACGTGTATACTCCTCAGAACGATCATTTAAAAGAGTAACATTAATTCCTTCTAAATTTTATAATTAATTTTAATGATTAAAAATTCTAATGATATGAAATTCTTCACTGAGTTAAAAATTGATTTTGCCTACGAGCTCCGTTAATCGAAAACTTACTTGGGCGTATTATTTTGACAAGAAACTTATCCTAAATGTTCCTAAACCCACGTCATGTGTGCTTTATTTTAACTTTATTTAATTTTTATTATTTATTTCACCTTCCTTTAATAAGTCAAAGGGCCATAATATGTATGTATACCAGAAAAGAAAAAATAAGCAAGGGGAAGTCAACTGGACATTTGCCGAGAAAATAAATTAAAAATTATTTACCAATAAAAAGTTTGAAGGTAGTGTATAATCCAATTGGACCGGCACCTTCAACAACTGCATAGTTATATCCTTTACCCATTTCTTTATTTTTTTTATGATCTTCATAAAATTTCTCAATTATCGCTTTATCTACCTCAATGCTATGAATAGATGACAAATCAAAAATTAATTTCAAATCCTTCAATTCCTCATGTTTTTCCATAAAAGAGAATATATCAATAAATGAGCCTTCTGAACCCTCAGAATTTAAATCACTAATGAATACTTTACATTTAATAATTAAATTTATTTTGTTCTTGTAGTAGTCTTCGCTATAAGTATAATTCATTGAACTAGTATTTGCTTTTCGAAAAAAATTGACTTTCTTGACTTTTTGTTTTACGGCTACAAAAGTTTTGAAATATTAGTAAGTCTAAATTCATTACAAAATATAATGTATATTTTAAATCTTATACTAACAGCGAATGAAGAGATATCAAACTAAACCGGCCTTGATAGCTAGATAATTAAGATTCAAACAAGGAGTATAATAATTAAGACAATTCTCGTAAATTAGGGTTGCCATTGTATTTATAAATGAGAATCATAATTTTGAGAAGGGGCAACCCTAATTCCAAACAATTTTTCACCTGTTCCGCCATTAGCAATTAACTGGTCATATTTTTTAATATCTTCTTTAAAATCAGTAACATCTACATCTGAGTAATGTGCATTTATTTCTTCTTCAACAAATGCTTTAACCTTTTCCGTTAATTTATCAACGTTATTTTTGAATATTTGTTTCAAAATTTTATATTCATCTAAAGTGCCAGCTCTTAACATATGCCAAGATAAAATGTTATTTGTTTCGTCAAAACTTTCCATAAATACAAATTCTTCGTAGATTAGAACATCGTTAGATTGTGTGCTGCCTCCAGAAAAAGCAATTTTCTTCAACTCATTAAAGCGGGCTTTGAATTTTAAAAAATAAATTTAAAGTAGAACGACTGAACCCATCTCATAAATACGCAAAAAACATTATGGGACTTGAGCCTGAGAGGTCTCCGATGTAATTTTCATTTTTTAGGCGGGGATTAATAAAATTAAAAAGATAAGGTAACTGCATGTTTGAGTATTGTCAAAAGGATACACCTATCTGAGAAATTCATAAATTTAAATAGACACTTATGATTCTTCCATGATCAATTAAAGGTTGATGTGGAACAAAAATAATGTAATTTTGATATGGTTCAAAAATATTGAAATCAAAAACATCAATTTTTTCAAAAAATGAAAAAAGAATAATAATAAAAAGTAGACGATTAGTTTGTTTGAAATAATTTTTTCCCTTGTCAATCATCGTCTAATTTCTGGAAAGCAAAAAATGAAAATCTGATTAAAATATTTCTAGAAAATAAAATTATTATAAACGGATACATACAAACTTAAAGTACACTCTGTTTTAAATTTATAACCTACTTTAATTTAATAGTTTTTATAATTTCTTGTAATTATCACCAAAGCGCATAAAATTCTCTACAAAATATTGTATAAGTATTTAAATCGAAATTCATATTTAAAACTAAGGCAACACCCAGACCCCGACTCAATGTCAGATTAAGCATTTAGAATGGGTCTATCTCTTAATGGGTCTGCCACACGACCCCGAATTTCGATCAAAACGTAAAACCTCAACACCGACATGACCTCCCCAGAAAGCCTAAATCTCCGAAAAACCGGACCGTGAAGGCTCGAGTTAAATTAATTTAAAATTAAAAATTTAATTTAACCCAATTTTGAAACATTTGGGCGAGATAACTTAGGAGAGTTAGCTCAGTTGGTTGAGTACTCTTTAATAAGCGAGGCAGTTTTTATTAAAGTGTAAATTTTTTAAAATTTTTGAAGTTAATATTTTTAATATATTATAATAGTTTTTATATTTTAATTAAAATTTAAAAAAATAAGGAATATATCTATTTATTAAATAATTCCCCAATCGCTTTAATGAATGAATTCCCAATCGCTATAACTCATTTTAAAAATTTTTTCTCTAACTGTGTAGAGAAATTTTTAAAACGTGGCTAGTTATATGTCAATTAAAAATTGATTATTGAATTTTTAAATTTTTATAAAGGGCTAAAGAATATAAAATTTAAATAAAAATTTAAAATGTTGTTGTTAAAACTTTACAACCGCCGATGTCAGACAACACCGGTGACAATCAATCAACGGACCGGTGTTTTTTAATTAAAAACACAAATTTTATTCTAATAAATTATTAATTTTAAATTTCATGTACGTGAAACTGATATGTAAAATAAAAATTAATGATGAATTAATAAATTTACATTTTAATAATTCCTAAACAATTTATTAAAGTGCTGCTCAGACGCTGAAAAGATGGAACGTCTTGTTCTCAATTGAGTGTTCAAGTGTATCCTTCTGAAGAAATGGAGAAAGAGAATATTGAAAATAAAAATTATAAATTTTGAAATAATTTTTCATTTTTATTAGTAAAAATAAAATTATATTTGCTTATTTCTGAATGATTTTTAGATTCGTAGTAGATTCTGAACTATTTTTTATAAAACATGAATAAGTTAGTAGTATTATACATAGTTAATAAATTGCTGCTCTATTAATTAGAAATTTAAATTAAAATAAAATTTTTCAATCAAATAATCAGTAGAATTAGTTTGACTACTGATTATTTGATTAATAATCAGTAGAATTAGTTTTTTAATATAACAATGTATAATGATACAACTATCTTCAACTTTAAAACTAAGGAAATAATTATATGAAATTATATCATGTATTTGGAGACATTTCAGTTCACATATTCTTGAACCACAATAATGAGAAAACTAATGAATTAAAACAGCAAAACACCTATAAACAAGACTTAAAGTATTTAATAAAATTTGATATAAAAAGTACAAAAAATATATATTTTTTATTAAAATAAAAAGCAATAAATAATTGCACATACATATGTAGTTATATAAACAAAAATCATGCTAAAATGTGAGCAATTTTTTTATATTAATTAAAAGTCAGTGGTCACTCATTGTTTAAAATTGAAATGATTTCTAATAAAATTGTTAAATAAGTATATTCATAATTTTCAGAAAATATTCATAATATTTAGAGATAATAATGATATTTAAAGAATTATTAATAATATAGTTCGAGCTAATTATAAATTATTATTTATAGTATCTTTTTGTTTAAATTCTTAGTTATTTTACTTATTTAAAAATACGATGCCTACCTATTATAATTCATCATTTTTTAAGCTTCTCACAAATTGAACGCAGACACATGTCTGTAATATTATCATCACTTTAAAGAGAAATTCCCGCATTTTGTTCAACAATGCGGGCTTTTAAATAAACACAATTTAAAAATATAAAAAATTAAAATTTACAGGTTGTTGTCAGATAATAAAAAAACTAAGAATAAAATAAATAAATAAAAAATAAATAATTAATAAAAAAATTTTTTTAATAAAAACAATTGTTGTTAGTTATAAAAATTGTTGTTAAAATTATAGTTAGCTTTAAAAAATAACTGTACGTACAAAACTTTAAAAAATAAACTTCTTATATTACCGTGAAAATGTACAAAATTTCTTGAACATACATATAACAAAAATTTGTATAAAAATTAGAAAAGATCTATTTTAAATTTTTAAAATTATAGCAACAAGAATTTTAAGGATTATCTGATTCTGTGAATCTAATTATTTTAAATTGTTGCATAATTAATATAAATAATAATTTAAATGGCTTTTATGTAAGTTAATTTGATAGTTACAAGTTATTTTAAGGAAATATTAGATATAATTTTAAGGAAATATTGTAATGTCATAATTTTAATCGAAAATTGTTGTAATGTTATATAATTTTTAATCGAAAATTAAAATGTGTTGATCACTTTTGAATTAGAAAAAGTGTTTTGCAACAATCATGTGGATTTTGTTATTTCTTCCCATTTAATATTTGTGAAATTAAAGTTTCTGTGATAATTATAAATTGAATTGATACCAAGTTATAAAAAGTAAATATTAATTCGAGTGAATTTTCAGGCTTTTTAAAACTAATATATTAATTAAGCAAACAAAAAATTACTTATAGTCCATAAAATTAGCAAAATTTTTGATAACGATTTAAAATACGTTTTTAAAATACTGCAATAGGCAGTTATAAGTAGAGTACGTCCGAGTCCGAACGAGTACGAGTATACTCGTGTCGTTCGCTCGGGTTTTTTGCTGTTTTACTCGGACTCGTTACTCGGGGTCTTAATACTCGGCGTTACCGGTACTCGGTAACTTAATACTCGGCAGACTCGGCGTAAACCGAGTATTTTTATGCCCCTATTTGCGGCGCAATAAGGAAGATTTTTTCTTAAGGATCTTCCAAATTTCTCAAAATTTTCGCCTGCGGCGCTGAAAAAGGAAGAAATTCTGTCCGTTGCCTTTCAAATTTCTCAAAATTTTAGCCTGCGGCGCTGAAAAGGGAAGAAAATTTGCTCCTTGGCCTTCGAAAATTTTCAAAATTTTCGCCTGCGGCGCTGAAAACGAAGACATATTGGAGGATGTGAATGGACTTGGGTGAATTTTAGTGATAGTCGGATATTTCAAAGGAAGGATCTGGCCTTCCGGAACTTGGGTGTTCCTCTTGGCCTTCAGAAATTCTAAAATTTAAGCCAGCGGAGCGAAAAGGGAGGGATAGAGCTACGGACCTCGTGATTACCTTTCGACGACATACCTATTCCAATGATATCCCAATTAATCTCTCGAATTTCCCAGATTTTGCTCTTAATACACCCAACTCCCATGATAATCAGCCCAAATCCCGCTTAATCCCTTGATATTCATCTCATTCCTTTCGCTCGTATCCGCATACCCTACACAAATCCCCCAAAATAATATTATCCATTGATTTTCCACCCGGAGCCAGCATTGTTCATGGGCGTATCATGAAATTTTGTCGGATTAAGAGGGATATAGGCGGATTAAGAAAATAAATGGGATTTGGATGATGATCCCCTGCATCAATGTCAACCCAATACTCAGCACTGATGTTAATTTTTTAGTAAAAGTATTGTTTTTGGTAAAATTATTTTAGAATACTGTTTTATAAAAATTACTCGTTTTACCCGTTTTACTCGTACTCGGGCTCGGGTCAAAAAATAAAACTCGGACTCGTTACTCGGGTTTTTCAAACTCGGCTTTACTCGGACTCGGGTTTTTCTCAAATACTCGTACTCGGACGCACTCTAGTTATCCCAATATCCATTTTTGACCCTAAGGCCATATCGACTTTTTTCTCAGCTTACCCAATCCTTTCTCAAAGAATGGTCTGGACTTGACTATTGACTTACATAATAATGAATGTCTTCGGAGAAATAACTTATATTAAGATTTTTATTTTTAAAGGTTTTCTCGATGTTGAGAATGCAGTTTCTGCTATTAAAAAATACAAGGAAAGCAGCGAGCAAAAGGATTTAGCAGGAATGTTATTGAAAGCATTAAAAAAGCAAAAGTTAAATTGAAAATTGTATAAAATGAAAGCAATATTTAAAAATTAAAAAAAACAAAAATATATTTAAAACCCAATGTAAATTCAGAAAATTTACAAAGAAAAATACAAAAAAATTCAAAAAAAAAAAACAAAAGTACAAAGAAAACAGACTGCATTAAAATTCGGGACGGTATTTTGGTCGGATATTTAAAAATTTAAACTATTATTGTCCCCTATAAATACTCATCCTGAATGGTCATTAAGATACCAGAAATGGCCAGACATTTGTATTTATTTTGAGCCTTGAACTACCCTACCGACAACCCAATTGAAATACCTATAATTTTTTTTGAAATCCTACCTATATTTTATTTATTTTATTTTCAACCCCATTGAAATACCATTGTAATACCTACCTATATTTTATTTAACATTTTTTAAATTCGTATTTTTAGATTTGTATAAAGATTTTAGTTGTAAATTAAAATATACTTTGCTAAATAGATACTAAATTAATATAGGGAAAAATTAAATGGAAAACTGAACTTAACGGGAGACTCAGATTCGATGCCTGGCGGCAGTTTGTAGCTGCTTTGGTGTAGTCCTTGAATAGCGCTTATACATTTGGCAACCAGGGATGAGCGCATTGCGTTATTTGCGTTAAATTTTGGCCTTGCGCCGCGTTTTGCGTTTTTTCCGATGAAATTAACGCAAAATTTATTGGTTAGACAACGCTAACTACAAAAAATTATGATGAAATTAACGCAAAATTTATTGGTTAGACAACGCTAACTACAAAAAATTATTTATTACAAATAAATAAAATTTATATTTTATAGAAGAAAAATTATAAGTGACAATAAAAACGGTTAGGCCATTTTCTTATATATTGAATAAGTTGGGCGTTCATCATCTTTCTTCTGTCTGGGAAAGTGGCTTGGCTTTGACCGATCGTTATCTGCTTTTCCTACAAAAGAAAGAAAAATGACTAAGTTTAGTGTAACAAACATTTATTTATTAATGTATGGGAAAAAATGGCGCGACGGCCAAAGAGCGAAATTTCGCGAGCGCACATTGCACTTTGCTCAATGTGTGCTCGCGACAATTTTCCTTATTTTTCTCACTTTTTTAATAGTTATTAATTTTCTTACTTTCATCAATTTTTAATTTTCTCCCAAATCCAAATAAAATTATTTCTAAATCTTAATTCTTGGTTTGTCACATAATCATTATTATTGCTGTTTAATTTATATTCTTATTCTTTTTAGTATCAAAAAACCATTAAATTTGCTTAAGTGCTTAAAGGTTCCATTACTATTCCTCTTTTAAACACGTTTTATGAGATTGTTTTCACAAGATAAAATTAAAAACTACTCTTTTAAAGTGGTTTTTTATATAATAATAATCTAATTAATTTTGATCTTGATAGACGAAAAAGGGTGGATAATAATGAAAATGATATGATAAAGTTGGTTGAAGATTTTCAAATGGAAGTTTTGGTGCATTAATTATTTAAAAAATAAAGCTATATATAAAAAGTACATAATATTTTTTTCATAATTTTTATAATAAATCAGGTATTTTATAATAAATATATTTTTGCATGCAAGTTTTTCTTATTTTTGACAGCCTATATAGTATTCTCCTCAAAGTAGAAATTTCCTGAGCTTCATGAAAACTAGCTATTTTCTGATTTTATTTGTATTAAATTAGAAGATAATGGTGGGTATATGAATTTATTCTTTATTTATTTAAGAGTTACTTGCATTTTAAGAATTAATTTAGCTGTATTAGATGAAAATTATTGCAAACCTCAAATTTTGACTCTATACTATTGTAACGAATAAATATTTATATTCACAAACAAAATTTACAATTAGTTTAAAACCATAGACGAATAAATTAATTATAGTACTTAGTGCAAAGTGTAAACTTTATATCTTTGCTGAATGAAATTTATAAAGTATTCAATAATTTTCTGTCTACTGTGTTAAAACTCATTAATTTAATATTCTTTTCTCGAAAAAAGTCTTTTTTATAAAAATTATCTTGATTTCCGGTCGTTATATCTATCAAAAAATTTAGCTCTTATTTTCTCAAAAGCCAAGAGTTAATTGTCGAAGGGTTCCTTTTATTTATTTATTTGTCAAAAAAATAATATTTATCTTACATGAATTTTTGTTTTTTTTTTGAATTATTTGAATTCGTTTTGAAAAAAATTCTTATATATCTATTAAAGAAATTTTTTGTAATTTCTGTTTAATATTTTTATTTTATATTTTTTAAATTTAATTTTATTTTTCTCTATATGGGCTAATAAATTCACATAAATGATTCTGACATTGAGCAATGCATTTTAAAGATATCATAACCAATTCTATTACTATCCCATGATAATTTATACCTTCATTAAGCAATATATTCATTTTTACTGACTAGTTAATATAGTGTTCGCTGGTTTAGTTGGTAACCGTTTAATTAAAATAAAACTAATTGTAAAACTGACCGGTATATCTAAAATGATTATTCTCATACATGAACGAAAATAATTTAATTGTGAAGTTAAATCTTACAAAGCATAATTAGATTTGCCTTTACTTATAACTAGAGTGCGTCCGAGTACGAGTATTTGAGAAAAACCCGAGTCCGAGTAAAGCCGAGTTTGAAAAACCCGAGTAACGAGTCCGAGTTTTATTTTTTGACCCGAGCCCGAGTACGAGTAAAACGGGTAAAACGAGTAATTTTTATAAAACAGTATTCTAAAATAATTTTACCAAAAACAATACTTTTACTAAAAAATTAACATCAGTGCTGAGTATTGGGTTGACATTGATGCAGGGGATCATCATCCAAATCCCATTTATTTTCTTAATCCGCCTATATCCCTCTTAATCCGACAAAATTTCATGATACGCCCATGAACAATGCTGGCTCCGGGTGGAAAATCAATGGATAATATTATTTTGGGGGATTTGTGTAGGGTATGCGGATACGAGCGAAAGGAATGAGATGAATATCAAGGGATTAAGCGGGATTTGGGCTGATTATCATGGGAGTTGGGTGTATTAAGAGCAAAATCTGGGAAATTCGAGAGATTAATTGGGATATCATTGGAATAGGTATGTCGTCGAAAGGTAATCACGAGGTCCGTAGCTCTATCCCTCCCTTTTCGCTCCGCTGGCTTAAATTTTAGAATTTCTGAAGGCCAAGAGGAACACCCAAGTTCCGGAAGGCCAGATCCTTCCTTTGAAATATCCGACTATCACTAAAATTCACCCAAGTCCATTCACATCCTCCAATATGTCTTCGTTTTCAGCGCCGCAGGCGAAAATTTTGAAAATTTTCGAAGGCCAAGGAGCAAATTTTCTTCCCTTTTCAGCGCCGC
Organism: Meloidogyne incognita; assembly: GCA_036172945.1. Classification (NCBI taxonomy): domain Eukaryota; kingdom Metazoa; phylum Nematoda; class Chromadorea; order Rhabditida; family Meloidogynidae; genus Meloidogyne; species Meloidogyne incognita. Next base: position 4,370,115 of record JARQAC010000013.1, read on the forward strand.
AGGCTAAAATTTTGAGAAATTTGAAAGGCAACGGACAGAATTTCTTCCTTTTTCAGCGCCGCAGGCGAAAATTTTGAGAAATTTGGAAGATCCTTAAGAAAAAATCTTCCTTATTGCGCCGCAAATAGGGGCATAAAAATACTCGGTTTACGCCGAGTCTGCCGAGTATTAAGTTACCGAGTACCGGTAACGCCGAGTATTAAGACCCCGAGTAACGAGTCCGAGTAAAACAGCAAAAAACCCGAGCGAACGACACGAGTATACTCGTACTCGTTCGGACTCGGACGTACTCTACTTATAACTGCCTATTGCAGTATTTTAAAAACGTATTTTAAATCGTTATCAAAAATTTTGCTAATTTTATGGACTATAAGTAATTTTTTGTTTGCTTAATTAATATATTAGTTTTAAAAAGCCTGAAAATTCACTCGAATTAATATTTACTTTTTATAACTTGGTATCAATTCAATTTATAATTATCACAGAAACTTTAATTTCACAAATATTAAATGGGAAGAAATAACAAAATCCACATGATTGTTGCAAAACACTTTTTCTAATTCAAAAGTGATCAACACATTTTAATTTTCGATTAAAAATTATATAACATTACAACAATTTTCGATTAAAATTATGACATTACAATATTTCCTTAAAATTATATCTAATATTTCCTTAAAATAACTTGTAACTATCAAATTAACTTACATAAAAGCCATTTAAATTATTATTTATATTAATTATGCAACAATTTAAAATAATTAGATTCACAGAATCAGATAATCCTTAAAATTCTTGTTGCTATAATTTTAAAAATTTAAAATAGATCTTTTCTAATTTTTATACAAATTTTTGTTATATGTATGTTCAAGAAATTTTGTACATTTTCACGGTAATATAAGAAGTTTATTTTTTAAAGTTTTGTACGTACAGTTATTTTTTAAAGCTAACTATAATTTTAACAACAATTTTTATAACTAACAACAATTGTTTTTATTAAAAAAATTTTTTTATTAATTATTTATTTTTTATTTATTTATTTTATTCTTAGTTTTTTTATTATCTGACAACAACCTGTAAATTTTAATTTTTTATATTTTTAAATTGTGTTTATTTAAAAGCCCGCATTGTTGAACAAAATGCGGGAATTTCTCTTTAAAGTGATGATAATATTACAGACATGTGTCTGCGTTCAATTTGTGAGAAGCTTAAAAAATGATGAATTATAATAGGTAGGCATCGTATTTTTAAATAAGTAAAATAACTAAGAATTTAAACAAAAAGATACTATAAATAATAATTTATAATTAGCTCGAACTATATTATTAATAATTCTTTAAATATCATTATTATCTCTAAATATTATGAATATTTTCTGAAAATTATGAATATACTTATTTAACAATTTTATTAGAAATCATTTCAATTTTAAACAATGAGTGACCACTGACTTTTAATTAATATAAAAAAATTGCTCACATTTTAGCATGATTTTTGTTTATATAACTACATATGTATGTGCAATTATTTATTGCTTTTTATTTTAATAAAAAATATATATTTTTTGTACTTTTTATATCAAATTTTATTAAATAATTTAAGTCTTGTTTATAGGTGTTTTGCTGTTTTAATTCATTAGTTTTCTCATTATTGTGGTTCAAGAATATGTGAACTGAAATGTCTCCAAATACATGATATAATTTCATATAATTATTTCCTTAGTTTTAAAGTTGAAGATAGTTGTATCATTATACATTGTTATATTAAAAAACTAATTCTACTGATTATTAATCAAATAATCAGTAGTCAAACTAATTCTACTGATTATTTGATTGAAAAATTTTATTTTAATTTAAATTTCTAATTAATAGAGCAGCAATTTATTAACTATGTATAATACTACTAACTTATTCATGTTTTATAAAAAATAGTTCAGAATCTACTACGAATCTAAAAATCATTCAGAAATAAGCAAATATAATTTTATTTTTACTAATAAAAATGAAAAATTATTTCAAAATTTATAATTTTTATTTTCAATATTCTCTTTCTCCATTTCTTCAGAAGGATACACTCGAACACTCAATTGAGAACAAGACGTTCCATCTTTTCAGCGTCTGAGCAGCACTTTAATAAATTGTTTAGGAATTATTAAAATGTAAATTTATTAATTCATCATTAATTTTTATTTTACATATCAGTTTCACGTACATGAAATTTAAAATTAATAATTTATTAGAATAAAATTTGTGTTTTTAATTAAAAAACACCGGTCCGTTGATTGATTGTCACCGGTGTTGTCTGACATCGGCGGTTGTAAAGTTTTAACAACAACATTTTAAATTTTTATTTAAATTTTATATTCTTTAGCCCTTTATAAAAATTTAAAAATTCAATAATCAATTTTTAATTGACATATAACTAGCCACGTTTTAAAAATTTCTCTACACAGTTAGAGAAAAAAAATTTTTAAAATGAGTTATAGCGATTGGGAATTCATTCATTAAAGCGATTGGGGAATTATTTAATAAATAGATATATTCCTTATTTTTTTAAATTTTAATTAAAATATAAAAACTATTATAATATATTAAAAATATTAACTTCAAAAATTTTAAAAAATTTACACTTTAATAAAAACTGCCTCGCTTATTAAAGAGTACTCAACCAACTGAGCTAACTCTCCTAAGTTATCTCGCCCAAATGTTTCAAAATTGGGTTAAATTAAATTTTTAATTTTAAATTAATTTAACTCGAGCCTTCACGGTCCGGTTTTTCGGAGATTTAGGCTTTCTGGGGAGGTCATGTCGGTGTTGAGGTTTTACGTTTTGATCGAAATTCGGGGTCGTGTGGCAGACCCATTAAGAGATAGACCCATTCTAAATGCTTAATCTGACATTGAGTCGGGGTCTGGGTGTTGCCTTAGTTTTAAATATGAATTTCGATTTAAATACTTATACAATATTTTGTAGAGAATTTTATGCGCTTTGGTGATAATTACAAGAAATTATAAAAACTATTAAATTAAAGTAGGTTATAAATTTAAAACAGAGTGTACTTTAAGTTTGTATGTATCCGTTTATAATAATTTTATTTTCTAGAAATATTTTAATCAGATTTTCATTTTTTGCTTTCCAGAAATTAGACGATGATTGACAAGGGAAAAAATTATTTCAAACAAACTAATCGTCTACTTTTTATTATTATTCTTTTTTCATTTTTTGAAAAAATTGATGTTTTTGATTTCAATATTTTTGAACCATATCAAAATTACATTATTTTTGTTCCACATCAACCTTTAATTGATCATGGAAGAATCATAAGTGTCTATTTAAATTTATGAATTTCTCAGATAGGTGTATCCTTTTGACAATACTCAAACATGCAGTTACCTTATCTTTTTAATTTTATTAATCCCCGCCTAAAAAATGAAAATTACATCGGAGACCTCTCAGGCTCAAGTCCCATAATGTTTTTTGCGTATTTATGAGATGGGTTCAGTCGTTCTACTTTAAATTTATTTTTTAAAATTCAAAGCCCGCTTTAATGAGTTGAAGAAAATTGCTTTTTCTGGAGGCAGCACACAATCTAACGATGTTCTAATCTACGAAGAATTTGTATTTATGGAAAGTTTTGACGAAACAAATAACATTTTATCTTGGCATATGTTAAGAGCTGGCACTTTAGATGAATATAAAATTTTGAAACAAATATTCAAAAATAACGTTGATAAATTAACGGAAAAGGTTAAAGCATTTGTTGAAGAAGAAATAAATGCACATTACTCAGATGTAGATGTTACTGATTTTAAAGAAGATATTAAAAAATATGACCAGTTAATTGCTAATGGCGGAACAGGTGAAAAATTGTTTGGAATTAGGGTTGCCCCTTCTCAAAATTATGATTCTCATTTATAAATACAATGGCAACCCTAATTTACGAGAATTGTCTTAATTATTATACTCCTTGTTTGAATCTTAATTATCTAGCTATCAAGGCCGGTTTAGTTTGATATCTCTTCATTCGCTGTTAGTATAAGATTTAAAATATACATTATATTTTGTAATGAATTTAGACTTACTAATATTTCAAAACTTTTGTAGCCGTAAAACAAAAAGTCAAGAAAGTCAATTTTTTCGAAAAGCAAATACTAGTTCAATGAATTATACTTATAGCGAAGACTACTACAAGAACAAAATAAATTTAATTATTAAATGTAAAGTATTCATTAGTGATTTAAATTCTGAGGGTTCAGAAGGCTCATTTATTGATATATTCTCTTTTATGGAAAAACATGAGGAATTGAAGGATTTGAAATTAATTTTTGATTTGTCATCTATTCATAGCATTGAGGTAGATAAAGCGATAATTGAGAAATTTTATGAAGATCATAAAAAAAATAAAGAAATGGGTAAAGGATATAACTATGCAGTTGTTGAAGGTGCCGGTCCAATTGGATTATACACTACCTTCAAACTTTTTATTGGTAAATAATTTTTAATTTATTTTCTCGGCAAATGTCCAGTTGACTTCCCCTTGCTTATTTTTTCTTTTCTGGTATACATACATATTATGGCCCTTTGACTTATTAAAGGAAGGTGAAATAAATAATAAAAATTAAATAAAGTTAAAATAAAGCACACATGACGTGGGTTTAGGAACATTTAGGATAAGTTTCTTGTCAAAATAATACGCCCAAGTAAGTTTTCGATTAACGGAGCTCGTAGGCAAAATCAATTTTTAACTCAGTGAAGAATTTCATATCATTAGAATTTTTAATCATTAAAATTAATTATAAAATTTAGAAGGAATTAATGTTACTCTTTTAAATGATCGTTCTGAGGAGTATACACGTGAACATTTTATTCTCCTTGATCGCAAATGGATATATCAATTAAATTTAATTTTGGGTACACGATTTGACCAACTCTTTAACGAAGAAAATTCTATGGCAAAATTGCTTCAAGCCAAAATAACGGCTACCTAATTAGTCAATAAAGCTTTCAGAATACAAACTAAATTGACTAAAGCCAAAATAACGGCTACCTAATTAGTCACTAAATCTTTTCGAATACAAAATAAATTGACTAAAGCCAAAATAACGGCTACCTAATTAGTCAATAAAGCTTTCCGAATACAAACTAAATTGACTAAAGCCAAAATAACGGCTACCTAATTAGTCACTAAATCTTTCCGAATACAAACTAAATTGACTAAAGCCAAAATAACGGCTACCTAATTAGTCAATAAAGCTTTCCGAATACAAAATAAATTGACTAAAGCCAAAATAACGGCTACCTAATTAGTCACTAAATCTTTTCGAATACAAAATAAATTGACTAAAGCCAAAATAACGGCTACCTAATTAGTCACTAAATCTTTTCGAATACAAAATAAATTGACTAAAGCCAAAATAACGGCTACCTAATTAGTCAATAAAGCTTTCCGAATACAAAATAAATTGACTAAAGCCAAAATAACGGCTACCTAATTAGTCACTAAATCTTTTCGAATACAAAATAAATTGACTAAAGCCAAAATAACGGCTACCTAATTAGTCACTAAATCTTTTCGAATACAAAATAAATTGACTAAAGCCAAAATAACGGCTACCTAATTAGTCACTAAATCTTTCCGAATACAAACTAAATTGACTAAAGCCAAAATAACGGCTACCTAATTAGTCAATAAAGCTTTCCGAATACAAAATAAATTGACTAAAGCCAAAATAACGGCTACCTAATTAGTCACTAAATCTTTTCGAATACAAAATAAATTGACTAAAGCCAAAATAACGGCTACCTAATTAGTCAATAAAGCTTTCAGAATACAAACTAAATTGACTAAAGCCAAAATAACGGCTACCTAATTAGTCACTAAATCTTTTCGAATACAAAATAAATTGACTAAAGCCAAAATAACGGCTACCTAATTAGTCAATAAAGCTTTCCGAATACAAACTAAATTGACTAAAGCCAAAATAACGGCTACCTAATTAGTCACTAAATCTTTCCGAATACAAACTAAATTGACTAAAGCCAAAATAACGGCTACCTAATTAGTCAATAAAGCTTTCCGAATACAAAATAAATTGACTAAAGCCAAAATAACGGCTACCTAATTAGTCAATAAAGCTTTCCGAATACAAAATAAATTGACTAAAGCCAAAATAACGGCTACCTAATTAGTCAATAAAGCTTTCCGAATACAAACTAAATTGACTAAAGCCAAAATAACGGCTACCTAATTAGTCACTAAATCTTTCCGAATACAAACTAAATTGACTAAAGCCAAAATAACGGCTACCTAATTAGTCAATAAAGCTTTCCGAATACAAAATAAATTGACTAAAGCCAAAATAACGGCTACCTAATTAGTCACTAAATCTTTTCGAATACAAAATAAATTGACTAAAGCCAAAATAACGGCTACCTAATTAGTCACTAAATCTTTTCGAATACAAAATAAATTGACTAAAGCCAAAATAACGGCTACCTAATTAGTCAATAAAGCTTTCCGAATACAAAATAAATTGACTAAAGCCAAAATAACGGCTACCTAATTAGTCACTAAATCTTTTCGAATACAAAATAAATTGACTAAAGCCAAAATAACGGCTACCTAATTAGTCACTAAATCTTTTCGAATACAAAATAAATTGACTAAAGCCAAAATAACGGCTACCTAATTAGTCACTAAATCTTTCCGAATACAAACTAAATTGACTAAAGCCAAAATAACGGCTACCTAATTAGTCAATAAAGCTTTCCGAATACAAAATAAATTGACTAAAGCCAAAATAACGGCTACCTAATTAGTCACTAAATCTTTTCGAATACAAAATAAATTGACTAAAGCCAAAATAACGGCTACCTAATTAGTCAATAAAGCTTTCAGAATACAAACTAAATTGACTAAAGCCAAAATAACGGCTACCTAATTAGTCACTAAATCTTTTCGAATACAAAATAAATTGACTAAAGCCAAAATAACGGCTACCTAATTAGTCAATAAAGCTTTCCGAATACAAACTAAATTGACTAAAGCCAAAATAACGGCTACCTAATTAGTCACTAAATCTTTCCGAATACAAACTAAATTGACTAAAGCCAAAATAACGGCTACCTAATTAGTCAATAAAGCTTTCCGAATACAAAATAAATTGACTAAAGCCAAAATAACGGCTACCTAATTAGTCAATAAAGCTTTCCGAATACAAAATAAATTGACTAAAGCCAAAATAACGGCTACCTAATTAGTCAATAAATCTTTCCGAATACAAACTAAATTGACTAAAGCCAAAATAACGGCTACCTAATTAGTCAATAAAGCTTTCCGAATACAAACTAAATTGACTAAAGCCAAAATAACGGCTACCTAATTAGTCAATAAAGCTTTCCGAATACAAAATAAATTGACTAAAGCCAAAATAACGGCTACCTAATTAGTCACTACCTAATTAGTACTTGTTGAATTAAATAATGGTTTGTTCGTGGTCGGTGGGTTAGGATTTGTCTTAAAATTTTTTTGTCTAATTATGACTTTCATTGAAATTAGCTAAAAATATATTTATTTGCAAAAATATTTATTTTCTAACAAAGATGGATGTCTTTATTGTATTTCTTTAGCTTACATCCATCCCTGAAACTTTGATTTTAACACAAAGGTGGATTTTTTAGTCTTTATCTTGTTATTTAATATTATTTAATGTTTGCCATGATGTCATGTTTGAAGTCATATATCTAGGATTCGTTCTGGTGAAAATTATTCCTCTAGATTTGATAGTTTAAACCTATATATTAAGCAAGCTTGTTATTCTCAAAAATTTATTAATTTTACTAATTTTTATGTTTTTATTTTAATAACAAATTCTAAAAAGACATATTATAAAAAATTTCTGCACTTTTTCACTCGAATAAAGATAAATTTAATTAGATATATTTTATTTTTTCAATCTAATGTTATATTCAACTTAAACAAGATTGATAGAGTTTATAAAAAATAATAAAAAATACTAATATAAATCATACTACAAATCTTTTCCATTATTTTTGGTTGTGGAGAATTCTCTTTTAAGAAACAAACTGGAATGTCTAAGTTTTATAAATATTTTTTATTATATAATAGTAAAATTCACCAGATGAAGAGGATTGCTGCATTGAACCTCCATTATCTACCATATTCTTTCCATATATGTTTTTGAATTCTCTTATTGTATATTTATACAGTGTGATTTTTAGTAATTTTTTGAAAATTAATCTAAGCCTTGTTCAAAATTTTTAAGTTATTACTAGAGCTGTGAATTTTATGCATTAAAAAATGCAAAATATGCACTATAATATGCATAAAAAATTTCAGAAATATGCACGAAAATATGCAAAAAACCCAAAATATCCACGCAAATATGCAAGAAAAATACAATTTATACCTAGAAATTTCATATTTTTTTCGTCAAAAACATTCAAACACCTATTTTCATTAAGATTACTCCCAGTTTATATGAATTGTTACCCAAATTGAGTATTTTTACTCTGTTGGACATTTTGTGATAAGGCGTTTTGGCAGTGTGACATTTTGGGGTGGGACATTTTTGAGTCGCGGCCAGTAAACAAAAAAAAATTTTTTCAAAATTTTTAATTTTTTCAAATTTTTTCTAAAATTTTTACTAAATTTTCACTTTTTGCCAGGATTTTTGGCAATTTTCGCGATATTTTCCCGAAAACCCTCAAAATATGCAGTAAAATATGCATTTATGCACCAAAGTCTGAATTATGCAAAAATATGCATTATATGCAAATAGAAACCCCCTCTAAAGTTTTCAAAACATGCGGAGACAGTGTTTTTTGTGCTTTATACATGATGCCAAGTTCGCAAAAAAAATATGCATTTGCATAAAAATCACAGCTCTAGTTATTACCTTTTCGCGAACAGTTTAACAATATTTTTAATCTATTAAAATTAAAACAAAAAATAGATTTAGAGATTTAATGTAAATTTTACAATTCTATTCTTATGGATAATGCAATTTTTTGTTTATTTATATCATTTTTGATTTTTATTGTTTTACAAATAATTATATTTTGGTAGCCTTAAAGTTTTTCATCAACTTTTCTATTTATAAATTTTGCATAAAGATGCAATTAAGATAAATTTAACACAAAATATTAGAAATTATTATATTTTTGTTATAAGTATACATAATTTAGTTTAAAAAATTTATCACTTCTTAAAATGAATTAACTTTTTTTGTTTAAAGATATGGATTTGATCAAATTTTTATCTTATAACATTTATTAATTCTTTTAAAGAAAAACATTACTTTTTTTCTCCTTTTAATTGAAAAACATAATCGCTTTAAAAATGTTTAACTAATAAATCACATAAGCATTTAACATTTTCGACAAAAAAGTTATGGAATGGAAACAAAGGAAATTTAATAATCTAAATATAATAAACTTCGTAAATCATTTTTGTGCCTTTTTTCAATGGCTTCAAGTTGTACAAGAATTCTGACACTTAAACACTGCATTTTTCATAAATTACTTCAATTATAGCAAGATGGGATTGGTCATTACTGTAAAGCAGTCAAGCGCGTTAAAGAAAGTTTATATTTGGAAGCAGGGCTGGGCGCAATCGAAAAAAAAATCCGCAACCCGCATTCCGCAACTCGCAATTTCTAAAAAAAAATCCGCAAACGCAATCCGCAACTCGCAATTTTTAAAAAAAATCCGCAACCCGCAATCCGCAACTCGCAATTTTTTTTAAAAATCCGCAAACGCAATCCGCAACTCGCAATTGCAAAAAACCCCGCAATTTACGAAATTTCCGCAACTCGCAATCCCAATTTTGAAAAATGTAAATAAGGAAATTTAATCACTTCAAACTATCTTAAACTATTGCTAAAATTGTATATAAGCAAATTATGGTGAAGTGAACTGGAAACGACAACTCTGAACTGGAACCGGCAAACAGAACCGAAACTTTCGGTTAACGACCGAAGATTTACCGGTGATTAAATGATATATGTGGATTAGGGGTGGAGTATAAACGGATTTGTCGGATATAAGTGATTGGTAACGGGCGATAAAAGAGGTTCTGAAATAAGGCGTATTTAAGGGGTATCAGTGGAATAAAGAGGGATATACATTTTGTGGGAATAAGTAAGGATGTTAGGGATTTGGATGGGATATTATAACTCTTGCTACATTGAAATCCCCCAATATCACTCCAGATCCCCATTAATCCATGCTTACTCTCAAAAAAACTCCAAATCCCCAGATATACAATCATTATGATCGAAGATTTTCTTCCGTTTACAGCGCCGCAGGCAAAAATTTTGAAAATTTTGGAAGATCCTTAAGCCAAAAACTTCCATTTTCAGCGCCGCAGGCGAAATTTTTGAGAATTTGGGAAGCCCAAGAAGACAGATCTCTTCCTTTTTAAGCGCCGCAGGCAAAAATTTTGAGAATTTTGAAGGACAAGAAGCCAGATTTCTTCCTTTTTCAGCGCCGCAGGCGAAAATTTTGAGAATTTGGGAGGGACAAGAAGCCAGATTTTCTTCATTTATTGTGAGGGAAATTTCAAAAAATTGCGTGAAAATTGCGTAAAATCTTAAAAATCCGCAACTCGCAATCCGCAATTTTTAAAAAAAATCCGCAACGCCCAATCCGCAACTCGCAATTTTTTTAAAAATCCGCAAACGCAATCCGCAACTCGCAATTGCAAAAAACCCCGCAATTTACGCAATCCGCAACTCGCAATCCGCAATTGCGCCCAGCCCTGTTTGGAAGTCTTCAGCCCAACGACATCACAAAGATTCAACGCATGAACACTATTTTAACTAACTAATAGGCAATTTTACCTTTCAGAAAATGTATATCTAACTTATTATATAATATATATTATAATAAATACTATTACATTTATTTAACATAATATTTTATAATTCATTCTCACTAAGAAAATTGTTAGAATAGAATAATTCGTTTACCTTGAAATAATGCATGTTCCTAAAATCTTTAATCTAAATTTCAAGCTTAAATTCTTTATTTGTGATAAAACCAAATAATAATGACATAAAGGAGATAATATAAAACTTAACTAAGTATAAAAAGGTGACAATAATTAAAGATAAAATTAAAATATTGACGATATAACAAAAAACATTGACGATGAGTTCCACCACCAAATTTCAAAATTTTTTCGGGACAGGATACGGGACAGGGTCCCGTAAATCACGTAATCCCGATAATCCCGTTCTAAAATATAGCGGGATCCCGCGGGATTTCGTGATTTTCACATGAAAAATTTTTACGTAATAGATATCAGGGAGATCAGAGGATTTGAAGGGATTAAGGTACTTAAAGTATATCTGGGGATACCGTAAATCCTCTAAAATATCTGGGTTAAAAGGGTTTCGAGTGATATCGGAGGATTCAAGGAAATTGGAGGATTAAGAGGCCAAAAAATTAACATTTTCAGCGCCGCAGGCGAAAATTTTTAGAATTTCTAAGGTCGTGGCCAAAAAATCCACCCTTTCAGCGCCACAGGCGAAAATTTTGAGAATTTCTAAGGTCGTCCCGTAATCTTCTTCGAGGAAATTTTGTCAAAAATATACCAAAAATATATATTTACAAAATTATTTTTGTTAAGTAGTTATGGAAAAGAAAATGTAATAAAATTATTTAAAAGAAAAAAAGATTTGGGTAAGCTGAGAAAAAAGTCGATATGGCCTTAGGGTCAAAAATGGATATTGGGAAGCCGCCCATCCCTTGAAAATTCTAACACCAGTTCGCCGATTGGGAAGTTGCTTTCTTTCTGAAATAATCACAATGCGATTATCTAAGTTATTTTTCTCTATTTTTATCACCAAAAAACTTGCCCTCATCTATATCTTTATCGTTTATATTCACAAAAATTTCCGAATCTTTTTTTCTTTTAAATAATTTTATTACATTTTCTTTTCCATAACTACTTAACAAAAATAATTTTGTAAATAAATTGTTTTTTTCAAAATAAAGAATTTGTTCTTCTTTTTTATCCTTTATTATTTGTATATTATTGCTACTACCTGCTTCTCCTTTTTCTTTACTTAATTTAATTATCACCTTCTTTTTGTCTCCACCTATGCATTCAAGTACATGATAAAAAATTACTTCAAACCATCTTTCTTTTAATTCAACAATAAAATCATCATATTTTTCCAACATCTTTTTATGTTCTTCTTCCATGTTTAACTGCCCTTTTTCAAATAAGTTATCATTTTTTATTTTTATATTCTCAATCTTTTTTTTCAATAATTGTTTCTGTTTGTTTTGTGTCTCCTCTAATTCCTTACGCATATTTTCAGTGTTTTCATATTCTATTCCTATACCTCCACCGTATCGTCTTTTTATCCGTCTTAATTCTTCATTAACTTTATTTTTATGTTCATATTTTACTTGTTCAAGAATTACTTCATACCATCTTTGCTTAAATTCCTCAACGTTCATCTCTTCCAATTTTTCCCTTTCATTTTTAACTTCTTCAATTAATTCAACAATTGCCAAAGGTGTTCCTGAATCAATTTGTATTGTTGTCTCTGTCTCAAATATTTTGACAGAAATATTTTCATTTGGGTGATCACCATACCAAAGTCTTCCTTCTGATGTTGTCTTATAAACTTTGCCTGTTTTACTCAAAGGAATTTGAGAATTATCATTTATTTCATCCATCCCATAATAAATTAACTGAACCAAATAAAAATAACGATTTCTAATATTTTGAGTAAGGAAAAATGCTTTCTTAGTCAATTGGTCTAAATTGTTTAAATGGACATCCATTGAATCCAGCTTAGAAGACATTTTTTGATTATTTTCTTTGAAAAGTTTTTCGTTATGTTTTTTGTTAAGGATAACAGCACCATATTTAATTAGTTTAGTAAAATTATAGAAAATCAGATCAAAAGGAATTCCTATGATTTTATCTGATTCCAAAATTGTCATCCCTCCATAATTTGTTAATATTTGCTTTAAATGACCAAAATCAAAGGATTGAGGTCGATTAACTAGTGCACCGAGGATGGCCAAAGTCTTTTCATGGTCCGTATTTATGTCCAAGACTGCTGTATTATAAATTAAATTCAAAAATGATTTTCCTGGTTGATTTCCTTCTTTTTTAATTATATAATTTGATAAATTTTTTAACCTTTCCTTCAAAACATTTTCCATATTTTTTATTTTAAGAAGCACATCATCTTCAGAAGGAATTCTTCCCAATGATCTCTTTCTTTTTTTATTACCAAAAGACAATTGATCAAATCCAGTACCCAAAATGAAACGTAAATGTGGCATCAATTTTCGATCAAAAAATATAGATCGATTTCGTGTGTAATCTTCAGAACGATTATTCACTAGTGTTACATTCATTCCCTCTAAAGACAATTAAATTTTTTCAAAAATAATTAAAATACCCATAAAGAGTTCAAAGGCAGTATATAAGCCAACTGGACCATCACACTCAACAATCACATTTTTATATTCTTTTCTCAATTTCTTTTTATTTTCCAAATGCTGATTGTAGATTACTTCAATAATAGCTGTATCCATTTCTTTGCTTTGTATTTTTGATAAATTAAATATAAATTTCAACACATTTAATGCGGTAAAATTAAACAATGATTCCTTGTAGTTTAAAGAGGACGCTTTTTCCATAAAAGAGTAAATATCAATCAAAGAGCCTTCTGAGCTTTTTGAATGTAAATCTATTATGAAAGTCTTGCAATTTATAACTATATTTATCAATTCCATGTAGTTTTCTCTATTCGAGTTAGTAGGAGATTCCTTGAAATTTATAATTAAATGCCCTTTTTGGGTATTGGAATGACCCTTTGAGTGTTAAAAATAAATGGAGGCCATTCAATTAGAATAAATACTGCATAGCATCCCAAATTTCATTAGGGCATTTATGAATCACAAAAAAAATTATTCCGCCCCTATGATCAGTTTTAATCATTACCTTTTCTTCAAATATCTCATCAACATTTTTATTATTTTTTAAAATTTCATCATATTTCTTTAATTCATTAGCAATATCTTCTGTTTTATCAAGAGATATGTTAATATTTTTTAAATTTAGTTCAGCAAATTCGGTAACTTTAGTTACAAGTCTTAAAAAAGCTTTATTAAATGTTTCAAAAAGGGTTTTATCCTCCTCATTTTCCTCAAGAAATTTATATTCCTCAAATTTAATAGCATCATTCGAGTTTAAACCACCTCGAGGCATTCCAGTTGAATTATCTATCTCAGCAATTTGTTTTAATCGTTTAATACGCGCTGAATCGTTCGCAGTGTTTACAGTAAACTTCGAAGCGATAATCAAGACAAAAAATACCGACAAATTTGTTTTGCCTAGCATTTCCCTGTTACCACTAAAATTTTCAATATAAACGTTTGTTTTTCTTATTCTTTTAATGAAAATTTTTTATTTAAAATTTTTTAATTAGATTGAAGTATAATAATGAGGATAGGTAAGTAAATGCCGGATTTTATAATAATTATTTTTTACTCCCAATGCTGTCGCTATAATGTCCTTTAAAGAGAATGGGTAAATAAGACAGCATCGATTTCCTCGAGTGTTTCGAAATTTCGATTTAGATTTTCGAAGATTTTTTTGTTTCGAAACAGCTCTGGCCAAAGTCCTTTCTAAGGACAAATTTTAGCTCGCTGTACTTTTTTATGATTCGCTGAGCTCTTTCGAAAGATAATTTGTTAAGAAATTATAAAACCATCTAAATTTATCAGTTTTTCAAGGTTCCGATTGCCTATTAATCTGAAATTTTCATATGACATTTATGAACACTATTGGATATTATAACCCCATAATCCTTAAAAAATATTTCACTGGATCAATTTTTATTGAGGTTTTTCTCAAAATTTTTCCAAAATTAAATTGATGAAATTAAGAGTATAATATAATGGCCGAAAAAATGCACCAGAAAAAAAAGCATCGACCGTCGGCCCGAATCGTAGACGGCAACCCTAATCCTGATACTATTTTTATTTTTTATAAAAGAGGAGGACTATTTTAAAAAGCGGGAGACCGAAGTGGAAAAAAACGACGAATATGAAAATTTAAAAAAAATTTTCAGAACTCAGTGCTCATGTTTTAAACTCGAGGCTAATTAAAATCTCTAAAAATTAAATGATATTCAAAGAAAATTATTCTGGCAAAACGTTTAAAAAATTAAGAAAGGATGAGCAAATTTCCTATCAAAAATTCCTGAAATAATAGGTGTTTTTGTTTAATTTTGTTTCGCCTGAGAAGTTTAGCGAGACGAAACATAATACTATAATTTTCTTCTAAACGAAACAAAAATAGATACAAAACAAGATACGAAATTTCGATCAGCTCTCGATCATATAAGAATTTTTAAATTGACTTAGAGGAATGTACTCTTATAATATAGATTGAATCCCGCAACAATCATTTAATTAAAAATTTTTTTAAATTAAATACCAATTTAAAATAAACTAAAAAAGCTATAAAAAATTTTGCTTTATAAAGAAATGCGAGGCAAAGGAAGATTGTTGGTAATTTTTACTTTGATTCTCGCTTGGAATTTTAATGTCGGCGCTGCTATGGACAACTTCGACGAAGGTATTATTATTTAAAAGCGGTTGTGAACAGTGATGTCAAAGTTCCAGTTCCGGAACTAGTTAGTTCTAGTTCCAGTTCCGGAGCTAGAACTACGGAACTAACGATTATCTGGAACTAGTTTGGAACTAGAACTACGGAACTAGTAAATGCCCGGAACTAGCTTGGAACTGGAACTACGGAACTAGTAAATGTCTGGAACTAGCTTTGGAACTAGTTCTGGAACTAGTTCTTGGGGGTATATTTTTGACAAAATTTCCTCGAAGAAGATTACGGGACGACCTTAGAAATTCTCAAAATTTTCGCCTGTGGCGCTGAAAGGGTGGATTTTTTGGCCACGACCTTAGAAATTCTAAAAATTTTCGCCTGCGGCGCTGAAAATGTTAATTTTTTGGCCTCTTAATCCTCCAATTTCCTTGAATCCTCCGATATCACTCGAAACCCTTTTAACCCAGATATTTTAGAGGATTTACGGTATCCCCAGATATACTTTAAGTACCTTAATCCCTTCAAATCCTCTGATCTCCCTGATATCTATTACGTAAAAATTTTTCATGTGAAAATCACGAAATCCCGCGGGATCCCGCTATATTTTAGAACGGGATTATCGGGATTACGTGATTTACGGGACCCTGTCCCGTATCCTGTCCCGAAAAAATTTGAAATTTGGTGGTGGAACTCATCGTCAATGTTTTTTGTTATATCGTCAATATTTTAATTTTATCTTTAATTATTGTCACCTTTTTATACTTAGTTAAGTTTTATATTATCTCCTTTATGTCATTATTATTTGGTTTTATCACAAATAAAGAATTTAAGCTTGAAATTTAGATTAAAGATTTTAGGAACATGCATTATTTCAAGGTAAACGAATTATTCTATTCTAACAATTTTCTTAGTGAGAATGAATTATAAAATATTATGTTAAATAAATGTAATAGTATTTATTATAATATATATTATATAATAAGTTAGATATACATTTTCTGAAAGGTAAAATTGCCTATTAGTTAGTTAAAATAGTGTTCATGCGTTGAATCTTTGTGATGTCGTTGGGCTGAAGACTTCCAAACAGGGCTGGGCGCAATTGCGGATTGCGAGTTGCGGATTGCGTAAATTGCGGGGTTTTTTGCAATTGCGAGTTGCGGATTGCGTTTGCGGATTTTTAAAAAAATTGCGAGTTGCGGATTGGGCGTTGCGGATTTTTTTTAAAAATTGCGGATTGCGAGTTGCGGATTTTTAAGATTTTACGCAATTTTCACGCAATTTTTTGAAATTTCCCTCACAATAAATGAAGAAAATCTGGCTTCTTGTCCCTCCCAAATTCTCAAAATTTTCGCCTGCGGCGCTGAAAAAGGAAGAAATCTGGCTTCTTGTCCTTCAAAATTCTCAAAATTTTTGCCTGCGGCGCTTAAAAAGGAAGAGATCTGTCTTCTTGGGCTTCCCAAATTCTCAAAAATTTCGCCTGCGGCGCTGAAAATGGAAGTTTTTGGCTTAAGGATCTTCCAAAATTTTCAAAATTTTTGCCTGCGGCGCTGTAAACGGAAGAAAATCTTCGATCATAATGATTGTATATCTGGGGATTTGGAGTTTTTTGAGAGTAAGCATGGATTAATGGGGATCTGGAGTGATATTGGGGGATTTCAATGTAGCAAGAGTTATAATATCCCATCCAAATCCCTAACATCCTTACTTATTCCCACAAAATGTATATCCCTCTTTATTCCACTGATACCCCTTAAATACGCCTTATTTCAGAACCTCTTTTATCGCCCGTTACCAATCACTTATATCCGACAAATCCGTTTATACTCCACCCCTAATCCACATATATCATTTAATCACCGGTAAATCTTCGGTCGTTAACCGAAAGTTTCGGTTCTGTTTGCCGGTTCCAGTTCAGAGTTGTCGTTTCCAGTTCACTTCACCATAATTTGCTTATATACAATTTTAGCAATAGTTTAAGATAGTTTGAAGTGATTAAATTTCCTTATTTACATTTTTCAAAATTGGGATTGCGAGTTGCGGAAATTTCGTAAATTGCGGGGTTTTTTGCAATTGCGAGTTGCGGATTGCGTTTGCGGATTTTTAAAAAAAATTGCGAGTTGCGGATTGCGGGTTGCGGATTTTTTTTAAAAATTGCGAGTTGCGGATTGCGTTTGCGGATTTTTTTTTAGAAATTGCGAGTTGCGGAATGCGGGTTGCGGATTTTTTCGATTGCGCCCAGCCCTGCTTCCAAATATAAACTTTCTTTAACGCGCTTGACTGCTTTACAGTAATGACCAATCCCATCTTGCTATAATTGAAGTAATTTATGAAAAATGCAGTGTTTAAGTGTCAGAATTCTTGTACAACTTGAAGCCATTGAAAAAAGGCACAAAAATGATTTACGAAGTTTATTATATTTAGATTATTAAATTTCCTTTGTTTCCATTCCATAACTTTTTTGTCGAAAATGTTAAATGCTTATGTGATTTATTAGTTAAACATTTTTAAAGCGATTATGTTTTTCAATTAAAAGGAGAAAAAAAGTAATGTTTTTCTTTAAAAGAATTAATAAATGTTATAAGATAAAAATTTGATCAAATCCATATCTTTAAACAAAAAAAGTTAATTCATTTTAAGAAGTGATAAATTTTTTAAACTAAATTATGTATACTTATAACAAAAATATAATAATTTCTAATATTTTGTGTTAAATTTATCTTAATTGCATCTTTATGCAAAATTTATAAATAGAAAAGTTGATGAAAAACTTTAAGGCTACCAAAATATAATTATTTGTAAAACAATAAAAATCAAAAATGATATAAATAAACAAAAAATTGCATTATCCATAAGAATAGAATTGTAAAATTTACATTAAATCTCTAAATCTATTTTTTGTTTTAATTTTAATAGATTAAAAATATTGTTAAACTGTTCGCGAAAAGGTAATAACTAGAGCTGTGATTTTTATGCAAATGCATATTTTTTTTGCGAACTTGGCATCATGTATAAAGCACAAAAAACACTGTCTCCGCATGTTTTGAAAACTTTAGAGGGGGTTTCTATTTGCATATAATGCATATTTTTGCATAATTCAGACTTTGGTGCATAAATGCATATTTTACTGCATATTTTGAGGGTTTTCGGGAAAATATCGCGAAAATTGCCAAAAATCCTGGCAAAAAGTGAAAATTTAGTAAAAATTTTAGAAAAAATTTGAAAAAATTAAAAATTTTGAAAAAATTTTTTTTTGTTTACTGGCCGCGACTCAAAAATGTCCCACCCCAAAATGTCACACTGCCAAAACGCCTCATCACAAAATGTCCAACAGAGTAAAAATACTCAATTTGGGTAACAATTCATATATACTGGGAGTAATCTTAATGAAAATAGGTGTTTGAATGTTTTTGACGAAAAAAATATGAAATTTCTAGGTATAAATTGTATTTTTCTTGCATATTTGCGTGGATATTTTGGGTTTTTTGCATATTTTCGTGCATATTTCTGAAATTTTTTATGCATATTATAGTGCATATTTTGCATTTTTTAATGCATAAAATTCACAGCTCTAGTAATAACTTAAAAATTTTGAACAAGGCTTAGATTAATTTTCAAAAAATTACTAAAAATCACACTGTATAAATATACAATAAGAGAATTCAAAAACATATATGGAAAGAATATGGTAGATAATGGAGGTTCAATGCAGCAATCCTCTTCATCTGGTGAATTTTACTATTATATAATAAAAAATATTTATAAAACTTAGACATTCCAGTTTGTTTCTTAAAAGAGAATTCTCCACAACCAAAAATAATGGAAAAGATTTGTAGTATGATTTATATTAGTATTTTTTATTATTTTTTATAAACTCTATCAATCTTGTTTAAGTTGAATATAACATTAGATTGAAAAAATAAAATATATCTAATTAAATTTATCTTTATTCGAGTGAAAAAGTGCAGAAATTTTTTATAATATGTCTTTTTAGAATTTGTTATTAAAATAAAAACATAAAAATTAGTAAAATTAATAAATTTTTGAGAATAACAAGCTTGCTTAATATATAGGTTTAAACTATCAAATCTAGAGGAATAATTTTCACCAGAACGAATCCTAGATATATGACTTCAAACATGACATCATGGCAAACATTAAATAATATTAAATAACAAGATAAAGACTAAAAAATCCACCTTTGTGTTAAAATCAAAGTTTCAGGGATGGATGTAAGCTAAAGAAATACAATAAAGACATCCATCTTTGTTAGAAAATAAATATTTTTGCAAATAAATATATTTTTAGCTAATTTCAATGAAAGTCATAATTAGACAAAAAAATTTTAAGACAAATCCTAACCCACCGACCACGAACAAACCATTATTTAATTCAACAAGTACTAATTAGGTAGTGACTAATTAGGTAGCCGTTATTTTGGCTTTAGTCAATTTATTTTGTATTCGGAAAGCTTTATTGACTAATTAGGTAGCCGTTATTTTGGCTTTAGTCAATTTAGTTTGTATTCGGAAAGCTTTATTGACTAATTAGGTAGCCGTTATTTTGGCTTTAGTCAATTTAGTTTGTATTCGGAAAGATTTATTGACTAATTAGGTAGCCGTTATTTTGGCTTTAGTCAATTTATTTTGTATTCGGAAAGCTTTATTGACTAATTAGGTAGCCGTTATTTTGGCTTTAGTCAATTTATTTTGTATTCGGAAAGCTTTATTGACTAATTAGGTAGCCGTTATTTTGGCTTTAGTCAATTTAGTTTGTATTCGGAAAGATTTAGTGACTAATTAGGTAGCCGTTATTTTGGCTTTAGTCAATTTAGTTTGTATTCGGAAAGCTTTATTGACTAATTAGGTAGCCGTTATTTTGGCTTTAGTCAATTTATTTTGTATTCGAAAAGATTTAGTGACTAATTAGGTAGCCGTTATTTTGGCTTTAGTCAATTTAGTTTGTATTCTGAAAGCTTTATTGACTAATTAGGTAGCCGTTATTTTGGCTTTAGTCAATTTATTTTGTATTCGAAAAGATTTAGTGACTAATTAGGTAGCCGTTATTTTGGCTTTAGTCAATTTATTTTGTATTCGGAAAGCTTTATTGACTAATTAGGTAGCCGTTATTTTGGCTTTAGTCAATTTAGTTTGTATTCGGAAAGATTTAGTGACTAATTAGGTAGCCGTTATTTTGGCTTTAGTCAATTTATTTTGTATTCGAAAAGATTTAGTGACTAATTAGGTAGCCGTTATTTTGGCTTTAGTCAATTTATTTTGTATTCGAAAAGATTTAGTGACTAATTAGGTAGCCGTTATTTTGGCTTTAGTCAATTTATTTTGTATTCGGAAAGCTTTATTGACTAATTAGGTAGCCGTTATTTTGGCTTTAGTCAATTTATTTTGTATTCGAAAAGATTTAGTGACTAATTAGGTAGCCGTTATTTTGGCTTTAGTCAATTTATTTTGTATTCGAAAAGATTTAGTGACTAATTAGGTAGCCGTTATTTTGGCTTTAGTCAATTTATTTTGTATTCGGAAAGCTTTATTGACTAATTAGGTAGCCGTTATTTTGGCTTTAGTCAATTTAGTTTGTATTCGGAAAGATTTAGTGACTAATTAGGTAGCCGTTATTTTGGCTTTAGTCAATTTAGTTTGTATTCGGAAAGCTTTATTGACTAATTAGGTAGCCGTTATTTTGGCTTTAGTCAATTTATTTTGTATTCGAAAAGATTTAGTGACTAATTAGGTAGCCGTTATTTTGGCTTTAGTCAATTTAGTTTGTATTCTGAAAGCTTTATTGACTAATTAGGTAGCCGTTATTTTGGCTTTAGTCAATTTATTTTGTATTCGAAAAGCTTTATTGACTAATTAGGTAGCCGTTATTTTGGCTTTAGTCAATTTATTTTGTATTCGAAAAGATTTAGTGACTAATTAGGTAGCCGTTATTTTGGCTTTAGTCAATTTATTTTGTATTCGGAAAGCTTTATTGACTAATTAGTTAGCCGTTATTTTGGCTTTAGTCAATTTAGTTTGTATTCGGAAAGCTTTATTGACTAATTAGGTAGCCGTTATTTTGGCTTTAGTCAATTTATTTTGTATTCGAAAAGATTTAGTGACTAATTAGGTAGCCGTTATTTTGGCTTTAGTCAATTTAGTTTGTATTCTGAAAGCTTTATTGACTAATTAGGTAGCCGTTATTTTGGCTTTAGTCAATTTATTTTGTATTCGAAAAGATTTAGTGACTAATTAGGTAGCCGTTATTTTGGCTTTAGTCAATTTATTTTGTATTCGGAAAGCTTTATTGACTAATTAGGTAGCCGTTATTTTGGCTTTAGTCAATTTAGTTTGTATTCGGAAAGATTTAGTGACTAATTAGGTAGCCGTTATTTTGGCTTTAGTCAATTTATTTTGTATTCGAAAAGATTTAGTGACTAATTAGGTAGCCGTTATTTTGGCTTTAGTCAATTTATTTTGTATTCGAAAAGATTTAGTGACTAATTAGGTAGCCGTTATTTTGGCTTTAGTCAATTTATTTTGTATTCGGAAAGCTTTATTGACTAATTAGGTAGCCGTTATTTTGGCTTTAGTCAATTTATTTTGTATTCGAAAAGATTTAGTGACTAATTAGGTAGCCGTTATTTTGGCTTTAGTCAATTTATTTTGTATTCGAAAAGATTTAGTGACTAATTAGGTAGCCGTTATTTTGGCTTTAGTCAATTTATTTTGTATTCGGAAAGCTTTATTGACTAATTAGGTAGCCGTTATTTTGGCTTTAGTCAATTTAGTTTGTATTCGGAAAGATTTAGTGACTAATTAGGTAGCCGTTATTTTGGCTTTAGTCAATTTAGTTTGTATTCGGAAAGCTTTATTGACTAATTAGGTAGCCGTTATTTTGGCTTTAGTCAATTTATTTTGTATTCGAAAAGATTTAGTGACTAATTAGGTAGCCGTTATTTTGGCTTTAGTCAATTTAGTTTGTATTCTGAAAGCTTTATTGACTAATTAGGTAGCCGTTATTTTGGCTTTAGTCAATTTATTTTGTATTCGAAAAGATTTAGTGACTAATTAGGTAGCCGTTATTTTGGCTTTAGTCAATTTATTTTGTATTCGGAAAGCTTTATTGACTAATTAGTTAGCCGTTATTTTGGCTTTAGTCAATTTAGTTTGTATTCGGAAAGCTTTATTGACTAATTAGGTAGCCGTTATTTTGGCTTTAGTCAATTTATTTTGTATTCGAAAAGATTTAGTGACTAATTAGGTAGCCGTTATTTTGGCTTTAGTCAATTTATTTTGTATTCGGAAAGCTTTATTGACTAATTAGGTAGCCGTTATTTTGGCTTTAGTCAATTTATTTTGTATTCGGAAAGATTTAGTGACTAATTAGGTAGCCGTTATTTTGGCTTTAGTCAATTTATTTTGTATTCGGAAAGCTTTATTGACTAATTAGGTAGCCGTTATTTTGGCTTTAGTCAATTTATTTTGTATTCGGAAAGCTTTATTGACTAATTAGGTAGCCGTTATTTTGGCTTTAGTCAATTTAGTTTGTATTCGGAAAGATTTAGTGACTAATTATTTTTTGGCGCCTTCGGCGCCAAAAATTTTCATTTTTTCGTGCCGCAGGCGAAAATTTTGAGAATTTTTGAGGTCCTTAAGCCAGATTTCTTCCATTTTTTGCGCCGCAGGCGAAAATTTTGAGAATTTTTGAGGTCCTTAAGCCAGATTTCTTCAATTTTTGCGCCGCAGCTGAAAAATAAAGAGTTTTGAATTTCAAAAAATAATATTAAAGGTTTAAAATTGTCTCTTGTATCAAAAAAGTTAAAAATATATCGAAAATAACTCTCAACCGATGATTAGTACTCGAACCAAACTCTCCTTTAAATAAAGACAAGCGTCTTAGCCACTCAACCAACCGCCTAGTTAATTATTTTTGAAAGAAAATGTATTTCCCTTACTGAGTAAAAGAAATATCAAGTGAAAGAAAATATTTTTAGTTATGCATAAAAATTTCGGGGAGAGCTCGGGGAAAATTCTGCCGCGGGGGGGGGACGGGGACGGGGAATTTTCAAAAAATCGCCCAAATTCCCCGACTTTCGGGGACGGGGACGGGGACGGGGTACAACCCTATTAGGGAGTGGCCGTTGGAATAAATGTGTTCATAATATGTAGAAGGAAATGGTGAGGATTAAATGTTTTAGGGATTAAATGTTTTTAATTTATTCTAATTAGAATAAATATACTTAACAGATAAAGAAAAATTAATAATATTTTAAATATTCTAATAATTAAAAATGTAAATACAAACTATATGAATTAAATTTTTTGATGATGCTGATAAATGTATCTAATAAAAACAGGCTTCCTCAATGAATGAATTTTGGCAACTTAATTCGTCATTTTATCAAGATTTTAATAATATGAAATTTATTAGCTAAATTAATAATAAGAAATATATAATTAATAAGAAAAATAAATTCAGTTAAAGTATAAAAGAAGCGATAATGTCCGTGGTTACTATAGAAGATGTTAAAAGTTATAATGAAATATAATATTTCAAGTTAATATAAAATAATTTTTTCATCTTCTATATTTTTTGTTTATCATCATAAGTACTTGATATATATTTAATTGATTTGAGATTCACCCTGTATAATATAAAATAATTTTTATTTTAATTTAATCGTTTTCTATTGTCAGATATAAATAAGAAAGTAAATTCATCATTTTCAAAAGTAAATGAAATAAGTAGCCTGATTTTAATTAAATCTAAAATAATGAAAAAATTACATTCGATAGCTTCCGTACTCAAATAGTAATGCCATCGCTGAATAATTGGTTATTGAATAAAAATTATGATAAGAAATTTTTGATGCAATACTTTTCTCCTCCTTAAAATCTAGTAAATTTTATTTTTGATCTGATTTTCTTTATAATGTCTTTCGGGAAATAAATCTTTTATGTTTATTTGGTACATAACGAATAGGATTTGTACATAACGAATATATTTGTACATAACGAATATATACATAACGAATATTTAAAATTAATTTAAATAAGATTTTAATAAAAACTAATACCAAACTAATGTATTTTGTTATAAATAAGCTAATTATTATTTTAGTTTATTCATTTTATTAGGTAATTTATATAACTCTGTTTATGTACCTATAAATATATGATAATATTTGAGGTGGAGGAATTAAAGACTCTAATTTTGTCAGCATCCCAGTATTGAAATAATTCAGTTAATATTATTTTATACATTTTAAGAAAATATTTTTGAAGATATCACAATTATGCATAGAAAATTTAAAAAATTTTGCTAAGAAATGGAATTTGAATTTTCGCCTTCAAATATCACATGGGCTGAATAGTTTAAATGTAGCTGTGATATTGGTTTGAAATTCATTCGACCCGCCTTATTTGCACAACCTTTCATGCGTTTCCTTAAATAAATTAATTTGAAAAATTTTACAAAATATCTTATAAACCCTACTTGAATATTATTCAACATAATAATATACAACAGTCTAATTTTATATTATATTTACCTATCGGACTCATGATATTTCTTCAAGTTTGTTTTTAATACAATGTAATGTATAACTCTAAATTTTGAATCATGGACTTTACTAATTTTTTGATCTCAGAGAATTTAAAAATCACCAAATATAAATATTATCGTTTAAATAATTTATAGCTCATCCACAAACTGAAATCTGTTCTTAAAATCACCAAATCAAGTCTTCATCGACTGGTCCTACTAGAAATCGACAACGTTCTGGTGACAATTATAAATTTGAATAAAATTTTCAATATTTTTTAAATAAATGGGTTCATCGTTTCATATTAATCGAACAAGACATTTTAAAAAATTCTAATTTGAAATATTTTGTTATTAATTTTATAAATTTATTAAAATTATTTGTCAAACTAACTTCATTTAGGCATAAAATTTTTGAGGTAATCAACGACGAAGTAACATTACAATTATAAGAAAAGTCCCTTTTTAGTATGTACAAACAAGAGGTGTGTAATTCAATAACGACGAAACGACGAAATAATGTTTGTAATCATGATAAATCCGTAAAAAGTAAGTTCTTATAAAAATCTAGTAAAATTATCATTTTTAAACAATAGATCATTAAACAGGCGATCATCCTAAGCAAGCAATCAATAAAAAATAAAAATGCTTTCAATAAATACTAAAACAAAAGCAAAACCTAATAGATGTCTTGCATTTCTTGGGTTAAGTGTGATGCACTCATATTAAAAAAATTATAACATATACTTGTGTATCATAATCAATAAACAAACGCTTCTAAAAACTAATATTTATAATAATATTTATACATTAAAATATTAATGTATAAATATTAGTAATATTTTTTTGATTAATTAAAATATAAAATAGCAGTGTGGAACTTTTACTTAGAACTTTATTGCAATTTCAAAGACGAAAATTCTAAAAAATCTCTTTCAAAAAAGTATTAAATTTAAATTTTATAAAATATTAAATTTTACTTAAAAAGAAAATTTTCTATTTTAAATATTAAGATTTCAGATGATATTTTTTGCGTTGAAAAATAGCTCTGGAGGTTCGAAGCAATTTATAATAAAATATATTTACAAGAACTTTCAAATAAATTTAAACTACAAAAACGGTAATGATTTTAATTAAAAAATTTTTTAATTTTTTAAGTAAATACTATAATAAATAAAATTTTGAAAAAATGTCTTCGTTTAAATGAACTAAATAAAACCTCTAGAAAACAACATTCTATTGTAGGAAAGTTTATTATCAATGAAGGAAAAATTTTTACTGAGAAAAAAATTATTTTAAAAGATGTAGAATCGAAATGTAATCAACTTTTGAGACAAAACAAAATTTTACAAGAAGATATCCAGCATATTTTCAATATCTTGAACAATTTGATACAAGTAAAATTTAAATTTTTCGAATAATTAAAATTTTATAATATTAAGAGTATTAGGGTGAAGAGAGTATCCCCAAATTTAATGAATTTGAGAAAACAAAATTATTAAATTCTATGAACTGTATTGTAAACATAATAATATACATAAATTTATAATTTGAAATTAGAATTAAAAAATTATACAACATTAGTTATGTTATAATATGAAAGGTTTCAAACAAATTGAATATGAAGATTATATTTATGTATTAAGGTTATAAAATATGGTTTGGATATAGTTAACTAATAAAAATTTTTGGATTAGTTTTGAACTAGTCTCTTGGTCGTACTGAAAGTTTTAAAAAACAAAAATTCTAATTTTTAAATCAAGTAATATAAAATAAGAATATGATTAAAAAAAGGAAAAAATGATGTATTATTGAATTAGCTAATGAAGTATTAGTTTATTTACATAATTAGAATCTATCAAGCATTAAAAGATTATTAAGTAATTAAGTAACACAAAATACTGATTCAAATCAGTTATAAAATCATAGAAACTTGGTACCCATAAATTGGTACCCATAAACATTACTACGTGCTAATAAACACTAATGGATACTACCAAATTACATTAATTATTTACAGGGTGCGGCAAATTTAGCGCCGACTTTATTTTTTGAATAACTTTCTTCAAACTCAATGAAAATTGATAATTCTTTTTTTATTTGATTCCCAACACTCTAGGAAACTTTTTGATACAAAAATATTCTCTAAATTTTATAAATTAATTTGAGAATTTTTTCTTAAAGTTTTGGCAAAAATTTTTGAACCAAAAGTCTTCTGAATTAATAACCGTGTGTCTGATATTCAGGATGTTTATATTATTCGAATAAGCTCTTTTGTCTGATTCGATTGTCGAAAGAACTAGGCGATTATCTTGTTTTTGAGCTGAGATATGGGCCTTTGAATGATAAATTTGGAACTTGATGTTAAATTTGACTTTGTTAGGTGAAATTTTCAAATATCTAATTATAGACTATTTCGATGTTCCTCGTCGAGACGAGTCGATTGGTACCAAAATTGGTAAGATTGGATGACTTTAAACGAAGTTATTGTAAAGTAAACTTTGGCATAAAAATATATTTCTTGATGCAATTTATAGACTATTTCGGGCATATCTTTATTATCTGTAACCAAATTTCTAATATTTGGTATCAAAAAGTTTGCTAGAGTGTTGGGAATCAAATAAAAAAAGAATTATCAATTTTCATTGAGTTTCAAGAAAGTTATTCAAAAAATAAAGTCAATTTGCCGCACCCTGTAAAATTTAATTATAAATTTTAATTTGAAATTGATTTTGTATCTTAATAATTACATTAATATGCTTTATCTAATGAAAATTAATATTATAACAATGTTTTAAATTAAAATGTAATTTTAATGTGTTAAAAATTTTTATATTATAAAATATTAGTTATTTAAATTTATTATGTATTCTACAAGAGAATCGTCGATACTATAAACAGTAACTTAAGTAATCTACGTTTTTATTCTTTTTCAAATAATATTGATAAATTATCTATAAATTATAATTTTCCTCTCATTTAATTCATACTAAATTAAAATTATTCTTATTTAAACTGGTGAGAGTATATTAAATATATTCATGAATAAATAATAATAATTTGAAGTTCATTTTTGATTGAATAGTTAATTATATTATCAAAAACATATGGACAATTTATGATTATATTGTAAAATTTTGAAAAATTGCACTATTTTAAGCATGGTTTCATTCATTCAATTTTTTAACATATTTTTAACTGGTGACTTGGTCTTCAAAAATTCTCAAAATTTTCGCCTGCGGCGCTGAAAAATGAACTTTAAGGGAATGTTGTCGCACCGACATAAAAACAAAATTCCCGATTTCGGGAATCCGGAATTCTCGGCCCAAAAATCGTCGGGAATTCCGGATTTCGGGAATCGGGAATTTTGTCGGTGCGATCCCTGATTTACACTACAGATATTCTTAATGGTATTACGATATATGATTGCAGACAATAGTTATACTTTTAGGTGTTATCTACCCCTTATCTACACCTATCTCTTTATTTCTGAAACAGATTTACTTAATTTGGTTCAAAATAGTGAAAAATACGCGGAATAAAGATGATTTTTTAACAATGCCCTATTTTTTGCCCTATTTTTAACCATTTTCGCCCTATTTTTGCCACATTTTTGAGTGACTGCGCCCTATTTTAGTGGTTTGGAAAGGGTCACCCTGATATGTAGAAAAAATCATATTTTTCCGCCGAAAATTTTTTCATTTATGAAAAATTTTTCATACATTAATAGCATTTAATCATTAAAAATTACAATTCTTAACAACAATTTTAGCTTAGAAAATATAGAAATATTTTTATAGGTATTTATATTAGCAATATATTTTAAAACAATATTATCATATTTAAATTATGAGACTTATTTTTAATAATATAATAATATTTTCTATTTAAATTATATGTAGATACTTTATCGAATTTTTTGAAATATCTCGAAGTTCTATCATGCGTTCATTTTTTGGAATTTTTTAACGTTTGTGTTTTAATTCAGTACATTATTTTATATCACTCATGAATCAATCAATAAATTCGTCTTGTTTATAAATTCATCTTTGTTTATGTTAATTTATATCACAATAATTTATTTTTTAGACATACATTATAAATAAAGTTTACGTAGATATTACGTAGATATAAATTGAATAAATAAATAACTTTACTAAAATTATTTTGTAAAAAATTTGAAAAACTAAAATAATTTTAGATGATTTAAGCTTTAGCTTCATTATAATTCCTAGAAATTAGAGTTCTGTTAATAAACTTAATCTTTCAATTATTATTTTGTTTAATATTGTGAATCACTTGGTAAAATAGTTCACTTTATTAAATTATAAATTATTATGGCAGCAGTATTATATACAAAAGCAGGAACTATTCGGCAGTCACGAAAAATTAATTTTGAACTCGAGCCTCTTCCGTAGCACCAATTTGTCAAAATAAAAAAATACAATAAAAAAGTGTTAAAAACTCACATATAGGATCCGGTATACTCAAATTTTTAATTGTAAAATCAAGATATAAATATATTACAGTTATGAAAAAGATACAAATGTACTGGAAAAGAAAATTAAATGTATTTTTAAAATTCTAATCTTAATTTCTTATTTTAATATTTTTTTAATTTTTCAGATTCCGCTTTAATTATTACCGCTTTACTTATTATTTCTCTGATTTTTTTCAAGATATTTTTTTTGATTTAACAGATAATTTTTTTATTATATTTACATAGTAAAGATGAAGAAGAGAAAACACCTAGTAATTAATTGCTAAAATCTAAATTTAATTTCAATATTTTTTTAAAATTTATTCAACTTCTTAAAAGTTAATTCAAATTACCGACGTTCTTTTCAATACGAGGCTTTTACCAACAGGAGAATCGGGAACTTAAAATTACAATTTAAATAATAAACCTAAAAAACATTATGTATCAGATGACAAATCACTTACATCCAGTCCAAAACAATTTCGTCGAAGTTTTAATTTTCCTTTTAATTCATTCCCATATAGAGTGGAATTAAAATGCATAATTTCACATTCAAGTACTTTATCTTATTTAAATATTTTTATTTTTTAAAAATTAATTTTAATTCTCCTTTAGTTTTTTTCAACTGATATATTTTTTCTAACTTATTTCATAACCAATTATTATCTAAAGGCTTGATAGAAGATGTTTTAATTTTTTAATTTTTTTGGGGTTTTTTTTAATAATTAGCATAAACATATAACCAATTACATTCTGGTATCTCCGCAGTGTTGCTTCGCTTATTGGATTAACTTCTAAAGCTAATGTGTATCTTGAGCCGGCACTCCATTTTATATCTGTCGATATTTGAAAATAAGAATCTGTCGTTAAAAAGTAGGTTTTTAATCTGTAGGTTTTTCCACAATTAATAATTTTAGGATTTTACCTGGATTTGATAACACTTCTAAAAAACTGGCTTTCATTACTAGAATTATTTTTCTTAATTATTTATAGTCTAAAAATTAAAATTAAAGAGAAAAATTTAATATATATGAAAATAATATCCTTCATTCAAATGCCATTTTCAAATGCCATATTCTTTTTTCAAATGCACCTTCTTTCAATGGCCATTTTTTCTTTGTATATTCTTTATATTTTAATTCTTTGATATATATTGTAGACTAAATTTCTACATCAATCTAACTTTTGTTGTTGATTTTAGGATTCTAAATTTTAATTTTCTATAATATAAGTAAAATCTTTTATATATTTCAAATCATTGTTTACTTTGTATTTTTACCTTATTATAAAAATAAATATCATTTTGTATCGGCTTTAAGTTCAGAAAATTTATAGATTCCTTTGAAGATTTATATAATAAAATTTTATATGTATATATAGATTTATATTATTATAATTCAGTTTGTTTTGCTGTTCAATTTATATGTAATTTTCTCAACAAGGTTTAAATTTTATAATATTTTCAAAGAATAATTTTAATTTTTAATTCTATGATAATTTTTAATTCTTAAGTACACAGAAGACAGAAAGTTCGTACAATTTTCTGATTTGAGTTTGGTTTACATTCACATAATAATTTGCTCGTTTCGACTTTAAAACAATATAAGCTTTATCTTCAACCTTTTTAGGAACGATCATTTGAAAAGGAGAAATGTAAATATATCTTTTTGCATTTAAAGTTTCCTGTTCGTAATTTTTGCTAATACCATTTTCTTTTATATTATATTCTGAGCGTTTGTATAATATCGAATTTACTATTACAATCTTACTTCTTCCTTGTTGCAAAATACGTACTTTATCTAAATCTAGAGCTTTATTAGACCGGTAAGTCAACCTCTTTTCAATATTCGCTGTGTTTTGAGTTATAACTAACTCAATAAAGACATTAAGCGGGCGAGAAAATTATACCGATTTTCTCTAAGCTTAATTTAATAATGTTTGAAGTATTTTTGAAGATGTTATTTCAATAATCTAATTTTTTATATTATTATGGCTAAAAGAATAGTAGGAGTTATGCAAATTTTTTTTAATTTGAAATAAAATTCAAGATAAACCCTGTGATTTAATTGAGAAAAACATTTTAATGAAATAAATATATTTTTTATTACGATTGTACCGATATAATATTTGGAATTAAGCGAATTTTTAAATAACATGCTTCAATTAAATAACATGCAATTAAATAACAATTAAATAACATGCTTCCCATTGGCCAAACCATTTATAACTAATGAAATTGGCTTTACAAATGGGCAAAAGAGAACAAATATCTCTGGCTAGAAAAATTTATTTCGAAATTATATTTTAGTAAAAATACTAATGAGAATACACAAGTAGTAATTTGAGATAAAACTTTAGAACATAATGACTAAGATAATATTTTGTAATCAAATAAAATTAATATAATAATAATTTTATAAAGATTTTATCCTTTAACAAAAATATTAATAAAAATATATTTACTCCGAAAAATGAATAATAAATGTAATTCGTCGATCTTGATGACCTTCAGCTCGTATCGGCATGCATTTGATAAATTACCACAATATATGATTAAGCCATAGATGATATAAAGAACGGATTGAGAAGTGTATTGAAAATAATAGTAAAAGTGTAGAAATTAGATAGAATTTAGGTAAACAACCTAATTTTTAGCATGTATGATGTAATTATACTTATGGAGTTGTATATTTTATTTAAAAAAATTAAATATTTTATAGTAAAATTTCTTTCACAAAATTAAAAAGAATTTTCGATATATTTTATCCATATCTGAATGAAAAATTTAGTTTTGATTATGCAATTCAATGGTGCGTGATGATGTAGTATACTGAACGAGTTTAACCGAAAAAAATAATAAGCTGTAATTCCGCACAAATGAGTTAATAAATAAGAGTTATTAAACAGGATAGTAAAGACATTCAAAATTTTTGATGATAAAATAACTAGATAAAAAACAAAATTGAAAAACAAGACATATGAAGGCAGACAGACCCATAGATCAACGATAAAATTAAGAATAAATATTAAAAACAACAGATATTGAAATAAAGAATTTATAAAAAATTACAATTTTAAATCCTCTACAATTATAATTTTTATAAATTTATTTTATAATGAAAAACTATATAAATTAACAATTATAATTAATTAAAATATGTAATAATTAAACTAAAAAATTCGTAATAAATATTATGCTATCTAGTACTAACGTTTTAAAAAAATATCAAATTTTGATTTATACATGTTTTCAAGAAAATGTCTTTATTAAAAAAATACTAAAAAAGCATAACCGATCATTATTAAAGGGTATCATCGAGTCCCTCATCGAGTTCACGAAAAGTCTAGATTCTAGAATGGATGAAAAATTTAACGAGGTGGATAAGAAATGCATTTTTATCAAAAAGAAACAACAAAATCAAACAATTTAAAAAATTAATTATTTATTAATTTATTTTATATAAATATTTATATTATGAGATACTTTGAGAGATTTTAAGATATTCTTTGGAAAATTTGTGAAATTCATGAGATTTTGTTAAAAATATAAAAAACATAAATTAAACTAACAAAAATTTAATTAACAATTTTTTAAATTTAAGATAATAACGTTTTATTTAATAATAATAAATTCTAATAAATATTAATAACATATGGAGCATACTCATCACAGAAGCTGCAGGTTTAGGATATTTAATACTTGTATAAATTTAATACTATGTTAAAAATTATATTGTTTGATGTTTATACCTATAATAAAAAATTACATTTATAATAGTAGCTGATTGTTCAAACTTGATAATTTTAAATTTATAAAATTTTTTCAAAAATTTTTTAGTTGATTGATCATACAAAAACTAAAAAAAATAAAGAAGTTCGAAAATAAAAATGATCATATAACAAATACTATTTTATTTATGAAAATAAAATTTATTTGTTAAAACAACAAATAAATTTAAAAAAAAACAAGAGATTTCAATTAATTGATGATAAAAAAATGTTAAAGAAAAATAGAAGAAAAATAAGGGCAAGGCCAGTTTAAATAATTACATATTAAGCACCCTTAGTTTATGTTTTAAAAATAATTCTTAGTTTGATTAACGTAAGGATCATTATCACACTTATTTTCTGTTCAGAACAAAGAAAGCCTAAATCTTCAGTGACTTTTTGAAATAATTTTTATTAGTTTTGTCAAATTTGATTCTTAAGTGCATAACTTTGATGTGTCATTAATGGGAAATACAAAAAAATAAAAGTGAAAAATACAATACTGAGAAGTATACAAATAGTGAAATACTGGAAAAAATACAAAAAGATGAGAGCAAAGAATAATTGAATTAGCACAATAAGTTTTAAAATAATTAAAATTAGCTAATAAAATATTAGTTAAAAAACTAAAATTTATTATTATAATTAAAATCTATCAATCATTAAAAGATTATATAGTAATTAAGTAAACAAAATACTGATTAAAATCAGTTTATAAAACCATATAGTTATTGGTTCACATAAATTTTACTGCGTGCTAATAAACATTAAAAACAAGCAAATTACATTAATTATTTATAATAAAATTTAAAAATTTATTATAAGGAAATTGTTGGTTTGAGTTTTTATTTAATAAGTTAAACTAAAATAAATTGATCAAAATTATTAAAATAAATGAAATTTTATAAATTGATATAAAATTTTATTTCGATAATAAAAATACTACATAGTAAATTATTTAATATATTCTTAAATATTCTTAAATAAATATAATCTTAATATTCTTAAATATTTTTGTAAATAGATTAAATTATTAAAATAAAAATTGCTGTTATAAAATAAGTAATATATATTATAGTTAAAAATTATGTAACTTTATAGTTAAAATGACTCAATTAAACTAGAAATTCTATATGCCATAAATGACGATAAATACATAAAATTATAAAAATTTACTAAAATAACACAACCTATGTATAATATAATAAACAAGTTTATTCTATTGGTTAAATATTAATATATAGTTAATAAAAATACTAAGAAAATTTAAACAAAAAGATAATAATGCAATGCTAGAATTTTGCAAAATCTTTTTAAATGACGCTATGTTGATCATATTTTAAAAAGGAAGATTATTTCGAAATGAAATAAACAGAATCCAATCAGCAATGAAATTTAAAATAAATGAAATTTTTAATGAAGTACAATATAAATAAGATAGAAACTAGAAATGACTTATTGAATTACTTACAAACAAGAAAACTAAAAATACAAAGCTTATTTTATTCGTATTTTTCCCTCTATTAGTTCATCATTTCAAACATAATTCCTTGATTGATAAAATAGTTTCAATTTTTTAAGAATCTATAAATTTGTAGATCTATAAATTTCTATAGATATATTGAATTTTATGAAAGAATGTTAATTATATTTGGCCGTTAACAATATTAATAAATTTTGTACACCTAAAGAAATATAAATATAGTCGAAATAAACAAGGATATGTAAGAAAAACATCTAGTACTTAAAAAACGAACAAGCAAATTAAGAATTTGAAAAATATCAAAATTAAATAAGTCCCAAATACAAAATCCCAAACCATTGCCCACGCACTTTTTAAAAATGTATATTTAAAATTTGGGGGATGTACAGAACTCATTACTGACAATGCCACAACCTTTACTTCTGAATTCTTTAGATCATTCTGTTCTCTTCTATATATCAATAAAACCTATTCTACTCCGTACTACTCTCAAGGTAACAGTGTAACTGAAAGGTCTTTTAGGACCTTTCATAACATCTTAGCCAAATATATCAATCCGAAAGAGCCTAACTTTGATGAATTCCTAGACGCGGCTGCTTTTTGCTATAACACTTCCATCCACGATTTCTGCAGGTTTCTGTTCATCCTGACCATAGAGATTGCACAAGATTTCTCTGGCTAAAAAATATTGAATTGCCTCCTTCCACCTCTAATGTAGAAATTTACAGATTTTGCCGTGTTTCTTTCGGTCTTGCTCCCTCCCCATTTTTATTAGCCGCTACCGTTCAGCACCATCTCTCTCTGTTTCCATCACCCTTATCATCAGAAATTTCCACAAACATATATGTGGACAATGTGTTCTTATCTGCTGAAACCCCTAAAGAGGGCAAAGAAAAATCTAACAATACAATAGAATTATTTAATAAAGCTAATATGAAATTACAAGAATTTGTGAGTAATTCAAGTGAAAGTATAGCACACTTGCCAGAAAAAATCAAATTAATTGGTAATAAACAGAAATTCTTAGGCCTAGATTGGCATACTGAAGAAGATGTTCTCTTGATTAGAGCCCATGCTTTACCATCTTTAGAAAATACTATTTCAAAAAGAACTATTTTAACTTTTATGGCATCGCATTTCGACCCGTTAGGGCTAATTTCTCCACTAATTCTCCCAATAAAAATATTTCTGCAGTCACTTTGGAATGAAAAAGTTGACTGGGATGAGAATCTGAATGAAAAGACAATAAACGAATGGAAATTATTAACCCAAAATTGGGATGCAAATTCTTGTTTTTCAATCCCTAGATATCCGTCACGACTACCTACAACTGGACGAAAATATCAACTACATTGTTTTGCAGATGCCTCATCAATGGCAATGTGTGCTGCTGTTTATTTAAGGATATCAAAAGATTGCTCGCCAATTTCAGACGTTTGTTTAATTTTCAGCAAGACAAAGGTAAAACCTATTAATAAAAATAAATTACTCAGCATTCCTCGCTTAGAACTTATAGCTGCCCTTATGGGATCACGAGCCTTAAAGTTTACTTCATCTGAACTTAGTTGTATTAATTTAGATAAATCAATCTATCTGTGGAGTGATTCATCCGCAGTCCTGTCATGGCTTAATTCTAAAACCTTGATAAAGGACATTTTTGTTCAAAATCGAGTTTCTGAGATTAGAAAACTTAAAAATTTAATAGTAAATCACCTACCAGGTATAGACAATCCGTCAGATATAGGAACAAGAGGTGTTTCATCAATTAGGGAATTAAAAAACTTACCAATTTGGACTAAAGGCCCTGACTGGCTTTCCCTTCCTCAACCAAATTGGCCCACCTCAAATTTAATAAAACAATTTTCTTCTAACGATTATGTATTATAAACATAAATACAGCAACTATAAACATAAATACAGCAACATTATAAACATAAATACAGCAACTCATTTAATTTAATAAGATTAACAATTTTTATCAGGCATCTCGCACGACAAATTCACTCAAAACTAACTTGCGCGTATTCTCATCCTTACAACTCAAGCAGCACGACAACAATGAAACATTGGCGCCACAAGGGTCGCGACAAAAAAGAACAAGGATATTAAAAAAGAATGAATCACATTTAACTTATTTTATTTGATTCATATTTTAAAAATTTAATTTCGATTTCATTATCTGTTCCACCCCCAAAATATTCATTATAAAACATAAAAGCCTCTGCCAAAAACACACATTCAATTCAACTTAATTTTTACGCTTTTCCTCCTTTTAAATATATAGGCTTACATTTTTGTCCATTCCCAAACAAACTTAGTAATTCAAATTCTATTAAAATAAATGAAAATTAAATAAAATTATGAAAAATTCAGAAAATTTAATTTAAATTTTTAATAGATTTAATTTGTCGCGTCTCAACGCGAATTATAAATTTAATTAAAAATATAAATTTTATTGAAATTACTCATCCACAAAATAGTTTCCCAGACTTTATCTAACATAATCATCTTAAAGTTTTATATGTTCGCTGGCCTTATTTAAATGACTTTCTCGTTCCTACCAGCGGTCTTTTTTCCTTTCAATCACTTTTTTAGTGCGCTTTTTCCACACATTCACTTCTTTAAGTTTTGAAATGCTTTTCCAGCTTTTTATCCTTCGCTCTTTATCACCAATTGTATTTTTTAATTAAAGAAAAATAAAGTTGTATTTTTTGTTTGGAAATTTAAATTTAAGTAATTAATTAGCGTTTATTTGAGCCATAACGCTAAAGCTCAGCCGGTGAACACGTCACCGTTTTCGACTTCACTTCCTTTCCGGACTATTCCCCAATTTTGACTGCGTTCTGCGGAACTGCAACATACGGACTCCCCCTTTTTAACACACTTATAAAATTTTAATTTTACGTAATTCACTTATCAACATGTCCAAACCCTTCCGTGACCAGCTCATTCTTTTCCAAGAGCAAGGTCTAAAAATTCTTGATAATCAAAAGACTTTCCCACTTCCACCCGACACTATAAGTTTATCCCAATTCCATTCCGACACTCGGAAATTGTTGAGCTCTTTAGAAATGGAGCTCGAATATGTTTCAAAAGCTATTTCAGATATTTCCTCAACACACGACAAATGGATATCGGTCCGACTCACCATGACCGGAGCGGAAAGGACCGTCGATACACCCATATATGAAAATTTTGCCGCAACTGTTCCTTATTTACGTACGTTATTCCAATTGAAAAAATACCTGAGAAATCTCCGTTCTTCCCAACAAATTCTAATTTCAGCTCTCCCCGACCCAAATCAACCCCCCGAATCACACTGGCAGTTACCGGAAATATCCCTTCCCAAATTTGCGGGGAATTGCCAATCTACGTCCACCCCTAACACATACACTCCAATCCACACTAATCAAATTTCGCCTTTACCCCCATGTTCACACACACCTCCATCCCCCTACCAAACATACCAACCGTATATCGGAGCTAATCCGTATTTTTACAACAACATGTACACTCACCCCCCAATCCCCCCTCAAAATTTAAGCATTAAGCCAACAACGACTTCACAAGAAAATGAAATTGAAAACAACACAGTGACCAACTTTTGCATCCAAAACACCCCGTTGGAACCAAACCCAGACTTTTCCACACCAGAAGAAATAGGTATAACTGACCCTACCCCAACCTTTACCGAAAATAAAATTCCCTTAGACTTTAACCAATATTCCCCACCTGCCCATACACACCTTCCCTCAATTACACACAAACAACGGACCGTAGCGAACGGATCCAAAATTTTAGTAAAAGAAAATCCTGTTAATACTTTAGAACCCCCACAACAACACCACACACCCCCTCCCTCCCCTTCTTTTGCCGAAAAAATTATTGACAATACAAAGGTGGACAACATTGTCCTTTCAACCCACCAGATTTCAAAATCCCAAAACCACCCAACTTTATTCCGGGGCGGAGGGCGCTCTGAGCGATATTTTGAACCGCCCCCTCTCGATAAAAAATTTAAAATTTTGGTAAAAGCTAACAGGCCACAACATCTACGATCAACCACCACAAACATGGAATGCGACCCGACGCCAACAATTGGAATTGCTACCACCGAATCCTCAGCACCCCCAACAACAGAAACTACTCCAACTCATCCACGTGTTCGACCACCTTCACTGGCTTCCATCAAACCACCTTCACTGGCTTCCTTCAAACTCCCGTCACTGGCTTCCTTCAAACTTCCGTCACTGGCTTCCCTCAAACTACCACAACGCTATAACATAGCCTCACGAGTGCGCATACTTGAATCCGGCACCATCGAAGCCCTGCCCATCCATGAACACACCATAAAGAAGAAGGTGATAAGAAAATGGAAGAGGACAAGAAACAAAAGAATTCACAAAAGAATCACAATTTCGAAACCCACTCCCCTTAATAAGGTCCACATTAACCCGACTTATATACACAACCTACTAACTCCGCCACCACCCCCAAAGTTCATGCCTAATCTAAAAAATACTCCAGCCCCTTCAATTCAATCATTATGTAGTGCTTCTAGTGTTTCTGCACCTGTTCCGATCTATATGCCCAATCCCCAAATTTCGTTTGTTGCGGTACCAATCTTAACTCCCGCAACTCCACTTGTGTCATTCCAAATTTTTAATGCCCAACCATTTTGCGGCCCGGGAGTGTCGCGTCTCAACGCGAATTATAAATTTAATTAAAAATATAAATTTTATTGAAATTACTCATCCACAAAATAGTTTCCCAGACTTTATCTAACATAATCATCTTAAAGTTTTATATGTTCGCTGGCCTTATTTAAATGACTTTCTCGTTCCTACCAGCGGTCTTTTTTCCTTTCAATCACTTTTTTAGTGCGCTTTTTCCACACATTCACTTCTTTAAGTTTTGAAATGCTTTTCCAGCTTTTTATCCTTCGCTCTTTATCACCAATTGTATTTTTTAATTAAAGAAAAATAAAGTTGTATTTTTTGTTTGGAAATTTAAATTTAAGTAATTAATTAGCGTTTATTTGAGCCATAACGCTAAAAATTACACAACTACGAATACAATTTCGATAAAATAAAATGAATTTACTCGGCCATTTATAAAAAATCTAATGTTAAAATTACGTTTTTAATTAAATAAAAACCTAGTTCATATAATAATTTATTTTAAATGAACGAAATAGTTATTTAACGTAACAGCTTATTAGTAAAGCTTTATACAATTGAAAATCAAATAAATTTAAAATCTAAAGTTGAAACTGTCACATTGTATATTTCTGAAAACGTATGTGTGTTAAAGGATAATTAGCAGCTCGAATTCTCCGAAAGAGAAACAAAGCTGTAATTACATAAAATTAGATACATTTAAAAGAAACATGTACATTCGCAAGGAAAATAAAGAATATCTATTTTTGAACATAAATTTAGATAACTTTTTGTTTTAATCCAATAGAAATTTATTTATGATTAATTATTTAGATAAAATAGCCATTAATATTTAAATAAATTATGAATATCTAATAACCTTAAACTGCAATTTAAAAATTAATTTAAGAAAACATTTAAAATCATATAGCCAACGAAAATATATTTATTAAAACAAAGAGAATATATACAAAATTTATTAATATGTTTAAAAAATTTATAATATTTAAAAATGATTCGGATTTGATTAATAATCAAAAAGAAGGCAAGATTATAGAAGGAAAAATTATAATTCAACTTTGGACGAGCAACATCAATTTTCTTTCTATTTTACCAATTTCATTTGTGCATTTTTTCATGACTTTAATTAATATTTAGAAGATATAGAAATACATTCATTCACAATAATTATTTTGGAGAGGAAAAAATTTAAATAAAATTTAGAATACATATTTAAATTAAAATAAATATTTAAAATAAGCTTTTTTTAATGATTTTAATAAAATTATTTAAATTCAACTTTTGAAAAATTCTTTTGTAAATATATTTTTTAATTAATCGCAGGTGTTATGGAAATTTTCGAACAAAATAAATTCTATCTTTATTTTATTAAACTAATTAACAAAATTTATTTTTAATATTTAAAATATAAAAATTATTTATTAATTTTTAAAAAATGTATCTTAGTTTCTTTATTTGAAATAGCTTAGTTCGATCAATGGAAATATTGCTTAAGAGCCAATTAGCAATACTTATCCTAATTTCCAGCACACGCCTAAAAGCTGCAATAATTAAAATAGAAGAATTATAAGAAATTGGCAAAAAGGTTGACAAAACATTAAAAATCATCAAAATTTTACTATTTAAGGTTCTCAGATTCTTCATAAAATTCAATTAATTCAATAATTTCCTATTAAAATATAATTTTAAAAATAAATTTTAAAATACTAAAAATTACACGGAACAACCTGAACGCAAATAAAAATTAAAAAAAATATTATAATAAAATTAAAATTATTGAAAGAATTTAGATTGGATTGTTAATATGTTTAATAGATTCGTTCGAAATTACCAATTAACTAAGGTTAATTCAAAATAGAATAAGATATATAATATTTTAATAAATTTCACAGTTAATTTTATTCACAGGTAATATATTATTTTTGTATTTATTTTTTATCATACTTATAAGGTAAAAATTAATTCTATAAAGTTAATTATAAAATGCCTGTCTTAATTTACATATTTAACAAAAATTTTAAAGTTTACTCAAATTCGATTTATTTTAAAAAAGATTTTCAGGTTAAATTTTCATCCATTTAATTTTTTAATGTTCATATTCTCATATTAAACCATATTTAAATTAAATAGTTAAATAAACCGTAGTTCTGTTTGAACTTGTTAAAATGTTTAATTAAATCATTTCATAATTTAAATATTTTTCAATTAGATTTGCCATATATTTAACATTTTAAATTATTTAAAATTAATAAATAGTTATAATTAATTAGCCCATTAGTGGCCGTGTCTATAGCGTGTCTGCCTATAAGGTGGATCTCACAGGATCCACTCAGCCACTGGGAAATATACAGAAAAAATATATATTAATAATTCTTATTTATATATGGATTTTTATTCATGCATTAATTGTTTGAACTGTTGATTAATTGTATTTTAAATTTATATCAATTTTCTTATTCAGTTTTATTAATATCTTTTATTTGTAAATAGGAAAATTAAAAAGTTGTTTAAGAAAAAATAAAAATAACTTTACTTTAATACATATTCAATAATTTGATAATTTTTATTATATTTTAAAGTAATTTTATAGATATGGATATAATTTTATTAAATTTATGTATATTTTGTGAAATCACCCTATTTATTTTTAAATATATTACAATGTCTAATTTAATGGCATATTATATATTTTTTACTTTTCTATAAAGAAAAATTGAGAGAGTTACTGAATGATTGTGTATTGGGAATGATTACAAGTCTAATCTATTCTTTTTTTATTACATATCTGTTCTTTTTTAATATGTAGAAAAAATAAAAATTTTGATGAAAACTGATTTTCATGGTAGAAAGTATAAATAATATAAATTGCATAAAAATTAAAATTAACAAAGAAATATAACAATAGAAAAATAGATTTATAATTACCTATATGAAAATAGATTTATAATTTTATTGATAAAACAAATAAGTTCGACCAAATTGTCTGATACCCATTTGTCTTGCACTAAAGTATGACAAGTGGACGTAAAATTTAATTTAAAATCGTAATTAAATTAATACATATTTGCGTTTCATCGGCTAAAATGAAAATCGGCTAAAGATGTTCGATTAAAATTTTATCTTAATCAAAATTTTAAATTATTTATATTTATTAATTTATTAATCTTCATCAATCTTGAATACTTAAAATAAAAATAATAATTATATTATTTCTTTTAAAGATGATTCTAGTCGAAGACATAAATTGGCTCCACTGGTAATCTACAATTAATAATAATAAGAAAGTTATAAATTTTTTCTATAATATTTAAATAGTATATTTAAATTAAAATATTTTTTCTTTTGAGAAGCGTCAGTGCTTTATTCTCCTACTTTCCGTTCGAGAAAACATTTCAGAAAATGGAAAAAATGGTGAAACATGAATTATCTCGTGCCTCAATTTTAGAAGAAGAAAAGGTAAAAGAAATAAAAAATACACAATTATTTTATTTGCTTAATTAATTCAAATGAATATTATGATATACTCTCCAACCTGGGGGTACCAACCCATCAATATAAGAATATAAAATTTGAAAAAATTATTTTATCAAATAATTTCATAAAAATTTCCAGCATACAGCACGGAAAAAAAGGAGGCGAAAAGAAAAGAAAATCAAATTTCGTCAACAAAAACAAGTCTTAATATTTTGAAATTTTTAAATTATTTATCTTATTTAAAAAATTTTAAATTTGAAAAATACTAAAATAATAAAATCATTAACATTTTACTATTAAGAATGTTTCCGTTTGAGTAAAGATAAATTAATAAAGTAAAGAAAGTAAAGTAAAGATAAAATAAAGTAAACAACGGAACCTCTATCTATAGAGAAAAATTCGACTTCTGCAACATTAATGTGGTTCCCAGCAACAAAGTTCCGGTACTGGAAATGAAAATTCATAAATAAAGACAAATGTAATATAAAAATAAGACTAAAATACGGTCTGGATAATAATATATGATAATAATATTTAATAATAGTCTAAAAAATCTTTGTATCTCTGAAAAATAATTTTTAATTGAAAAGTGTTTTTAAAACGCTCCAATTATAACTTTAAATTCTCATTTTATTTTATCAATTCCGAATTATCTGATTATTTCTAAATGTTTTACATTTAACTATGTATTAAAAAAGGCATTTCAAACTCATTTCAAATAATTGTTAAAAATTCAAAAATAGTTTAAGTTACAGTAGTATAT
This sequence comes from Meloidogyne incognita, assembly GCA_036172945.1. NCBI lineage: Eukaryota > Metazoa > Nematoda > Chromadorea > Rhabditida > Meloidogynidae > Meloidogyne > Meloidogyne incognita. Next base: position 4,413,923 of record JARQAC010000013.1, read on the forward strand.
ATTTGGCTAGAATAAATTAATGAATAAATGTTATTTATATCAGGGTTGCCGCGGGTTCAAAAATTCTTCGGGTACGGGTTTCGGGTATCGGGTCGGAGCGTTTTCATTTCGGGTCACGGGTTTCGGGTTGGCAAAAATATCGGGTACGGGTTTCGGGTTATAAAATTTTCATTTCGGGTATCGGGTTTCGGGTTGGCAAAAATTTCGGGTACGGGTTTCGGGTTTAGCGAAAAATTCGGGTTATTTTCGGGTGTTCGGGTGGTATTAGTGAAATAAATTGTAAGGAGACAAGCTATGTTGCATAATAGAATTTTGGGTGATATAGAGAGAGGCAAATTTGAAGAGATTAAAGAGACATTGTGGGATTTGGGGATTAAGAGGGATATCTTGGTAAAATCCCACTATAAAATCTCACCTACCATATACTAATATCCCTCCACTTTATCTCCATTAAAGCCTCCCATTTTCTCCCGTTTTCAGCGCCGCAGGCGAAAATTTTGAGAATTTTGAAGACCAAGAAGCCAAATTTCTTCCATTTTTCACCGCCGGAGGCGAAAATTTTGAGAATTTTCTAAAGCCTTAGGAGAAAAAATTCAATTGGCAAAACCGCAGGAAAAAAATTTTTATTTAAATTTAGTTGGTTATGAAGCCAAAACTCTTAATTTTATGCGCCGCAGGCGAAAATTCTGCAAAATTCATGACTAAATTAAATTTTAATGCTTTTTGAAGCTTAAAATATGTATTAAAAAAATAAATTTAAAAATCTAAAATGAAATTCAAAGTTTAAAAACATTTATTTTTGAAAAGAAAAACTTTCTAAGCCTCATTTCTAGCCCTGGACTCGAACCCACCCCTATGAAAATGTCGAGCCCGTCGTCTAAACCATTCACCCACCGTCAACATATTGAAAAATAGAAGAAATTATAAATATTTCTTTCCCTTTTGTTTCTTTCTCTTCTATATAATTTTTTAAATTTATTTTTAAAAAATCGTGTAAGGCTAAATTTTCGGGTAGAAATTTCGGGTTTTAACCAATTTCGGGTCACGGGTTTCGGGTTGAAAAAAATATCGGGTACGGGTTTCGGGTTTCGGGTTGGAAAATTTTCTTTTCGGGTATCGGGTTTCGGGTACAAAAAAAGGCCGGGTTTCGGGTTTCGGGTATCGGGTTTCGGGTTTCGGGCGGCAACCCTGATTTATATATAAAAAAGACCAAGGATATTTGTATATTTTTTGTTCACATCGGTTTGTATTTAACTCGAATTCAGACTCAGTAAAGAAGTATTACTGAAATCTAAAATTATAAAAAACTCTAAATCAAAAAATCTAAAACATCTATTTCAGTCTGTTTAGTTCAAAAACTAACAAAATTTTTATTTTAAAATAACCAACAAAGAAAAATAGTTTAATCAAAATAACTTCACCAAATGGCCACAAAACAATATACCTAATAAAAAAACAAGTCTAATAAAATAAATGTAGATCATTTCATAATTTAATTTAAAAAGAAGGAATTTAATTTTAATCATGATTTCATATAAATCGATAAAACATAAAATAATTTAACTAGTTTTCCATTAGTAAGCGTATTTCAATTTTAACAATAAACATTAATATAATAGACAGAATAAAGCGAAGGGATAAATATAGTATATACATGAATAAGCACAGTAAATAAAAAATATGTATATAAGTATTAATCATTATTTAACAAATGGATATAAAATCACAATATGTTATTATTAAATGAAAAATAAACTGTTCAATATCAAAATTGTTAAAAAAATATTTTCAAACGTCTTATTCAATATGTATGTATAATAATTATTTTCTTTAAAATAGCAAAATATTTTATTTGCAATGGTGAAGTGCATTGGGAAATCGAAAAGGTGGTTCGGTCAAATAATTTCAAATAATTTCAAAGCTTTGATTTAACTTTCCAAGACAAATTCTTAATTCATAAATCACGTGGCTAAACTTTTGCTAGACTATGGTTGTATTACAAACTATCTTATTTGTTTTCAATAACTTATTTGCCTATTTTAAAATTTTTTCTCATTTATTTGGATAAAACATATTCCTTAGTTTAATTTCGAATTTTATTTAAATAAAATAAGTTAAAAAAAATTAAATAAAATTATTAAATATAATAGAATAAAAATTTAAAAACGCCAATTCACTCATTATTCTTTTGGTTGTTTGTAAAAATAAGGAGAATAAATATTTTTATAAAAATACTTAGAGTCCGGAGAGTGCAGAATTGTTAACCGCTCAACCATTTCACACAGTATCGTCATCATTTATTTTCTACACAAAAAGATATTTTGCCGGGTCAGACATACAAAATAAGATTTTTAAAAAATTTATTGGTCAAATTAATATATAAGAGCGCAATTTAAATTAATTTAGTCGTCAAAAATATTTCTTACAGTATATTTAAATTATATCTTACAGTTATAAATGTCTGTCCGCCTAATTTTTCCAAGTCATAATTAGTGGTAATACTAGTCGAATTTAGTGAGTAGAAAAAATACTAAACGAAAAGAGAAGAATTTGCGCACAGTCATTTAAATAATAACAGGAGAATTTTTTTAATCTCATTTTAAACAGGAAAAAGATAACGTAAAAAACATTCACCTTAAAGAACACTGCTTTCAAAAATCGAAGATATTAAATAATTATTTTTCACGTAAATGTCTGTCCGCCTAATTTTTTCAAAATTCAATTAACCCTACGAATTCTACCACTTACAGACTTAAAAAATGGTGTCTGTAAGCGGCAAAGGGGACAACTGGGTATAAATTATTTTTAAAAGAATATCTACGTGACTTATTGGCGCACACTTCTTAAATCGAAACATGGTCACAGATTCCATAACAAATAATGGACGCACAACCATCTTCCAAACAAACGCTGCAAGATTCCTGTTCTTCAGGCACTTTCTTTTCCAGATCCGACCATTTAATCGGTTCGTCTTTTGTTATCATTCTTTCTTATCAATCTTTCTTGTTATCATTCTTTCAAATCCTCATCAGAGGAATACTCTTCTTCATACCCAGAATCCACATCATCGAAATCGGGAATAACAACTAGAAAAAACATTTAAAGAAAGGTAAAAAAAAAGATAAAAACCTTCAAACACAAGTTGCCTTCGGGCTCCATCAGTTTATTGCCTTTGATCGTTGATGCTACGAAGATGTTCATTTTTTCTTATCTCACGTTCTTGTTCACAAGCCCGACGTTGATCATCAATTCGGCGGGCTTCTGCCGCTTCTTTTGCTGTTTTCGTACAGAAAACAGGTAGATCAGCATTTGTTGGTGGATTCGAAGAGGATGAAGACGAAGAGGAAGAATTGGACGAGGCTGAGGAAGAGGAGGAAGAAGATTAAATATAAGACATTTTGATGGAAAAAATTTAAATATAAGTAATTAACTTAAAAAATAATCAGAAAATATTATATTCTGATTAGAAAATATTATATTTTAGAATCTAGATAGAAAGTTTTAGCATAAAATTTCAATTAAAAAACAAATCCATTTGTTGATATTTAATTGCAACGACGAATATCATCATTTATGATATTCGTCGAATATCATCATATAATCGAATATCATCATATACTCGTATGACTCGTATCCACATCTGAATTGTATTTAATTGTTAGTAAATAAAGATTAGTACTGAAGTTATTGGACTTATTATTGGATTATTTTATTAATCTTTTTGGCTGTTACAGCAACATATAAAAAATTTTCGCATACAACCGCTAAAAATCTATGGAAATTTCCCTTTTTTAAATTTATCACCAAAATACATGTAAATAATTTCAGAAAAAGATCTGGCTCAATCTGAAAGTCATGGACGCGGCAGTATCGATAAATGAACAAAAAACAAAATTATTTTGTTTTTTAACTATATTTTTTATTAACTATAAAAATTTATTCATAGTCGAGACGAAGCAACTTGTTAAAATTAGGATGAAGCAACTTTTAAACAAAGTTAATTGAACATTAATCTTAAATTAAAATTACTAATCCGTTAATTATAACAAAGAATATTTATGAAATAAATGAAAATGCTTAAAAATAATTACTACTACTGCCATATTAGTTTCAGATTGTTTTATAAAATTGAACTAAATAATCTTCAAATAAACGGTAAAGTATAATAAAAATTGAAAAATATCTAAATAAAAATTTTTTCAGAATATTACCCTTAAAAGTCTATAGATTTTTACCTATTAAACAAACAATCAAAACCATTTTAGGAAATCTTATCATTTAATTATACCGTTCAATATATGATAAACTAAACGAAAAAATTACTAATTAAAGAGTTTTTACTTTATATTTAGAGTTAAAACCAGAAAAGTTAAATTTCGAAGTTATGCGGCAAAGAAATTATGCGGCAAATGAACATGCAGCCTTAAAAACTACACAAAAGTATATTTTTTTATAATATTTAAAAATAAAATAATATTTTATAAGGAAAATTATTTTGCTTGATAAAATTAAAATTAATTTATACATATAATTTAAAAATAGATGACATGAAATAATAATCGTGACAAAAGATAATATATAACCTGATTTAACTTAGAAAGTTACTCGTTATATTAAGCAAATTTTAATTTTATATAGATTTGATAATTTTTTGATAACTTAATTTTATATAACAATTGTATCATTAGAATGTTCAGCTCGTGTAATATAAACAATTCATCAGACATCATTATACTTATACAAGATGAACGAGACTTTGGAAAATACTTTTAATTCAACAAATATTTAAATTTATAAGATACAACACAAGTTTAAATAAGGATCAAGTAATGTTCACCGTTTATACATATTTTTCTTCAAAGGTGTTGAAATGAAAAATAGTAATTAAATACAGACCGATATGGAATACTAATAATACGTGTAAAATTTAAATATATAAAATAAATATTATTAGCAGTAAATGTCATAGATCAATAATTAATTTAAAAATTTTATCTCTTAATAAATTCAATTGTTTAAAATAATGATATTGATAGTTTAAAAAATAAGAATTTTACATTATTTATATGTATCGAAATAAATTGCTAAGTATGTAACATGTAATTTTTTTACAAATGGAGGGAATTATGAACTTTATAAATGCCAAGTACGGTTCCCACTAATCGCTTTATATCCATCGATGTATTCCCCAATTCACTTAGAAATCAATGGATATAATCTATGTTAATCCCACGCACCTCCAATTCATAGATCGATAAATTGTCCCTCATAATTCTATGTCCACTCGAAAAATTTTTAATTATTATTTTAAATTATTTATTTTAAATAATGAAAATTTTAATATTGATTTATTTCTTAAAGTAAACCAGGGTTTCGATCTCGAATTTTTAAAAATCCGCAAAATTGATCGAAAAAATCCGCATTTTATCTCAAAAATCCGCAAAAAATTATCAAACCCAAAAATTTAAATAAAATCACTTTATGCACGGTATTTTTCGTCTTCTACAATTGAATTAAGCAATTTTTTTATTACTAATGATCATTTTATGAAAATCCAACAACTATCTGAAAAAACACACTTGCATTTTTGTCGCGGAAGATGTCGCAAATTTTTATTTCTTCCATTTTTAGCGCCGCAGGCGAAAATTTTTTTAATTTTGGAAGGCTAAGAAGCCAGATTTCTTCCATTTTCATCGCCGCAGGCGAAAATTTCGAGGATTTCAGAAGGTCTTAGCGGTAAAATAATGACATTTTTGCTAAAAACCACAAGAAAATATAAAAAATCCTCATAATCTTCAAAAGACCACAAAAATCCGCAGATCCGCATTTTTAAAAATAATCCACATCGCCCTATCAAAAAACCACAAAATGAGGAAAAATCCGCAGATATCGAAACCCTGTGTTAATAATATATGCATTTTCATAATGATATATAGATATTTTATAACGCATAAAATGATTTTAATTCAGTTTTTGTGTTTGAAAATTTTCTGCGGATTTTTCATATCAAATGCGGATTTTTTCGATCAAAATTGTGGATTTTAAAAAATTCGAGATCGAAGCCCTGACTTACGTTTATGTTTTTTAACTATTAAATTATTAATTTAAAATTTATTTGAATTGTTTTAAATTACAAAGTTAAAAAAATCCACTTGATAAGCTAGTTCAACTTTGTTGTTATTACATTAATAACAGGCAACATTGCCTGCGGCGCAGAAAATTGAAGCGTTCTGGCTTCATGGCAGTCTAAACTTAAGAAAAATTTTTGCCTGCGGCACTGACAGTTGAATATTTCTCATATGACCTTACAAAATTAACGAAATTTTTGCCTTCGTCGGTGAAAAATGGAAGAAATCTGGCTTAATGGTTTTCAAAATTTTTAAAATTTTTGCCTGCGGCGAATTAAATAAAAAAATATGTCTTAAGGATCATTAAAATTCTCAACATTATTGCAAGCGGCGCAGGGAATGATTAAAAGGATCCTTGGAGGAAATATTGGAGGAAATCCTTCCTTGGAGGAAATATTATTCCTTGGACTCCAAATGCTCAAAATTGGCAGGTACGAGTAAGATGTAAAGAAAGGCCTGCATGAATGTAGGAGGAGATTTTAGAAGGCTGTGGTTTGTATACCGGATTTTTAGTTTTTTCATTTATTGTTGCTTATCAAAAAATTTTAAATAATCTCATCTTCATTTTAATCTTTATTTTTATTCAACGCATTATATTTTTTGAAAAATTCGCTACAGCATGTAATAATGCTCCAAGATGTATAAATAATGATTTTACAAGGTGTAAGTACTTTGATCCATTTTTGTTAATCCTCACTCCAATGTCAATAGCTTTTGTTAAAATATCTTATTATATATTTAAATTGTTGAGAGGTACAATAAATAGGAGGAAGATGTAAATGGGTAATTTGATTTTTGGAAGTTAGGCGATATTAAAGGATGTACATGTGATCTTTGAATGTTATATTAGACATTATATTTTTTGATGCTACAGTATTGATGCTACAATATTTATATAATTTTCTGAAAAATATGGGGTAATTAATTAATCGAATTGAGTGGGTCTATAAAGGGATATGTGTGTTAATTTTTGTGGATGTTGATGGTTTGTGATCGTTAGAATTTGCTGATCTTGTTTTTGCTTTTAATTGTTAAAAATATTATAATTATTTTATATTATAATTCTATTTAATAATTATAATTCTTTAAAGAGAATCTTTGCAGGAGAAATCCTTCATTATTCAATTATATAACTATAAAATCCATTATTAAAAATATGATTCAGCTATTAAATAAAATCAACTATTAAAATATGCATAATTAAGTAATTAAGTAATGTTTATATTAATATCTTGTCTACTCTTCAAAATTTATAAATAACTTTAATTTTGATCCAATAAACTATCTCAAAAGTTAATACATTAATAGGCTGATATTATGAAATATTATATTATTATTTTGCAATTCTTATTATTATAAAGAGAATCTTTGCAGGACAAATTTTTCATTTTTCAATTATTAAACAATATCACTAAAAGCTTGTTATACAAAAATTATGCATGTATTTATTACATACATTAGCTCTCACAAAACTCAATAAATTAAATAAATATTATAATTTCATTTTCCATTATACTTTAATTTATTTAATATATTCGTTTTATTTAATCTTCAATTATTTTTAATTTAACGTAAAATTATTTTTCCTTAAAAATTTTGATAAATATTAAAAAAAGTATTTTATTATATTATATTTTATTTGACTTACATTCTACAATAAGTAAAATAGCCAAACAATCCAAAATTTACACCAAAAAAGTAAGAGTTGTAAATCGCGAAGGCATTGATATTTGAAATGAAGTGCCTGAAATTTCAATGAGTTAGATTTAAAATTTTGGCTTTAAAAATAAATTTTTTTAAATAAAAGATTTAACTATGTTTTTTGTTTAAAATTAATTAAAAAATATTGTTTTTTTAACTCATAAGAGGCATCCATGTGTTCCAATTCAAAAATTTATCTATAGATAATTAATTTATTTTCTGTTGATGAAGCGTGCAGAAGTTTTTAGTCTGAATAAATTGAATTTACTAGAAAAAGGATTTTTAAAATAATATATTGTAAATGCTCAAATAATTATCCTCATCCTCGTGGGATCTAAAGATCACACAATTGAGAACTTAAAATATACAAAGTATTTATATGACACGTATTTTATTTCTTGAGCTGTTTTATAATTATTATTTTTTCTTTTGCTAATTTGTCTAATATAATATTATAAAGACTTATGAGGCAATGTCATAGCGTTGTGGTAGTTTGAGAGCAGCCAAAGGAGGCGGACCATCAGGCAGCGGAATGCCCACGCCAGCAGATTCGTCATCAGTTGTTTCATGAGCAGCAGCAGGTGGTAACGGCGGTTGAACACGTGGATGAGTCGAGTAGTTTCTGTTGTTGGTGGTGCTGAGGATTCAGTATTAGCAATACCAATTGTTGAAATAGTGTCACATTCCATGGTCGAATGGAATGTGAACTTACCCTAATAATATTATATAAAAATACCATGTAATATGGAACTAACTATTTCTATTTTATCGTAAACATTAAATGCCAATTTTACACATTTAATCAATACATAATATAGTTTCATTAAGCTATAATGTAACTTATTTAAAGTTTAATATGTAAACTAAACTGGCAATCATAATTTTGATGTAAATATAGATATTATAATATTATTTATTTCATAATGCCAGCGTGGATGAGCGCAAATGGGATACATTTACACAAGTTAAAAATGTACATTTTCAATTAAAATCTTCATTTCTGAGAATGCGCAAGAGTGCATTGAATACTACCCAGGATCTAAGATTCAGATCTTTATTTCAATATTATTTCCTAATTTGCTTTCAAATCATTATAAATTTAGAATTTATGAAAGTTTAAACTTTTTTAAATTTCAATCTGAAGAGTAATATTAATATTCTGCTTATGATATAAAAAGTTTAAGTTTTTAATGCCTTTATTTAAATGTCTATATACTTTCCCCAACCCAACTTCAAAATCGTTTTTTGCTTATACCGTATTTCCTCTAATGGACCGACATGTCGTTTTATTTTTCAACCTCCCTCTAGACTGTCGTTCTATTACAGGGTGTCGTTCAAATAGAGGCTGTCGTTCTATTTCTCAACCTCCCTCTAGACTGTCGTTCTAATAGGGGGTGTCGTTCAAATAGAGGCTGTCGTTCTATTAGAGGAAATACGGTATTTTTTTTCGAAAATTTGTTTGCATATTAATTCTTTATTAATTTTTATTTATATTCCTTTTAAATTATTTATTTAAATTATTTATAGCAGCAAATATTTTTCTATCTCTCAAAGAGCATAAAGTTAAACTAATTCTCAACTCTTTTGAAGTTTTTATGCGAGTGTTATGAATTTTTCATGTTTTATAATATTATAAATTTTGGTCTCATTTAAAAATTTATTATTAAATAGAAAAGCTTGATTATTTAATTTTTAAATATAGTTAATGAAATGTTTACTTAAATAGTGAAAAATTTGAATAAATAAAAATATCTTTACGAAACGCCAAGAATACATATAATATTAATGAATAATCTATTTATATTTTTATTAAAATTGTAAATATAACAAATCAAATTGAAATATAGAACGTTAAATTCATATTTTTTAATTATTTATTTTACTCATTTATTAACTTTATTTTTTATTTTAATTAATTGTTAACTTCATTATACATATAATACCTTCAATAAATATGTTTAATTAGATATAGCTAAATCATGATTTATTTAATACCTTTTTTGCTTACAAACAATTTACGCAATTTTTATGAAAATAAACACGAAATATGTGATGGAACAATAGGTTTAGTTAAACTCTAATTGTACTTTTATGAAAAAAATTAAAAAAATTTATAATTAGGAATTTAATTTCTTATTGAAAACTAGCGGAACTTCGCTTGGTTGGTAATTCCTTTAGCCAAAATGTTGCACATATTTAATATTATTAAATATAAGATAAATGTTGACAAAAAAAAGGTTAAAAGAAATTAATTCAATTTTTATCAAGAATCTCAAATGTAACCTCGACTAAATGAGGTTTAATCAAATTAATAGAATATAAAATTATCAAAACCAACTTTAATTTGCTATCATTAATTATAATTTGTTGTTATATGGTGTAAAACAAATTATATTAGCTAAAAGTTGATCAATGCGCAAAAAAGAAATAATGATAAAAATTTTAAATGCACTATATCTACTTTATAATTAATCTCCTTTTCTTCTTCAACATTATTTTTTTAACTGCAGCGTTATATTTTTTACATATTTTTTTAATTTTTTGATACTTTGTCCAGAATTTTAAAATATGTATTAATACTATTTTAAATGTTTATTCTGTGTATAAAAAATTTAAACCTTTTATTTTAAAAATTTAAAAATCTTCTTCTATATGATTGAATCAATTACAGTTAACAAAACGATTAAAAAATAGCATTCAATTTACCGTGATAATTGGACTTGATTATTAATCAATTATTATTAATTTTTATTGTTTTTGAAAGCTATTCTAAAAGTTTTTTTACATAATTTGCTCGTTTCAAATTTGAACCCCACATTTGCCAGAATAATTAGATACTAATTTCAATATGTAGATGTTTCAGTAATCTAATATTTAATAAATTAAATTTTATTCGCTTATTTAAATTACTGCAATATAATTTTGTGATAAGTATAAAAGAAAATAATCATTTTAAAGTTAAATCTAAATTACTAATTTTTCAATAGAAAAACATAATTTGTTAGACTTTTTCCTCTTATAATCAATGTATTTTTATATATAATCTGAAATATTTTTATGATAAAAAATACATTTAATAATACGATTCTTATAAACATAAATAGTAATGACGTGCTGACACCAAAAGTACATCTGCGCTCTTTGATTTTGCCAATTCGGGTGTTGTTGTTTCTTTTTGCATTTATGTTGTGAATTAACAATATTAAAATGCTTAATTTATTCAATAATTTTGAATTGTCATTTTTCTCAGTGATTTGTTAAATTTGACATAACGCTCTTAGGATTTGACTTACATAGTGATTATTATTAAATATACTCATTCCAGTTTTCGAGTCATTTGTAATTTTCGATTCATGTCTCATTATAATATTCTCATATAAAAATTTTTAATTTCAACTTTTAGCAATTATTTGATTGCTAAAAGCAATAGCAATTAATGAATTTTTTATTTTCTATAGTTTTCTATAACATTTACAGGGTGACAAGAAAGTAATGGGACACTTTTCTATCCTTTATAACTTTTTTTGTTCATAATATAATTAGATAATTCCAAGTTTATTTTGTAGCTCATTTATTTCTCTATCATATCGTAGAATTAAAGATTTTTTTGTTAAGGATTAAGAAAGTTATGTAATTTTAGGTACACCATATCAAAATTTTCCCCCCGAAATTTTGATTTCTGTATCTCTGAAAGGAGAAGTCCAAACGGGATGATCTCAACAGAATTTAATTAAGATCATTAGCGAACCGGACAAATCTGAAAGATGAAAACTCCAACTCCTACATGGATGGCTCTGAGTATATGTAAATCAGTTTTGGGGGGAATGCGATTTTCTCATTTTGGGAGGGTTACGCGCAATCGAATATCTCTTTAAGCGTTAATCCAAAAAATTTTTTGCTTTATAATTTATATAGATAAAGGTCTGCTCTAGATACCAAAAAATTTTTGTGTACGTCCTGCAATCTATTCTAATGTTATAGGCAAAATGTCTCAAAAACAGTTGCGACCTGGAGCAATAATTTTTCTCACATTCCTTTAACCGTATCTCAAAGTAGAATAGGGAAAATTCTAAAAGATTTTTATATTTTATTCTCCATTTAGTTCTCTATAATTTCATCTTTATTTGATCTCATTATCTTCAATTTGATTAAAGTTATGGCAAAAATAAAGTGTCCCATTACTTTCTTGTCACCCTGTACATAATTGCATCAAAATCTCACGAGTCATCAATAGATTTATTATTTTGTAAATGTTTCTTTTTATAAGCTTTGATGTGATAATTACTTAATTCTTAATTAGTTATGTGATTATATTTAAAGAATATCTCACGTTCTGTCATAGTTAAGACCTTTTGTTGGACAACTGTTATTATGATTAGAATAATCAGGATTTATTATTAAATTTTCCACAACGATATCGATGGTATACGAGGCAATTTTGATTTTCCTACTATTCTCCATCAGAAAACTTTACTAACTGTGTCTCATGCTCATCGGTTTTTTGGGAATAAATTTCTAAGCAAACTAAGAGTTAGAAATATTATTGTAGAAAATTAAAATTATAGGTATATTTATTTTATATTTATTTCATAACATTATTTAAATAACTCATATAAATTTAAGTAGTAATGCGTAAGTTTCAGTTTTTCTATTTTTTCAGTTCTTCTATTTTTTCTAATATATACTAGGAGGAATATGTAGTTTATTTAAATAAAGAATTTATTCATAGATAAACGCTTTAAAACATAATTGTTAAATTTCTTCTGGCACTTTGGTTCCAGTCGCACAAAGTTTTTCCAGAGACTTTACATCCGACTTTACATCCTTATATAAACAACCAACCAAAAGCGTGATTCTGATTTATTAGACCATGATACTTGCTGTTTATTAATAATTATCTTCAATAAAAATTCTACGATAAAAATTTATATTCTAATTATTCAATTTCTTTTATAAATCTGGTTTTTATGTTAATCTGGATATTCATGATTATTTCATCAATTTCTTTTGATTCTAATACGTATGTTTTAATTATTCCAATTATAATCCATATTAGGTTGTAATTATTTAGATAATGTTCTTATTCATGTGATATTTGACGATACATTTGTTATTACTAAAATTATATATTTTATGCTCATATTGTTAATTATTCACATTGAGAATACTGCTTCTAGCATTATATTCTTTGTTCCATTTAATTAATAATAATAAGTAATAATTACATTCTATAAATGAATTATTTCACGCGATTTTCTTTTTTATAATTATATTTAAAAAATAAATTTATATTCTCTTATTAAATTTATATTAACTCGCCCTATTATCTTCGGGTGGTGGAATATCGTTCGGTTGCTGTACCTCTTCTTCCATATCAGTTTCATATAACTAGACACCTTCCATTTTATCTTGAATATGAGAAACATTTTACTCTGTTTTATTTAGAAATTTATTAATAGTTGATACTTTTTAAACTTCTTTAGAAATTATTTTTCAGAAATTTTCAGAAATTTATAATATGTATTGTATAAATGTAAATTTTTAATGTTATTATTAATAGAAAGGCAATTTAGTGCATGATTGTTAATCTGTAATAAGTTAAATAATTTAACGAGCTTTTTTAGTTAAATTTGAATTATGATGCGTTCTAAAAATTATATGATGAAATAATTTGAATCTTTCGCGTTTGCGACACTCCCCATGTCGAGTTATTAGGTAAATATATATTATTATATTTAGTTTTCTTAATTACACTTCCATATTCACAAATATTGTTCATACCAATCTTACTGGTAAAATGGATCATTTATTACTTATTTAGTTTAGTTATTTAAATTTACATATATTATATTTTTAGAATATCATTTTAGAAAAATAATATGATAATATAAACTTAATTAAACAGTTTTTATTTCAAATTTTTGAAATAAATGTCTATACAATTGCTTTTGTTCTAAACATTTTTAATCTTATTGTTCATTATTATTTTAATCACTAATTATTGTTAAATCACTTATTTATTTAATTCATTAATTAAATTTATATATCTGCTGATTTTACCAAGAAATAGAATATATCAGTACGTTTATGCTTAACATTATCTTAAATATTTGAAAGGTTATAATCATATGATTAATGAGATTTAATTTAAATACCACAATTTTTATCTAAATTAGTAACAAATTTTAGCAGGTTCTCCAAATAATATAATTCAACAAATATTAGAAAAGGTATAAGAATTAAATCTAATATATCCAAAGGTTAAAAATTTCCAAATAAATAATTTTTAATCAAAAATAAATATTAAAGCAATAAAAAGTTTTTTATTAAAAATGTTTTATTTAAAATGATTGGAGAAGAAGATTCTCTTGATTTTCCCCATTTGTTCCTAAAATGATATAAATGAATGGCTCATCAGAGGTTATGAAAGATTAATAAATTCTTGAAGATTATAAATTAAATCTTTTTAAAAATTTTAATAAAGACTTGAGGCTATATTATTAAACCTATAAGACTCAAGCCTATGTATATCAGGGTTTCGATCTCGAATTTTTAAAAATCCGCAAAATTGATCGAAAAAATCCGCATTTTATATCAAAAATCCGCAAAAAATTATCAAACCCAAAAATTGAATTAAAATCACTTTATGCATGGTATTTTTCGTCTTCTACAATTGAATTAAGCAATTTTTTTAATTACTAATGATCATCTTTTGAAAATCCAACAACTATTTGAAAAATCACACTTGCATTTTGTCGCGGAAGCTGTCGCAAATTTTTATTTCTTCCATTTTCAGCGCCGCAGGCGAAAATTTTTTTAATTTTGGAAGATCCTTAAGCCAAAAATCGTTCATTTTTAGGCCAGGCAAAAAATTTTGAGGTTTTTGGAAGATCAAGGACACAGATTCCTTCCTTTTTTGCGCCGCAGGCGAAAATTTTGAGAATTTTGGAAGGCCAAGAAGCCAGATTTCTTTCATTTTCAGCGCCGCAGGCGAAAATTTTGAGGATTTCAGAAGGTCTTAGCGGAAAAATAATGACATTTTTGCTAAAAACCACAAGAAAATATAAAAAATCTTCATAACCTTCAAAAGACCACAAAAATCCGCAAATCCGCATTTTTAAAAATAATCCTCATCGCCCTATCAAAAAACCACAAAATGAGGAAAAATCCGCAGATATCGAAACCCTGATGTATATTCAAAGCCTATATTATTTAAAATTCTCATTTTAACAGATCTAAAATTATTTTATAAATTTATTTAAATACATAAATAGTTATTCTTTACAATAATATTTATTATTAAAATAATTAGTTTTAATCTTACTTTTATATTTGCGTTAATTCTTAACAAAACACATCAAATAAAGAAAGCATAACATACAAATAATAGATATGAACTCTTTGTTTACCAACCAACTTTTGGCATAAAATTTAGTTTTTTTGGGATTATTTAAAAAATAATTTTTATCGAATAAATTTATACTATATTTTATTATAATATTAGGGTGTAACATAAATAATTAGCCCCCCTTGAGCAAAGTTAAATAAATATTTATTAAAATTAACTAAATGTTTTCAGACTTCGAATTTTGGCTTTGATTCGGGGGAGAACGGCATTTTCATCTAGCGTTGGTTGGCATTCAAGACGTTCTTTGTCTTTCAGCTCCTCTCTACTTTTCTTTTATTTGGAGAGCTAACTTTTTTCTGTGGAATATGAGATAACATCCCCATACTTCGCTTTGCATATTTCGCGCCATGATTCCTTTTCCGAATGTCCAAGTTCAATCTCATATTTGAGATGGACACTAATTTCATGATTTTGCCTTGATCTTTAAAAATTCATAAAAAAATTTTAAGTAAAGACAAAATTTCAAAAATTTCAGAAAATGAAGAAGGCATCATTGGAAATATATGACAAAAAAATCAAATAGATTGGAGAAATGAACATTGAGATATAAATTCTCAAACCTACATGGTTTAAGGGGGGCTATTTATTTATGTTACACCCTAATAATTATTTGAATTATTAATTTAAACTTTTTATCTTGTTTTATTTAAATTTATAAATTAATATAAATAATTTTTATTTTTATTGTTAAAAATTATAATTTTTATTACCCCATGAAAATAAACATTTAATACTTAAAGATTTTGATCAGACTGGCTTTTTTATCGTGAAATTTATGAAAGCCGTTGTCGTATAAAATACAAATTATTTAATTAGGTATTTAAAATTCATTTTATTATATTTATATTTTTCCTCTTGTCAAGGACACAAATCCTTGCAATATGTTTTTCCCATACAATCTCTCTTCCCGCTCTTTGAACCTATTATTTTAACATTTTCTCTTCGTTCTCTCACTATTCAAGTGCATTTCACTAATATCCTCCCCTTAGGAACAATATAAAAGCCAAGCCCTAATGTCCAACAAACACATCCGGTCATTCAATTATCCCTTTATTTTTTCAGAACGTCCAATCGTTCATTCAACTATTTATCGTAAATTTAATTTAAATAAATACCGTATTTATTCTAATAGAATGGCCGCCACTCTATTTTTCGATACCCCCAAAAAGGGGCCATTCAATTGGAGGGGCCATTCTAATGGAGGTGGCCATTCTATTTTTCATAGGTTAGAATCTGAGATTGGATGATCTCATAGTCCAATCGAATATTTTTTGACTTCGAAATTCAATCGATCTTTATTGTAAAATTCTTTATTTTCGACTTTGGTTAGTGAATTTTCCTATTCGTATGACTATAAACTTAAGTTTGCCGGCTGGTAAAAAGGCAACTTTTGATTTAATTCGGTGCCACACAGTACAATTTGCTCTTAAAATTTATTGGAATCTTAGAATTTGGACTAATTTATTGAAAACGGGAGAGATTTGAAGGGGATTGGTGAATTTGGAGGATATCGAAGGATTAATGAGTACTGAAAATTCTAAATTTTTAAAAATTTTAAAAATTTAGACTAAAATTTTTAAAAAGATTAAAGAGTACTAAAACACTGAACTTTCAAAAATTCGAAAATTTAAGGGATCCTGAAATTTCCAGAATTTTATTCCAAATCTCACTCAATTTATCATTATTCATCAAAATCTATGTCCCTGCAAGTCCCCTGATAAAATGAATGTATCCAACTGAGGTTGTCGGATAGTTGGATCCGATATCCGGAT
Organism: Meloidogyne incognita; assembly: GCA_036172945.1. Taxonomy (NCBI): domain Eukaryota; kingdom Metazoa; phylum Nematoda; class Chromadorea; order Rhabditida; family Meloidogynidae; genus Meloidogyne; species Meloidogyne incognita. The sequence continues at coordinate 4,430,932 of JARQAC010000013.1, forward strand.
CCGATATCCGTACCGGATCCGACAACCTTATATTTAACTTCCTTATATCGTCAAATTCATAAATATCTATTAATTCTCTTAATCCCTTGCGTCTTCATTAAATCGTTGTAATTTCTTGATATCCCTCCTAATCCTCTCAAATCCCCATTAATCTCCCTTTTATGACTCCAGATTTGCTCGAAAATATTATGATTATCCTTACTAAAGACTAATATTTAATACATAGTAAGAAAATAAAGAAATGTATTCAGGCATATACTTAGTAGTTAAGAGGGCCATTCTATTGGAGGGCCATTCTAATGGAGGTGGCCATTCTATTTTTCATTACCCCCAAAAAGGGGCCATTCTATTGGAGGGGCCATTCTAATGGAGGGGCCATTTTATTGGAATAAATACGGTATTTTTAATATTTATTCATCTTTAATTGTTAATAAGCAGTCTAAGCTTATACTTAACAGCCGTATGTTCGAATGAAGTTAGGGACCGTCTAATGCAAAAGGAAGAATTTAAATGACACCAAATTTTACTAATATACATATTTATAAAATAAATAAACAAGTAGAAAGAAGAAAAATTTTTTATATTTAAAAGAAAAAAATCATAAAATTAAATAATTAAAAATATTATAGTTGAACATACAAAATTTAATTATATAGTATAAGAATTTTAACATAAATTAAATTATATATTTAAATTCTTAATTTAAATACTAAATCGGTATTTTATTACAAAGGAAATGACTAATAAAATATGAATTTATAATATACATAGATGACTTTCATTCTTTTAGGTAATTATTGAAAAATAAATTTAAAATATTTCATATAAATCAACATAAAAAATTTATTTAATTAAAAATTTTATTAAATATTTTAATAAATTAAAAATTTTCATTTCAAATTATCAATGATATTTGAGATCAGACAAAAATAACTCAATTTGATATCACAAAATGTTCATATTTATTTAAAAATGTTAAAGAAGAAGAAACAGAAGGTGAAAGTGAATTTTGAATACAAGTGAATTTTTTTGGAAGTTATTTATTTTGGAATTAATTTTTTTGGAATTAATTTTTTGGAATTAATTTTTCCCTTAATATTATTTAAAAAAACAATCCTTTTTAAAAAAATAAATATTTAAACACAATTTGTTTAATACAACCAATTCTTTTCCTTTAATATTAAAAAAAAATTTTTAATAAATATTTTTTAAATAACTTTCAGAGAAAGATTTTTAACCAAGTAAATGGTAATTTACTAAGATATTTATATTAATATAGGGCAGATTGGAATAAGTGATGAGAAAGTACTACTACTTTTAACAAATGCCGCGGCCTAAATGTGCGAAGCAGCTCGTGCTCTAAATGTTTTCTACCCAAATTTAACACATGTGACTCGTGTTTGCCATGCACTAACGAAATATAAATGGAAAAATAAAAATTTACGAAAACCACTATCTGATTAAAAAAATGATAACATAAAAAATAAAAAATTATTATTAAGTAAATAAACATCCTCAAAAAATACAAATTAAAAAATTTATTTTTTCAATAATTTAATTTAAAACTTTGTCGCGAAATCAATTTTCTTTTTGTATTTTGTGGTTAAAATATAATTTTTATTAAAAAATCACTTTTTAATGATAAGGCCCGTTTTTCTGTTTACATTACTTTTTAGGCCCAGATTCCTTTCTCCTTATTCTTTTTGGCCCAATTTCTTTATATTTACAATTTTAGGGCCACATTCCGATCTATTTACATTTTTTAATGTTAATGTATTTTTTAATGTTAATGCTTTTTAATGTTAATATTTTTTAATGTTATATTTTTTAATGTTAATGCCAAAAAGAATAAGGAGAAAGGAATCTGGGCCTAAAAAGTAATGTAAACAGAAAAACGGGCCTTATCATTAAAAAGTGATTTTTTAATAAAAATTATATTTTAACCATATTATGTCTAATTGTAAATTTTTTAGTTTCAGATTTGTAAATCAACTTTTAATTAATATCAAGAAAACATAAAATAAACAAAACAACTAATAGGTCATCTGTTGTAATTAGATGTCCACCATCTAAATAACTGTAAGACCTCGCGTACATAACCTAAACATTTATCAAATTTTGTCGATATTTTTGATAAATAGATCATATTTAATTTATATATTCAGTATTTAAATCAAAAAGAGAATCGCTCCCAAATTACTGCCTATCAGTTTAGTAGAGGAGATTTAACATTTAAATAAAACTTAAAAATTTACTGGAACTGTATTGATATAGATACATACAATTTTAATTAAAATATAAAGTCACATTAACACCCAAGTTTTCTCAATAAAAATTTGTCAATGTTCCTTTCATTACACATCAATTATTTTTAAAGAATCAATTTAATAAATATTTGTTAATGAAATTTAAATAAGTTTAAACTAATCTACTACGGTAAAGCTCTTTTAACGGTATTTAGAGACAACGATTGATAATAATGATATTGTTCTGGATAATTATTAAATAGTATTTAAAATTATTAAGAAGTACAATATTTTACCAATCTTAATAGAATTTATTATAAGTAATACTTGACTAAATTAAATATACTTATTAATAATTATTTTCTAATTTATACTCGTTAGATTAAAAATATATTTATTGGACCAAACCCATTTCAAAATATTTTGTATACTTCTTTTTTTATATAAAATTTTAAAGTTATTCTAAATTAAAAATTTCCAAAAACGATGGCAAAAATTATTTATTAATACTAAGCAAATCTTAAATTTTCATGCCTTTGAATTTTTTAAAACATCTTTTCAATTTTTTGACGTGAGATTACCAAAAAGGGACTTCTGTGCAATTAAAAGTACCAAGCAATAAAGGATTTTTTAGAAAATAAGCAATCCTTTTTTCAACAAAAATCGAGAAATATAATTTGCATGTTGTATATTTTGAAAAGTATTAAAATAGTAATGAATAAATAAATATATAATTTTGTCATTAAATTTGCTAAATAAGTTTTTATGTTCTCATATTATAATCAAAACTTGTTTTACGATTGCTTTATAATAAATAATAATTATCAATAATACAGAATGAAAAAGATGAGAAAAAACGAAAACCTTCTACTAATATAATAAGAAATAATGATAATTAATTATCGTAACAAATATATTGGTGCTACTTGTAAGCATATTTATGGTTTAGATAAGTATTTTTTATTATTTGTCTATTCAAAGTTTTTCGAATGGATTCAAAGTTTTCCAAGAATTTCGAATGGAAATTGTCAGTTAACGAAGTTTTATATGAAAAATTAAAAATACATATGAAAAATAATTAAATAGTTAAAATTGTTTTTATTAATGATAAGAAAATAATGTTATTATATGTATAACAATGAATGGTATAACATGTCGAGCGTCACAAACTTGTATAAAATATATTATTATTAGTGTATATGAACTTAGATACGCAATCGAAATCATTAATTTTTAAAATTTTCATTTGAATAAATAATATTACGTAATTTAAATGAAATATATGCTGATTAACAAAACAATATTCCATAAAAAATATTAATAAATAATAATTTATTAATGATCAAATAATTTAAAATATATGACTTAATTAAATAAAAAATAAAATTCCGACACAAAATTGTTGCCACGACCTGGAAAAGAACAATAATAATCAAATTATCTTTAAAAATTTAGTTAATAAGCTTTAAAAATTTACTTAAAAATAAAATCTAATCAATTAGTTTCAATAGTTTTTTGAAACAAAAAAATGTTTAATGTAATATTTTATTACAATTTTAAAATATTTACGATATAGAATGACATGAAAGTTTTTAGATTTACGTTATGACGGGCAGGGATAATATATAATAGATAATATATTTTATTAGTATTGATTATATTTCGGACGATATGTAGCAGAACAGAGCCAATACCAAATAGGGAGTTTCGCAAGAGCTGGGTTAGGCCAAAGAGGTTCCGCCAAACTTTTGCTTGGGTTAGGCCAAAGAGATTTAGGCCAAAGGATTCCGTCAAAGTAATTGGTTAGGCCAAGAGATTCCAACACACTTGGCCGAGGGATTTGACCACCAAATAAAAGCCCAACAAATTAAAGCCAAACAAATAATAATAAAGTTTATTTCACACAAATAAATAGTCCAACAAATAGATTAATGATAAGGCCACAAGAACCAGAGCTATAAAACCAGCAGAAGCAAGCCAAACAGAAAGAGCGTGAGAAGCCGAGCTCCTGGGGGTTTGGAGGGGGAGATTATATAGGCCAGAAAAATAGGCGGGTAGACAAAGTTAAAGGTAAACAACATTCCAAAAGTGGGCAAAAAATATAAGTTAATGAATGGCGGCTGGTACATAAAAAGGGAATTAGACAGATGCGCTTAGTTTAATAATAGAAAGAATTTTAAATACAATAGAAAGGAAAAAACTAAGTTTTGATTTTAGACAAAAGCGGGGCAAATTCAATAGAAAGAATTTTAGCTAAGTTACAAAAATAGACTTTAAACTATTTACGATTTATCACTGGTCGCTGTCCGCGACACGACAAAAATTCATAACAAATAAAAACTCCCGTGTCATTTGGAGCCGAGTTCTTCTCCAGATATTTCGGAAGACGAGGATCGTCTTTATTCCTGGTCAGAGGAGGAGAAGAAATTGCAAAACAAACACACGGAATGGACTATAAAAATTACAATGGAAAAATTAAATAAATAAAGATGATTGAAAGAAGATTTAAGAAAATATTATAAATGCGATAAAATTGAAAAATATTTTTGGTTAATTAATTTATTTTGTTCAAACCTCGATCAAGTGAACTTAGTTTAGAGAATGCATTGCTCCTTAAATGATAGGCTCAAATATATTAATTTTTATTTTTGCCAACTCTTTTAGAGAATGAAGATTTTCTTAAGCCAAGTGTGTTGGAATCCCCCCCCCCTCGGCCAAGTGTGTTGGAATCTCTTGGCCTAACCAATTACTTTGACGGAATCCTTTGGCCTAAATCTCTTTGGCCTAACCCAAGCAAAAGTTTGGCGGAACCTCTTTGGCCTAACCCAGCTCTTGCGAAACTCCCTATTTGGTATTGGCTCTGTTCTGCTACATATCGTCCGAAATATAATCAATACTAATAAAATATATTATCTATTATATATTATCCCTGCCCGTCATAACGTAAATCTAAAAACTTTCATGTCATTCTATATCGTAAATATTTTAAAATTGTAATAAAATATTACATTAAACATTTTTTTGTTTCAAAAAACTATTGAAACTAATTGATTAGATTTTATTTTTAAGTAAATTTTTAAAGCTTATTAACTAAATTTTTAAAGATAATTTGATTATTATTGTTCTTTTCCAGGTCGTGGCAACAATTTTGTGTCGGAATTTTATTTTTTATTTAATTAAGTCATATATTTTAAATTATTTGATCATTAATAAATTATTATTTATTAATATTTTTTATGGAATATTGTTTTGTTAATCAGCATATATTTCATTTAAGTTGTTATATTATTATATATATTTTTTATTAAAAAATAAAAAGCTTTCACTTTTTGATTTGAAAACTAATATAAACGCTGTAAAATGTTTAAATTTTGTCTATATTGATTGAGCGAATATGAATCCAAATATCATTATTAGGGTTGGACAAAACATGCAAATGCATGTTTTGTGTGCGGATATACCTTAACGTGGGAAGCCCAAAAATGGTGTTTTTACATTGGTCCGAGCACTTTAGGACCCGGTTATTAATGCATATATTTGCATATTTCGGCCCACTCGTGCATATTTGCATATCGGTGCATATTTTGGCAAATTTTGATCCATATTTCGGCATTTTTTGGTAAATTTTAGTAAAAATTAGGAAAATTTTTCAAAATTTTGGTTTTTTTGGCAAAAAATTTTTTGTAAAAATTTTTTGAAAAAAATTCTTCGAAAAATTTTAAAATTTTTTTCAAAATCAATAAAATCTCTATGAAGTGCTCTTAAATTGCATTTTAAAGGCTAAATTAGTGTTTTTTACTTAAAATATTGATTTTTAAAGAACAATTTCACTACTTTTTGCTGCATATTTGGTGCATATTTCAGGAAATTTTGCATATTTTGGTGCATATTTTGGGCTTTTTCGGTGCATATATATGCGCATATTTGGATATTTTGCGTGCATATTTTGTCCAACCCTAATCATTATCTACTATTATTATCCAAAAATATACGAGCACACATTGTAATAACAATTTTAATAAATATTTTATTTACTAAATTTATTATAATTCCATTATTTTATCGAGCAAGACAAAATTCTGGAGATAATAGCAAGTTTCCAAAAACAGTTTAAAATATCCGTTTTATTTTCAGTTTATTTAGGTTAAAATCAATAAATAAAAATAAGTTTCACAATTCTACTTTTTATGCTTCTTGAAATGTTTCTGAAACATATTAGCCTTATAAATACTTGACGGCTTTATCCATTTATTTATAAAATTTTTTACAAATATAAACTTTATTTATTCTACTTAACATTTAAACGCAAATTCTTTTGGAGCCTAGGAGATTCGTAATTTAAACGATAAGAGATGGACATCGAACTAAAATTAAATACGTTTATTGTTATTTTTTAATAAACAATAAATCCTGTATAATAATATAATAATTTCTGTCATTTTTAGATTTATGAAAATTTAGATAGAATTACCCAGCAGCATACCTATCTTATTTATAACCTTAAAATATAAAAATGTTTTCTTTATGTATTGGTAGATCCATCTGAACATGATTAGTACTTTAATATTGATATGTATTAATTAATTCATCTAATAGATTTGAGGTGGTATATACGAATTGTGGCATTGAATTTTGCACTTGTTCTTTATCCTTGTTTTTTTAGATAATAAATAAATTTTTTTAGCGGTAAAAATTTTTCTATGAAATTAGATTGTGTAAAAGATTCATTTAGGGGAGAAATATAAAAGATTTGAGGACGAATAAATATTTTCTAATTTAATTTGGAGTGTATTTTTGATTGGCATTTTGTCGATCCGAGCCCTGTCTTAAATGATCGTGATAACCCCACAAATTATATTTTTTGCTTTAAACTTATAACTAGTCTTATGCTTTTAACTAGGGTTGCGCCCCGAGCCTTCGGGGTTGAAAAAGTCGGGGGTCGGGGTTTTCGGGGTTGACAAAGTCGGGGTCGGGGTCGGGGCTGCTCAAATTGTTCGGGGTCGGGGCTGAAAATAATGTCGGGGTTCGGGGTCGGGGTCGGGGGTCGGGGTTAAAGTGAAAATTTACAAAATCCAGCGTTTTTATTCAACATTACTGTTCAAAATCAACATTTTTATTAAAAATCAACTTAATCTTCATTATCTTCACTTTCTGAACCTGATTCGTTATTATTTGAAGGCGCAAGTACTTTATCCAAGTTATCCTTCATAATCCCCAACCCCACAATCCCCAACCCCACACTCCACCTCTTAAAGTGATTGAGGGGATCTGAAGGCATATCAGAGGATTAAGATGGATATAATGGGATTTAGAGGGATTTGAAGGGATATTGTGGATTTGCAAGGATAACGAGGGATTTAAGAGTGTTGGGGATTAATCACCAGACCCTTGATAAAATCCCTCTGTATCGTAAAATCATTCGTTATACTTGTGTAAGATATATTCAATTTATTAGTCCCTAATTATTTATATTTAATTTCCAATCAATTATTTCTAAACACATTATTCATTTTCCTATTCACCCCTTTACAATTAAATAGCCAATGTACACACCCACTTATTTAATGCTATACCCACTAAGCTTTTCCGATCATTCGAATAGTTTTATGTTTGCAGCTAGCTTTTCCCTTTCCACCTATGTTGATTTCAAACTTAATTATTCATATTTTAATTCGTTAAATAAACATTATGAACGTTGAAATATATTGTTGTGTCTCTATGGGGATTTGGCCAATCTTATTCTAGGTGACAACAGATATAATTTATTCTTGTTATTGCTCTAAATCCATCAATTTCTCCTAAAGCCTCTGTATCCCTTCATTGAGTCTAGCGCCGCAGGTAAAAATTTTGAGAATTTTGGAAGGTCAAGAGCCAGATTTCTTCCATTTTCTGCGCCGCAGGCGAAAATTTTGGAAAATTCATGACTAGTTTAAAATTTCTAAAATTTTTTCAAGTTTAAAATATCAAAAAAATAAATATGCAAATTTAAAATCAGAATCAAAGTTTAAAAATATATATTTTTGAAAAAACTTTCTAAGCCTTAGTTCAATCCATGGATTTGAACCCCATCCCTACCAAAATATCTAGATGGGTGAAGTCAGTTAACCTAACCACCAACCACCGACCAACAAAAGGAAATAGAAAAAAATATAAATATTCCTTTCCCTTTTCCTTCATATATTTAGCATCAAAGTCCCGATCCCGTTCCGATCTCTAGTTAATTAATGCAGTTTGAGTCGGGGTCATGAAAATTTTTCGGGGTTCGGGGTCGTCGGGGTCGAACTTTCGGGGGTCGGGGTTTTCGGGGTTGGGAATGTCGGGGTCGGGGTTTTAGGTCAAAAAATGTCGGGGTTCGGGGTCGGGGTTAGTCGGGGTCGGGGCGCAACCCTACTTTTAACTCGTTTTTTTCACATTATTTTTTAATTTATAAAAGATTTCTTTTCACACTATCAGACCAATCTCATATATAAACCAATCTCTTTATACTATAATTTCTATTTATTTTTATCACATATTTTTATTTCAAAAAATTCTAATTTTAATTCAATATACATACTTTCCTAATTAGTGATTATGTTATTTGTTCTTTATTGTACATATATTATTTCTTCTTCACTTTTTACGTATAAATTTGATGATAAAATTGATATTTGTAGATGAAATTGATATTTATTTTATTAATTATTATTTTTTTAAATAATATTTTTTCAGTGACCAATAGAAATTCTATCATATGAAATTATAACAAACAAATTTATTTTAGAATAATTAATTATGAGAGTGCAATCTTTGCGCTTGCATATTCTATTTTTGGAAAATTAGCTATTTATTCTAATAATATACCTAATATCTATTTTCTTGTTTTTTTGCAAAGCAAAAACTGCATTTTTAACTTTGACATAATTGCTTAGACCTTTTAAATTCTAACCTGTTTCTATTCTGTTTGCCATTTATTACAACAATCATCTTTTTCTCAAATAAATAATTTAATTTTTAAATTTTACTTAATTTAATTTAAAAAATCTTAAATATTTATTTTTAAATTTAATTCATATAAATATGTAGTATATATTTTATAATTAACTTTAAATATTGTTATAGCTGCGTGACGAAAAATAGGACTCCAATTACATAAATAGATATAATATAAAACGGATTAATAAAAATTATAAAAATTGCAATTTATATCTAAAGCAAAAAATTATGGCAAATTATGTTTATATTATATTATAATTCAAATAAAAATTAAATTTTATATAATTGCAATATTAAAAATGAAAAATTGTGTTTTTAAAATGTTGGTTTTGGATTTGAGTGGGGAAAGTATGAGATGTAGAAAAAGAAATTCTAAATTGAAAAATATATAAAAATAAGAGAAAAATTAGCTGATACATAGTAGTTTTTGGCCCAAAAGAAACAAAAAGAAATGCTTCCATGTGAAGAAAATAAACAAAAATAAAAGGTAATTAAATATATCAAAGGAAATTTTTTGAAAAAAGGGCAGTAAAAATAAAAAGTGAAATCCCAAAAAGGGAAAACTAGCGCGCGCATTAAAAATAAGAACTTGAAGTACGTGGAATAATTTTCGAAATTACGTAAAATATTAATATTAATTAATTAAAATATCAATTTTAAATAAGTAAAAAATAAGTATTAATAATTATTAATAATAATACATAAATTGTAGGTAAATAATTTATTCTAAAATTTAGCTTCATTGTTTAGTTTAATGTATCGAACTAAACTATTTTAATAAAGAAAACAATATAAAAGTATATTCAAGTGACTATTTCGCACAAATGAGAGAATTCTCTTCCTCATTTGTTAAGGATAAAATTTTCAAAGAAATTCAAACAGAAATAATATTTATTTTTTATTAATTATATACATTTTATAAATATTTGCTTTCTATCAAGTTTCCTACCTAATACTGAAGAAAATCATCGTTTTGTTAATTGTTTCTCATTGAATTATAATCATATAATATCATTAAAATAAACTTAATAAACTTTTATCATAAAATGAAGATACTCGAAATGTAAATTTGATAGAAAGCTTTGATTTTGCTTAATAATTTCATGAAGAATATACTAATTTTTATCATACAAACTATAATTTTCATGCAAATGTGGAATGATTTTGATTAATTTTATTAGAGAATTTGTGTACTCAAATTTTACACTACAAATATTAATATTAATTTACTCAAAAAATTTGTTTTCCTCACAAATTACCGTATGGTAGATTTCAAACCGCCAAGTTGTTTTCTCTTCTATTGGTCAAGTATAATCTAATCGATAACTTATTTTAAAGCCACAAAGTTTTTCCCTCCAAAATAAATAAATGGCTTACAAACCGCAAAGTTTTTCTCAGTGAGTCAAGTATGGGAGTAATTAAATTGGTGAATTTCGAACCGTAAAATTTCGAACCGTAACTCGTTAATATAAATTAATCTGTATATGAAATTAATGACTAAAATTCCTATGTTTATCATATAAATATAATTTATTGTTTAATTATTAAATAAAATTGTAAGGAATAAAAATTATGATCAATATCTTATATATTATATGATTTTACTAAAAATTCATTGATAAGAAACTAAAGAAAGCAAAAGAAACTTAAATCAATAAAAATAATAACTAAAAGGATAAAAAATAACATAAATTTAAATATATTAAATGCAGATTGAAATAAAAAAAGTAATTAATAGAACATAGAGATGAAGTGGAAGAAGGGATGGCAACTAAAGAAGATATTAAAGAGATTCTGGAAAACAAAATTAAAATTTTTGTCTTAGTTTCTTGTATAACAAATTGAATATTTTTTTTCAAATAAATAATTTTAAAACTTTTAAAAACTGTTAAATGAGTTCAAAATTTAATTTTTTATAGTTATATGAGATTTATTTGAAAAAGTTCCACTTAATATAGTCTGACTAAAACTACATATTCGAAATATTAATTTTTTAGGGTAATTTTTGTTGTCGTTGATATATTTTTAGATCATTGTAAATTGAAATTTTATATTTAAAAATTCATTTACACCTTTTATTTTTAACAATTTTATTTATAAATTTAATAAGTTAAGTAGTAACTTATGCCATTTTGTTTCAAGATCAAAGAGATGCCGACAAAACCTAAACCTTTGCGACAATTTTGATGTGGTTTTCCCGCAAAATCCTGATCCTTTAGGAGGGTGTCTTGATCCAATTGTCGCAAGATCAAAGAGATGCCGACAAAACCTAAACCTTTGCGACAATTTTGATGTGGTTTTCCCGCAAAATCCTGATCCTTTAGGAGGGTGTCTTGATCCAATTGTCGCAAGATCAAAGAGATGCCGACAAAACCTAAACCTTTGCGACAATTTTGATGTGGTTTTCCCGCAAAATCCTGATCCTTTAGGAGGGTGTCTTGATCCAATTGTCGCAAGATCAAAGAGATGCCGACAAAACCTAAACCTTTGCGACAATTTTGATGTGGTTTTCCCGCAAAATCCTATAGCTATAGGAGGGGTCTTTATCTTGTGAGCAAATGTCGAAGTATCAAAGTGATACTGACAAAACCACTCCTTGCGACAATTTGAAAGAGATTTCCCTCAAAAAATTTTAAAATTTTTGATCGTGATTCAAATACAGAGAGAAGCAGATAACCAAACGATTTAGGGGTTATCTCAACATTTAAAATCATCTTTTAATATATAAATTTAATTTTAATTACATTTAAATATGTTTTATAGCCAACAAATAAAATGCCGAAAGAAAGAAACTATGGCAGCCGAAGATGAAATTGAACTCGTAAGTGAACTCATTAAAAATTCTGCATTGCTTATGAATTTTGAGGAAGAAAATAAAAACGCAAATTTAGTTATCTGATTTTTATTTATGTTTAGACTAAAATTAGTATTTTTTTCATTTACATAAATTAGATTATTTTAAATTTTAATAAATATTATGCTTAATGCACTTGAATTTCAAAAATATATTAATAAAGATTTAAAAATTAAATTGCCCTTTGGCTTCATAATCAGTGGGCCAAGTTCGAGTGGGAAAAGCTCTTTCGTTAGATCTTTAATACTAGAAGCAAACAATATAATAGATCCTCAACCTAAATCAATCCTATATTGTTATGGAGAATTCAATTCACTTGTGCCAGAGTTTCAGCGCCTTGGAGTATCTGTTTATGCCGGAGTTCCTCCTGAAGATCTTATTAACAAACAAGAAAAGCCATCCCTTATTATTCTTGATGATTTACTATATTCAATCGATGAAAAGTATTTATCTGATTTATTTACAAAAAAGGCTCATCATCAAAATTTTGGCATTGTTTTTGTTACTCAAAACCTTTTTGAGAAAAAAATTAGGGTTGCTAGGCAGAATTCTATGTACCTAGTCCTAACTCGCGCGCCAAATAGTGCTCTTGCAGTTAGAAATCTTGGAATACAATTATTTCCAAGAAAACTTGATTTTTTCCTCGACGCATATCGACAAGCAACACAAGACAATTACTCTTATTTATTTATCGATCTTCATCCGGCATCAGATCCATTACTACGCCTCCGTTCAAATATATTCAATTTTGTAGATCCAGATTCAACTCCACCTACAACTATTTTTTTACCAAAAAGCAATTTTTAGTTTAAAATGGTCAGCCAGCTAATAAGGGACAACTGTAATTTTATTAAACAATTAGCTAAAACACGTTCACTAACTAAGAGAAAAAGAATTCTTAAAAGGACTACGAGCAACGAATTACTTTCCATTGCAGAAATTTGTTTAAACATAGCAAGGAACAGATTTAAACTTACTAAACGGCAAAAATGTAGATTATTGCCTTTTGCTGATTTTGTTCGCCGAGCAAGCCGAATTCGCACTGAGCGTGGTGCTCGACGCGTCATTCAAAAAGGTGGAGGGTTACCAATAGGATTGTTTCCTGCATTACTTACACCAATCATTATTGAATTAGCCAAAAATATAGTCAGTAACAACGATGGCAAATAAATTTATTTTAGTACCAGAAGACATTTATAGAGGATTGCTAAGTCAACCAACCAATGGGGATATTAGTTTAGATTATACAAGAAAGCAATTAGAAAATATAAAAAGAAAAAATGTAAATTCAGAAATAAAAAATACAAATTATAACCAGGAGCTAAGAAGATATCTTCATATGTTAAACGAGCAAAAGAAAACACCAATGGATGTTTCAGTTCGCCATCTTGAAAATCCCGCAATAGAGCAGCTGAAAAAATTGTTACGAACAACAGAAAATCCAAACATAAATATTGAAACCTCAAAGGAATCGGATTTAGCGGATGCATTGAAAACTCCACTAAAGGATGAAGAAGATGAAAACATGTATACAACTGGATCCATATCAGAAAAGAGTGATGATACACCTAAAAGCTCTAAAACTCCAGCGGTAAAAGGAAGTCGAAAACTTATTAAATTAGCCAACATACTTAAAGTAAATCGTGAAAAATTCAAAGTTACTGATCGAGGAGGGATAATTCGTGATAAAGGAGATAAGGAAATATTGGGCAGCAATATACACAAATCATTGGATTGCTTAATTAAGGGAACTGACTGGAGAGGAATAACTCCGCCAGGCACAGATATTTTAGAAAAAAGATTGAGAAATGACCCATCAATCTGGAGTTTGATTGAGTTATCTTGGGATCATCAAGCCCCAAAACGTATTTCATTAATTAAAAAAACTCACTTAGAAAGTCGCGAAAAATGGAGACGCCCGCAAGTTTGGAATTAATTTTATCAAATTTATATAATGACCCAGAATCAGCGGCTGGCTTCGCTGGTGTCGATCAATTATTTAAGGAAGCAAAAAAAATCAACAAAAAAATTCGCAAAAAAGATGTAGTTAATTATTTAGAGGGACATCGCACTTACACTATTCATCGACCTCGCCGAGTTCGATTTAAAAGATCAAGAACAATACCTGCTGGCTATATGACGGATGTACAGTGCGACTTAGCAGACTTTCAAAAACTTTCTAAGGAAAATCAAGGAAATAATTATGCCCTCGTTGCAATAGATGTTCTAAGCAAAAGAGTTTTCGCAGAACCAGTAAAGAGTAAAAAACCCGGTGATATGATTCAAGCATTTGAAAAAATTTTAGAGAGGATGGAAATGTACCCGCATAGAATTTTCAGTGATAAAGGTTTAGAATTTAGAGCAAAGGAACTGATGGAGTTTTTTCACAAAAAAGACATCGAAAAATACACTTCTAACGCTTCAACTGTTAAAGCGTCACTTGCAGAACGTTGTATACGAAATTTAAAACAGAGAATTTATCGTTACATGAGTGAGAAACATAGCTTAAAATGGACAAAGGTTTTACAGAAGATAGTTAAAGCAATAAATCATTCAAATTGTCGTATTCTCGGAGGTCTGAGGCCTGTCGATGTTAGCTTTAATAATGCCCAAGAGATTAGAAAAATGGTGTTTGGTCCTATCATTACTCAGCCAAATAAAAAGAGAACACGTTTCAATAAAGACGATTTCGTACGTATGAGCCGGAATAAGAATATTTTTGCGAAAGGATATCTTCCTAACTACTCAGATGAAATTTTACAAGTTGATCTTGTCAAGAATAGGGCTAAACCAAATCGATATCGAGTTCGAGATGCAAAAGGTGAAGCATTTGAGGGATATTTCTATCCAGAAGAACTAACTAGGGTAAAAAAGGATGATACTACCAGTTATAGAATTGAAAAGGTTATACGTAGCAGAAAGAGAAATGGATCGAAAGAATATTTAGTTAAATTTTTTGATTACCCAGACCCTGAATGGATTGATGAATCTCAGTTCGTATAAAGTCACTATCATTTTGTTTATTGTTCCATATATTTTTCAAGAATAAAATTACTAATTATTTTTATTATAAATGGCTAATACATTTTTTGTTGTACTACCAAGTAATGTCGGAGATTATCCAGACAATCAACCAAATAGATTCCGTTCGCACCTTGCAAAACCTATTCAATTTCAAGGAGGTAATTGGGTCTGTGGTCTATATAGCATTCAATATCCTCAGTCATGGGCTGCTACAATCGGTACTGATGTTAAACAGTGGATCGAAATTCTTTACAAAAATAAGAAACCTTTTAGAGTTGGGATACCAAAAACAACACAAATTACGCCTAAAGGATTAAGCTTCTTTCTCAAATTAGTACTGTCAAAGGTTGATAATCAAAAATCGCGCAAAAGTAGAGGTATAGTGGATGATATAGTTATTGATGATATAATTATTTCTCCTGAAATTAAACTAGTAGGAAGTCCTAGTAAAAAACGATTCAGAAGAGAAACATTACAGAGGTCTGCTAACGAACGATGGATAGAAACATTTTTTGATCAGTATCCCAACAATTATTGGGATGCTATAAGAGATTTGGAGCATGATTTGGAGGAACACAAGATTAAGGTTGAAGAAAAGACAAAAGAGCTTCTTAACGAGAATAACACTTCATTAAAAGAAAGCCTTCAGGCTGAACTTAATAACTTGAAATCTTTATCAGAATCAAAACAAAAAGATTTATCTCTCGTAAGGGAAGAAGCAAAGAAAAGGGATTCTCTTCATGATCATAAAATTGCAAATGAATTTCTTGACCATCATCCTGATGATTATCACGAGCAGTTCGTAATAATGCAAATAGATATAATAAACAAATTTATCGAACTGGAACAAAAAACTAAGATCAATCAAGGAGAAAGTAATAAAGTTCGTTCAGACCAACAAATCCAAAGATTAATCAATTTAATAAAGCGTATGAGAAAGAATTTAGAAGCGATTGAATCAGTTATAATTGAGAAAGATCTGAAAATAACTAAAGATGAATATCACACTCAAAATTCATCAAATCATTCAGAATATGTAAAGCAATTCTTTGAGAATCATCCAGAGGATCATTGGCATGCACTTGGTAAAAATCTAGGTCTTTTAAAAGAATTACATGGGCAAATACGTGAAAAACGAGAGGCTCATATGGAAGAAGAAGATAATATTATAAAAGAAAAGCTTGTTAATGAAATTGATCAGATGAGTAAACTGGCGGAGTACAGAAGAAATAGATTTAAGGCAATACAACAGGAGGCGTATAAACGTTGGAAGCATGGAGATCTTCCAGCTCCGCCGACTCGGGATGAGATAAAGGAAATGCAAAAGATTGAGGAAAGAACACGCCCCGAACTTTTAAAACATGCAAGACGAATTGATGAATATGGAAATCCCATTCCTAATGAACCCCCAGTAATAACTAATGATATGTCCAACGTTGTCATAGAAAGGCATGAAGCGCAGGAGCGTATTAGGCAAAAAAATGAAAAAGGGAATAATAAACAAAGTGTTGAACAAGAACATTTGAAACATGCTCGAAGGATAGACGAAGACAAAGAAATTATTCCAAGTGATGCAATTACTGAGAGTAACGAACAAGATCGCGAAGAAGACGAAAATAAAGATAATGATGTAGAGTCTATTTCTGATGAAACTAAGGATATAGTTAGTTCAGATACTTTAGCACATGCAACAAAAGATATGGATGACGAAGCTCTTTCGAATGATACAAATATAGGTAGCCCAGCACTTAAGGAATATCCAAAGGAACAGGAAGAGACTGTAGCAGATAATACAAGAAAAGATATCGGTAAAGAATTGAAAGTTAGCCCAAAGAAGGATTTACAAGGTATACATGCTCCAATTGATACCTCCAAAAAAGACAACTTCCATACTGTTTTGGATTTGGATTCTGCACCAGACAAAATAAATGAAAAAGAACTATTTGCTGATAGACGCGATTCTCTAGACGAAAAGGCAAACTTTGAATTAGAAAAAAGTGAAGAACATATTCAGGATCTGGAATCAGATATTGAATTTGAATATCTAGAGAGTATTGATCGTTTTCGTGCAAAATTTAACGATCCAAATATTTCATCAATAAATATATCTCCACAGCTCTGTTATGTACTTGGGTTTCCAATGCTTCCGGTAAAGAATGGACAAATCGGAAAATATGGTATTGATCTCAAAGGAGGTTTTACAAGTTTTGCAGTGTATTCTAAAGGATTAACAAGCAATGTCATAATGGGAAATGCAGTTAGCTCACTGCTCAGAATCGTCTCTGTCGAAAATAAATCTGGAGGAATAATAGAGAGGGTCTACGATCACCCAATGTTCATTCCAGTTCTTCCAAGAGAGATAAATGAAATCGAGATTGAACTAAGATGGATGAATGGAAACTTAGTAAAATTTGATCACGGAACTGTAACTGTAACTCTGATGTTTAATAAAGTTATACGATTTTGATTTCTATTTATTCATTCCTCTACTATTTAATAATTCATTTAAGATTATTTATTAAATAAAAGTTAAATTTATTTTTTACTTAAAATGGTTCATATTCCTTTCGATAGTAGAACAATAGGCTATGATGATCACTATTCGCCAATACAAATAGGGGAAGGTATGAATGGTGAATCTTATCATTATTTCAGAGGACACTCTCCATTTCAGCGCGGATATGGTAGGCAAACAGGGGTGGCATTGGAGATGTTCTTCATAATCTTTGGCGTTTTATTTTACCATATGCCCGCCGTGCGGGGACGGCAGTAGCTAAAGAAGCACTAGACACAGGTGGAAGAATTTTAGAGAAAGTCAGTTCGGAAGCATCAATGAACACTAATGATTCAAATCCTAGTTTAAAACAGACAGTCATTAGTGAGGGAAAACGTGGGATTGACAAATTATTAGAGAGAGGAGGATTACCGAAGCAATTTGGAACAGGACTGAAGGCGAGAAAAGGCAGTATAAAAGGAACGAAAAAGAGAAAAAAAGATCATTTACCATTTGCAGAGCAAAACAATCACCAAATACTAGTTGGAAAAATTCCTTTAGTAAAGAAACGTAAGAGAATCGACACTTTTGGACTTTACTAATAATGTCAATTCATCATAAAATAGATCGCGATTCTTCAAATGCTATTACAAACGCACTCTCGTTTTTTGAAACACCAAATACAAATGTTAGTGTCTCAAGTTCATCAGTAATAGAACTTCTAACCCTTAACCCTGTAAATATTACCCCATACCATTTCAAAATTCACGCTAGCACTAATTACATCGACTTAGCAAAGTGTTATGTTTTCACTGAACTGAAAATCCGTAAAGAAAATAACGATGGGATTTTGATAAATTTAGATGCTACTGACAACGTTGCTTGTTGTCAAATGATTGGGCACACAATATGGAAAAACTGCCGTATTAGCATTAATGGTACACAAGTATTTGAAGGAAACTCCCTTATGGCATATAAAAGCATATTTGATTATGAGTTGACATATCCACAGGGTGTGAAGAACTCTTATCTTTCAGCCGCAGGATACTACGATGACGGAGATATAGCGCTAAAAGGAGTTGGGTTTGAGAGCCGAAAGATATTGTTTGCTCCATCTGCAGATGGAACGCAAAATTCTGCACAATTTATTGCAAAACTTGACGTAGATATTTGCAACCAGCCTAGATATATGGTGAACCAATGTGAAGTAGATATTGAACTTTTACCAAACGATTCTAATTTTTTAATCGTTGCTCCTAACAACATTAATACAAAATATCATTTAGAGGTGCTCGCGTGCAAACTATTCGTAAAGAAAATTGAACTAATGGATAGTCTTGCATTCGATATATCTAAAAAGTTAGAAGTAAAACCGGCTCGTTACCCCATGCGAAAAACTTCACTCAAATCACTTTTTATAAGCGAGAACAGAACTGAATTCAACGCAAATCTATGGGCAGATCAGGTACCTAGACGTGTTGTAATTGGTATGGTGAAAAATGCAGATTTTGTTGGTTCACAGAGGACAAATCCATTTAATTTTCAACATTTTGACTTAAGAGATATATCGATAACTGCTGGAGGGATTACGTTTCCTGCAGCACCATACTCCTTAGATTTTCCTAAAGGAAAATTTTGTCGTATATTCCACGACATGCATGAGGCAATTGGTTATGCTGGAACCTTGGAAAGTAATGGAATTTCGATGGAACGATTTTCTAATGGAGGGTTCTGCATATTAGTATTCAACCTCACAAATAGTCAAGAGGACAATGGTCCAGAAACATTTGATCTAATTAAAAATGGTACTACAAGTGTCAAACTGACTTTTAACAGACCAATTCCTGCCGGTGGCATCGTTCTTATTGCAATGGGGGAGGTGGATTCGTTATTGATGCTTGATAGAAATCGAACTATTACCAGTGACATTTCAGTATAAATCAGGGTGGTCCTTTTGCTTTTTTTTAGAGGGTTTTTCCCTTTTTTTATCTCTTTGACAATTTTTTCAGCTTTATCACCATTGCCACTTTTTTCCCTTTTTTTCACTTTTCACTAAATTTTAGTCTGCGGCGCCTGAAATGTAAGATATATGGCTCTTGGCCTTCCAAAATTTTCGCCTGCGCCACAGGAGAAGGGAGTAATCTGGCCAAAGTATCTTCTATAATTCTCGAACTTTTCGCCTGCGGCGCTGAAAAAGCACAAATCTGGTATTTAGCCCTCAAAATTTCGCCTGTCCATTTTTATCGTATCTGAACACTCAGATCTAGTTTTGGACCATTCTTCGATGCTCATTTGATCTTCCGAACTGGTTTGTCACCCTAATTACTGTTATAACCACAATTAAAAGAGAAAGTTTAAGCAATGCTGTTGTTGATCTTTCAACTAAATCTCTTTATTTTGGGCCTGGATTACTCAATTTAGTTAAAACTATTGAAAAATATACGAATAAGGCATATTATTTGAAATTTTAATTGTTTTTAAGTGCTTAAAGTAACGCCCATTTTTGACCGATTTCGCCCCATTCTTGCCCCTTTTCTTAGAGGCCATGCCCCTTTTTTTGGTGATTTGTAAAGGACCATCCTGGTATAAATAGTTAAAGTTTTCTATGTAAATTCATTTAATAAAAATATTTTGTTTGTTAGAAATGTATACCTTAATCATTTATTTCCTATTTTTTACTGAGTTAAATAAAATTTGTGATGCTAAACCAATACCATTCGTTATGGAAAATGCTGATGATTATCCGGAATATAGGGATTACTTAAGAAAGAAATTTGGGACGAACCTATCTACAATAGGACAGCAAGAAAATCAACTTCCTGAATATAAGGAATATATAAAAAATATAGAAGCAAATAAAAGTAATCAGCAAATCATTCAATACGATCAAACATTTGAATTCGATCCCACTGAAAATAAAATTAATTTGCCACAACCTTGTAAAAAAATAACTGACGATAAAGGAGGATATAATTTTTATTGCATTGCTTTATTTGTATTATGGTTAATGCTTATAATATCAGCGCTAATTTATCAATTACGATCAATTCTTATTCTAAAATCTGAAATAGATAAAGGATCTGTTCGAAAATCAAATATTTAAAGAAGCTTGGATGAATACGTTAGAAATTGAAAAAATTTTAACACAAAACTATGTTACAAGAAAATATTTCATTGGTTGCTTTGCTTCAGATAAAATCCCGTCAACTATAAACGTGTATCCTGCATCAATGGTGATAAATTTGGATAGAGAATCAAATGAAGGAACACATTGGATCGCACTATTTATAATAAATAGTACAACAATATATATTTTTGACTCCTTTTAATTTCTAAACTGCCATCGCCTATTGTTAATTTTATTTCTATGTTTCCTAAACAAATTAAAAATAAAACCATTCTCCAAAGCCCGTTATCAACAACATGTGGTCAACATTGTATTGTTTTCTTATATTTTATTTCCCTTGGATACACCTATGAAAAATATTTAAAAACGATTCTCAATTTTACACCAGATATATTTGTTAGTTCATTTATTAATAAAATTAAATAAAAAAATTTTACATTGAAAAAAATATTGGTTAACATACAAATTTATTTATGCCCGAAATCAACTATTTTGTAATTATTTGTAACTATTCCTTTCAATATGACAGGACAAAATTTTTTCTGTAATTGCGTTGAACATACCATTCCAGTTTTAACATTTGGCCTCAGAAAATTAGGGTAGTTTACGATAAGTATATCTTTGTCATTTTTATCTATTTGTTTTTCTTCATTGCATTTCCCGTATTGAAGCACTATCTCTTTGAAACTATTAAAATGAACTGTCTTACAAACGTCACCTGATAGAGTAATACCCCTGACACGTAAAACAGATCTCTCCGTCAACGACTGCTTTTCTATCATACGTAAGGCATATGCTTTACATGCGCCTCCTACGTATTCTTTGATTAAACAGTCTTCATATTCCTCAGCTAGATCTCCCAAATAAGGACCGATTTTAAGTGGACACTCAATATTAGCCGGATAAGAAAATAGAATACTGTCAGTATCACCATATAACAACTGACAGCCAGGTTCATTCGCAACAGTTTTCATAGCTCTGAATAGTCTAATACGTGCCATCGAGGTGGTCCATAAGGAAAGCACTATATTTGATGTTTCATGTTCACAGGTAAATTCCTCGACCGGTTCGTAAGTGATTAGCTTTGTATCGTCAGTTAGAGAATCAAATGAGTTAACTTGGATTGATTTATTATAAATAAATTCACGAAGCTCTGCTGGTGAATTTGTGACATGACTCTTTGCCAACGTGTTACGAAGACTAAAACGACCCCATAGGGAATTTAACATTAATTTAGATATATAGCGCATTGCTTTGTCTGGTACCATCTTATCTCTTGACAGATGAATTCCATATCGCCTTTTGGATTCACGTATAAATTCTTCTTCTTTTTCGAGTGTATCAATTGAGTTTGGAAATCCACTCGCATGGATTTTCATCGACATAAATTCTGCCACATAGTCCTTGAAAAGCTTAGCATCCCATCTCTCATAATACAATGCGCGATAGAATTTTGTGACTCTGTATCCTTCATTTAATGCCTCTGATAACTCGATTGACGTACACGTTGAAACCCAACCTCGCTCCTCATCGCTATGTGGGCATGTGTAATCTGGAATAACATCACCATGTGGGTATTTTAATGAACATAAGCGGCAAAGAGGAAACAATAATCTATCATCAAATTTTACCGGCATTACAGGTACATCTAGCTTAAAAGGCGGTATCAAAAACACCTTTAAAATTCCTTTGTAAGGAATATCTGTGGCGCATGTCCATTCTACATCTTGCTGTTGTCGTGGAACTATGTGTATCTTTGGATGACCAATAGGAAAGGAAGTTGTTGCAATTGTTGAGGGATAAAGTGAGTTGAAGTCGAGATACTTAATCTTGTTCTGTTCACCTGCGTTATAATACATTAGAGTCGGACCCGTCCTCCCACCAAAGAAACAGTCTCGAATTTTTATTGGACCTTTATCATGATAGTTTTTAAACGCCTTTCTCATTTTCTTATCACGGCACAACATTTTTTTAATATCACACTCCCAAACAATATCTACTTGTCGAATATGCTGTTTTAGTATTTCTAATCGATGCTCATCTTCAGAACGTATTATTGCAACAGTTTTACCATTAGGCATAACTCGATTAGGTTGATCGCCAAAATGGATTGGACACGCATGCCATATACACCCATGGACCTCGATTGCACGATCCTCAGCCACAATATAACCATCCACGCGATACTTTCCAGCTACCACATATTCTCCCTCACGTGAATGTGCTGTCTGTATTTCGATACCGTGGGTATCAGCATACCAATCGAGATATTTGATTGCTATTCCACTTTGAGTATCACAATTATCATATCCCTTTTCTGGTACTATTGCCAAGTGCTCTGGTTTAAGATGATTCAATCTGAAGTGCCTCATGCACGCGGAAGCTATTGTCATTGGTTCTCTGAGTATATCTATTCCATAACTAATCTCACTTGTATTCTTTGAGCAGCTCACTTCCAGGAATCTTTTCCGAAATTCTATAAGGGCTTCAGTTAAAATTTGAACGTCATTCGTGCAATAATCGGCTAAAGCTTCATTCAGACAGAAAGTAGAGTTCTTTTCTTTAGAATACCAATTGTCAAATTCACGTTGTTTTTCTTTAGACATGCCTCCATAAAGGTACTCCGACTTAGTAGGAAGTACTGGTAAGGTGATGTCATAATTTTTTGGATGATTCGCCAGGTGAGGAAAAAATTGTTTTTCCTGAATTCCAAGGTCAAATGCACCAATAAGTCGTCCTAATGCCACAGGGCACAAATTAAATGAGTCCCTGAAGATTACTTCACCGCCTTTTTCAGTTTTTGGTACTCGAAGCTGATAAAGCTTGTTTCCTCTTCTGATCATGGTGGGAACAATGCCTTTAAGAAATATTTCACGGAAAGCCATTACCATGTCATATCTGCCTCCAAAGTGCGAAAAAGCCATTGTTGTATATTTACGATCTAATCCAAAAAGAATCCAATGAACAAAATCGGATAGAGGATTATCAGTTATAACTTTATCTTCTATATCTGTTTCGAAGAATGGACGCTTTGAAAAAGTTTTGCTGCGATGAATTCCACAAATTGAACATGATTTTCCCTGTTGTTGAAGCTTAGAGCGCCAAATACTCTGATCAAGCATACATTGAGTACAGGTGATTATAACTGATATAAAATTGACTTGATGAAGACGTTGTTTTTGATCTAAATGTTCATGCTGAGTACTTTCGAAGTCAAAAGTTACTAAGCGATAAGGTGTTGGCCTCTTAATCTCAAGAGGACGAATAAAACATCCTCTTTCAGCACTATGAAATTGTTTACAATTAATACACCATTTTTGACCACAAATATGATGTTTCGAAGGGTCATTTTTATAATTATTTATATTCCAGATAATACCACATCGTTCGCACTGCTTTGAGCGTCGACAATTATTGTTGTTTATATGATGAGCATGGCATTCTTTATTCCAGAATTGTTTCATACATTCGATACATTTTTTAACAAAATCTTGAGTAACTGGACAAGGTCGTCCAATTCCAACTCTTCCACAGCGAATACAGAATGATTTACAATTTTTATTATGATCCTGAGCTCGTCTATATCTTTTATCACAGGTAAAACAATACTTGTACCCCTTACCAAATAATCTACCTGCTGTACGGACACCATCGAAGTGATTGTTGTTGTGATAGATTGAGATTGGTGTATTGAAATCATTTGGCCCAAAAGCATATTCTAACTTAGTTGCTCCTTGATTAACGAAAACAAATACTTTAAATTTAAACCCAGCCTTTTCGTATTTTTGATTCCAGTAATTAACTATTATGGGTATATAAATATATGCATCGTATTCTTTTTCGTGCATTGGAATATTTAAATCATTCATTAATTTAATTATATCCTCTCGTTGTTTCTTTGGGCGTTGACGATGGTAACGACAGAATGCTAATCGATTCCCAAGCTCGTTGGTGTCATGCATTCTCGTTAGTTCCAAGGAATAAAATAAACATAAATTATCACCATTGTTAGTGACCTTGATAAGATGAGTAAAATTTTCTTGATGTCTCATATTATTGACAGAAGGAGCAGTACCGCGAAGTGTTCTTTTTCTAGGAAGTTGTGATACCCCAATAGCATGAATAATTATATTAAATGGCTCTCCCCATAATGATCCTCGATCAGTTTTTGATTGTGAAACCTTAAGAAACTCATTGAGAATATTATCGACAGTATCTATTTGATACTTCCGGATTGGAATATAAATGTCACGATCAAGTAATTGGGACGAAATTATAGCACCAATATGATCAGGTTTAATATCTTTTTCCTTTGCCTTGGCGAAAGTTTTGTCAATGCAGTCATTAAAGATCAAACGTAAAAGATTTTCTGGTTGATCAGGAATATTCTCGATAATAAATCTTGAACCAGATTTCATTGATTTAAAACGTCTATCAAAATCAATTGTTGTTTCCAACCTTTTGGCATAGCAAGAAATTCCAGGCAATTGTTGTCTCTGTTGTTGGTTTTGACTTTGTTGCTGCTCTTGTTGACTTCCACTACCTATTTGATTTTGAGATTCAAAATTATTGTTCAAAATATCTTCTATGAAGAAACGTGGTCTTTTTCGAGGGGATGGCCCGTTATTACCGTATTCTCCTTTAAATACCATTTTAATAATTTTTATTAATTTGCTATTATTTTCTATTTCCAATTTAAATGAAACAAATTGCAAATTTCTTCACTTATATATACTTGTCTACTTTAATGCAATTGAGGGTAAAATAGGAACAGCTGTCTTTAATCGAGTGACTTTCATTTAACTAGAGAAAAAATTCACTGCCATAATTAATCACTATTGGGCAGAATCGCAATTCATTGTAAAAATAGTTTGTATGCCTATACAGTAATATGTTTAAATTTTAAATGTAATATTAATTGAGCATATATAAATTTAAAAATTATTAAACAATTTATTTAAAAAAATTTTTTTGTTTTAAGCAAAAATAAAAAAGAAAGAATTTACTAAAAATTAGCTTAAACAAGTAATAATTTTATAACCGAAAATTGCAATATTAATCAATAGAAGCGAGAATATTTGTAAAATAATAAATTTAAAAATTTTCTAGTCAATTTTATTTTTAGTCATCCAAACATCCCGTTTGTCCCATAATTTATTGTTCTTATTATACAGCCATAGAATTCCCTTAGAATCGCTTAAACAATCAGATTTATCTTCTTCAAAATTTTCAACTGAACTAGTTGATTCAGTTGATTCAGTTCCTAGTGTAAATCTAATATTGGGTGTATTATGTATATCAAAGTCAGGTAATGGTAATAACGATGGATGTGGTGGTTGGCCGAGTTGTAGGAGCTCAAAAGGATAATACTTTAAAGTGAACTTTGCATTTTTTTTGTTTTTAATTCTCTGAATTATGCATTGATGATAGGGAAAGTTTATTCTGATACCATGATGTGCAAAAAAGTACGCTGCAACCGAAACATTAAATAAATGATTTAAATTTCCAAACGCCTTAACTTGATGTGCACCAAGTATTGTTATTCCATTGCAATAAATCATATTTTTATTTCCATTTCGATCAGAATATGTGGTATATAATTCTTTTCCTTTAAGTTTTTCAATAACAAATTCAGAATCTTTTTTAAAAATAAGACGTTTTTTAACATTGTCTGGTGTACAATTGAGAATTAGAGCAATTTCATGTAATAAAGTTTGCATTTTGAAATTTAGTATTAAATAATGTTAAGGATGTTGAAAAATCTGTTTAAATACCCTCGAAAAATTTTATCAAATTAAAAAATACTTAATGTCACGCCCATAATTCAGGTATAAATAGGACGAATTTACACCTTTCTTCTCATTTTAAAATAAAAATTTGAAATGTCCTCTCCAAAATCTGTAACTGAAAAGGATAATGAAGCAAATTTAGAGGATAATCTTAATAAAAATGAAATACAACAGAAAAATGAAACAGAATCGGAAAAACATATTGTCACAAATAAAAGTACAATAAAATCTTCAAATAGAAGTAAGACTTTATGGAAACTTGTAAGAATGAAGTATGTGCCAAGATTAGACCTAAGATTGTGTAAAAATTGCTTAAATGCTTTGTTTCATAACAAGAAAAAGATTACGGAGCGAGTTTGTGGAGGTGCAACAATAACATTTGATTTATGTAGGAAATGCGTGGATTTAAATATCAGTATCAAAGATGTACTTTGTGATTGGTACGAAAAATAAAAATCAAAAGAAGTTGATAAAATTTACTAGTTAAAACATTCACAATATTTATTTTAAATATTAAACTTGATATAAAAATATTTCATTGCTTTGGTTTTTAAAATTAATTTTATTCAACCATTATTTGCCCATTTCTTAATCCCAACAAATCTAAATCAAACTCAAACTTTCCAATTTATCAAATTGAAAGTTCAAATTTACCCTTAGTTCCCTTTACTACCATCCTTTATTATACTCAGAGGAGGAGAGCTGTAGAAAGGATTAGTTTAAAGTTCCATCTATTTGAAAAATCAGCTTCCAATTTTTGAGAAAATAAAAGTTCGATCTGAATGCCTAGTCAGTTGTTGTGTAATATTTGAACAAAATGGAAATTTGAATTTTTAGTAGTGAGCTATACTATAGGCGTTACTTTACTTTATAAAAAATAGGCGTTACTTTATTTAGTGTGAATTTTTGAGATCAGTTTTAAAACTTTAAAATTAAATTTCCTTACTATAATTTAACACATCTTTTGCTTAAATGAGTGAAAATCGTCGCCAGCCTCTTTCTAATATTGTCATTGATGAGGTTGAAGCAAGAGGTTAATATTATTTTATAATTAGAAATTAATTTATATATTATTAAGATTTGGACCCGTTTACCGGAGACTCAGCCCTCTCGACTGCACCGACAATACAAAACATGGTAACTCCTCAGTACATCGAGAATACAAATTATCAAAGTTCTTCAATTATTTCACCACCAAGAACGCCAACTAATAATGAAAATATTTATGAAAGAACTTTGCCAACATGGGCTCCATTAAGAAATTATGCACAGTATGTCATGGAACCAGGTACAAAAATTAATTTACCATTAAATTTGCGTTTTTTTTAGAATTCCGAACTCCAAGTCCAAGACTTCCTATGCGATATTCTAACTCAACTCCAGATAGAATGGTTCTTGCAACACCACGTTCTCTATTTGGTACAGATCTAGAGCATGAGTATAGAAAACTTACAGATCCTGGTCCGGTATTCACCAAATCTGTTTGTTTATTATGTTTGGAAACGGCCAATGATGTGATCATTAACAACAAAACAGATGGGTGTGTGTGCCGTGGTTACTGTTCGGTATGTGTTTCTGAAGGGGCTTTGGATAAATTAAAGAAAATGGAGCTCTTAAAATTATTAGGGGTAATTTGTATTAACAACAAGGAATTTAGTGAGTTGACTTATAAGCAATTGTGTAAAAAATACCCAAATTATAAGAATAAAAAAATAGTTTTAAAATGTGTGCACTGTAAAGCACAATTTAAAAATTTTCTTCGAAGATCCGAGCGCGTTTTACTTCGAAATATAAAAGATAATTATCCTTTTAATTAGTCCGTTTGAATTTAAAATAAATAAATTAAGTAATTTAAAATTCTATCGGACTAAGTAAAAGGATAATTATCTTTTATATTTTGAAGTAAACGCGCTCGGATCTTTTTTTTTTGCATCGCAATCGAAAATTAAAACTGGATATCCGAGGATCCGTAACCAGCCGTATCCTTCCGATTTTAAAAAACAGTATCCATATCACTCAGTGTCCGGATATATCCGCGGATATCCGAATATTAATTGAAATTTGTTAATTTTAAGCTATTTGTTTATTTAAAATTTTAACAATTTAAAAAAATTTTTTTAAATAGACAATATTTATTGAAATTTTGTTAATTAATTATTTTGATGCAATTGAATATTGGAGTATTTCTTAATTGGATAAAATGAATAATTTGTTAAACATTTTTTTAGTCCTTTTCCTTTGGTTTAGGTGAAATTACTTATTATTCAGCTGCTTATCTACGTCAGTTTTAATCTCAATGAATTAACACCTGCAAATAGTATTACATTTCCTTTTATATTCATATTTAGATACCTTCATATAAGCTATCTTAGAACATTTCTAAAATTATTTATTTTTAATAACCTTAAATTTTAAGCAATTTATTGCATAGTATTTTATTTAAATTAATATAATGTTTAATTAATAATGTTTTATTTTAAATGATTAAATTATTCTAATTTTATTAATTAATATTAATTTTTACTTATTAATTAAAGTAATTAGATAATGTTTAATTTAAAATTAATTTTATTAATTACATTATTTTATATTATATTAATTAGTACCGAGGACATTAGTTTTAGAGGTTGGAAACTCTCAAAACATCAGAATATAGAAGGAAAATTTTGTTACCATCCTATTGGGTATTATACCAAACCTTAATTTAATATTTTATAAATATAAAATCAATAAAATGTTTTTTAATTAATTCATAAGTAGAGCTAAAGAATTTTCTGTTAAAACCTATATTCACGTTTAAATACCTATATTTACTTTAATTAGTTACCTTGAAATAAAATTAAATTATATGTATAAATTTTAAATACCTATATTCACTTTAATTAGATATTATGACCCGATTTTGTGCTTGCCATCACCAATTGAATCGCCACCGCAAATTACTTGTCAATATTCATGGATGGCATTTTCAACTATGTATATATTTAATGTGGCACAAATAATCCTATTAATATTTTTCTTAATTATATTTTGGCGCATTTATAAGAAACACTATAAAACAGAAAGAGCTGGAATTACATTGCCACTACGTGTAGCCCATAGCCTTAGAATGAGAGAAAATGAAGTTTAATTTTTTTAATAATCTTTAAAATATTAAATTAACTTATATATTTTATTAAGTTATATAAAAATTAATGAAGCATTTTTGTAAACTAAAAATAAAATTTAATCTAGTAAAATGAAAAATGTTTTGATTTGTCAATGCTTAAAAAGCTTTATAGATAAGCAACTTGATAAATATTTTCAGGAAGTTTTTTAAATTGAAATAATCTTTTCACATAAAGGTGTAACAGATTTCATCTTTGTAGAAATTTATTTGAAATCTTAATTTATTAATTAACACCATAATAGGTCTCTTTTCTGCAACTTCTAAATAAATCCAGAATTGTCAAAAAATGGGAAAGTTAACCAAAAGAAGAAATTTAAAATTTATTAAAATTTATAACTTTCTACTTAACAAAAGTTAAGGATGTTTTTTTTTTTTAATTAGAGTTGAGGTCCAGGTCGCAAAAATAGTGCTGCTGACCAAGTGTTAATTTTTTGTGTGTCATTGCAACAAAATTTGATTCTGCAACACGATAGTATCCGAAAAAAGGCTACATTATAAAAATTAAAAAAGAGAACAAATATAAGCAACATTCGGTTCTCATGGAACAAAATTTTTTTCTGATCCAAAATTACAAAGCTGTAATTTATCGAAAAAGTTATATGCAAAATCTGAAATAATTTTAAGAATAAATAAATAAATTAGTAAAATTCTATTTGCGAAAAAGATCTCATATTTATGCTAAAAATTTGAATAAAAATGCATAATATAATAGATCCTCAAGACATAAGTAAAATTTTTTCAAAAAAAGTTTGTTAAATATGTAAGACCCGCAGAAATTAAATGTTTGGACAAATCGAAAAAAATTCAAAAGTCAAAGTAAAAACAGAATAATTCTACAGCTATTTAAGAAAGGATAATCTATAGTGAAAATACCTTCAAAGTATAACTCAATTTAATTTTAATTAAAATATAGGATCGATTTATGTTGAGGATCTATTATACTATTTTTGCATTTAGATTAAAGTTTAGAGTAGCACACGTCCGAATAACTGCCCGGTTAATTTTTTCCTATTGCAGGTTAGAAAGAGAAGAGTGAATGAAAAAGAGACAAAAACCCGCCACAAGGAAAAATTAACCGGTCGGTTAACCAGTTTTGTGCCACTCTATATTAAAGTTTTAACGAAAAAGCATTTTTTCACTCGAACTTGGTCCTCCGATTATAAAGCCAAAGGGCCTTTACTTTCAAAGCACTATTAATATATCTTTTTTTGTAATTCAAGTGCATTAAGCATAATATTTATTAAGATTAAAAATAGTCAAATTTAAATATTAATATAAATAAAAATTACTTAGTGATTAAACGTTAAAAATTTAGATGCCCAAGTTTGTGTTTTCATTTTCTTCCTCTAAATTCTTAACCATAGTTTCTTCGGAAATTTCTTGGAGCGCAGAATTCTTAATAACTTCACCCACGAATTCGATTTCATCTTCTGCTGTAGTAGTAGATTCCTTTTTTCGCATTTTATTTGTTGGTTCTAAAAATTCATCTATAAGTGATTGATCTCGTGCTTCATTAGATGTTTTTGCATTTGCTGTAGAATCGCTATGTGTAATGTTGAATACCTTTCCTCTGCTCCTTAAACGGAAGATTGAATGTTGGGGAAGCTCATAAATAATATCGAACGCAACGTCTTTTTCTTTTTTCAAACGATTACTATGTAATGTGATCCCTTTTGGCGTAACTATATAATCAATCTCTACATTTTCACTACGACAAGAACGACATTTCCCGGTAACATCAAACTGTACAAAACGCGCAGTATAGAGGCGCGGAGAATTTATTGTTATACCATTTGAAGTAACAGAGAATGAAACCTCTGGGATAAGGTCCTCTACGAGAGCTTTTTTATTTCCAATATTTAAGGCCATTTTTGTTTAAATAAACTAAGATTTTTGAAAATGGTTAAATAATGGGAAAGTTCCTAAGTATTTATATTGCACAAAGAGGCGTGGTTGTCAGAGATTTAGTTTTATATAGGCGAGGCATTTTATTTAGAAATATATAACGATGAGAGAATGAGGTAAAGAAATGAGAAGCATTTCTCAGCTGTCCTTTTTGACACCATTTTCTTTCTTCACAGCTGGCACAAAATATTTAAAAACAATTGACTGCAAATGGGACAATTTTAAATAACAGTCATTAATGATTTAAAAATATATCTAATTAATGTTTTCATAATGCATTACATATTTTCATAATGTATTTTTGGATTATATTTCAATGTAAATAAATTAAATTTATATGTTAAAATATAATTTTAATATTAATATGATAAATTACTCGAAACGCCCTAAATCGTTTGGTTATCTGCTTCTCTCTGTATTTGAATCACGATCAAAAATTTTAAAATTTTTTGAGGGAAATCTCTTTCAAATTGTCGCAAGGAGTGGTTTTGTCAGTATCACTTTGATACTTCGACATTTGCTCACAAGATAAAGACCCCTCCTATAGCTATAGGATTTTGCGGGAAAACCACATCAAAATTGTCGCAAAGGTTTAGGTTTTGTCGGCATCTCTTTGATCTTGCGACAATTGGATCAAGACACCCTCCTAAAGGATCAGGATTTTGCGGGAAAACCACATCAAAATTGTCGCAAAGGTTTAGGTTTTGTCGGCATCTCTTTGATCTTGCGACAATTGGATCAAGACACCCTCCTAAAGGATCAGGATTTTGCGGGAAAACCACATCAAAATTGTCGCAAAGGTTTAGGTTTTGTCGGCATCTCTTTGATCTTGCGACAATTGGATCAAGACACCCTCCTAAAGGATCAGGATTTTGCGGGAAATTCTAATCAAAATTGTTGCAAAGGTTTAGGTTTTGTCGGCATCTCTTTGATCTTGAAACAAAATGGCATAAGTTACTACTAAGTTAGCAACTTTATGTTGAAATTATGAGAATATCGACACTAAAAATATACGAAAAACGGCCTGCTTGTGCGCTCAAAATTCAATTAGTTTATTGATATTAGAAATTTTATCATATCACAAATTAAGGCAATGGTGACAGTTTGAAACTTTAAGTGATTTTAAGGAAGTCATATGGAGGAAGGGATAAAGAAGTTTTATATATTTTTATAAAATATAAAAATCGTTTAAAAAATAAAAGTAGATTATTTTATTAAAATTTTTAAAGAAATTAGTAATTATGTATAAAACGCTTGAAGAAGAAAAATAAAGACTTTATTTACCATTCGATGTATAAATTTATTTACACCTTTTATTTTTAATAATTTCGATGTAAAAAACTTTAAAATGATACATAGAATTATTTTTAAGAAATTTATACGCTATTTATATTATTTACAAAAGAGTAATTGGAAATAATCTTTTAATACTTTAAGATTGATGAAATAAAATTTGTTGTAATAAAATAATTTTTATTATCGTTATTTTATGTACATATTATAATTAAATGATAAACTAAGTTATTCCACGCAAAGTTCAACATGTTACTCTAAAATGATAAATAACATTTCTATTACAGTCTTAGATTTAAAATCAAAATAAAAAAATATATTTAATTAACATTAAAGCATTCATATAATTTAATACCAAAGGATCATGAGCAATTATAACATCAAAATTGATTGCCGCATTCTTTGTTAAATAACAAATAATATTTCATTAATAAATAATTTAAAAGTTAAAAAACATTTGAAATGTTAAAAAAATAATGTTCATTATCTATAAAAATATAATTATACTTTATTAAGCTTAAATACTCAAATATATAATGAATCAAAATAATTTAATAACTATGTGAGAAAACAACAAAATCACAGATATATATTCTAAAAAATATATTTGAAAGTTTATAAATGAATAAAAAACTCCAAGAGGTTATTGTTAATTAACAAATTAATTCAATCGACTTCTAAAATTATATTTAAATTTTGCAGTATAACGTTTGAAATAAGTTTACATGCAAATCCAATAATTGGAGGATAAAATTTGAAAAAAATAAAAACTAAATTTTCAATTTCCTTTATAAAATAATATGCAATAAAAATAGATGCAAATGAGGATAATAAAAATATACATTTAAATTTATAAATAAAACTCCAAAATATCGGTTATAATAATTGAAATAATTAAAATTTATTTATCTATATACAATTAATTCATTATTATATTCTTGTTAAATTATAAATTGTATTAAATAATAATTTAACTTAAATTTTTAAGTTAAATTATATATAGTTTCTTAAATATAAATATTAATAAGAATTCTTTCTTAAATAAAAAATTTAAAAAAAATTTAAAATTTTAACCTACTAGAACCCTAGGCGATCTGTATGGAACTATAAACATATAAATTATTTAATAAGAATTATAGCGATAATAACCACCATAAAGTGGAGTCTCAGCCTCTATTTAAATGTTACTACATATGCATGTAATAAGAAGCGAAATTAAGAACAAAATAAATTCTCATCTTAGTAGGAACCTCGGACAACTGACTATTCGTCTATGACCTATCGGGAGTATGTGATGAGAGAAGAAAGAGAATCAAGCTGTATTTATTATTCACATGAATACAAAAGGAATATCGAATACAATTTTGAATGAAAAAAATTTTTTTAATATGTTTATCAGCAAGCGTCTCCAGGCACTGATAAAGCTCACTAATAAAAAAACAATCATTAAATACGAATTATTATTAATAATTAAAATTTTAATTAAAATTTTATTAATAATTAAAATTTTAATTTATTATTAATAATTAAAATTTTAATTAAAATTTTTAATAAATTAGCATTTTATTCTACTAAATTTACTTTGAATTTTTGTATTATAATATCATCTGAGCAGGCAGAATCTGATCGCAGTCCTTAAGAGGACTTTTTGGCTTTAGAATTCTGCTAACAATTAAAACTATTAAAATTTCTATTATTTCTTTAATATATTTTTATATTAGTTTTTAAAATTCAAAGACATTAATTTGTTAGTGTGTTTCTAATGTAAAATTTTTAATTTTTCTAAAAATGTTATTACAAAAAGCTTTTATATTTTTGATAATATTTTAATTTAACTTAACATTTTAGTTTAAAACTAATTTATTTGTAAAAAACATCTTTAAAAAATATTTTTAAAGTAGTAAATATTTAACTGTTTATGAAATGACTCATGTTTTTCTTACATATATTATACATATTTTTACTTTGCTGTCATTAGGCTTAATATCATAAAATATTAGAACAAATATTTATAAGATTACATTTATTATATCAAGAAATTATTTTAACTTTTATTAAAAAATAAGTTTTTTCGGTGTTAATTTAGTCTGAAAGTAATGTATGATTGCGTAGCAGTTGTTAAGGATTGGATATAACATAGTTTGTTTTTTAAAGAATTAGTTAATAAAGATATTTCGTAAAAATAATCACCAATTAATATGTTTTAATCGACACAAGATGTTTAAGCATTGCTCGTGGAACATATCCTTGGCAAGCACCTGCAGGTTTGTGATTTTTCTGGAGTGACTTTCCATGCAAATTTCATTAATATTATACATACATTAAAATATTAGTTTTCCTCCTCGTGTGTTCTAATATTTATTAAAGTTTTAAATCTTATTATCCATAATTTATTATAAAAAATATTTTCATTCCTTATTCTTTATCTCAAACGACTAATAATTTACCTAGTTATTCTTTGTTCTATTATGTTTTTGAATGAATGTACGATGTCTTTAAAATTAAATTGTTTAAATTTTGCTATTAAATAGATTTAAAATACTTTTATAAAACTATTTCATTGTGTTGCATTTTTATTTTTTCTTTTATCTATCTTTTTATTTATACTTTATTTTTATTTTATACAAATATTGATTGTTAAAATAAAATTTCTTTTTATATGTTATTTATATTAATAAATGTCTGAACAGAACGTAAGAAAATAACTTTTATATATTTTTAAATTATTAAATTGCTAAGATAGTACGTCTTGAAAATTTTTTACTATACAACCTGATTTAATAATTTCTTACTTATTTTTCTATTGTAATTTTGTTCATTAAAAATATTTTATTTTGTCTAAGTATTTTACACTTTATTTTAATGTTTCCATTTTCTTTATTTTTTCTTAATTATTTTCTAAAAATATGTAATAAAAAGTATTTTAATATTACTTAATTATATTATATTTTTTCCCGCTTTCACTTACGCATTTATTATTTTAATATTTTTTTGTTTTTACTATTTTAATTTTTTTTAATTTTTTAGGACTTAAATAAATTATTTTAGTTTTTAACCTGTGGAACTAAATTATTTTAAAAAAGTAAAATAATTTAATAATTTATTTTACTTGCTTAAATAATTAAAGGAAATGAAATGTTATTTTTAAATTAAATTTTTGTTGAATTTTTTATGTATGATATTTTAAATGAGTATCCATAAATAAACATCCTAAAATAACAAAAAACCAAGTATAATATAATATCAACAAAAACTAGTCATAAAAAACATCATTTTTAAATTTTTGGTAAAAATACTATTAATACTCATTAAAACTTGAATGGATTTAAAAATTTTGGAAAGTAAGATCTTCTAGCATCAGTAGGACGTCTGATTTGGTATGTATGCAAGAGCGATCCAGTATGATTGAGAACAGAAAATAAAAAAGTTATATTTAAACTTACAAACTTTGATAAATAATTCAAAAGTATCAGAAGGTATAAAGATATAAAAGTAATAAATAAATGCATTGAATATGAATATTTATAATTAGATAGTTGCAAACTCAACAATTCATTTGACAATGAGTTATTAATAAATAATTGTTTAACATCCGCATTATGTTTCACAGATTATTAATGAATAAACTTAAAAAACCCGTCTAACAAACTTAGGACATTAAAACTATTGTACTGATGAGATTAAACAACGTATAATGAGATCAAACAACTTTCTGATTTAATTAAGTTGTAACTCTGCAAAATTTTCAGGACTGTTTTGATTTTTTCTCAAAAATTGCCATTGTAGACAAATAATAAATAATAATGATACCTAGACAAATAATAATGATACCTTATTAAATCATAATTATAAAATAATAGGCATCTTGAAAGTAAAAAATCTACATTATAAATAAAGGTTATGAATAATCTTCATATTAGTATAAATATATAAAAATTTGGCTTTGCATCAATTCTTTAATTAAAAATAAATTTTCTCTTGGATTTGGAAGTAAGTTATCTATGGTAATGCTTCAAGCATAATATACCAAATGTTTTGGATTAGACAGAACATTATAGAATTAACGAATTTTATAACTATTTAAGATTTAACTTTTAAGTATAAAATGTTAAATAACTCAATGCAAACTTATATGTAGTAAATTAAAAACATAAGAAAATGTATGTATTAAAAAATTACGTAGGGCCTAAATGATGAAAAACTTTTGTAGTCTAATTATAAGGAAACAATTAAAAACTAATCTAATAAAATTTCAGGTGAAATATCACTCGAATCTTGGGGTTAAAAAAAGATCAGAAAAAAGTAACATAGAGGTAGGTTTCAAGAGGGAGTCTGTGCAATTGGCCTCGACGTTAAATTACAAAATAATTATAATTCAATTAATTAATTAAATCTAAACCGAATTATATAATGCTATTGAACTTATTAATGCTAAAGAACAAAGAAATGTCTTGAGTATAAACTTATTTCGATAAATTAATTTCTAGTTAATTAGTTATGACTAGAAAAATTTTGTAATGAATTTTAAATAGATAATTACATAAATTAGAAATTACATAATTTTAAATAGATGCAATTATATATTTTTTAATATAAGTTAGTGGAAAAATTTGATATGACGACACAAAGAAAAATTTCATTTGTTTCTTACACTAGTTATAATAAAAATTATAAATTTAGCTTGTAGTAATGATGATTAACATTAGAAACCAACTTTTACCTTTTATAAAAGGAAGCGCTTTATTTGTCATTATAAATAATATCATAAAAATTATAACAAAGGTACTTGCGTTTCAACTTTTATTTTTAAATAGATTTTAATTAATTTATTTTAAAATTACCTTTTTATTATGAGAAAATAGTATAATTTTTTGCAAGTTTTTTTAATTCTAAATAATTTTGGAGTAATTTGTGGATCGATGCCATCTGAATTTTGAAGAAGGACTAGATATCGATATGGCTGTTATTGAGACAAGGCAAAAACTAAAAAAAATAATTATATTGATTTATATATTAAATTTATTTAATACAGGGTTTCGATCTCGAATTTTTAAAAATCCGCAAAATTGACCGAAAAAATCCGCATTTTATATCAAAAATCCGCAAAAAATTATCAAACACAAAAATTGAATAAAATCACTTTATGCATTGTATTTTTCGTCTTCTACAATTGAATTAAGCAATTTTTCTATTACTAATGATCATCTTATGGAAATCCAACAACTATCTGAAAAATTACACTTGCATTTTTGTCGCGGAAGATGTCGCAAATTTTTATTTCTACCATTTTTAGCGCCGCAGGCGAAAATTTTTTTAATTTTGGAAGATCCTTAAGCCAAAAAATTCATTTTCAGGCCAGGTAAAAAATTTTGAGGATTTTGGAAGATCAAGGACACAGATTCCTTCTTTTTTTGCGCCGCAGGCGAAAATTTTGAGAATTATGGAAGGCCAAGAAGCCAGATTTCTTCCATTTTCAGCGCCGCAGGCGAAAATTTTGAGGATTTTAGAAGGTCTTAGCGGAAAAATAATGACATTTTTGCTAAAAACCACAAGAAAATATAAAAAATCCTCATAATCTTCAAAAGACCACAAAAATCCGCAAATCCGCATTTTTAAAAATAATCCTCATCGCCCTATCAAAAAACCACAAAATGAGGAAAAATCCGCAGATATCGAAACCCTGATTTAATATCATAATAAATAATTTTAAATATACTAAAAAAATTTTATTAGTAATAGATTATAAAACATAGATTATATAAACAAGTATATTTTCCAAGATAAATTTTATTATTAATTTGTGTCGCTATCAAAATTTTTTACTATTTTAAATTATATTATCAAAATGAAGCTATCTATTTTGTTAAATTAATACTTAAAATACATTATTTAATAAAATGATTAGACATAAATCGAATAAAATCGACTAAAATAAAATTATATTAATTTAATCACAGATTTGTTAAAACAACAATGTTTTTATATAAAACCTATAAACTTGATTAAATTCTCATTTTATTTTGTTCAAGTATTTATGACTACTTGATAACTTATAATTTAATTTTAATATGAATTTTAATATTTACTTAGGTTGTGTCATAAATAATTAGCCCCCCTTGTGCTAAGCGAATTAAATATTTATTAAAATTAAACTAAATGTTTTCAGACTTCGAATTATATTTTTCTATGATTCTAAGAGAGTTGCCTATTTTCTGGCAAAAAATCAGAATCCTAGGATTAAGTTGGCATTAGTTAGAGGTGAAATACTAAAACTTGTATTTTTTGAAAAGAGGCAAATTCTTTTTGATTTTTCTCTGAAAATTGATGAGTAAAAATGAAAATTTCAATAGATTCTCATAGAGCAGAATCTGGTGAATATAATGATTTAAGAAATTCCCCTAGAAATCAATTGGCTGATTTTTTAGAGGGTCGCATTTGTGAAATAGGGGCTAGCATTATGCTCTTTTAGGATAACCCTCGCGCGAGAATGCCTAGCGAGGATATAGTAGAATTAAAGTTGATTTTGATGGATTAAGTTGATTAAAAGGGATATCAGAAATTATCCATTCTTATAAAGATTATCCAACTCCTATAACTGGATTTGGATAAGGGAA
The DNA here is from genome assembly GCA_036172945.1 of Meloidogyne incognita. Lineage (NCBI taxonomy): Eukaryota > Metazoa > Nematoda > Chromadorea > Rhabditida > Meloidogynidae > Meloidogyne > Meloidogyne incognita. The sequence goes on from JARQAC010000013.1 coordinate 4,470,422, forward strand.
TGAACCTGAATCGGAACTCTCATAAAACGGGTTTGTAACACGTTATCCGAATTCGTTACAAATCCTAAGTCTATATTACTGTGTCCATACAATGAATCTATATTCTATGTCACATGAGAGTATTTTAACTTGAACGAAAAATAGTTTAAGTACAAATACATATGTTAAATATCAATCTTCTAAATTTACAGATCTAAATTAACAAGTATTTTAATTTGCAAGAGCTAAATCTGATCTTAACTAAGCTCAAGCAAATGGAAAATTTGTCAGGTCCTATCTGTTTTGGAATTAATTTGCCGAGAATTTTATTTAATATTTTATTAAAGCGTCCTGCGCACTCAGCGTCCTGCGCACTCAGCGTCCTGCGCACTATATAGTGAGTATAGTTATATCGATATCACATGATATCCCTATATCTTTCATATCATCTTAATCTCCCCATATCCTTTAGATCCCCATTAAGTCTTAGAATTCTTTTATATCACAGTTACCTTCACATCACTCCTAATCCTATGAATCAACTCAACATCTCCTGATATCTACGATATACTCTCAAATACCACGATTTATATGGTATTCCAAAATTTTTAAAAATTTGAATTTGATCAAAATTGACTTTTTTTTATCAAATTTTCCCAAATATCAAATAGTTTTCAAATAATTTGATATGATATTTGCTTGATAATTTTAGGAAAACTTTATTTAAATATAATTAACTTTATTGAAATATAATTGCTTTACAAATTGCGGAAATTGATCAAATGATTGACTAATCATAATTTTTACAGAATATTTAATAATATTTTTTGATCTTCACATTTTTTGCTATATTTCTATTTAATTAATCATCATATAGCGATAAAATCATTTTTATAAAAAATATTTTCTAAACTAATTTAAAATATATACATATCATATTTGATTTAGTTATACTTTAGCGTATATGTATTTATTTTTTATTGTATTTATATTTATTATTTATGTAGATTTTGACTCGCGATTTGTTTAAGAGGCTTTGAGTGTCGAACGTTGTCACCTGATATTTATTAATTTAATTTTAACCACACCAAAAAGGTTTTGCACAAGCGTTAAATCACGGTAATTTTGTGTCATTCTACTACGCTCGACGAGCTCTGATCTGTCATTCAAGTTCAAATTCTTCACTCCAATAATAAGCCTACTCCGCCTATGTTTTTTCGATTTTCGGGCTTATATCTGGTTCAAGAGGCATTTCCGCAACTAGAAAATAGTACCGTTCGACAAGCTTGTCGAGACAAATTGAATTATGCCAAATTTGCTTACCAGAAGCGTACCCGAAATTTGCTGAACAAATGTTGCGGACTCGAAATATTATAAAATTATTTATAATTTTAATAGGCAAAAATTTGTTAAATATGTAAATCATTTATATGGCCAGCTCATAAAACTAAGGATCCAGAATTCCCGCAATTAACGTCGCAAACTTAAATTTTTGCAATTCACAAAGTCCAAGAGACTCAATTGGCTGGGCCGAAAATTCTGGTACGGAAATCTCAGATCCGCAAGATTCGGTCCTCGAGTCCTAAAGCACAGTTCCGCAAGTTTGAATCCGCAAAGCTCGGCGTGACATGTGCTTTCTATATTCAAGCTATTTTCATTTCCAATTATAAATTTTTATAGAGAAATAATTATTTAGATATAATTTTCTAATTTATTTTCTTTGCGTATTAGATATGGACTTTTCGATTATGCTATTTAAAATAACTATTCTGTTGAGTTTTATGGTAATTATTTTGAATATTATTATTTGTATAAGCACAAAAATTAGTTTTCAGCATTTTATTTTTTTAATTAAAATTTTTTTATAATATTTATGTAGTCAATTTGGTACAACAATGTTTTTTCTCCGTTCACTTTTATTTCTTAAAAAATATACGGATGCGGCAGAAGAACATACTGTTAAAGGATTAAATTAATTTAGGAGATTAATTTTGGTCTTGAGATTACCGCTAATTTGTGTTGACATCTCTCTGTCGACATTTAATGTCAATGTAGCTTTGTGGAATAGGCCCTAGGACTTCCACCGCAGCAATAAAGTCTCTATGGAAACCATAGCTAAGGAGCATAAACAAACGATCGTAGCTTTGTAATTTAAGAATTTTAATTATAATAAAAATTTATTTTTCTTCCGTTTCCGCTTTCCGCAGAATTTCGCTTTTTTGGCCCTTCCGCTTTTTAAATTTGAAAATTATCCATCTCTGGTTTGTAATTCTGTTATTACTGGACTTGCTAATGTATACGAGCGTTGACATAAAGCTTTATCGCACAGACAAATACCAAGTAGATGAAATTTGGGATGTGAAGGATGAAGAAAATATGAGAACGAACTAATTATTGTCTGACTTTTATACTAACTCGTTTAAGGGCTCGCGCACCCATACACAACAAACAATTAACTCGGTTAATTTTAAACAATTTAGATTTCTGATGGCTCATTTTCAGAAGAGGTAAAGAAATTAATAACAAATACTACTAAAAATTAAACATTTTAGTTTCCCCGTTCTCAAATTAAAATTCCTGATATTCGATCATGGGGCGAAGTAAGGAGTTTAAAATTACATATTACTACAAGAAGCTAAAAATTTTAGCCATTAATACAATACTCTTGCTTTGGTCATGATTGCAATAATATAAGGCTAGACAAATTTTGTTCTGCTGAGTATGCGGAAATGAATTGGGACACAAAACCATCCGAGTTTATGTGTCAAGGATCTGGGACTAAGAAAGAGTGTCCTTTCTATTATAATTGTAAGTAAATTTTAAACAGAAAAAAACGTCGGGGAATTTTGAACGTTATGTTTATGCTTTTTCTTTACTCCTCAATTCCAGATTTATATGCCGTTAACAAGAACCGTATATTCTCTAAACTACTTCAAGGACAATTTTATGAGATCGACCTCTAGAAAGGGTTATTTTAGAGGCGGGGGAAGGTGGTCTTTAAGAAGTAGGAGGGCATTTTTTCTGTCTAAATATTCTTTACGCCTTCTGGCGTAGGGACTGTATCTTTCAGTAGAATTTATCCTCTGCTCATATAGCTAGAGTATGGCAGGGTTGGTTCGCAGCCAATCAACCCTGCTATAACTAGTATTAAATATAGCCACCGTATTCAACGGATTTGAATCCGATTCATTACTTTTTGGTATTTTGTAGGAAAGGGTTTGTTCTTACTAATCCAAAAATTTGAAGCTTCTTTGCGGTATAGTTTAGTATACCGGAGTTTTAGTTCCGATACAAAACCCATACCATTCGATTCGTCTAGCGGGCTGAGTCGATCGGTACCACTCTTTTTTGCCGGAGATGCCTGTGGACCGAGATATAGGTCCCCGAAAATCGAAAAACCATAGGGGGAATAAGCACATTTTATAAGCACAAGTAGAATTTATCCTCTGCTCATATTTTAGAGGCGGGGGAAGGTGGTCTTTAAGAAGTAGGAGGGCATTTTTTCTGTCTAAATATTCTTTACGCCTTCTGGCGTAGGGACTGTATCTTTCAGTAGAATTTATCCTCTGCTCATATAGCTAGAGTATGGCAGGGTTGGTTCGCAGCCAATCAACCCTGCTATAACTAGTATTAAATATAGCCACCGTATTCAACGGATTTGAATCCGATTCATTACTTTTTGGTATTTTGTAGGAAAGGGTTTGGGCTGTACTTTAGTACGTGGGTGCAGGCTTTAAATTACAAATGTTATATCATTTGAAAGAGCTAGTCGAGCTGAGTCGAAATCCATCAAAATTAGCTCTAGGAAAAATTTTTGAACCGAGATACAGGCGATTGAAAATCGAAAAACCATAGGGGGGACCAAGCACTTTTTTGGGATGAAAAATTCGAAAATGCAAATGATACCTCATTCGAAAGAGCTCCTCGAGCTGAGTCGAATAACACCAAAATCAACGAAATCCGACTTGATTAGACAAAGTTATGATCTTTTATTTTAGCTCCTTACCTATGGCATCTGTGGAGATTTTTGCTGCTACGGAGGCCCCAAATACGTCCAGAGCAAGGGAGATAGGAATAGGTTTATGTTACGAACCCAGACCCATCGCCCGTAGACTCCCCGCGAGGCGCGTGCCGCAAAACCCCGCGCGAAGCGCGGGGTTTTGCACAAGCGCCTCGCCGACGCTCCATAGGTTTAGGTTTTTTGTTTATTTTTTGTGTCATAACTTTGTCTAATCTTGTCCAATCACGGTGATTTTGGTGTCATTCGACTCAGCTCGTCGAGCTCTTTCGAATGAGGTATTATTTGTATAAAAAATTTTTTATTCCAAAAATCGCCCTTTTGGACCTTCGATTTTTAGGAGTCTATATCTCGGTTCATTCAAGTCGGATTCCGTTGATTTTGGTTTTATTCGACTCAGCTCGACGAGCTCTTTCGAATGAGGTATAATTTGCATTTTCGAATTTTTCACCCCAAAAAAGTGCTTGGTCCCCCCTATGGTTTTTCGATTTTCAATCGCCTGTATCTCGGTTCAAAAATTTTTCCTAGAGCTAATTTTGGTGGCATTCGACTCAGCTCGACTAGCTCTTTCAAATGATATAACATTTGTAATTTAAAGCCTGCACCCACGTACTAAAGTGACCCCAGGGTTTGTTCTTACTAATCCAAAAATTTGAAGCTTCTTTGCGGTATAGTTTAGTATACCGGAGTTTTAGTTCCGATACAAAACCCATACCATTCGATTCGTCTAGCGGGCTGAGTCGATCGGTACCACTCTTTTTTGCCGGAGATGCCTGTGGACCGAGATATAGGTCCCCGAAAATCGAAAAACCATAGGGGGAATAAGCACATTTTTGGGGTGAAAGATTCGATTTTTTGAGTAATAGCTCATTTGAAAGAACTCCTCGAGCTGAGTCGAATGACACCAAAATCAGCTCGATATCTTTTTGATAAAAAGGTTCAAAATGGTCAAAGTAAACCTATGGGGCGTAGGCGATTTGCGGCACGCGCCTCGCGGGAAGTCACGACCTCGCGGAAAACCTTGTCCTATTCCAATCATTATGAGGTGGGCATCCCAGGCAGCAGCAAAACCTCCACAGATATCATAGGCAAACTTTTTCAACGGTCGCTGAGTTCTGGGTCGGCAACATAAACCTATCCCTATTTTCATCATCAATCTGATTGGACTCATAAGCTGTGATTGGAATCATAAACTGTAGTAGAGCCAAAATTTTTACATAGAATAATAAGACATGTCGGATTTATAAAATTTGTTTGGACTCATAAACTTTTGTTTGGACTCATAAATTTTGATTGGACTCATAAAGTTTTGTTTGGACTCATAAATCTTGATTGGACTCATAAAGTTTTGTTTGGACTCATAAATCTTGATTGGACTCATAAAGTTTTGTTTGGACTCATAAATCTTGATTGGACTCATAAAGTTTTATATGGACTCATAAAGTTCGATTGGACTCATAACCTTCGATTGGACTCATAAAGTTCGATTGGACTCATAAAGTCAAGTAGAACCGAGAAAATTGAGACGAGTAAAAAAGATTTTCTTTTTTTTCTTTCTGAATGATGTATGGGTAACTGGATAGTGTTTTGGGTTCGTAGTTTTGAGGACTTAGGACTTAATTAATTGTTTTTTTTTTTGAAAAATAAATTATTATAAACTTATTTTTTAACAAAAATATTACTTCCAAATTTTCGCCTGCGGCGCAAAAAATGACGATTTTTGGCACAAGGATCTTACAATATTCTCAAAATTTTCGCCTGCGGCGCTTAAAAAGGAAGAAATTTGGCCTTATGTAGTTATAACTTTGTCAGATCAAGACAGATTACGTTGATTTTGGTGTCTTTTGAATCATCTCGACGAGCTCTTTCGAATGAGCTATCATTTACATATCCGGATTTTTCACCCCAAAAAAGTGCTTGGTCTCTTATTCGATTTTCGGGGGCCTATATCTCTACGAATTTTAGTCTCTCGCAAAAAATTCCTGCATATTTGAACTCAGCTTGTGAGACGAATAGATGATATATACTTCGAGTTCGATCTAGGTGGACCCATACTAAAGTACAGCCAAAACTTTGGAACCGGAACCGGTTTGGAAGGCCAAAATTAAAAAAGTGGTTCCAGAACGTGAACCGGAACCGGGCAAAATTAAAAAAGCGGTTCCGGAACCGGAACCGGCGACATTTTGGAATTCCGCATCACTGGTTATTATGTGTGGATGGATATGAACAAATGAGGTGTTAAACTCAGCTTGAAAAGCTGAGTTGAATAATACCTCCTACCTCCATATAGGTCCACGCATTTAAAACACCGTTATAAGTGAAGAGTGCCACTCTGTTTTTCTTCTGTCTGTGTGTCTTCCCCGTCGACACCGTTCAGACGATGGAAAGTTTTCCAGAAACAGGGAGGTTGTTCCAATAATCGTGTTCTATAAGCATATTTTCTGGTAGAATTGTCATACAATAATTTAGTAAAATATGGATGTGGAGAATGTTCTGATGATAAAAATTGTATCAAATGTCATTATGATGCCTGCATATCCCATTTTAGAGATCATTATTCATGTTTGGCCGACCATGATATCCCTGGAGCCTGGGCAGCTTGTAAGAAGACAGATAAATGTTTTATTACAAAATGGGGAGGAACTGAAGGTTTGTTGCCACTTGAAAAGAAGAGAGGGTTTTTGCTAACTGTTTTTCTGATTCTTCAATATAGGCTGTCTTTTTTAAATCACATTAAACAAAATACATATTTTTTGAAAAATCTTGAAATTTGTTAACCCCTCTTCTCTTCACAGATACCCCTCAGTTTTAGATACTTTTTTTAATTTGACTGAGCTTTTGGTAGCTAGTCGATACTTCACTCTAAGATATTCTAAATTTGATGTTTTTTATATAAGTAGAAGACATAACATTACGTACTCAAACTCGGTATTGAGTATGCTAAAAATATTTTAGATAAATTGAATTTTGATTAAAGAGATTAAAAATCTGAGACCGAGGATCAACGATCTAGAGTCAAGGGGCAAATTTGGTCGAGTATATCCGAGGTTACTACGAAGCCAGATTTCTTCCATTTCTTCCAAAAAAGTTAATATTTAGGTGTATAATTAGCATCAGTCATCGGCAAGTTTTATTGTCGAGGACCTCGGTTTCGAGATCGAGGGCAGCAAAATCGTAGTCAAGGTTTGAAAATGGGCGAGGACCCGGTTTCGGCGAGCCTCTTTTAAGCTCAACTCAGTTTTAAACACTACATATTTGTTCACGCACAAGATAATAGAAACTCGATATGTCGTAGTAATTTTGTGGATAAAGAAAAAATACAATAAAAGGTAAAAGTTCAAATATATAATTAAAGGTAGATTCTGGGGTGGCTGTGGCAAATGTGATCCAAATAAGCATTGTTATGATTGCGAAGGAAAAAACTGTAATACAGTTGATAAATTCAAAGATGCATTTTATTGTTATATAAGAGATAGTAATGACGGGAATATAAAGCTTGGAAATGTATGCGAAAACAAAATTTGTTACATTTACATTGATGCTAAAGGTAAACTAAATAATCCTATATTAAATTTGAGAATTCCTGTTTGTTTGTCCGCAGCTTTGAATTTTGCTGTGTTTGGCGTTGTGTTTATTTTTTGTTTAATGTTTGGCGTTGTGTTTATTTTTTGTTTAAAGAAAATAGTGTGTATTTAGAGAAGTAAAGAAAAAATTTGAGTTTTTTAGAAATTGTTTTGCATTTTATTTTGATTTTTTTTATTTTTTGTCTGTTAATTATATTTAGGATGTGTTTTGATTGTTTTTTAAAATTTGTTTTATTTAAAAATTGTTTTTAGATTCGAAATCAAAACGATCATTTAAACAAAGTGAGTGTCCAACAGCCGTTGGCTTTATTGTGAGTTTTGTTTTTTTACAAAATTTTAGTTAGGTCTTAGTTTTTGAGTTTGCCAGTGTAACACAAAATTAGTAGATTGTTTGGTATTATGTGATACCAAATAATTGACTTTGACTAGCGTTTGACATTGTGTGAAATAGATATTTGGTAGTTCTAGGTATTTTGGCAATGTGTGATTGATAGTACTAGAGTTTGACATTTTGTGATACTAAATAGCTGATAACTGATAGTACTAGCAAGGTCGACATAGTGATAACAATTATCTGATACTAAATAGCTGACTTTGACTAGCGTTTGACATTGTGTGATACTAGATATTTGGTAGTACTAGATAGTTTGGCATGATTGATATACTAGAGTTTGACATTCTGTGATACAAAATAGCTGATAATTGATAGTACTAGCAAGGTAGTTAAGAGTATAGTTGAAAGTTAATACCTGAAAGTTAGTTAATGGTTAATATCTGGAAATGCAAAGTTGAAAATCTTAGTTAATAGTTGATGAGTTAGTAATTAATGTTAGTAGCTCAGTTGTAGTATATATAGTAAAAAAGTTCTTTTACTATTAACTATTAACTAAAAGTTGTAATATATATAGTAAAAAGTTCTTTTACTATTAACTATTAACTAAAAGTTGTAGTATATATAGTAAAAAAGTTCTTTTACTATTAACTATTAACTAAAAGTTGTAATATATATAGTAAAAAGTTCTTTTACTATTAACTATTAAGTAAATGTTGTAGTATATTTAGTAAAAAAGTTCTTTTACTGTTAGCTATTAATTAAAAGTTGTAGTATATATATTAAAAAGTTCTTTTACTATTAACAATTAAGGAAAAGTTGTAGTATATGTAGTAAAAAAGTTATAGTATATAGTAAAAAAATATATAAAAAGTATATGAATAATAGTATAGAATTTGGTGGCAAAATTATGCTGATGGCAGGCGATTTTCGTCAGACTTTGCCAATCCAGAAGCATGCCACTAGAGCCGAGATTTGTGATTTGACAGTAAAAAGAAGTCAATATTGGGCTTCTGTAGGAAGTTCAAATTGACTAAGAATATGAGAGCTTTAGAAAATGAAAAAAGATTTGCTATGGACTTATTAGAAATTGGTTCCGGAAAACGGAATATTGATACTGACCAGTTGGTATTACCATTGGATGTTATTAGTAACGGTGATTTAGCTGAAGAGATCTTTGGAAATGTGATTATAGATAATGATTGGAATAAGATGGCCAATATGGCTATTGTTGCGCCGAAAAATCTCGACGTGAGAGACTTGAATAATAGAGTTTTGAATATGCTTCCTGGCAACGAAACGTTGTACAAGAGCATAGACAAAGCTGAGAACGAATAAAAGCAAGTATTAGACGAGTATTTGGACGAGTATTTGAACTCATTAAGCCCAAATGGGTTTCCATTACATGAGTTAAGATTAAAGAAGTATGCTATAGTTATGCTGATTAGAAATTTGAATATAGAAAATGGTTTGTGTAATGGAACTAGAATGTTGGTCGAAGAAATGAGACCAAACTTGATAGTTTGTAGACTTTTGACTGGAGATAGAGCGGGACAAATGGTGTATATCCCACGCATCACTTTGTGTTGTGATGGAGAGTACCCATCTGATTTGCATAGGCACCAATTCCCATTGGTGTTGGCCTTTGCTATGACTGTGAATAAGGCCCAAGGGCAGACATTAGAAAGATTAGGAATAGATTTGACCAAAGACGTGTTTAGTCACGGTCAATTGTATGTGGCCCTCTCGAGGGTTAGATCTTGGAATTCTTTAAGAATTAGGTTATTAGAAACTAATAACGAGAGAAAAGTTATGAATGTAGTGTATAGAGAAGTAATAGATGATAGAGATTAGTATTAGATTTAGAATAAGATTTAGATATAGAATTGAGTTATTTAGAGATTGTTCCAATCTAACAGGTCGATTTATTTAAAAAACCTTATATATTTTATAATTTAAGATAAATACTATTGAGCCATTTTTTTGTAAATGAACACCGAGAAAAGACTTGAGTTCGTGAGGCAATGTTTGGATTGAATTAATGTTTCGATTTACTGATACAAGTTATGAACATGTTGATACACAAGAGGTAATACAAGTTTTTCTTAGTTAATAGTTAAATTATATTAATAGCTAAAAATTGAGTTAATAGTTAATAGCTAAAAATCGAGTTAATAGTTGAAATGATATTAATAGTTAATAGTTGAAAGTTGAAAATCTTAGTTAATAGTTGAATTATAGTTATTGTAAATGGATAACAAGAAAAGACCTAATTGTTCGTGAAGGAAATGTTTCGATTGTACTAATGTTTGATCTACTGATATAAGTTATGAACAGTTCGAAACACTAAAGGTAATAAAAATTTTTTTAATTCTAATATTTAATTTTATGCAGCTATCAAGTCTTGAAGAGATTATCTGAACTATCAACTATTAAGTTTTGAGAATTATCAACAAGCAAGGATTCAAACTATCAAGTTTTGAAAATGTTGGAAAAAACAAATAAGATGAAGGTAAAGTGATGATTATTTTATATGAAAAACTAAATTCCTTGATTAGAATTGGAAATCTTAGTTAATAGCTAATAGTTGAATCATCGTTAATAGTTAATAGTTGAATCATAATTAATAAATAGTTGAATCATAATTGAAAATTAATATTTGAAAGTTGGTTAATAGTTAATAGTTGTTAATAAAAATAATTAAATTCTATTGTAAATAAGTTTAAAATTTTAGTTTCAAAATTCAAAATAAGAAGCAATACATGAATTGTTTTGAATGATATCAAGAAGTTTTCATGGGATTCCAGTCAGAACGGCTCAAGATCAGGCTGAATTGGAGAAAAAAAACAAGATGAAGATATAAGAGGATGATTATTGTATTTATAAAAAAAGAAAAATTATTTGAGTAATGTTTTCTACGAAACTAGCAAAAGAATGCTGGAATGTTGTAAGATTTGTACATAATATTACTATTATTTTCAAATCATGCAATATTTCAACATTTGTTTTGTTAGTTTTTTTCACATTCTTCCCAAATATTTGTGTTTTTGATTGTTTTTTTTGTTTTACGTTTTTTAATGTTTTTAAAATTTATTGAAATATAAAGTTTTAAATGTTTATTAATGTTTTTAGATAAATTTGATAGTTTAAGTGTTTTTCATAGGAATTTGATAGTTGAAAAAGTTGATTAATAACATGTGTTTTAAATGTTTTTGTTTTAAGATTAATGAGATAGTTTATGTGTTTCCATTAGGGAAGTCAAAGGACTTGAGAAAGTTTTCAAGGAATGACCGGTAATAAGTTGATATGACTTGAGTTTTGTTATGACTTAGGAAATGGCTAGCGGAGGAGCTCACCCGAAGGGCGAGCAACTTCGCTAGTATAAAAAATGAGTAATATTTATTGAAGAAGCATTTAGGTTTTTGATATTTTTTTTTAAAAAATTTATTTTTTAAATTTTTTAAAAATCTTCCAAATCTAAAATCGAAATCAAAAAGGAAATTAAAAATTTGAAAAACTTATTTACTTAGACGCTTATTTGTTAGAGTTCGGAAATTAAAAAAACCCTGGACTCGAAATTGAACTCTATATTAAAAAAGTGCCGGAATCATATTTTTCCTTACTTTCATGGACTTGCCAGGAATGGTCAATTTTCTTTAGTGATTGATGATTGTTGATTTTTGTTAATACAATAGAAATATTCCTTTTACCGATTTTCTATAGCCGTAACTTAATTTTTAATTATTTTATTTCTGTTTATGTAATGAAGTCAGCAAAACTTAAAAATGGAAAAATAACCATTCGAACAATACAAGGAAAAATATAATTCCTGCACTCCTTTCATATAGTGCCAAATTGCGAGTACCATATCATTTATTCATTGCTCAGAGTTTAACTTTATTACATTTAGTATAAAGCTTAAACACTACTGATATCTATTATATACATATAAAATCTTAATTTGACACAATTAAAGCCTTGCTCAAATTACTCATTTCAAAATCACAGGCGAAATACGTGAATATTCTAAAAAACAGCTCTGCTTCTTAGCCATTTATTTTAAAAAAATATAATTTTTTGAACCAAGGTAGTCAGAATGTAGGTTGCGGAAAATGCCCTTTAGTGGCTTCAGAATGTGCTGAATGCAACACAAAAAATTGCAATACAAAAGAAGCATTCGACAAGGCATTGTTTTGCCTGAATAAACGAAAAGAGGAACATAATATTGGAATATATTGTGATCAAGAATGTTTTGTTTATAGACATGGGGATGGAGAATGTATGAAAACATTTGTATAATTAAAAAGTAATTTTATTATAGTAGAACAAGGTTGTGGTAAATGTCCATCCAACACAGAAAAAGTTTGCAAAACTTGTAAAACTAAATATTGTAATGAAGAAAAGATAGTCCCGGAATTATGTTGGGAAAACAACGGCAAAACATGTACAAAAAAATATAGAGCAAAATGTTTTACTGAGAGAATGCAAAATAATAAAGGTTTGAAATAATAAGTATTTTGATACACTCACTTATTTGAATCTAGCCATAAACGTAAGATTAATTAGGGGAGGATATTGATAAAATAAATACAATAAAGTGCGCCCTCACTATTAAGAAACTCCCTTGATCTATGAGCAAATATCCTTAATAATAAGGTAGGCATAATACGGGATCAGTACAGGATTTTCATCAATCTTGTCATAAAGTCATGGCTCTTTTTCAACTTGTGGGATTTTTGGGACTAATAATTCTAGATCTCATAACGTTTGATTGATAGTATCCAAAGTCCAACACATTACAATAAAAAATTTATCTAATCAAATATTATGTATCTTAAGTAAACAAGGGTTGCGGTAAATGTGATTCTACGACGTGCAAAGACTGTCAAGGAAACTTGTGCAATGCTGAAGATGCTTTTACATATTATTGCTTGGACAATGATGGAAGAAGTTTAAAAGAATGCGAAAACCCAGAATGCTTTATTTCTAAAGGTACAAATAGTTATTTTAAAGGATAAAGAATAGTAATCAGAGATCCTATAATCCGTATAGAATAGAAAAATGTTAAACAATAAGTTCAGGTTATATCCAGGAACTTAAAGAAATATTTCGGAAATCAGTAGAGGCAACATTTCTGGATCAAATTTAGTCGAACCTTTATAGACATTCAGTTTGTCAAAGAGCTTTACTCTTATTTTAACCTTTTTCTTCGTCCTTATCCAATCTAAACTTCAACTTTATGAAAGTTAACTTTATTAAAATACATCCAGAGAATACCATCAATTCAGATTCAACCGCTGGATGCGGAACTTGCGATAAAAGGAATATCGAAAGCTCATGCGTTGATTGTAAAGATTTAAAATGTAACTCAAAAGATTTGTTGACTAAAACAATTTTTTGTTATGAAAAACTGAAAAATGGAAATGTAAAAGAAGGGAAAAGGCCATGCTTGTTGAAGAAATGTTTTATATCCTATGACAATAAAATTGGTAATTCTTTGTTTGGACCAAGACGTTTTGTTTTGTTTGATCAAGACTTTTTGACCCTAGACATTTTTGGGCATAATGATTAAATTTTTATTTAATAATGCATTTGCGGAATATAGTATCCGCACATTTCAAGCCCATGCAGTTACCCACGGATGGTTTTGTTGGTCATAACAACGAGGGGGTCATCGCATGTTAAGCGAAGCGTCTTGAAATTCTTCAAAATATTAATCTTTTAGTTGAACAAGGCTGTGGAGATACGCCTAAGGAAATTAAGGATATTCAATTTGCCGTATGTGAACAACCATTGTGCAATACAAAAGGATTATTTGACAAAACTTTGTTTTGTTTGAATAAAAGTATAAGAGATGAGGAATTCATAAAGGGAATAAGACAATGTAATCAGGAATGTTATGTATTTAGAGATATGAATGGGAATTGTATGTAATAGATTAAAGCTAAAAATATTATAATTAATATTAAGTGGCGCAAAGCTGCGGAAATTGCAAAGGGAAGGATTCTAATTATTGTTATGCTTGCAAAAAGAATTATTGCAACGAAGAAAAAAATGTTTATAAAAAATGTAGACTAGATAACAACAAACAATCTATTTATTGCGGTATTAAACATGGAGAAGAATGTTATATTGAGATTAGAAAAAATAATATAGGTGGGGATTTTAACGGAAATTTAAATTTTATTCAATTTCCATTTATATTCCAGCTGTGAGGGGCTGTGGGAAGTGTCCTAGTCCAGCTTGTGTAACATGCAACACTAATTTGTGCAACCTTAACTATGATTTTAAAACCCTTTGTAGATCAAAGAATGGTAATGAGAAATGTGAAGAGACAAGTTGTTACATTGCTTCAGTTGATGAAAATGAAAAAGGTAGAATTTAAAATTTACATCGGATAACTGAAATGTAGGCAAAACAAAGTATAAGTAATATTAGAGTTTCAATCTGATCAGTCCCCAAAATAATTTAAAAATCCCAAATTAATAATAGATCATAGATTTATTTTGGGTCGTTCTAACTCAAATCCGCTAGGGATAAATGTTTCTTCCACTGAAAAATGTGATTTAACTTTGGCCTTATATATGTTGAGCTTCTGCAATGATAAATATTTTTTAGTATTTGATTACGGCTGTGGCAAATGTGATGTGTTGCACCCTAAAAATAAGTGTGTAGACTGTGATACTGGTCCATTATGTAACACTGAGGAATTTATCAACAAATCAAAGTTTTGTTTATGGAAAACAGAAAATATGTCTAAACCTGTTGGAATGAAGAGAGTGTGTAAAGATTCATGTTTTGTATTGAGAGACAAAAATGGAAAAGGTAAGACGATGAAAATTGGGGGAAAGTACAATTATCTTTATCATTAATTTGATAAGGATAATTAGATAATTAATAATTAATAGGGCCCGGATTTTTAGGTTGTAAAAACCTTGAAATAGGTACCTAAATAGGTTGCAAAAAATGCCAAAATAGGTGTCAAAAACTCGAAAATAGGTGACAAAAATGGAAAATAGGTTGCAAAAAAAGGTCGACATATGGGGCAAAAAATGGAAAAATGCTAAAATATTTTCTATTGACCGTTCATAAATTTTATTGGTGTAATAAAAATTGTAAAAAATTACCATTTTTTAAAATTTTCAGAGGGAAATATTAATAAAGAAAAAATTTTTTGAAAAAAATTTAAAAAAATTTTCGGATGCTAAGAAAAGTTGACAAAATTTTTAAAAAATTGTAAATTTTTTCGAAAAATTTTGAAAATTTGTGTTAAAAAATTTTATTTTTACGAAAAATACCCAAAATAGATGACAAAAAACACAAAAACTTCAAAATAGTTTACAACCTATTTTAGGTTTCAAAACCCCAAAATAGGTTTGAATAGGTGATAATAAGTCTGCGTAAACGTAAGATAATCAAAAAATAACAACGGATTTGAGCTCAATTCATCATAACTATTTCGCAGAAAAAATAGGTTATAACCTAAAAATCCGAGCCCTAATAATTAATAAAGATAATCAGGTACCCCGGGACATATAGGACCTAATCAATTTGAAGGTTGATAGGTCCTATATGTTACCGTTAAATGTATAAGTTGTCCCGAACACGAAGAAGTGTTCCGATCAAGGTTATAGCAGGGGGCCGCGTCTGTCTGCAATCCACTTTACACTAAAATTTTTAGTTAAACTAAGCTGTGGCAAATGTCTAGCTAATAATGACACAGACTGTGTAGAATGTAACACAAAATATTGCAATAAAGAAAGTCTTGTTCCAAAACAATGCTGGGGTAACAATGGGACTATATGTAAAACATCGTTTGAAACTCCTTGTTTTGTGGAGAGAATGAAGAATAACACAGGCATTGACTAAATAAATTTAAAAAGAAATTTCATTTTTAAAGAAAACAGAGGATGTGGAAAGTGTAATTCTATGTCGTGTAGAGAATGTCAAGATAATCGTTGTAATAATTGGACTGATACGTATTATTGTAAAAGTGTTGAAGGAATTAATAGAGCTAAAGAATGTCAGAAAAATGACTGTTACATTTTAAAATTCAATAATAACGGTAAACGTCTTAGAAAATATTTCCGATCTCTTATATGGTGTAACCTAAATTTAAGGTCTAAGATTCCAAAATTTAAGGAAGTTGGTTCTGAACGAAAGGTCCATTCATTTTTAGTGATTCAGGAACAAATTAAAAGCAGATTCTTACTTGTACAAAATAAATCTATTTCAAACTAATAATAATTTCAGTTACAAAAGTCGATGAGTACCATTACAATTGTGGAAAATGTCCATTATCTCTCCCACATTTCAATGATTCGTCCCTCCATAAAAAAGTACAAAGACCAATTTCCACATCACCCTGTGTAGAATGCAATGACAGCCCTCTGTGCAATACTGAAACTTTTTTCGAAAAACAAGTGTTTTGCTTGGAGAAATTGGCAAATGAAACAAAAATAATAAAAGGATCAAATGTTTGCCAAGATTCATGCTTTGTGTCAAGAAATTTTACTACTGGGAATGGTAGGGTTTAAAATTTAAATCAATCTCCTTATAAAATAAACTCAATATAGATAGACCTTATTATATATAAGACATAATTTTTAATGATGTAGGTCATTTTTTGGAGAAGCTGACTAACCGATACTGTAATACATTATCTATTCTAACTAAGGCCAAGTCCCTCCCTATTGAAAAAGCGATATATCCAGTTTAAGGTACTCCTCGTTATAAAATTCGATTTTTATCTCGAAGTATTATGGTGATTCAGTCTTATTAGGGTATGTATGTTATTAAGTGTTTGCCCCAAGATGTGTAACTCATAGCGAGGTAGACTGTATCAGAATTAATAGATATGTCCTTATAGTGACACAAGGATGTGGAAATTGTTCAATAGAAGACAAAACAGAATGTATAACATGTAAAAAAGGGCATTATTGTAACACAGAAGATAAAGTTTATAAACATTGCTGGACAGATAAAAATAAAATTTGCAAAACAAAATTTAACGATGCTTGCTATACTTGGAGAACTCCAACAAATGAGGGTTTTAAAAATAAATTAAGTAAAATTCTCAAAAAATTTTTAAAGTAAAAAAAGGATGTGGAAAGTGCCCATTCCATACATGTGAAGAATGTGAAGGCCATCGTTGCAATATTGAAACTAAACCCCCTTTCTATTGCTTCGGATTTATGGGTAGTTATAACAAATGTAACAAATCTGATTGTTATATCGCTAAAATTGAAAAGAAAAATGGAGGTGTGTTCTTTTATATTTTTATATGTAGATTTTAAGACCTTTAACCTTTATATAAATATCAGAAATTGGATGTTACTTAAAGATCAAGTCGGGTTTCAATTTTCTTGTGATCGAGTTTCTGATTTAAAGGAGAAAAAGGTCTGCGTTTCGGCTCACGGATTTTATTATTTGACTCGGATCAGTGGTGATTTGGCAGTATTAGTGAGGATTAGTAGAGATTAAGAGGGATTTGAAGGATTCCAGGGATAAACCCATAATCTCAATAAGTACCTAAACAAGGTAAGACTGTCAGGAGAGATATAGGTATATATTATAGATGAGAAGATTGACCAATTCCACTATGATTGCGGAAAATGTCCATCAGGCATTCTAAACCTTTCTCCATACATCAAGACTAAATATACAACCCTCCAAGACAAAATCAAGAAAATAAATATGAGTAATGTTCAATGCGCCCAATGTAACAACAAACCAGCTTGTAATGCTGATACATTTTTTGAAAGTCAATTGTTTTGTTGGGAAAAGGATTTAAAGGAATGGACAGCAACTAAAGGAAAGAGAGTTTGTAGGAAAGGATTATGCTTTGTTGGGATTAATAAAAGAGAGAAGGGTAAATTAGAAATTTTGGGTATTTGTCGGTTATTCGTACCCATTTTAAAACTTACAACAAAAATTATAAATGGCTTTTCACTCTCTTTTTAGTTATTCTTTTAGTCTAGTCAAATTTTCGTTTATTATTGCCATTAACTAATGTTCCTTTGTCGGCAGAAGAGTGCTTTTTACTAGTGATCAGGCTGTAGCGTACTACGGTCGTATTTTTCGGTATTCAGTCGATAAGACGGAATACGGTACATCACGAAATTCCGATCACTAGTTTTTACATTAAAAGATATTATGTAGAGATTGTTACAGGATAACTGATACATACCTATTTATTATGTTAGTTCTCTAATTATCATTCCTAACTATGTTAAGTGCAAGGCTGTGGCAAATGTTCTGACAAACAAAATCTATCAAAATGCTTTAATTGTTCTCATCCACTTTGTAATGATGGAACAAAACTAGCTCAGATTAAATGTTACCAACTTGCTACTAATCAGAGGCCAAATGAGAGAAAAGCTAGGACATGCCATCCATCTTATGACAGTTGCTACATTGCTAGAGACATCTTCTGGAGGAGTAGGAAAATTTTTAATAGATCATTCTTCTACATGATTTTTCTAAGTTTTCTTAACTTTTTTGATTTGAAAATTAATTTTAAGCTTTGCAAAACTGTGGTGAATGCCCTGTAAAGTTCAAATATTGTATCAAGTGTAATCATACTGATTTGTGTAATGAAGACTCCTTACTTCCCCTATCAGCAACAACGGCTGGAGCAAATTCAATTAGTCTGGTATCTTCCACAACCACCTTAGAATCGACTAAAAAGGAACCTACTACTAATTTTATTAAAGGCACAACAGATAGTTTTTCTTCAATATCATCTGCAGAACTGAAAACACACGAATATAATATGATGGCTTCAACTCTATTAACTTTTATAATTTACTTTACTTTTTGATAAAATTTTTTTAATTAGATTGATATTTTAAACTATGATTGATATTTAAAAAAACATGTATTAAATATTCGGCTGCATTGTAGTGTTACGTTTGTAAAGATTCTGATCGAGACATGTCATTCGATTCGTCTCGACGAGCTGAGCCAAAGCAATCAAACCCTACTTTAGAAATTGATTCTGGACAGATATACAGGTCTCTAAAAATTTAAAACCCGTACTGGGAGTAAGAAAATTATTAATTGAAAAATTCTTTAAAGCAAATGATAGCTCATTCAAATGAGCTCGTCGATCTGGATATAGAGACAACTGTATGTTTTAGCTCCTTTGATTCGTGGCCGTTGACTTCCCGCAAGGCACATGCCGCAAAACACGGCACGTCTCGAAGAGCTGAGCCAAAGCTCTTCGAGCTTGCCTGCCAGCGTTCGCCCCGAACGCTGTGCCCTGCCAGCGTTCGGGGTGCAACACTATTATAAATACAACACAAAGCGGCTTTATTCAATTGAACATGCTAGTGCCTTTCATATGAATAAATGGACTTTTAATATTTCGTAATATTTCAATAGAAAAAGCCCGACAATATTATAAATAAAATTTAAAAAATAATTTTGCCCTTTTATGTCTATCAATCATTTATTTATTTTGCCTTTAATATTTTTAGAAATATTTTTATATAAGCGACTTTATTAATTTCAAAGAGAAAAGAGATTTCCTAATGTCGACTAAAACAATAATATTTTATTTAAAAATTTTATTGTTTGTATTGTCAATCATTTATTCAGCAACACAAAGCATTGCAGCCGAAACAAGTCCATCATATATGGGTAAACAAATATTTATTTCACGACAGCAATGATAGGCTATTTCTCGTTGCTTATTTTTTTTAAAAGGGCCTCATTACTTAGGAGGCTAAACCCTAGCATAATATAAATTTCTTTAATAAAAAAAGATTAGAAGAATCCCATAATCGCTTCCTTGCTAGAATAATTCCTCAGTGGTGAAGCTCGAAACACCCCCATGCCCCCTATAATAAAGTCCCAACAAAAAGGATGGAAAATCCTTTTCGCTCTTGAGAATTGAAGCTTTAAAATTTAGCAATTTTCAGCTGATCCACAAAGTTCATCTGACAAAAATTCTCCAGACAAAACAAGTAAATCTAGTATAAGCCAAATAAAAATTTTAGTCTGTTCATTCTTTGATATGTTTTTTGAATTTAATCAAAATATTTTCGATTTCACCAAAAATATAGGATTTTTTAAAAATCATAAGAACCATCTTAGAACTGCACGTGATTGCTTTTTATATTACTGCAGAATGAAGATTACACTGATAAAAAGAAATCTTAATCAGTATTCATTAATTTTATGTTTTAGATGAAACTAAATTACCATTGCTGGATAAAAACACATCCAAATTTAGGAAATCAAATTTTATTAAAAGAATTATTGTAAGAACATTAAATGGTAACTAATTTATTTAAGACATTTTTATTTCTAGGTGAGCAACTTTTACAGATACTTAGGTTGATATATATTAGACATTATATTATCATGATATCTTAGCTATCAGGACCTGGGAGTACCTGTCTCACACTTATCTCTAAAGATGTTTGATCTGCATGACCCACTTAAAATAGAAAATAGGAAAGCATTCGATACTGCTAGTCATAGATTTTCACCATCAATAAATAAATAAAATTTCATAATTTTATAAAACAGTTAAAGAATCATCGAAAAAAGGCAAAGAGAAATTAGCTGATACAGAAATGAAAGCTTTAGAACTTGGTAAATTATATAATTTTAATTATAAATTGAGTGTACTATTATAAAATTAATCAAAAATTATTTTAGAAGAGAAATCAAAAAAACTAAATAAACTAGCAAGAAAATTTATAAAAGACAACTTGACTGAAAATGGTAAAATATTTAATAAAGTTTTGATAGAGCAGTGAAATTTAAGCCATTTCGAGTAGAAATTAGAAAACAAATTTATAAGTTTTCCAGACAGAGGATCTTATTTTGCCTTTACGCCTCTGCGTCTGTCTGCCACTCTTATTTTGGTCCGTATCCTTTAGACTTCTTCTCCCATACATTAAAGTATATGCCTTAGATTGTACAATAATTAGGCTATAATTCAGTTAAGTCAATATTCATAATTACCTCAACATACACCTGACAAAAATTAAAAAATGTTTCAATAATTAATATTTTAGACATTCCACATATTTATTACCCTGACCCTCAAATAAAAGATAATAATAAAGACAAATTTCATCTTGTAATGGAATATTCTAAGAATTTTAATCAACTATACTCTTCTTTGGAATTTGTTAACGTTAAGGAAAATTTCGATAATTTAGTCGAAATTATTAAAAAAATAAAGAAAGGGGTTGGTAAACCCATCCTTGATTTGAATAAAGTAGAATGTGTTTTAAAACTATTGGAAAAATTTGAAGAACGGTCTGTTAAATATACTGAAAGTTTAAATGAAGAGGATATTGAAAAGGAGGTAAATTAAGCTTTTTTACACTGAAATAAAAATCTAAGTTGAAGAGACAAATATCAAAAATTAGGAAAATTTATATTTTAATGTGGAGAGTATTTAAATTTAAATGCTTAGAAAGATTATAGTTTATTAGACAGTTCTTAGTGGCTAACCAAAATAAAATAGGGTTTATCTAATACTATATTGGGTATCTAATAGCTGGTTCATTTATAGTCGGAACTAACATAAAGATAAACAGCAATATAATTTTTTATCTGCCGGGCCTTTATATGTACATATTCCTCACAATAAAATTTACAACACGATAAGATTGAACACACATTTTATAAACAATTTAAAAATAAATATTATTGTTTCCATTATATTTTACTATTAATTTAGGATTTGACACCTCTAATACGGGTTATAAAAAATTTTAATTAAGGTACGAGCATTTCAACAAATACTTGATTTAAAAGTTGCAATTAAATCGGGCTATTTACGTTATATTTATATGGAGGAATTATGTAGAAATT
Source organism: Meloidogyne incognita (assembly GCA_036172945.1). Taxonomy (NCBI): domain Eukaryota; kingdom Metazoa; phylum Nematoda; class Chromadorea; order Rhabditida; family Meloidogynidae; genus Meloidogyne; species Meloidogyne incognita. The sequence continues at coordinate 4,492,173 of JARQAC010000013.1, forward strand.
TAGACACTTATTACGATAAAGATAATGAATACAAGGTTTATTTAGATGGATTGTGTGAAAGAGCTAGGCCAACTTTAAGAAAAATTAGAGGAATTATTTTGGCTAAAAATAAAGATGAGGGTAAGAAAAAACAAAAAATTATTTTTGGAGATTACGATAAAGGACATAAGAATGTAAAGCGCATTTCAGAAGCAAATATGAACATTTCAGAAGAAAATATGAACGAGCATATGATAAATGAAGAAAATATGTAAAATAAAAAAGGACGATTTTGAGATAAACAAGTTATTTTTGAAGAATCCAGTAAGAATTTCGGATTAAAATAGTTTTTGTTTTGAAAAGGGGACAGCTATGTATTAGATATTCATGAAATATAATTTTAGTTGCAATAAAATGCTCAATTATGCAAATTTATTATTATTACTCAATTATGCAAAGCGTTCTGCATTAAGGCCGTAACCTTATGAACCCGTATATTTTAACCCGTTATGTATATTTGATATATAAAAAATTAGATTTGTTAATAATTTCATAAAGGCTTTTTGTTTTTAGAAATTTCCGGATAATAAGAAATCTACGAATTTCTTAAAAATTTATAACTAAAATTAATGTTTTTCTTTAATATAAATGTAGTTATTAATATAAACAAATCAGTAAATTCAGTAATACGAGATATTAGTTTTTTAGGCTGAATTTTAAAATATTTCAACAGAGTTTCACAGATTTTGCATAGCCTTTTCAAGTTTTCTTAATATTACTTGAAAAATTAGCTTTTTTATTTTATCTTAATTCGCAGCTCCTGTTATTTTATTGTAATATAAGGTATAACTTATTTTTGTTATTATCTTTGTTATATCATTCTTGTTTCTCAGGTAATTTATGAAATAGTGAATTGTAAAAATAAGAATTTATATGGAAATTTTAATTTGTAACTTTATTATTATCAGTAAACATATTTTAATTTATGAAAAATTGTTTTATTTAATTTTTAAATGTCATTTTATATACATCTTAAATCAGTTTCAATAGCAGTAATTAATTAAAAGATATATAATTAATAAAGTTTATTCTATTTGAGAGTTTTAAAATATATTTTATAGAAATTCGCTAAGGAATTTTAAATCAAATAATATCAATAAAAATAATTGTTTCTACACATAATTGTTTCTACACATAATGGTACATAATACATACAAAGATTAAAATATATTATATACATAATATTATAACATACATAATTACGACAGTTGAATAAATAGGTTTTAAATATTTTATTTTAATATTTTTTTAAATACTATATATAATTTTCTTTTCGTTACATGGCGAAAAGATTGTGGGATTAATTCAAATTTTAATGTTGATTACATAATTAAATGAGTGTTGCCTTTATAATTGATGACTTTATTAAAACGAGATGGCATTATTAAAAAAAGATAATACATTATTATTATCATTATATTTATTATATTCTTAATATAATAATAATATTCATGGTCATCACTTAAAAAAAGAAAAGAGGTGGGAAACCACGAAAACGTCCTCACAAAGATATTCAGTAATAACACAAGTTTATATTAGTTATTTTAATGTAAGGGTTTTATTGTATGTATAGTTTTGTATATATTAAAGCTGAAATTAAAAACTCAAATAACTATGATAAAATTTAATTCCAAATAAATGGTTTTTAATTCACAATTTGTCGTCTCATGCAATTAGGATAATTCTAAATTAAAAACCAAATAAAATATGAAAATTTTTTTAAATTTACAATTAAAAAAATTTTTTAGAGCTTCTCGTGATGCTCTACGAGAGCATCTATCCAACCGTTCTAGCTTCTCCTCTCTTTTCAACAATTCTTCTTCCTTCTCCTCCAATAAATAATTTTTAAATTCTACCAAGTGAAGCGTGTCGACGCAGAAGACCCACAGACAGAAGACCCAAGGACAGAAGACCCACAGACAAAAGATCCACAGACAGAAGACCCACAAGGACAGAATACCCACAGACAAAAGACCCACAACTATTTTTTCTTTCCCTTTTATTGTGCATAAATTTTGGCGGAGGGATGATGTTAGTTCTATTTGATTTCCACAATAAGGGGTTGATCAAACAACGGGAAAGTTTTTTCAATATTTGGGAAGGTTGTTCCAACAATCTGGAGGGCTGTTCAAACAGTGTGGGACGTTGTTCCAATGACAGGGAAGCTTGTTCCCACCAAGGGCATGTTTTTTTAACAACGGGGAATGTTGCAACTACGGGTGAAGTTGTTCCAACGATGGGAATATTGTCCCAATTACTGGAGAGCTTGTTTAACGAAGAGGGATCTTGATTTCCCGGATTATCGGGATTTTTATCCGAAAAATACGGTCCATGTCGTGTCAAAAAATCTGGATCCGTTCAGGTTCGGATATAAAAAATATTATAAAAATAGCTAATTGGCCTTCCAAAATTTCCAAAATTCTTGTCTGTAACGATGAAAGGGAAAGTAGATCAAAGGGATATTTGAATCAAGGGGTATTTAGGATTAACTGGATTATAGCGAGAGTCAGTTAAGTCCACATGGAGGGATATAGAAGGATTAGAAGCGATCAAGGGTATTGGAGATATGCAAGGATATCGGGGATCTTTGGAATAGCAGAGATTACTTATATTTCTGAGTAACATGGGGGGATATCGGTGGATAAAAGCGGATTAGTGGTAAAAGCTTAAAAGGTAAAAGCTTTTTCAAATCACTTTCTAATTAAATGATCTAAATCGCACTCATCCATAAAATTTTACGCTAAAAATTCTTTTATTGACTTTATAATAATTTCTTTATATTTAAAATTTATTAATTTTGTGCCTTGAGAAATTAAAAATCTTTTTCAGAAATTTCTGAAAATTCCTTCTAAAGTTTTAGTTAAAAAATTTTCTTGTGGGTCTTTTGTCTGTGGGTATTCTGTCCCTGTGGGTCTTCTGTCTGTGGGTCTTTTGTCTGTGGTTCTTCTGTCCTTGGGTCTTCTGTCTGTGGGTCTTCTGTCACTACGCCCAAGTGAAGAATTTTTTTGGTTCCCAAATATCTAAAGTCGAAAACATTGTCAAAAATTATTCAATTTAAAAATTACTCCATTCCGGTCCAAAACCAGACCGTTTTATCAAGTATTTTTCAGAGCCATTTTTTCCACATTTTTTTCTAATATTTTTTCCACTTTGTAATTAAATTTTAACTCAACCTCTTCCCCTTGTTGTATGTGCCGTGGATTGATTCGAGCATCAAATTCAGAGTATTCTCTCATCTTCAAATTATTTTTATAAAAATTAATTCCAAAAATTTTTAAATATTATTTTATGTTGATAAACATTTAAAAATTTTTATATAAATATTTATAATTTTATCAAAAAATTTTTTTTCTGTTGATTGTTTAACTAAATAATTTATTTAAAAAATTTAGAAATATTGGCATGTTGTTTATCCATTTTGGCCTGTTGTTTATCCAGCTTAATGAAGTATTTAGAAATAATATTCATAATCCTCAGAAAATATTGATAATATTCAGAGATAATAATAATTTCTAAACTATTATTGAAAAATTAGTTCGTGCTAATTACCACAACCCAAATCTTGCTTGTTTTTTGTTATTAAATATAATAATAAATATATATTAAAATCATCGATATTGAATATTAATTGAATTGTCATTTAATTTAAATAATTATCAATTTGCCACATACATATTTTGATTAATATTGATCGATAGAAAATTTTGTATTTAATCAAAGCAGGAAAATCTTTGAGCAATTGATAGCTTTATATAAAAAAACTTTTGAATTATATCTAAAATAGAATAATAATTATTAATAAAAAGAAATCAAGCGTTACAATAATCAATTTTTCATAAATTTGCTGTTCTTTGCGGTAATATTTCATATTATTTATTTTTATATATAGATGCAGACTATCAAAAATTTTTAAATTCAACAGGAGTTTATATGATTAATATTATTTTATATAAAACTTTGATTTATTTAATAATATATAATTTTGCATAACAAAGTTTGGTTAAGTTTTGTGGATTTTCCGAGTAGTGACGAGAATGATAACCTCTTATTATCTACTTTGGAAGGCATCACTGTTATACAGGTGGTTCTTGTAATGTTGAAGCTTCTTATTTCTTTTAGTTGCTTCTTATACAGTGCTCCACATAACTATAGTTCCACCCTTATTTTCGTGTTTTTTCCATTTAGACCCCAAATTTTTTTTTAATTTTCGTTTAAATATTGTCCTCAGGTACCTAAAAGACTAATAAAAAATCAAAATTTAATTTTGGGGTTAAAATTACTAGTGTTTTAAATATTTTGTTGGAAAACACCTCCACATAACTATAGTTCCACTTCCCAAAAAATTATTTCCAACGTTAGGAAAAATCTACAAAAATTCCAGCAAACTTATATACTTATATCATAAAAAAATAAAAAGAAACTAGGCCAATATCTTTATCCTAAGACGAGATCCTGATACCTCGAAAATCAACGTAAAAGAGGGGTAAGCCTCTTTAAAAAATATTTTCGACCCCTTATGGATTACTGTAAATTTTGATTTTGGGCTCATTCGAAAGCCCTTGAAATTTGCTATAAGATAGCAGTAATCATATTTTCCAGAAAAAATTTAAAAGAGAGATACATTTATTTAAACTTTGGAAGCGACCTTAAAGGGAATTCTTTGGGGCATTTAGGAATTTTTCGCTGCTTCGGAATATTAACGGCGTGTATCTATATCTAGGATTTTTTTCAAAAATAGTTCTTCTGCTATCTTATAGCAAATTTCAAGGGCTTTCGAATGAGCCCAAAATCAAAATTTACAGTAATCCATAAGGGGTCGAAAATATTTTTTAAAGAGGCTTACCCCTCTTTTACGTTGATTTTCGAGGTATCAGGATCTCGTCTTAGGATAAAGATATTGGCCTAGTTTCTTTTTATTTTTTTATGATATAAGTATATAAGTTTGCTGGAATTTTTGTAGATTTTTCCTAACGTTGGAAATAATTTTTTGGGAAGTGGAACTATAGTTATGTGGAGGTGTTTTCCAACAAAATATTTAAAACACTAGTAATTTTAACCCCAAAATTAAATTTTGATTTTTTATTAGTCTTTTAGGTACCTGAGGACAATATTTAAACGAAAATTTAAAAAAATTTTGGGGTCTAAATGGAAAAAACACGAAAATAAGGGTGGAACTATAGTTATGTGGAGCACTGTATATGCATATGATTACTATGTGTATGATGTTTAAACTCGAAATCATTGCTTGATATGTAATTCTAGTTATTGGTTATCTTAATATATATAAAATATGTGGTAAATTTTTAAACATTTTGACATGTTTATTTTTCGCTATGTTTATTTTTTTAACGGTTATTATTTATTTTTTCAACAGATTGTATCGATGTAATTTACTAATATTTTTTTTTTATCAAATACAATATTTAAAATTCATTTGAAATAAAATTTATTTATAATCTACTATTAACATAATCTACTATTAACATCGATTATAATCTATTATTAACATCGAATAAAATAGTAATTTACAATTCAGTAAACAAATTATTCTTTGGTGTTGGAGCGCGAATCAGTCATGGCCTCTTCAACAGTCTCTTGTTTAAAATTATTTTTATCACTTTTTAATAATTAAAAATTTTAACTAAAAGTTTTCCCAATGGAATAAAAATTATTTTTTATGCATAGATTATTACAATTATTAAGTAATTATACTTGTAATTACTAAATATATATATAAAATTAAATTTTATATGTTTTTTATCCAATTTATATGTTTTTTATCCAATTATATTTAAATTTGTTTTTTATTAAATAAAAATTTTTTATTGTTATTTTATTTAAAAAATATAATAAAGATAAGAATATAATATACTGTGCAATATTGAGACATTGAAATTATATTAAAAGTTATAACTTTCTTTAAAGTTATTAATATAAAAATTACTGTTTAATAAATTACAAATTTAACAAATTACAATTTTATTTAATATTCTTAGATATATAAATATATAAACGAAATTTATTTTTATATGTACATATATATATAGTAGCTTTCGCAATTATTAATATTATTTTTGAGTTTATTTTTATATTTTTGTTCATTATTGGAAAATAATTTATTTTAACAACTGGAATAATCTATTTAATTAAACATTAAATATTTTAATAATCTTGCTATATAGAAATGTTTGTTTGTTAAAATATTTATTGAGAGATTTTAAAATTAATAATTAAATTCATAGTTACATTTAATTTTTACTTTGTTTTTTTAAATAATTTTTTTATATTCTGAACGCGAAATTAATTCACGTAGATAAAATAATATTTACCACCCATTCCGCAGAAAGTGAAATTTCACAAGTTTGCGAATAATGGATGGTTCATTTTGTTCTTATTGAAGCCGTTTGCTATTCTAAATGTGGAGTCTGTTTTGTTTCATGTGAGCTTAGAGCAGCAATATCGTCTAAATCTATTGACGCTTTAGCATACAGTAAATCAGTGCATTTCATACGATATAATATTTTATCGGAGTTCCTCACTCTAAATATTTACTATATTATAAAACCACCTAACATAATTAAATTTATAATTTTAATCATTATAACTTTTGCCACGATTTTATTTTGCTTATTGTTTATTAAGCCGAGGAAATTTCCATGTTCTACTCTACTACAGAACCAAAAACAACATTGTCTAAAAAATTCTTTTAAATTTGTACATTAAATGTTTCCTTGAATTTTTCTTTTCTCACTTTTTGCAATTAATAAGAATTTATAATTTATTCAGCTCTCATGAATCTTGATGATTGTTTAAAAGGTTGATTAAAATTTGATTTACAAATTTTGAATTTGATTTCTTATAAGTAGTTTAATTAAAATTGAATTGAATCTATATACAATTTTGTTTTAAAAAACTCAAAATTTTATTTACAATGTTAAACTCATATTTTCCCACCAATGTCATCAAAATAAAAATTAAATTTGAATCAATATATATTCATATTTAATATAATTTCATGTAATCATATATGTTTATTCGTGTAAATATAAATATATTCATCTAAATATAGATTTGAAAATAGTTGCTTATGTTTAATCAAATCATCCCTGCAGAACTCACATTTTATTATAGTGCGACAAAATATATTAAGATAAATTTATTCAATTTTGGATGATATTATTCAACATTTTATTATTATTCTTTTATTCAACAATTTTAAATTCGTAATTTTATTGCTATGATAAAATTTAAATTATAAATATTCTTATGATTCTCCTTAACATTTGTGAAAATTCTAATTCTATACAAAGTCAATCTATATATTTCAATTACTATTAGTAGTATAAAGTGCCTGTTAAAACATTTTTAAAAACAAAAATGGTTTACTTTCCACTAAATTAAATATAAATTATCAATAATAATAAATTAATTTTATATGGGCATCGAAACGTCCATTAAATGTTTGGCACTCAACTGTACTTTTATTATTCGCAGCGTGTCCTTTTGCGTTTGTATAATAGAATAAAACATTACCTCACATTACTTTTAAGCGTTTGTTTATTTTTATATCGAAGATTGATCAATGTAGCAATAACTAATTTAAATTTTATAAATTACTACATGTTCAAAAAATGTTAATATAGATTTAAATCTAGACATACATTAACTCAGAGTCACGTACATATTTAATACGATATTTAATACGACGAAGTCTATAATTTTTTCCTTAATTTATAAGTAGATATAATATAGTTATAATATGATTCAAACCAAGTAGACAATTTATACAACATGCATAAATTCAATAAATTATTTGTCAGACATATTTTCATGAAAAACGAATAGTACATCTAGCATAATGTACCTGATCTGGATAGTACTTTGCCCAGCCTCCATTAATAAACCGGAACCATAATTAATTATCATATTTAAAATTTAAAATTTTTTAAAATTAATTCTTGATTTTAATGAAATATCTCATTAGTAATTTCTAGGGCCCGGATTTTTAGGTTGTAAAAACCTTGAAATAGGTACCTAAATAGGTTGCAAAAAATGCCAAAATAGGTGTCAAAAACTCGAAAATAGGTGACAAAAATGGAAAATAGTTTGCAAAAAAAGGTCGACATATGGGGCAAAAAATGGAAAAATGCTAAAATATTTTCTATTGACCGTTCATAAATTTTATTGGTGTAATAAAAATTGTAAAAAATTACCATTTTTTAAAATTTTCAGAGGGAAATATTAATAAAGAAAAAATTTTTTGAAAAAAATTTAAAAAAATTTTCGGATGCTAAGAAATGTTGACAAAATTTTTAAAAAATTGTAAATTTTTTCGAAAAATTTTGAAAATTTGTGTTAAAAAATTTTATTTTTACGAAAAATACCCAAAATAGGTGACAAAAAACACAAAAACTTCAAAATAGTTTACAACCTATTTTAGGTTTCAAAACCCCAAAATAGGTTTGAATAGGTGATAATAAGTCTGCGTAAACGTAAGATAATCAAAAAATAACAACGGATTTGAGCTCAATTCATCATAACTATTTCGCAAAAAAAATAGGTTATAACCTAAAAATCCGAGCCCTAGTTTTGGTTGTCTGTTATTGTAAAATATATGTAATTTTCTCCGAACATTATTAAGAATTTGAGCTAAAATCTGAGAATGTGTTTTTTCTTCTCTATTTCAAACAGTAATTATTAAAACATTTACATTATTTATGTGTTTATGTTATAATTTTATACATTTATTATTAATGATGAAGGAGATATATTTTTAATTTTAATTAGCTAACTTTAATTTTTCAAATTACCAGATTTATACTATTTGTAATATTCTAAATTATAAATTATATAAAATTATATTTTATTGAATATATTATTTTGGATATATTCCATTCAATCCACTGTTTCAAAAGATTTGAAATTCAAATATTTTGTGCTATTTAATTTATTGATAACGTGCAATTTTTAAAATTATTTATTGTTTAACTTTCTTATAGCACGTGAACGATTTTCATAAAGTTTAATATCTTGACTATCTTCTCTTATCCGTTCAGTCAAAAAGTCTCGAAAAATGTATTGTCGATTTCTTAAAACTTTTTTTAAATATACGCGCAAGATGGTATTTAAATTCTTCAAAGTTGGAGAGTAATTTTTTGTTTAAATTTCAATTGTAATAATAAACAAAATCTTGTACAAAAAATTAACCATCTTTTAAAATGTATTAAAATAATATTTTTTGTCATATTTTGCTTAAAATAATATATAAGCAGTACTAAATTCTCCCGGTAATTTCAATAAAATTTGGTATTTTCTGGATTCTCTTTATCTTGTTGCCATTTGCGCGGATGGGCCAAAAGTGATGACAGAAACATTTTGCTATTGCATTCCATTGCCATCCAAAAAGAGTAAGTAGTCTCTAAACCTGTGTGTTTTATTTTTATTTGAAATAATTTTATATAATAAATTAAGGTACTTGATAAAGTATTTGGGTATTGAGAACTAGCTGTTCTATTTTTAAAGAGTATCACTTTATTTTTATGTTTAAAAAATTAGTATTTAAAAATTTTAATAAAAATGTGAAAAAACTTTTATACTAAAATTTCGTTGAAAAGTGTGATAAGTCTGTTATACTCTTATATTATTTATTTTTAAGGAAAAATTAAATTACTTGTTTTTTAAATGATATTTGGCGATGATGATGATGAGACTTTAAGAAATTTCATTTAAAAAATTTTTAACTAATAGATGGAATAGAATCTGGTTATTTTATATAAAATAATGCCATAATATATTTCTATGTTTCACAGCAAATACCTTCATAGAATCTGTTTAATAAAAGAATAAGAGCTATTTCAAAATTTCTATTTTTGGGGAAGGGTTTATTTTTAGAAGAAATGAATTTTAGAATTGGATAGATTATGATACTCTACATATTATAAAATTCTCACTAGTCTCACTAGTTTGCAATTTTTTATTCTCACTAGTTTGCAATTTTTTATTCAAAATATTAAATAATATTTATTTTTATTATTTTTATTTTGTTGATTATCATTATTATTATTGTTATTATCATTATAATTTAATGCAGCAAAAATACTTGCGTATAATAAAAAATTAATTACTTAAATCGATTTAAGATGAAATAAAGCATTCGTTGATGAATAGGAGAGTCATTATATTAGGTGGCAAAACACTTATATGTATTACATAAAATAACTTGTAAATTTTTGGAAATTTTGATACAAAAAATTAAATTTTTAAATTAACAAATTTTACTGGGAAAATGTGTTGATGTGTTAACACAATTCATGTCTGTATGTATATGTATTTATTTAGTTTTATTTTTTATGTATTATTTAGTTTTTTTCCACTGAGATTAAGCAGGAGTTTATTTATTACTGCCAAAAATATTATTACTGTCTAAATTGGCAGTATTTATTACTGCCAATTTATTGACCGCTTCTTTTTAAACGGCGGTCACCCCACAGACTCCAACTTTGGTTGCTGGTGCATTCACTACTGTTCGTTGAGCAGTCAGTATCTGCGCAAAAGAGAAAAATATTTTCACTTTATTTCTCTCCCCCAAATCAATTTTACTCTCAGCTAAAGAAAAAGCCAATGCATTTTTATTTAGCAGCTGCTGTAAACAATTATTTCTTTTCTTGTTACTTCTCTACAATTTGTTTTGCATTTTGCAGAGCAAAGTAATATTATTATTTTCTTTATTTTTCTTAATTTCGGACGTTGCTTTTAATAAATTGTTTGTTGGAGAATTAAATTGTCGTTGTCCATTTCGTCCGGTTAGATAACAAATTTACATACTTAGATATTATTTAATATTATTAAATTTAAAATAAAGTATTATTATGTTGACTTTTTGACTTATATAAAACTTTTTATTAGCATTCTAGAGCAACAATATAAGCAACAATATACGATAATTAACAAGGAATGGGATATGTTTTACTTTTAAAGGACTTTACAATTTTTTGTTTATTAAAGATTTGATATATCTGGTTTTAAACATTAAATAATAATAAAACAATTGAATATTAAAATTAATATTTCATTTTAATTTTAAGATATTGCAAACTTTGATTCAATAAATTTTAAATTGAAAGACTTGATTGTTTATAACTATATATTTCTGAAAGTCTACTTAAAGTTCTCTCTGATGATTCAATATATCCAGGTGGTGGTGAGAGAAATTATTGAGCAATTCATTATTTTCGGAGTGTAAGCTTAAGGTAGACCAATTTTATAAAATAAACGGGTGTAATATTTCCGATAAAACTTTACGGATAATAATTATTTTTTATGTTATAAAAGTATATCCTTTTGTTTCTATTAAAATATCTATTCCGCAAATCTCGTTTTGCAAATTTAAAACTTTACACACCCTCAATTATAACAAAATATAGATTAATCTTTTTCTTAGATAACGCATTCTAGAGCAACAATATAAGCAACAATTATTATACTTTTTTATTATACTATTATTATACTTTATATACATTATTATACTTTTTCTTAGATAACGTATATTCTTCTCAAATATAAAACATTTATTATAGTATTTTAATTTTTTAAAATATTTCTATACATTTAATTTTCTCAATTCCCAGCATTCTTTTACATTTACAAGCAATTAACAAAACATCTCTTTCTTAAGTGATAGAATTTAAATTGCTTTTAGAAAAATTTAGATAAGATTTGTATATATATGTAATAGTAATATTTATTTTATTTTTTTCCAAATTTATATAAAATATACAATTATATAACTATTATTATTAATTTTAAGATTAGATAAATGAAAAATATTAAGTCTAATTTTATTTTAATCTCAGTGTATCGAAATTATTATATTTATTTTGCATGATCAGCTCCAAAATTTTATTCAAAAACATGATTGTTAATAACTTTTCAATTTCAATTTCTAATCTATTATCATTAATTTAATAATGCTATCGTAGATAAATTTTGACTATATTATGTAATATTGTCATTTTTATAGAATTATTACTATTATTCTATAAATTGCTTGTGTGCTTAGGATCACCATCATGTTGATATAGCAGATCAGGGGAATTCTTTGATAAATTATCTCCATAATTTTAATTAATTTATATCTGTGGGCGATTCTAGGTGATTCAAAGTGTCGGATTAGAATTCAAAGTGTATCAAATGTAAGCTGTGCCGGGCTCATATGATTTATTTATTTATAGAAAATTTAGTTTCAACATTGAAAATCATTACTCTATTTATTATATTCCGCTATTGATTATGTACATGATGAGACATGTATAAGACAATATCAACAATGCCGTCCCATATTTTTTAAATTATCTATAAATCATTGAGCTTATCTTGATTTTAAAATTTATTTTAAACATTTCTAACATAATTAATACTGAGACATTTGGAGTCACTATAAATTACATTCTTAAAAAGTTTATTATCTTAAACGTTATAATAAATAAATTATTGCATTAATTAAAATTATTATACATTCTTATATAACGAGGTATTTAGGAATTATTTTTTAAATATTACTAATAGTTAAATTTTCAGAAACAATTACCCAAAAATTAACATTTACAAAGTTTAACTGAATGATGTAATGAAATTTATTTTTAATATTTATTTATTTATCGTTTGGCATTTATTAGAAGTTTTATTTGATTTTAAACGGATTGATTTCATTCTGTTAATTTAAGTTAATTTTTTTGTTTAATATTGTTCAAAAATTTTCAATAATCTGCTTTTAAATTTTTCCATTAATACACACACATTTTCATCAATAAACATAAATATAAATAATATATTTATCAATTTTTATTTATAGTTAAGCGTTGTAATAATTAATAATATTATTTAAAATAAATTAGGTTTCTGCAAAAGGTATCTTTTTAATCACACATATTTAATATAAATACAAGAAGAATAAACTATAAGGCGAAAAAATATCAAATTGTTAAAAAATATTATTATTGCAAATAACATATAGTGAATATTTAGTATTATTATATCTTGTAAATAATTTAAATTTCACATAAAAATTTACGTTATTATGTAGAATAGGTAACTTATATTAAAGATAACATGTCTTTTTCCATCTCGTACTATCAGATGAATCTTTACTTCTCCAAATTTTACTTCAAATCATTTAATTTTCAACTTTAATTTAAAACGGAGAATACTTATTTTAGTGATTTGTATCGTTAATGCTTTAAAGGATCCAAGTTTGATCCAACTTCTTTTCATATAGACTTATACTCTTATATATACTTTAATGAGTTTTCTAAATGGTCAGCATCAGCATAATTCAAGCGTCGATCCGCTTTGCTGCTCTATGACAAACCTCGTAGGCACAATTTCCAAATATTCTGTGTTAATTTATTATGATGTCATTTTAATATTATCATTTTACATTTTAAAATAACATTTAAAATATATTAAATTAAAATAGCATTTTAAAATTTAAATATGTCTTTACATTTATTTAACTACGTTTTAATTATTTTCACATTTTTACGTTATATGAAAAAGTTTTTTAATTAATAAGCTGTTTTCTCTAAATAAAATGTTGTTTCTAAACTATTTATAAATATTAATTAAATTTAATTTTTTAATATTTAATAATAATGAAAAAAACATGTTAAAAAACAAAACTAGATCATTCCGATAAGATCAGTCCACACGAATGCTAGTTTTACATTGTTAATAGATAGAAATAAATGCTAAAAATTTTAAGTATTTGTTTATAGTTGAGAATAGGCTCGGAATTGTATTGAAATATATTTTTTTTCCTGAATATATTATGGCAAGAGAAGCTCAAATATGCCATTAGTTTTTCGATATTATGATTTTGAAGGAAGTTACATTTCAATATATTTCAATATTTTGCCAATTTTCCAGTTATTTCAATATTTGGCACATTTTTCGAATTATTTCAATATTTTTGCATATTTTTACCAAAATTTAGGGATTTTTCATAAATTTTAGGAAAAAAGTGAAGAAATCTGGCTGCCTGACAACCAAAAATTTCAAATTTTTGCCTGCGGCGCTAAAAATTGAAAAATTTGGCTTCTTGGTCTTCCAAAATTCTCAGAATTTTCGCTTGCGGCGCTGAAAAGGGGATATTATGGCCTATTATTCACTACAGTACCGTTGCCTTCCCACTAATTATTCCCTAGACATTCTTCGTAACATGACAAAAAATTCTCAATTAACAAAAACCTCAAAATTTGTTGGGCAAAACCTCAAAAATGGCACATTGAGCAAAACAGCTAATGTCCCAACCTCATTTTGTCAATCGTAAAATGTCCAAGAGCGTAAAATTACTCAATTCGTCGGGCTATTGTGCAAATTTAAAAACGTGATTCATTTTTTCGTTAAATTTCAATTAAATTTCAACATTTTTTGGGGTTTTCTAGTGAATAAACGATAATTTATTTCAATATTTCACTAATTTTTGGCATTTTTTGTCAATATTTTGCCCACTTATTTCAATATTTTATGGCCATATTTTGCGATTTTATTTCAATATAAATCCGAGCCCTAATCATTATGCATTTTAAATATTTTGTATTTTAATGATAATTATGTATTTAAAATACATCATTATGTATTTTATCGATTATTCATGAGTCAAATAAATTATCGTTTATTCATTATTCAAAAGTAAATTTTATAGAATACATTAAATGTCTAATTAAATATAAATTGTTATTAGATATAGCAATTAAAATGAGCAATGCCGTAAAAAATGGAATTTTTATTTATATCATTCCGAACACATTTAAATCAAGTTATTACGAAATATATTTTAATTTTCTTTAATATAAGGTTTATTTTTATGAAATTTCTTATCTAAATCGATCAAAAAATTAATTAATCGATTTATATTTTTGTATGCTATTTTTAACTTACAATTCATTAATTATTTATACAATTTTGAACTCAAAGCTAAACAAAAACATATTGAAATTCAAAGGAGCGTCCAAATTTTGGAAATGCTGTCGGTCATCAAGTATTTTTATTCTATTAGTTTAAAAGCTAGATTTATACAAAAATAAGAATAGTTAAACAAAAAGTACACCTAAGATATCGGAATATTAATTTATCTATAAAGGACTTTTAAAAAAATATATAAATCAATTTTTTGAATAAATAGCCTGTATTTTTTCAGTAATCCTGTATTTTTTCAGTTTTTTCAGTAAATTTGTCTCTTTGTTTAATTAGTTTTTGTTTAATTTTTTATTTTATTTTAATTTTTTAATTATTTCAAATTTTTCTTATCTCTTTTTTGTTTTGTCTATAATTTTAATTATTTCATGTATTCAGACAATCTGATTAAAAATTTTCTTTCGTTTGTTTCAACATCTTTAAATATGGGAGCTTTTTTATTATACAAATACTCGTTAAGATATTGTATTTCATGTAAAACATTCATTCAAAGTTTTATAAGGATATGATTCTGAGTTATATATTATTAAATTTTCATTACTTACTCCGATCTCCTTCACTCCGTTCACGATTGTTTATAACAAAAGTGTTTATTGAAAGATTGGATTTAAACATTATCGGAGGCATTATAAATACTTTAGAACAGTAATTTTATATTATTTATAAGTTTTTTATTAAAATTTGATATATTTTGAAGAGCAAAGTATTTTGCTCTCGATTTGTTTAAAATTTTTCGAAGTTAGTAATTATTCTGTAGTCTATATTTTAAACTATATTTGCACAAATAAATAGACAATATAAACAAACATAGTGCAATATTGAAGAAAATTTTTTTTGAATATTTGAAGAAAAACTTTAAATAATTAATTTTTGAATAAAAATATATTTTAAAATTTAAACTATTAAAATTTTTAATCAGATTAAATTTTGAAGAATTAATTATTTTTAATTAATTAATTTTTGAAGTAATAAAATTATAAAATTTTTTCGGAAGGAAAAATAAGTTTTTAAAGCAACAAACGTTCTACAATTTTATGAATGTAACTTACAGGGTGCGCCATAAGTAACCGGACACTTGTTTTCTCTCATAACTTTATTAAAACACAATCAAATAAAATCGAAATACAATCAAATGATAGAGAATTAAATAAGGAACAAAAATAATCAAGAAAATTCGAGATGCCCACCCTTGGCTTTGATACAGAGGCGAAGGCGCGAAGAAAAATTTTCGCAAATAGCACGCACCTCCTTGAGTTTATTAAGTCCCACTCTCTGGTGAGAGAGTGGGATGTCGAAATTATATCATTTTGATGTTTGTGAACGGCTTCTATTGTAAAAAATTTTTAGTCTGTAAAGAAAATGTCCGGACATGCGTGCTACTGGAGGAGGAGATGAAATTTTGCGGACAGAATTTTTTTGCCAAAAAAGTGAAACTATAGAATCGCGTTGACTAGCCATAATAGATGACTAGCCATAATTCATGAACAGCCTTAATCACTCCATTAATTGTCGAGATGTATAAATCAGATTTGTGATAAATTTATAATTTACATTTACCGTAAATGCTCTAATAGAACCACATGTGCTTCTATTTTTCGATCCTTTTATTTTCCATTCCCACTTTCAAATCAAAATTTAATGTTCATAGAAATTATATCACATCAAATAAATTTAAATCAAAAATTAAATTCAATTGAATTATCGCTTTCAATTCCATTTTCGTTATCTTCATTAAGATCAATTTCTGTCAAAATTTCTGAAATTTCTTTATCATCGCGTGCCTGTCGTATTAAAGCAAGTCCACCAGGAACCTGACCTTCTGGTTTAAAACAAAGAATTTCTTTATCTTCAGAATCATCACTTGAAATTCCAATTCCACACACTTTAAAAGAGTTTATAACACTTTCTTTAGAAATTGCATCCCAAGCCTGCACTATCCATTCAAGTTAAACTCTCATTGGTGGTGGCCGTGGATTCCCGCCAAAAGTGAATTCTTTTTGCCCATGCATTAACCAATCATCATATAAACGTTGAATATGTTGCTTAAATGGCCCATTGAGACAAACATCGCCAGGCTAAAAACAACTACTTTTAAGAAAAGAAACCCTTAAAACCTGAAACCATTTCGTTGTTCCTCCTAAAATTAGTGCCGTGTGTACATTCAGTTGTTTAAGTTCCTTTTTTGTAGAATCTGACAGATGACAACGGAAACTGTCCCATACAAGTAAACGTGGTGAGAATAATGATTGACCAATAACTTTCCTCAAATAATCAATTGTCAATGCATCATCCATCCAAATTTTGCCGCACCATGAAAGAATAAGTTTCCCCTAGTCAAAAAGGCAAATAGACTAAAAAACAAGTCAAACAAACTTTATATTTTTCGACAAGAGAAGAATCAGCTCTTTTACGAGGAAGAAGTACATAGGGGGCACATTTATAGCCATCGTTTCTTACAGTTAACATGACCGTCACTCTTAGCTTTCCATATCCAAGATTTTTAACTGTGACATCCTTTGCACCCTTTTCTGAAATGCAATTTCTGCCAACCAAATCCACTCGTAGGGTGTGGTTATATTAGGGAGTGTGCTTCAAATAGGGAGTGTGGTTCTATTAGAGCATTTACGGTATATTATTAAAATTTTTAAATTAATTTTTGGATATAGTGTAGTGTACCGTTGGTACAAGTTCGGGACGTGAAATATGTCATTCAATTCGTCTCGATGAGCTGAGTCGAACGTACCGCTTCCTACTTAAGGAAATGATTATGGACCGAGTTATAAGTCCCGAAACATTGAAAAACCATAGGGTGGAGTAAGCTCGATTTTGGGGTGAAAAATTCAAATATGCAAATAATAGCTCATTCGAAAGAGCTCGTCGAGCTGAGTCGAATGACACCAAATCAGCTTGATTTAACAAATTGGAGTCGAGATATAGGGCTCGAAATGGTCAAAAAATAGAGGGGATTTTAGTGTCAAAAATTCGAGAAAGCATATAAAAGCTCATTCGAAAGAGCTCGTCGAGCTGAGTCGAAAGACACCGAAATCAGCTTGATTGTAAAAGTTTGGACAAAGTTACAATCGAAAAACTAATAACATAAACCTATGAGGCGTCGGCGAGGCGCTTGTGCAAAACCCCGCGCTTCGCGCGGGGTTTTGCAGCACGCGCCTCTTGGGGAGTCTACGGGCGCTGAGTCTGGGCTCGTAACATAAACCTATTCCTATCTCCCTTGCTCTGGATGTAGTTAGGGTCCCAGTAGCAGCAAAAACCTCCAAAAAATACGGTAATCTCAAAAATTTTATTATACATATTTATTTATTTTGTGAATTAATTTAATTAAGATGATAATTAATTAAAATTAAATTAACTATTAAAATTGACAAGCATAGCTAAATAATATTATACAATTAAATAGTTAAATTAAATTTTCTATGATATTATTCCTCAATTTAAAAAATTAAAAGGATTTTCAACATTATTTACTTGTTCGAACTATATTTTTGCTGGTTGGCGAAACAATCATCGTTTCGAGTGATTATTATTTTTAATTTGAAAAAAAAATTTTCAATTTTTGGAAAATTTTTAAAATCCATTTAAAATATTTATAAATCTTTTAAATTAAATTATAAAAAAGTTAAAAATTAATATAAAAGTTTTAAAAATCTTTACAAAGTAAATTTCTAGATTTTTTAAAAAATTAATTTAATTACACAATAATTAGTTTTTTTAAATTCGAGTGAATAAATAATCATAAATAAACGCATTAAAAACGCATTTCCAAAAAATCCAATAAACCTTCTTAAAAGATTTTTGAATATAAATATTATAAATAAAAATATTTAATATAATTAATTGTATTTTAATATTTATCTTTAATTTACTATCATTTTCTATGCTAAAACTCCAATTTTTTGCTAAAACTTTTCTCAACTTCCACCCCGGAAATTAAATGGCTATTTGAGATAAAAAACAAATAAAAATGTATTATTTGAAAATATATTTTACTTATTAAAAAATCATAAATAAAAACAATGATAATCATAGCAATCATAGAATCGACCGCCGTTAATTGAATGAATAATTATTAAGCGGCGTATTATTAATAAGTGTATTTATTTGATAAAATAATACTAATATAAAAATGATAAGACTCATTATTTATGTACAGAAAACACTCACCACTATGTATATTATCGAAAAATTAAATATAAATATTTATAAATACATTAGGAAATGAAACTTTTCAAAAATAATAGTTAAATTAAATATAAAATAAACATGTTTTGAAAAACTAAAACTTTTAACAAACTTCGACTTCGCGGGAAAAAAATTAAATATACAAAAAAACTAAAAAATAAAAAGAAGAAAAAGAAGAAAATAAAAATAATAAAAAATTAAAATAGAGACAGCTGTTTGCATGAAAAATGAGAATTTAAAAGAGAATTTTTAGTTATATTTTAGTTATACATACTTGTATTCCTTTTATTTTTTTAAGAGAGAGAGATTGCTAAGAATAATTTAGCAGATAGTTTAACTAACTAAATATGATGAAGACAGAGAAATAAGTAAAAGAATTTCCTTTGCTCTACTATTCAAAGAAAAATTACTAATATTAAAAATTGTTAAATTTATTAAATATTAATATATTGAAGGTTTTTCGTCAGGCTTAATAGAATTTAATAATTTTAAATTATAGAAAGGAAAAATGGTAAAAATAATTTATTTTAATTTGAGCAGTATCCTAAATTGAAGTTGTTTCTTATAAGTCCAGAAATGTCTCATATATAAAATAAAATCAAACTGTCGATCTTAAATCAAATTTTCAATCTGAACATTTTTAAATGTAAAAATAATTTAATGTGTGGAAGGCAAAATTAAGACGAAAGCTGAAGAAAAATATTGTTTCCCAAGAAAAACTTTTATTGCGATTTTATCTAGCAGTTTATCGCTATCTTATCCAGTAGTAGTAGATAATAATAATGTATCTGTTTATGCCTAAAAAATATTAGCATGTGTCATACGCAAAAAATTTTTACAAACTGTCACTGATGGTCAACTCAAAAATATAAAATATTTTTACTTCACCCAACATTAGCTGCCCATCTTCTTGTTTGAATTTAAGGGTAGAATTAAATGAATATCTTAATATAATGTATATGTATTTAAAAGAATTTATTTTCATCAATAGAAGTATGAATTGCAAGAAAAATTCAGGAACTTGTGAATAAGGAGTTTAATGGAGATATTAAATTTCAAAAAATGTAAATCATTTAAGAAATTTGATAAAGTTTGTTGGAAGAGTCGAGACAGACAACAAAAGAGGAAGTTGTGCCGGACAAAGAAAATGAAAAATATTTACAGTAAAAAAGAAGGAGGAAAAGTATCACAAGTCTGTAAAAGAAGATGTCTGTAAAAGAAGATGCTATTTAGATTTAAAAAAATTTCAGAATAATACCACACGTTTGACAATAAATAAAATTTCACAAAATTATAAAATATTTGTCAAAAAATTAAAATCAAATACAGATTTTAAAAGAAATTTACAAAAAATTATGAAATATACAAAATTAGAGACATCCCCTCTCGTCGAGTATATGGTAAGCTGGAAAATTTTAAAAATGCGAAAAAATAGAAAAAGAAATAAAAGGTTCTGAAAAATTTTATAAATAAGATGATATGGCATAGTTTTACTAATTTAAATAAGTCTTTCTTATAAACTGTGAGTGAAACAATGAACATGTAAGTGATTAGAAAAATTGAAAATAAAAAATATTTGTATTTTACTAATTGTTTTGTATGGAAAGAAAATTTTTATGTCCAAGATTATTAAAATAATAAAATTGTTATTGAATATTTATATATTTATGACAGAGGATTGAATGTTTTTCCAGAAAGTTTGCTAATCATTAAATACTAAAGGCTTAACCTTTCTTATTGTTTTATTTACATTATTTAATAATTCTTTTCTAATTTTGATTGTTCAATCATCCAAAGAAATTTCCTACTAGTGGATTTTAACATATTTAAAAAATCAAAATATTACAATTAAGATATAAAATAAACAAAAATTTATTTTGTATGATGATACAGCTGTGATACCTGGGGGCACATCAAAATTTATACAAGCATTTAAAATTGACTAATTTACTATCTTATGTTTATTTATCTTAGGCTCCAGACGTATGCTGGAATGGACCGTTCAAATCAAAAATTAAACAAATGTATGAACAATGGATGCTCCATCAAGAAAAGGAAATGACGTACGTTGGTTCTTAGGAATATAAAAAATGTAAACAAGATGAAAACATCTTGGTGAAATAAAATTATCTATTAAATAAATAAAAATTAAAATTAAGCTAAAATATGTTCTGATGTGGTAAACATAAATATAATTTAGTTAAAATTTAACATATAGGATATAGTTAAAAATATTAGAATTTTTGAAGTGTATAACTGATACAAATAAACATTATTTTAACATACACAAAATATACATTTTAAAAAATATTAGTAGTTTTCCATCTCTCATCCCGAATTAATGATAAAATATTCTTTATTGTATAACACACTAAGTCAACTTAATATAAATTTATTAGATTTATCTTCCAGACAACGACAAAATAATAGAAAGAAAAAAATTTTTTTAATTAAATAATACTTAGATGAAAATCGAAGTAAAAAAATGTCCTGTAATCAAACTCAGGAAGTCAATAATGAATGATTTGTTTTAAATTTTCATTTCATTTTTTGATGAAATCATTTGAAATATTTTTTAATTTTATTGCTTATTTTCAATTTTTTATTGTACATACTAAAAAATTAAAAGATTTTATTCGGTATTCTTGAAACATAGTCGAAACAATAACAAGTTTATGGTTAATTAATTTAACAAATATTATTGACATATTGAAAATTTATATTAATATATAAAATATTCCTTATTTCCCATTCATCTGAAAGTTAGAGGAATTCTTCTTCTAATCCTCCTTATCAATCTTTAACTTCGGATTAAATACCAAAGGCTCAATGTTTGTATGCATGATTTCAATTTCGTCTTAAATTTTTTATTAGAGAAAGTAAAAACTTATTTGGTCCCCGTATGTTTTCCAATTTTGAGATGTGATATTGAATATATTTTAATATTTTTAACAAACTTATGGCTCCAAACTTAAATATTGTTTACTTAAAAATAAAATCAAGAGTTTTACTCGAACGAGGACAAACACGAGAAAACTTGTCAAAAGTAAACGATAATTTAGTATCGTTTAATAAATGAAAAGTAAGGATAAAATAAAAAGAGGGGAAGGAGGATAAAGTAAAAGGAGAGAATATTTAGGGAGTATATAATTTTCAATTAAAAATTTAAATATATTAACACAAAAATTTATTTTTCAAAAATTTTTTAACAAAGTATTTAAATTCAATAAAATATAAACAAATTTCATTTACTCATCGGATTTTTGTTCCTCACATCTTGGACCATTCATGGATCACCACCACAATGAATACATTTTTGGCCTCCTAACTGCACAGTTCCTGTTTCAAGATTAAATAAATTTTCAAAATAAATTTAAAACTACGAACAATTCTCTTCTGCTTAACCATTTTCTCACGCTCTTATTCGATCTCGCAATTCATTTGCTTCAGCTCTTAATGGAAACAACGGATGAGCAAATTCATACTAAAAAATATTTTAATCAGGAAAATTCAAAAAGCAAGACCTCTTTCCGCCACAGTATGCTGTGATGGTCATTAATAATGTCAATACATATTCGTATATCAGATATTAAAATAATAATTAAAATACAACTATGAAAATGTCTAAATAGGTTCAATAATTATGTAATATATTATTTTACATAATTAAATGTATATTAATATTTAAATTTTTAGTAATATTTTTTTAAATAATATTATTTTACAAAACGTATTGAAAGAGTTAAATGAGGAGATGGAAAAAACACATTTTTAAATTAATTTTAATCTGAATATAAAATTCTTATTACAAAATAGATATCCAATAGGATAATAAGTAATAAGTAAAATAATAACTAAAATAATGAAATAAAATACACGCTGTCAATTAAAAATTAATTATAAAAATTAAAAATAGTAAAATAAGGTTGCATTATATAAAAGTGCTGTACGGACTTGATTGCAGTTAATTTATGACTTATTGCCGTATGATAACGGAAACTTATCACCGCTTTAATGAGGCTATCAGAGTCTATATTGAAAATAACGATAAATTCAAATTGATAAAATCCATCATATATAGTTAACATAAACGATTTAGAAAATAGTTTTGATTAATAATTGTTATTTTATAATTAATAATTGTTATTTTATAATTTAAATTTAGAGTAATATAAATGTTAAGTAAAGAATAATTTTTGCCGTAACTTTTAGCTTTATTTTATGTTAGAATTATAAGATGATATAAATTAATTGAAGGAACTTTTTATATTTAATATTTTTATTAAAATACTAAATGAATTGGAATATATGTAACATTCACAAAAAGGCACCTAAAAAATAAATAATACAATATTTAACTAAATTTTAGATACTTACTGCATTTATATGTATAAAATAAATTTCTGAGAATAATGCTAATATTAATAAAGATGCAGTATACCTATCTAGAGCTATCCTCTCAGATGAGTCTAGAGTCAATGCACCATCAAACTACGCATGAGCAAAAAATACTTTAAAGACAATCAAATAGCAATAAAAACTTAATAACTCAGTCAAAACAAAAAATACTCGATCAAGGGAACTTAGTTTAGAGATTAGCATTGCTCCGCAAATGGTAGGCTCAAATGAATTAATTTTTATTTTTCTCAACTCTTTTAGAGATGGCAACGAAGGTTTTCTTAAGAAAACCAGAGGTATTTGCATTTTATTATCGTTGATAAAGATGCAATTCTTTTTTATGATGAAAGAATATGTTGATAAGTTGAAAATTATGAAATTATGTTAAAAATACTTTATAAAAATATTCATCTTGGTTTTAAAAGTCTAAAAATTTAAAACTTATAAATTTTTTTCATTTTTTAAATTTTTTACTGTGTTCACATAAATATTGATATTATATTACATAGTATATTATCAAGCCTCGAGCATAACTGGTAGCATCGGATGATAGTCTCCACTTTTTAATCAACAAAGTTGTAATGAATTATAAATTTATTTATATTATTTATTCATTTTAATCTTTACTGAAATGTATTAAACTGTATAAATAAATATTTTTAAATAATATGAAAAATAGAATTATTTGCGAAAGTTTTATCATAATAAAATACTAAATCAAAATATCATTATATCAGATTTTAAGGAAATCTGTTAAAATAAAAATTGTAAAAATAATAATTGACAATACCAATTTTATTAATCCGGTTCTTAAATTAAAAAATTCGGTACTTTTCCGTTATTCCCCCCATTTTCCTTTCCTTCTCCATTTCTTCTCCTTTTCTTTTTTCTTCTTTCAAAATGGTCAAAGGCAAATAATGGTCAGGCAAGAGGAATAAAAGAAGATAAAATAAAAAATCATTTTGTCGGTAATTTTTTCAAAGGACTGAGTAGATGAAGCGGACAGTAACTAACGGAATCTGACTTCCTTCTACAAAATTTTGACACAAATACTTCCGGACGTCATTTCGATTTTTGACATCTCAATCAAATCTTATTTCCAATTCTTAACTTCATTTCATATCCATTTACGCAAAATTGGTTGTTGATAAATGGGTTTTTGATTTTAGAAATTGAATTGCAACCTCTTCATTTTGCGAAAAGTTAAAAATATCATTTAATTAAAAATAAATTTAAAAAAAATGCAACACGAACGCCTTTTTCTTATTCATTGCCTCTTTTTTTCTTATTCACCTCCTTTTTGACTTTGACCATTTTGAAGGCAGAAAGAAGGAAAGGAAAATGGGGGGAGATAACGGAAAAGTACCAAAAATTCTTATTTTAATAAATGGATACTAGCAAAACTGCATATTTCGTCGTACTATCAAAAGGAAATTAAATCGACATTTTTGTAATGGATTAAAAAAATTAAATCCAGCAATAGACCAAATCAATTAACAAAGACTTTTAACAGTTTATTTCTCAACAATTTAGTTTAACAAATATTTTTCAACAAAGTTTATTTTAGGCACGGACAAAAATTATATCGAAAAAAAGGGATTAGGACCAAAAAAAAGGAAGGAGTAAAATCTCCAAATCTAACTGTTAAAAGAACGGGTAGTCACAAAAAAACAAATCTTTTCTGGGGGAGCAAAATTGTTAGTTAAAAAACTGAATAAGAGTAACAAAAATTAGCATTTTATAGTCTGGTTGAATGGGCAAAAAAAGGGGGAGGTGTTCGCACATTTTATTCCAAAACTAGTTGGCCAAAATAACCCGTACAAAGAGTTGCAAAGATAGAACGAAAAGGGAAAGAGAAAGGACATTTTCCAAAAGCAGGATCAAAATACAAAAAATACAAAGGAGCTTTTCCTAGTTAAATTGAGCGGGCCAGAAACGATCAAATTAGCATTTTATTTTATTATTTTGTAAAGGGCAAAAAAGGGTGAAAAAAGGGGCTTTTGTCATCTTTCACATCAAAGATGTGACATTTTTTTTAAAAACTACACCAAAATTTAGATATAAAGCCTAAATTATTTGAGCACAACAAGAAAGCACTACTTCATTACGGTAAAATATTTAATACGTAATAATAAATATTATATAATATTTTTTAATATATTTAATAAATAAAAAATTTTTAATGCTTTCGAAATAAAATAAATAAATTTGATATGGTTATTAGTAAATGGGTTTGTAATGCCTAAATGTAAAAAAATTCTTATTACTGTACTATTATGGTATTAAAAGACAACATATAGTCACGTAACAACGATCTTGTGCACCAAACCATTATTAAGACAAAAATGGAGCCCATCATCTATAGCCCAGAAACCATAATAATAAAAGAAAGTGTAGCAGTATTAATCAAGACAATTTAATATACTAATAAAGAGATACTGATGAAATATTTAATAATACGTCTATTTTTATAAAAATTAATATGGATTTTAATTAAAATGATTAGATTTATTTATTAAATCTAAAATTGATTTTTATTATATCTTATGTGAGAAAATAATTCATAAGTAATTAAAATACTTTTAAACAAATTAAAATACTTTTTAAAGTCCACATGAAGAATTTTGCAATAAATTGCAATACACAAGCATTTTGCAATAATATACATATTAATGGTAAATTTAAATATTTATAACCAAATAGTGATGTATATGAAATAATAAATAAATTAGAAAATTTTTTTCGAGCGTTTATTTATATATAAAATGATATAACTTAATTATAAAAATAATATATAAAAATATAATACCATAAAAATAAATATATTATTATAAATATAAATGATAAATATAAAAATATAAATATAATATATAAAAATTAATCTAAAAAACGTTTTTCTATATTAAAAATAAATTATTTTCTAGTATTTAATCGGTTAATTATAATTAATAAACATTTATTAGGCAGATGTAGATGCAAAAATTGTACACATTATAAAATTGGGTCCATTTATAATCCTGGTAATTTAATGATAAATAACGATAGAATAATGATAAACTACAATATAAAATCAACGAGATAATAGAAATGAACGTATTTTTACCCTTAAATAGAAAATTAAATGAATCAGAACATATTTAATATAGTATAACAGCATATTAAAAATTAAATTTAAAATGCAGAAAATGTAAAAATGTTTCTAATAATAACAAATTATAGAGCGATATTTTTTAAAAGAAATTGATAAATAATTTTTACGCTTTATAAAGCAATTTTAATTATTTATGATGTGTTCACTAGGACACAGAAACAATAAAAATCTAATTATATGTAAAAATGTTGCCTTCTATTTATAGATATTTTTGGAGATTAAAATGATTGAAAAATTATTATAATAAATTATTAATTTCATTTATTTATTTCAAAACATGTAAAAAATATTTATAAAAAAGATAGAAATGACCTTACGTTTCAAATAAATTTGATATTTATTTGAAACTAAATAATTTGTACAAAAATTTGATATGCTGTCAAAAATTGGAGAGAATATCCAAGCCGTCCGGGATAAACATAAGAAAAATCGAGTAGAGCTAGATATGGTCACAAACTACATTCAGCCAGCTGCGGCAGAAGAAAGCATAGAGACTATTATAAATAAATATAAAAAATAAATGGAAAATTTTTTCTGAATTATATTATAAGCCATAAATTATTATAAGTTATATGTATATATATATGTAAATTATATATTATAAGCCATAAAATATTTAAAACATTATTCTTTCCTTTTATTTCAGCTACTAAATAAATCCTTGCTGTCATCAGTCGCTCATTTCTTTTACACTTAAGTCTTTTTATTTTTAAATCAAAAACTTTCTTTCCTCATTGCATAATAAAATTAAATAAATTCAGTAGATTAACGAATAATTTTGATAATTAACTAAATGTTTTATTAGTATAAATTTTCAAGTTTTGTATAATAATATGTAATGTAAATTTGTTGTATTTCTATTTGTAGTTGATTATTAAGCTTGTCTATCAATCTATCTTTGACCTTTTGGTGGAGTAAAAGCTAAATTTTAATTAAATAAATAAATATCTTAAATAAAATAAGACTTCAAAATTGAATTGTTATAACAGAATAACGCAACATTTAATTAATAATTAGCATGATGTTAAAACATCCGAGAAAATATTTTAAATACAGTAAGATTCTCTAGGTTAAAGAGTATAATGGCTTAGCATTTAAAGATCCACGCCATCTTATGGTGGGTAGATCAAGATCCACGCCATTAGTTGGTGGTCAACAGAGATCCACGCAATCAGGTGGTAGGTCGACAAGATCCACGCATTAGGCACATATTTTGATATTAAATATTGAAGTTTTGTTATTTCTTATGTTAAATAAAAATAGTCTGGAAAATTTCAATGTTAATATTTGTATAGTAATAAAATGTATAAAACTTATATAATAGTATTTTAACAAGTGCAACAAATACAAAGGATTAAAAATATATTATTTAAATTAAATGACAATTGATTTACTATTCAATAACGATAATTTTAATTTATTTTTATAATTATATGTATTTAATGACAAAAAAAGCATATTTGAGGATAAAAATAAAAGTTTCTTCAAACGTAAAAAATGTTACAATATTATATGTAATTATATTAAAAATGTTAAAAAACATATCACAAAAAATCAAAATAATTTGTTATAAAAAATAAACCATTATAAGCATGTCCAATGATATTTAATATCTATATCAAAATAAAAAAATTGTCAAAAAGATGTGTTTTAAAAAACTAGCCTCTAACAAACGTTAAAGAATATGATGAGAAAATTCTAATTTTAACACAAGCTGAAGCAAGAATACGTGCTTTAAATTGATATCGTCGAGTAAATGTTAATTAGTATTCTGCATGTTAATTAGTAGAGACAGGATTTTTAGGCACGATAAAGTTAAAAATAGGCGCCTATATAGGCAGTAAAAAATTGCCAAAATAGGCACTAAAATCCGAAAAAAAGGCAAATTAGGCAGGATTTTTTCGAGATTTTCTGATTTAAATTGGCTAAATTTTATCAAAAATGATAAATCTAAGCAATAAAATGTTAAATAAATTAATTTTGACGATCAGAATTACATATAAATTAATTTATATTAATTATTTTGTTTCCAAAAATAATTTGATAAATTTTTAGGAAGAAAATTTTTTTGACAAAAATTTTTTAGAAAAATTATATATTTTACCAAAAAAAAATTTTTTAGCCGACAAATTTCTTAAAAATGCCCAAAAATTCGCAAATTTTAGTAAAAATATGCAAAATAGGCTGAAAAAAGGCAAAATAGGGCACTTTGTCAGAAAAAGCCAAAATAGGCAATTTTAGGCAACGATAAAATTAGTTAGAAAGAAGATTTCAGTAAAATAACACAGGATTTGGACGTTTCAGCATCAGTACTATCCAGGAAAAAAACAGGCATTTGCCTAAAAATCCTGTCTCTATTAATTAGTATTCTGTATTTTTGTACTTTTATTATATTTCCGGGTGGACTTTGTGCCTCTATATATGTGTAAAGGCAAAATTTAAGTGTAATAAAAAATAGTAATTAATAAATTTTAGGATTATAAATATAACATAACATAATATTTTTTCTTTAGTAAAATTTAATTCTTATATTTTATATAAGATCTTTTATTATTAAGAAATACTTTCTAAAATATACTCTGTTATATAAACTATGTTTTCTTTCTCCTGGTTTCTTAAATTGATATTAATTTCCATTTTATATAAAACGAAAAAAATTTTTGATTAAATTATTTAATCATTTTAACATATCCTACTCACCAGCGTTTCATTTGCGCACAAAGTGTAGTTCATTTTTTAAAAGATATATACTTTTATAATTATTAACTGACCGTTTTACTTTTTAAATTAATATAAACAATTTATATTGTGTTTGATTCAAGAAATATCAATTTAGAATCAAGTGTTTCTGTGATGCTTTATTTTTCCCTTTTCATTAATATTTCATGGGTTTGTGAATTTATATTTTCCGTAAATTATTTATGAATTTACTGTTTAATTTCCTTATTTGCGTTTATTATTAAATAAAATTATTTCAGTTATAAATAATAGTTTAATTCTTTTTTACTTTACATAATAATAAAAATTGTCAATATTTTAATTATCAATAATACTGCTGAAATAGAGGTTGTCATTCCATCATCCCTGTTTGCTACTATCCAAGATAATAATCCTCCGTTCTCTTCTTCTGAGTTATTGCCTGGAAACTTAAAGCGTGCTTTAATTTTGGAACAAAGTTTTCTGCGCATGTTTAATTTTTTAGAAATTAATAAAATATTAAAAAAGGTTATTTTCTTAACCTTTTCAAAACACACATTCCTCTAAAATAGAGCCCGGACGGAGGGCTTGGTCGATATTTTTTCGATAAATATCGAAAAATATCGAAACCGAAAAATATCGAAAAAAAGTCTCGATATTTTTTGATTTTTCAAAAATTTTTCTATAACCAATAAATATCAAAATAGACCTAATAGTTTAATAAGATTAAGAGTAAATGGGATATTGGTAGATTTGGACGGATTAAATGTAAAATCAATGGACTTGTATTTGATATCGAAGGATCAAGTGGATATAAGTGGATTTTAACTAGGAATAATGGATTCTAAGGAATTAAAGGTGATATTGAAGGGCTGAGTTTGTATCGAGAGATTTAGAGGTATTAAGACTGTATTGTGGATTTGTGAGAGCAGGAGGGATATCAAGTGATTTGTGGATTAAGAGAGTTCAAATTTTCAATTTTTCCAAAAATTCAAATTTTTGTCAAAAATGAGGTTCGATATTTTTTTTCGATTTTTTGTAATTTGGTCGGTCGATTGTTTCGATTTTTAAATTTTTTCGGTCGGTATTTTTTCGATAAATATCTAAAAATATCGAATATCGAAAAATATCGAAAAAGTCAAAATTTTCTCGGTCGATATTTTTTCGATAAATATCGAAAAAAAATATCGAAAAATATCGATAAAAGTTAATATAAATTTCTATTTCAAAATATTTTTGCAACAGATGCAACAGATTGAGAGAACAGAGGCCGAACCTTTTATCCAATGGGAATATACTTGATGTTATTTTAATGAATAATATATAAATAGTATAGAT
The DNA here is from genome assembly GCA_036172945.1 of Meloidogyne incognita. Lineage (NCBI taxonomy): Eukaryota > Metazoa > Nematoda > Chromadorea > Rhabditida > Meloidogynidae > Meloidogyne > Meloidogyne incognita. Next base: position 4,522,966 of record JARQAC010000013.1, read on the forward strand.
TAAATTTATATAGTATAATATTAAGTTTTGAATCAAGATGAGTTTTCTTCAGATGAAGACTTAGCCCTTGAGATCTTGTTAAATGAAGAACATTCGGAAGAACAACTTAATATTTTATATCGTAAAATAATTAAATTATCAATTAAATAAATAATAAGAAATATATATTTATATTAATATTTATAATTAAATTAATCAAACATTATATTTATTTTATTATATTTATGATTAAACTAATCAAACATTTATCAATATTTATGATTAAAAATCTGATAAACTTTTCATAATATTCTAATATTTTCATAAATTTGTCGTTTTGCTAGTAATTTAACAATATTAAATTTAAAATAAATTTATATTTAAGATAATTTATAGTTTGTACAAAATGTAAAAAATTTTTTTATAGTATACAAGGAGCCGATTTTTAATCAGTCCTCATTTATTTGTCTTCATCCTTTCTGTGGTTGATGAAATAAATTTTGACAAAAAACGAACGACATAAAGAAATAAAAAGACAAATTATACAGAAATTCCGGAGACATAAATAATCTATAAGTTTTGGCGCATAAAATTATAACATTATTATTTTATAAAAATAATTATTTGAAGAGCAAAATATTAAATAATTTATGATCTTATATAATTTATTAAGGCTAACGGCTTTATTAAGGCAACTTAAGGCTGACGCTTGTAGTAGTTCATCGTGTGGTAAGTTCGAAATTTTCGCGCTTACTTTACTTTCAAATTAAGGTCCTTCCGATTCAAAACGTGAAAGATATTCTTCACATTCAACTGGGGACATTCACAGAGAAATGGTAACTTAAGATCACAGAGAAATGGTAACTTAAATAATTTATTTAAATGTTAAAATTAAAAGAACCTTTTAATTTAGATATATAAAGTAAATAAGTAAACATAACAAAATTAAAATTATAACCATTCAATAAGGAGGTAATAGAAACCCTCAAGTACTCAAATACAAACTCATAATTAATTTATTCAAAAATCTATTCAAACATTTTTTTTGCCAGACGTTATTAGCAATGCTATAAACAAATCACAAATATTATATTACTAATTATGATTATCTTGATTTAAATAAATTCAACATACTATATAAAGCATTTTTAGAATAAATTATAATGTAAGATAAATGAAATATAAAACATAATAATAATTACAGTTCTTTGTGTAAGTTAAAATGAAACTTCATAATCTTAATTAGATTGTTTTCAATTAATCTGCTTCATCACCGTCTAAAGGGAGCTTAATTTAATTGGCATTATTTATTTTTTACAATATGTTATTCGAAAAAATTCAGAAATTCAGTTTGAAATATTAATTTCATTTTATATATATTTTATATTTTAATAATACATAAAAAATTTAGACTTTCTAGAAAATATTTCAAAATCATTTAAAACACTAGAAAATATTTCTATGAAATATTTCTATTAATTTATTTATATCTAATTGATTATTTATTTTCCCTTTAATATCATATAACAAGAATATTTATATTTCATTATTTGGTTATTATTTTCGTTAATATTTAATGAGTTTTTGCTTGTATGATTGATATCAGTTTGATATACTTAAATCAACAATTAAATTTTAAAATAAATAATATACTAAATTTTGACACCATCGAACGTTATTACACTACTTGTAAAAAATCAATTTAATAAAAATACATAGATTTGGAAAATAATATAGGTAATGAATAATATAAAGTTATCTCCTTCATAATTAAAAAATTTCCGAAGTTAGTAAATCTAAGTTGTGTCAATCAAAGAGAATGGAGAGGGATTAAGTATAAAATTAAAAAAGCAGTCCGAAAAGTCTCCTCCTTGTAAATGTTTTTAGTGTTTTATTCTAAAATTTTTTTAAATATTTTGCCCCACCCTGTATATGAAAACAAAGAAAAAACCGCAATTATAAAAGACATTTTGGAAAATAAATCTCTAGGGATACAAAATTTATTTTCCAGCCTATGGATCGTCTTTGTCGCGTGCATATATTCTATTGTAAAAAAATATATTATAAATGAAGGAAAAATAATTACCAAGAAAAAATTATTTTGATCGAGTTAGAAACGAAGTTTCATCAAATTAAAAGATAAAACAAAATTTTATAAGAAACATAAGCATATTTTCAATATCTTGAATAGTTTGGATACAAATAAATTTTAAATTTTTCAAATAATTAAAATTTTATAATATTAAAAAATTTTTTCGAAATAAAATGTTTAGAAAAATTAAAAAAAATTTCTATACAAATTTTTTAAAAATTTTTTCTATATAAAATTTATTTAAATTAAAAATTTTATTAAATATTTTTTAATAAATTAAAAATTTTTCATTTCAAGATAATACTGATGTCAGATATCAGGCAAAAATACCAACATTTGATTATATTCTTATTTAAACGTTAAATTAATAACCAGATTAGATACAGTCGTGAGGAAGTTATGGTTAACAGAAATTGATTGGACTTAGAATCTTCAACACAGCATTTGATCCTGATAAGTTTCATGAAATCAAAATTTTTGGAGATTATAAAAATTATATTATTTATTCTAAGCGGTTTTGTGGTAAATTCTCAAAAAATATGTTTTATCAAATGGGTTTGTTAAATTTTTTCAAAAAATTTTTCCGAGTAAATGGGATTTGGAGAAAATGGGATTTGGTTTTTTCTTTCGATTGCTATATAGAACGTATTTTTGAATAAAAAATTAAGAATTTAAAAATAATTTTATTTTGAGTATAAACTTATGACCAGCACTGTATAGTAATTTATAATATATTTACATATATCATATAATTTTATTTAAAAAAATTTTTATGCAATATAGAGTAGGAGCGCATATAATTACTTATATATTGGAAAAGTTATTTATAAATTAAACCATGTTAAAAACTGAAAATTGTTTTGTTCAATTAATTCAAATTGTATTTTCCCCAATAGACCAAAATTATAATTAAAAGATTACAAACGATACTGGTCACATTTACGATAAATATAAAAACACGCATTCATAAAAACATGCATAAAAAATTTTAAAAATTTATAAAAAATTCATAAAAACATTATTTATTAACACGCATTCACCCAAGAAATCCTGAACCAATGATGTTACAAACCAATCCGTTTATGTTAAATTTGATGTTAAACCTCCCAAAGCCGGAGCTATATATCAAATAGTCCCTGGTAAGAGCTATCCAGAAATGGCAACAAAATGGCTTTACAAACCATATAGACATCTTCAAATGTAATAATTTTATTTAATAAATTGATAAATTTTATTATTAGTTTTTTAACTAAATTACTAAAATATAAATTACTTGATTTTTCCCCCTAATACCTTGCAATAACTAAACTTGCAATGAAAAATTTATATAAATTAATAATTTAATTAAAAACAATATTTCATGTGTTTTCACTTATTAATATTTTTGTCGAATAATTTGTATTTAATTTAATTAATTTAACTAATTAATAATAAAATAAGGGATTATAAATTATTATGATATAAATAAACTATCGATACAAATCGGAGATATTTTGCTGCAGTGTGTAAAGTAAAGTAGGGCGTTGCAAGAAAACCAAATACAAGTATGCGTGGCCTTGGAAAAAAAAGGAAGACTTATTTTCCTTGAATGAGGAACTCGCTGATAATATGATTGTTTTGAAATTTCGTGTTAGACTCTCGAAAAAATCATTGCCAGTGCTATAATTATACAAAATATGTGGCACATGATCTGTGGCACAGGTTATTTAGCGCTTGGATAAAATTGTCAATTAGTATTTTTAGCAAGATTTTATGGAAAACAATCAAGGTGAACTGTTGGTTTGTAGGTTTATAATTCACAGTTGAAAAATGCATTTTTGCAAAATGCTTTTCTTTTGAAATCGAGAGGATAAACATGAGCACCGTGATAATTATATAAAAAATCAAACTATAAAAAATGTAATAATTAATAAAATTAATAAAAACAAATTATAATATCTTTAATATATGTATGATACATGTTCAATTTTTAAAATTACTCTACAGGTTGTCGCGAAATCCACCAGAGTCCTACTCAAAATTTTCAAGTGAAATTTGAGTGGCAAAATTCAACATATACATGTACTTATACAAAATGAATCATAGAATAGTTTTTATAAAATAAACCGAGTTTAAATTGCAGAAAAATAATAAACAAGTGGGCAATAACGCTATAGTACCGTTAATTAATTGTAAAAAAATTAAAATTTAGAGGTATTATATTTGAAAATGCAAAGAAAATGAAAATAAATATAGTTAAAAATAAGATTGGAAAAAATTAGAGATATTTAAAGTAGAATTACCCAATCGCATACTTTAGCAGAAAATTAAATAAACATGAAAAGCGATATGCGGTGGTCGAATTAGAAGCACTGGCTATTGTTGCTTCTTTGAATGACAAATAACAAAAGAAAATAAATAACACAACAACAATACACAAAAGAAAAATTAAAATAAATTTTATTAACTTAATCTTATTAATTAAATGTATTTTATGTTTATTTCATTAAATTTATTAATTTTATTAATTCAAATATTAATTTTATTTACTAAAAACCACCTAAACTTTTGAATAAAAATTATTTTTTTAAATAAAAATTTATTTATTATTATTAATAATTTATATTAGAGTAGCACAAAACCGTTTAGCTAAACGGTATACGATAGACGGGTTTTTTGCTAAAATTAAAAGAAACGGTAAACGGGTCCCAGATAAACGGCATAAACGGTATACGGTCCTTCTAAACGGCGTTTAATTCGTTTAATTTTTTCTTAAAATTAGTGGCTTAAAACGTGAATTTTTGCCTTCTGACACACTAAAATCAAAAAATCCAGAATTAGAGAAAGAAGAATTCTGGTTTCATGGCTTTACAAATGTCTCAAAATTTTCGCACGCGGCGCTAATAATGGTAGATAATAATTTAAATCTAATAATAACTCCAAAAGCTATTTTTATAAAGATTTATTATTTAATAATATTTGAAAACCTTCCGATATTTACAGAAACTCATAATATAATATAGCATATTCTATATATAAAAAAATATCAAATAAAAAATTATTAGTTATAATATATTCAAATTATGAATGTTTCAATAGGAAAAAGAAGATGACAAAAATTCCAACAAAAAGCTTTTGCATAACATTTAGGCATTAGAATATTTAAAAAATACTTATAAATTTAGAATAAATTATGTTAATAAAATAATTAAGAGGAAATTATAAAGGAGATAAAAATGAACAATTGCAAAGACAAAACTCCGAATTGCATAACAAAAATTAAAATATAAATATTAAAACGCATGAATATTAAAACACAAAGATCATTTGCATAATATACAACTTATTCATAAATAAATACTCCTAAGACTTTATACTCAAATATTAATTATACTAAACCAAACAAATGATTTTATAAAATATAGGGAAAACATCAAAATGTGAAAATTAATATATAATTAAATTTAGTTTTTTCAAAATAATCATATATTTTAGAAAATATATTAGAGAAATTATATTTTGAAGAAAAGATTTTTAGAATAATTTTAGTTATTTCAATTATACAAATCCAATTTTTTAAATTTTCTCGGGGAGTATGATGAACATGGACCAATAAAAATGATCCACATTTTAATATTTATAAATAAAAATCAGATTCGATGTACATGGCCCTTTATAGTCAATAAAACAGAATATTTAAAAATAACATCTTAAATAAAATGAAAACATATTAAATGTTTATTTTTTTATATTTTATCAGAAAAAATCAAATTTATAAAAGACACGCAAAAATTTTTAATTTTAACAAGTTAACAAATATGAAGAAGGTTGACTTTGAAGATATAAGTAAAAAAACTGAAGATGAAAAAGACGAAATACAAAAAGTAAGAGAAAAATTCAAAAACCATAAGGCTATGAAGAAGCAACTAGTACAGCAGACTAAGGCAAACTACAACCAGGTTAATAATCTATACAACCAGGCTAAAGCGATTAGAATACAAGAATGGAATGAAATTTTCTAAAATAGATGTATTTTTTTAAAAATAACTGAAGAGAAACAGAAGTATGAGAAGAAAATAAGGAAAATGAAATTATTAATTTTACTATCATTTTAAAACTAATATAATTTATTTAAAAAACAAATCTAATTATAAACACAGTTTCGAATATGAGGAAAGAATATTTTGATGAACGCTCACTGATTATTTAATTATTTATAAAAATTTCCCAGCTTCCGATCACTTTAAATCCCCTTATCCACTGGTGGGAACGACAGTTGCCGTAAATCGGAAGGCTCTAATTAAAATCTTGAAAATCTAACCCGAGGGCTCAGAAAATTCAACATTTCAGCGCCGCAAAGGAAAATTTATTAAATTTTGGAATGCCAAGTCGCCAAATTTCTTCCTTTTTCAGCGCCGCAGGCGAAAATTTTTTAAATTTTCGAAGACCTTATTCGAAAAAATTCACTTTCTCTGTTATGGACGGATATCCGAAAAAATTATGGGCGGAAACTTGGACAATATTGAGGATTTTGTTTCTTTGAGTCAGTATCGGTCCATTTCAGTATCGAAATGGACCGAGAATCTCGGTATCGGTTTCGAGAACGAGAATGAAAAAACCAAGACCGATATTGGAAAAAAGCCGTGAATCTCGGTATCGGTCTTGGTTTTCCTTAACATCTTCCTCAATAATAAGTTCCAAAACTTTTTCAAAATTCTCAAAATTTTTATTTCCATTTTCCAAAGAATTTTCTTAATCGAATGGAGAATGGAAAAAAAATTTTCCATTCCACAAATGGAAAAATGAGACGACACTCCCCCAGAAAATTGATTCTTATAACTCAGCCTAAAATCATCCGATCAGGATGATCTAAGCGGTTTTTTAAATAACATATAGGGCTTATACTAAATCCGAAATATAAAGTCTGTAAATCGTGTCAAACCCCAGAATTCAAAATTCGACTTTTTCGAAAATTTAGACCTTTCTTAATAAAAATTCGAAATTGTGCCCGACTGATAGAGCATTTTAAGAGCTTTCGAATGATATATCTCACTAACTATTATCATTATATATACTTGATAAAATTTGATTCCCCATGATTTCGGGAATTTTGGTATTTTTGATCAGAACTATCTGAATACCTAACCAAAAATTCTCAAATCCTGGGATCCCTTAAAACATAGTCTAACAGATTAGTAATAAAAATAAAAGAATTTTTCAGCAAACTTAATTTTAAAATCCAAAAAATCCAAATTAAAAAACGGCCACTAATTATGACGCGACCTAATAGAATCTTGATAAAATTATTCGTTTGCATTTTTATTTTTATATTTATACGATCTAGAAACACACCTTCTTCTGTTTAATTTTTAGTTCTACCAAATAATTTTGATAAATAATATATTGATGATTCCTTTTGAAGTAATTTTTACATCATAATAATTCTTAAAATAAATCTAATTTAGATCTATTAAATATTTATGTTATTTTAAATTGAATAATTTCAAAATTAAAATAATAGAAATTTTTTTATGAATATTCATTCATTAACTAGAAATGTCAACAAGTATGTAATTATTATTATCTCATGCATAGTTAATGTAGCTTTATGAAAAAAGCTTATATTCATGCCGTCTGGGAGTACAGTCGAATTGTGAGGTGTTTAAGTATTGATTTATAATAATATTAATAACTTAAGCGTTTCATACCTATATTACCATTAAAGCTTTGTAAATAAATTTTTAACTCAATTTTTGTAAATTTATAAGTCTGTGTTATATGTATATCCAGTTTAAATCATTTACTACAAATACCTGTATTATGTAAATTAAATACATTATCGCAACTATGTTCAACTGGAAACTTATCTTTGGTACTAATTATTTATCTGGTTATTTATTGGTTTTTTATCTTTCATGAAAAAATCTTGAAGTTGAAGAAAAATCTTGAAATTTCCTACTCAAAATGCAATCTTCATTTCTCTTATAGATACAATACCATAAAATTCCAGCATTTCTTGAACATAACAGATTTTTAACAGATTTTTTAAAGGATAAATAATATTTCATTGTTAAGTTTAATATTTATTATTTTAAATAATAAAAATATACAAATTTTAAAATTTATTTATTAAGAAATATATGAAGATTTAGTAATCTTTGTATAAAATATTTTTCGATATTTTACTTGTTGATACAGGCTAGCAACTCTATTGCACATCAAAGCAAGTAAATATTTTTCCAAAGTAATGTGAATTTTAAATGCATATTTAATTCAAATAATAAGAAAAATAGTGGAAAATAAACTTGTATGGAAGCAATAAATATCTAATTTTGGAATGAATTTTTGGTAATTAATTAATTTTTGACAATTATATATTTGTAAATTGTAAAAATTTAAATTAAAAAATTATTTTTATTTAATCGATTAAAATGCAATATAATTGCCTATTTTTAAATTTTTGATAAAAATACATAATAACATTAAAAATATTATTAAAATAATTAATTTTAAACATAAAAAGGTTAATTGCATATTTAGAATACATATTTTAAAGAAGCACGTTTAAGAGCACTATGATGGTATGACATGTGGGGATTTATACATATTTCAGTCTATCTCCTTGAGAAATTATCACAAGATATTCCTCTAAGGAAGCAACATAAAGAATTTGTGGCCATTCATAAAGTGCAGAAACAAAAATGAAGTTAATATTTATAAAATAAATGATCGCTAGCTTCATCAAATTAAGATAAGTGATTAAAGTTTGCTCCATACTTTGCATTATAATTTTTTAAAAATGCATATGTAATAAATATTATTACAAATAGCAATTATTTTCATAAATATATGAATATAATTAGTATCTTAGAAAAAATTGAAAATTCAATATAAAAAATTCAAAATAAAAAAATTAATTTATCTTTAGAAACCGAAATATAATAAAAGAAATTTTGTATAAAAGTTACCTGTATATGTAAAAGTTACCTGTATATGTAGAGCCACCAATCCGTTGAACGCTCGCGTTAACCAGTTAGCCTTTCACCCAAAGTTGACGTGAAATGGCATGAAAGAGTTAACCTGTTTGTTGAGACGGAGCGTCCAAAAAGGCAATTTGATAAAGAATGTGAGTTATTATTTTATAATTTTTAAAAAATTTTTATTAAATTTTAATTGAGCAGAAGCAACTGCTAAAATGTATTAAGAGCAGCTGCAGAAAGATTATAAAATATTACGGATTGGCTGTCATTCATGGAGCTCCACAAAATGTTCCTCAAAATGTTAATGAGCAGGGAGGGAATATGCATCATCAGGAACAACATGATAAATAACAGAAACAAAACATTAATGAACAATTTTATAATGTCCGCCGTTTTCCGAAAATGGCAACAATGCAACAATGCATCGAATGGCAACAATGCATCAACTATAAATTTTAAAATATTGTGTTAAATCGAGAATGAAGTAAAAATACACATATACATTTTAAAAGTTTGAAAAAAGAATGTAAAAGATAAAAGATCATTTGTAATGATATCAACTAACATTAATACTAATTAAAAATGATTAAAAAAATTATTTATTTATGATAAATAAATTATATAAAAAAAAACTAAATTTACAAAAAACTAAATTTACATCCCCAATTTATTTAAAAATTACAATAAATATAAAAAACTAGAAGTTGTAAGACCGGTATTTTTTCTATAACTTTTCTTAATAAGTAATGTTTAAAATTTTTTGTATGATAGAAAATTATAATAATGGATTTATTGCATAACAACGAACAACGAAAAATTTTTTTAATTATTATATAATTATATGATTGTCATTTTAATGTACAACAATGAATAAAACTACTATTGTTGACTATTATTGTTAAAAGTCGATAGGTCCACATTAGCATACGTTAAATAAGAGGCTTCCGGCTAGAATCATTTATTTAATTTAATTTAAAATTTCGATTTACAAAAATATATTAACATAATATCTTAAAGTCTATTAATTTAATAATTAATATCTATTATATTAATTTAATATTTAATAATTAATCTATTAATTTAATATTAATTTAATAAAAAATAAAAACAAAATAAATTCAATGAATAATTTAATATCTTAAAATAATGAGCTGAATATCATATTAATATGTCTTTACCTTATAATAATAATTAAATTTAGTAAATATTGCAGAAATACAGAAATTCTTAAGAAATTCCGATATAATTAGAAGGGACTAGACTAGTTATTTAAACTAAAAAATTCTAGAAAAATTGAAACATTAAAATTATGCCCAATTATTAAAATATAAGAAATAACTGCCAAAAAATGTTCGAAAATTAAGAAAATAATGACAAATACATAAAAATGGAAAATTTATATTAATATGGAAAATTAAAATTTTCATGCGTTGTAAAACCAGGTGACAAATTATGTTATTATTTAAATACAATTATTAATATATTTTTGTTTAATTATATAAAATAATATGATTTTTTTATAAATTAGGATACAATTACATATTTAAAGCTAAGTGCACATCAAGAATTATTTTTGAAAAATGTGCCATATGTTAGCTATGTGAGATAAAGATCTAAATTCTAAAAGTATTTATTACTTCTCTTTTGTTGGATGTTTGTTGATGTTTGTTCAAGAATATTCTATTCTGTGGCACATAGGAATTGTTTTGTTACATATGTATATTTTTATAGATAAATATAACTTTGTTTGGTTTTAATACATAAATTTTATATACTTTTAACTTAGTTGACACGCAAAATAATTAAATTTGAAACACCTCCATTAAATGAAAATTTACAAAGAAGAATAGAAATCTTATTTAATATCCTTTATATAATTTTAATTGTCACAAACATTTAAATACAGTAACTAATAAGTATTAAGGATAAGAAATGTTCTTTTATAGTTTATAGATTTGAGAAATTGCAGGATGGTAAATGGCTTAATGATAATGTAATTGATACTTAAAATAATGTAATAATGTATAATAATGTAATTGATACTTAAAATTTTAACATAATCTAATTTTTCGAGATTTCCGGTACATACACATTCTTCTGATATACTTTGAAAATTTATTAGATTTCTGATCAAATTAAACTTCGCAAGGAAATTGGATTTTCAGAAAATAATTTCAAGCATCAATAACTTTAAGTTTTACATTTTAACGAATATAGCTAATTCAAATATATTAAATTAATTCGCTGGAAATATGTGGCATTAATAAGGGTATTTATACAAAAATAACATTAAATAATAAAAATATCTTAGGAAGGTTTGGAACATTGATTTGCTTCTAAATTTAAGGGGTGGAACCGCTGACAATTAAAGTAATTTAAAAAGTCCTTCACACTTCAAAAACTATTATTTAAAACTTTTTACGACATCACGAAAATACGAAAACAGCATTAACATAATGTCAATGTTATACTTAATAATGAACATAATTACAAACTATTAACAATTTAAGAAAAAAAATTAATTGCGCTTCCCCAAAAGGAGAGGATAAGGAAATAGTTGGTTTTTATTATAATCCATTAGTTTTCAAAAAATTTTTTTCATTACAACGCTTTTTTCATTACAATTTTTTCATTACAATTTTTTCATTACAATTTTTTTCATTACAATTAATTTATTGATAGTAGATTTTTTTTTCATTACAACATTTTTTTTCATTACAACGCTTTTTTCATTACAATTTTTTCATTACAATTTTTTCATTACAATTTTTTTCATTACAATTAATTTATTGATAGTAGATCAAAAAGTACATTTTAATTATAATATATGTATTCAAATATTAAATAATTTTTATGCAACATAACTAATAATGTATATTTAAAAACTGGTCTTTTAATTTAAATAATAATGTTAATTATTTATGGATATTTATATAAAGTTTTCAAATATTTACCATATTTTTCGGCTAAAAACGACAAAATTGCTTTTATTATTAATTTATTGATAGCATTAGCGTACGCACCCCATCATTTTTCTAAATTCTGATTTATTAGATTATTAATACTTTTTATATTGCATGTTTTCTTTATTTATTTTTTCTAAATATTTTGATTGCAAGATTTTTTAATATTTCATAAATAATTAATTCTTATATTTAAATTTTTTAAGTCTATTAAAGAAATTTGTCTAAACTTCCTAATTTATTTTTTCCTAATAATTTACGTTTTGTTTTACGTAATTTTAGAATAAATGTTTAAACATATACGATAATTTATTACAGAATTTTATTATTTTAATTATTTATGAACTTCCCTAAAAATATCGATTTAAATAGTAATGGCGAAAGCTACCCATATCGCTTCGCAAGCTTGCATTTTATCATTTTAACAATATTTTGAATAAAGTTGTTATATTTATATATAATTTTATTATATAATAAATATAGTTATTAATAAATATTATAATTCTAATTAGTAAATCACATAAACAAATGGAATATTAGGATATATTTCATATTTTTAAATTTAAAACTAAGAATTATCTAAAACTATTACAATTGTATTATACCATAAGAAGAATAAAATAAATCTGATGATATGTCTATGATAAAGTAATTGATGGATTAAAAACTGAATGAATATTTGGATTTTTCGTTTTATTTTTATGGATTTTTCTATATGAATTTTCCTATGTATTTTTAATTTTATTATTTACAAAAATTTAAGACCAAGAATAAAGAAAAAATAATATTTACATAATTATTATAAATTAAATATTTTAAAAAATAAATATAAAGTGATATGTAAAATGATTGAATAATTTGAAATACAAATGAATTTTAAATCAATTAAATATTAAATTTAGACTCTTTTTACTATGTTGCTTAATATATTATTCGAATAAAATTTTAAGTTATCAATCTTTATAAAAATTTATCTAAATTTATTCTAAAATCCTGAATAAAAATCAATATTCAAAAAGCAAAATCCTAAAAATTATAGGTTTAAGAGCATAACTCCATTAACTGTGCACGATATAATATTAATTACAAAGTCGTGATATTTTAAATTAATTTAAATGAATATTAATAAAAATTTTTAATATATTAACTGAAAAAGTATTTAATTAACAACAACATAAATATTTAATGAATCTAAATTAGATTTTATTTTAAGAATTAATAAGTTGTAAAAATTTCTTTAAAAGAAATCAACAATTTGTTATTTTTCAAGATTAATTAGAGGAATTAAAAATTCTACAGTTGTGTTACTAGATCGTGTAAATTAAAGACAAAGTTCAAACAAGTTCCATTAGTTATTTCTGAATTTATGCATGTGTATTCTTAATCAATACAAATCAATTTATTTGAAACTGTATAAAATGCCAATTAAGGATCGTATAATTTTTCTCAACTTCACTTCGGTCCCTATGATTTATGGCTTATAATATACTGATACTGAATAATTTTTTCATTTATTTTCATATAATTATTTATTTATAAATAGTCTCTATGATTTCTTCTCCCTCAGCTGGCTGAATATAGGTTGTAACCTTTATCTACACAAATTTCACAATTTTTATTATGTTTAACTCAGACGGCTTGGATACGGAAGATCATGAACTTAGGTTCTTTTAGATCTCAATGTTTATAAAATAAAAACAACTTTCAATATTGTTGAAATATTAAAACCTCGAACAGAATAATTTAATAAGCTGATCTATGATAAAAATATATAATTTCATGATATTTATTTTTCAAAAAGGTTAATTTCTATTTGTAAAGAGTTTTTTATTTAATAATATTATATCAATTTATAGTTTCCTCACTTTGGAATAAAATTATCCATTAAAAAATATGATTTTATAATCGCGAACAAATTTTATATCTTTAAATGCTGTAAGTTTTGGTCAATATTGTTCTTTTGGCATCTTTAACCTAAAATAATATGACTAATGATTAGTGTTGCTGCTCCTCTGATTTCACTAAATTTTTAACGATAAATAATTTGATTTAAAATAAATTTACTAGTTAAAATAATTTCTCTAAAAAATTTATAATAAAACATTATATTAGTTATAATGATGAATTAAATTTGACCTAATTCAGTTGCAAAAATTTCTGTTAAAGTATTTAAAATTATTTAAAATATATTTTTAATTTCTATCTGAGCTTTTACACTCGGTTTATCTTAAAGTTTTCATAGTTTTAAGGATTTTATTCATAAAAGGATAGTTTATGATTGAAATTAAAACATAAGTTTAATACATTATAAAGTTATACGCGGGACGGACGGTCAGGACTTGGACGTTCAACCTTGGATCCCGGTATCTTCGGAGGCCTGAAAGTGGGAAGAAGCAGGAAGACAAGATGACAAAACGTCGGATTTGGATTGGGGCGGATCAGAGGATTTTTCCTAATCTCAATGAATAAGGCCTGGATTTTAACGAATATTTATTTAGGCGTCAAAATATATAAGTGAATTAAATAATTAAAACAAATAAAAATAAAGGTATTTAAATTAAAAATAAATTTAAATTATTTAAATTATTTTAAAAAAATTATTTTGTTTTTTTTTATTTAGGTAAATTATTTTGTTCTAAATTTTCTCAAAACCAAAATTTTTTACCAAATTTTGAATAATATTTTTCTAAAATTTAAGAGAATTCATCACAAACTAAAGGTTTCTTAACGAAAATCCTAGCACAAAAACTTTCATCAAGTACTCCTCAGTCCGTAAATTCATAAAAAACTTGGTTTAAGGTTCGGGATACATAATTAAGAACTTATTTTAGATTATTATCCCACTTTTATATAACTCAGTTAAGTCCCAAAGTTTAATAATATTAAAAGGGATTGGATTAAGATGCCTATCTTGGCATTTTCAGGTATTAAAGTCAATGTGACATGACTTTAATCCTTCGTCGAGAGATCAAGTGGATGGAATTAGTGGAGTAGACATCGTTGGATATTAATGGATTTTAAGAGATTAAGGGAAATGCTGGAGGATTAAGTTGAATATTATGAGATTTAAGAAGTAAAAGATTATTATTGGACCTCTCAAAATCCAATTTGACTGGATTAAGGTGGAAATCAATGGATTTGAGATATCAGGTACTTGGGAGGATATCGGACATTTGATTGAATAAAAGTGAAAAAATACTCTTAATACTTATCTCTTTTAATTCATAAATTCACACCTAATACCTAATATCTCTCCAAATCCCCGAATCAATATTAATCCACCGCCATCCCTTAATCCATCAGAATCCCCTTATATCCCTCCAAATCCTTGATATCCCCCATAATCATTTCTAATCTTATTGAAATATAGGGATTAAACCGTGCTGTGGTTTGAAAAATAGCAATGCCAAAAAAATAATTAAATATTTTAGGGGGGGGGGGCTATTTTAGAGGGGGGGGTTATTTTAGAGGGGGGTTATTTTTTTCGATCGACCTCTAGAGGGGGTTATTTTAGAGGGGGGGTTATTTTAGGGGGGAGTTATTTTAGAGAAAATACGGTAGTTAAAAATAAAAATAGTCAATATAACAATAAATATTGCGATTTAGCAATAATTAAATTTAACAAAAATTTCTTTTGTTTATAATAAAATGTGGCCAAAATATCTGCAAGATTTACAAAGAGAAAAATTGAAGAAAAATTTTAAAGATACCAAAAACTAATTATTTTTAAAAAGAATAAAGATCAAAAATTATATAAACTAGCGAAGAGACTGGCCCTTCGGGCCAGTCTCTTCGCTAGCCTAAAACTATAAAACATTTTCTGTTTTTTTCATCTATTTAGCTATTGCCTTAATCTTTTCCTCTAACCATTTCAAGAACTTCTATCTACTTTTTGCTAGAATGATTATCAACACATTGGCAAAAATCTTATCTACCAAGTCCTAGAACTCTTATCTACCCATTTGTTTGAACACTTATCTTCTCAGTATCTGAACTTTTATCGCCACATTGTCTGTATCTTATCTACCCATTGACGCAACTCTTAGCTGCCCATTGTCTGAACTCTTATCTACCCATTGTTTGAATCTTACCTATGCAGTGTCTTAACTTTTAATCACACATTTGATGGATAAACCCATCTGTAAAGCTCTTATCTACTCACTGCCAAAACTCTTATCTGCCCATTGTTTAACCTAATCTATCCAGTGTTATCTACCCATTGTCTGAACTCTTATCTACCCATTGTCTATCCAGTGTTACCCATTGTTTGAACTCTTATCTATCCAGTCTTACCTGACTCTCTCTCTCTCTTAAACACATTGTTTATCCAGTGTTATCTACCCATTGTCTGAACTCTTATCTACCAATTGTCTGAACTCTTATCTGCCCATTGTTTAAATTATTATCTACCCATTGCTTAACTCTTATCTATTCAGTGTTATCTGCCCATTGTCTGACCTCTTATCTACCCGTTTAACCCTTATCTATCCAGTGTTATCTACCCATTGGCTGTACTCTTATTTGAATCTTATCTAGGCAGTGTCTAAACTTTTAATCACACATTGGATGGATCAACCCATTAGTAAAGCTCTTACCCACTGCCAGAACTCTTATATACCCATTGTCTGAACTTTTATCTACCTATTGTCCAGTAGATAAAACTACCCATTGACCGTTAAACAACTCTAAGCATAGCCAGAAATCTTATCAGCTCAATGTCAGAATTCTTATCTACTTTTGTCTATACATTTCCAGCAGTGTTATCCTCATTTGTCTTTATGTATTTCAACTCATTGTATGAACTATTAACCCCACATAGTCTGGACTCTTATCTACCCATTATCTGAACTCTCACACACCCGTTGCATGAACTCTTATCTACCCATTTCCGCAACTCTTATCACCTATTATCAGAATTCTTACATACCAATTGTTTAAACTTTTTCGACCCATTGTCAGAACTCTTAATTGCCAGAACACAAAATCATACTGTATAATTTATACAGTATGATTTTTAGTAATTTTTAGGAAGTTAATATAAATTAGAATGTTATAAAGTTAATCTAATTAGAAAGTTAATCTAAAAACAAAATATATTTTAAAGATTTTTTGTAAATTTTACAATTTTATTCCTATGGATAATGCAATTTTTCGCTTATCCTATATATAATTTGAGATTTTCTGTGCGTCTGTCCGGTTTTGCCGGCGCAAGTATAGTTTGGGCGTAGTAAACAAAAAAGATTAGAAAGAGGAAAAGGGGCGGGGCAAGGAAAAAGAGTCTTTATTTGACATTTAAAACAAGTTAAAAAAGGGTTGTTTAATAATAAAAATTGCATAAAAATGTAAATTCTTATGAAAAAAGAAGTTTAGTGTGTGTTATGATTTTTCCTACATTTATTTTTCCAATTTTTTCAGATTAATATTAGGGTGTAACATAAATAATTAGCCCCCCTTAAACCATGTACATTGTAAATTTTATATCTCAATGTTCAGATCTCCAATCTATTTAATTTTTTCGTCATATATTCTTAATGATGCCTTCTTCATTTTCTGAAAGATTTGAAATTTTTTCTTAACATACAAATTTTTTTATGAATTTTTAAAGATCAAGGCAAAATTAAGAAATTAGTGTTCACCTCAAAGATGAGATTGAACTTGGATATTCGGAAAAGGAATCATGGCGCAAAATATGCATAGCGAAGTATGGGGATGTTATCGCGTATTCCACAGAAAAAAGTTGGTTCTCCAAATAAAAGAAAGGTAGAGAGGAGCTGAAAGACAAAAAACACCTTGGATGCCAACCAACTATAGATAAGAATGCCGTTCTCCCCTGAATCAAAGCCAATCCAAAAAATAAAATGTGTATATTGTGGCAGGCACTCACCTGCTCACTTACAAAAATTATCATAATTTTACTTGAAACGGGAATCAAGTTATAAAGAGTCGAGTGATACCCCATCAATTGCCGCAAAATCAAAAAAAATCACTAAGTCACTTTTGCAAAACAACCCCTTAAATGCCACAATGAAGCTACTTATTTGAACCAAATTTTAACCTATGAGGAAGTGTGGGTTGCCTTCATGAATTCTGTAAACAAAAAGGAACGGTTCATCTCAGCTAACCATCAATTTCGACCTTTAATCCAGACTGGTCCAACAGCGTGATCTGTTATGTATTTGGTGGTGTCGCGGCGGGGTTTTTCATTGGAATTTAGTTTAAACTGGCTAAACTATTACCCCAAATAGTATTATTTCCATATAGATCGAGTCCATCGAAAAATCTGGTCGCTTGGCCTCGCTGGGCATTTTCGCGAGAGGGTTATCCTAAAACAGCATAATGCTAGCCCCTATTTCACAAATGCGACCCTCTAAAAAATCAGCCACTTGTTTTCCAGGGGAATTTCTTATATCATTGTATTCATCAGATTCTGCTCTATCAGAATCTATTGAAATTTTCATTCTTACTCATCAATTTTGCAGAGAAAAATCAAAAAGAATTTGCCTTGTTTCAAAAATACAAGTTATAGTATTTCACCTCTAACTAATGCCAACTTAATCCTAGGATTCTGATTTTTTGCCATAAAATAGGCAACTCTCTTAGGAACATAGAAAAATATAATTCGCAGTCTGAAAACATTTAGTTGAATTTTAATAAATATTTATTTAACTTTGCTCAAGGGGGGCTAATTATTTATGTTACACCCTAATATAACTTTACGTTTTTTTTCGCTTATCTACTATATCTTAAACATCCTGATTGAATGAGAATATTCTAATTGTTCATTGAATTTGTACCCTGCAAATGGGTTGATAAAAGGTAGATATAAACTCCTGTATACTCAGATATAAACTCCTGTATAAGTAGATATAAACTCCTGTATACTCATTGTCCGAACTCATATCTACGCTTTGACTGAACCATCATGCACACGTTGGCAGAACTTTTATCAACCCATTTGCAGGGTACAAATTCAATGAACAATTAGAATATTCTCATTCAATCAGGATGTTTAAGATATAGTAGATAAGCGAAAAAAACGTAAAGTTATATTAATCTGAAAAAAATTGGAAAAATAAATGTAGGAAAAATCATAACACACACTAAACTTCTTTTTTCATAAGAATTTACATTTTTATGCAATTTTTATTATTAAACAACCCTTTTTTAACTTGTTTTAAATGTCAAATAAAGACTCTTTTTCCTTGCCCCGCCCCTTTTCCTCTTTCTAATCTTTTTTGTTTACTACGCCCAAACTATACTTGCGCCGGCAAAACCGGACAGACGCACAGAAAATCTCAAATTATATATAGGATAAGCGAAAAATTGCATTATCCATAGGAATAAAATTGTAAAATTTACAAAAAATCTTTAAAATATATTTTGTTTTTAGATTAACTTTCTAATTAGATTAACTTTATAACATTCTAATTTATATTAACTTCCTAAAAATTACTAAAAATCATACTGTATAAATTATACAATAAGATGATATGGCAACAAAAATTTTATAAGATAAAAAATAAAACAATCTTTATGCAGGTTTTTTGTTCTGAGTCCTTGAAATGCTATTCAAAACCATCTCGCAAATCAACAAGGATATATATACATTTGCAAATATAAAAATAATAATTAAACAAATTACAAAATAAATTAAAATGTTTAAAAAATAGAAGCAAATTCGCATATATTTTCAAAATTTTTACAAAATAAGTAGCATATTTTTAAGTTTCAAATTAATAAAAACATTTGATGTATGAACTGATAGAAATGCATCAGGGCAAGATGACAATTGTGAAACATTTACATAGCTGAACCATTAATGTTCAGACGGAGACTCCGTTTCATGATTAATAGTAATGTTATTTAAATTACAAAAAAAATTTTGACCAATAAAATAATTTTACAATTTAAAAAATTTATAAAGGAATTTTTTTTTATAATTTTAGAAAATTTCTATTACACAAAAAAGAACGGTTGTTGAATTCATTTTTATTTATTTTAATTTTTAATTAAAAATGATACATTAACTGAAAATTATTTAAATCATTAAATAAATATCAGTAAATTTGTTCAATAAATTTATTCTTAATTTAACAAACAAATTAGATGATAAATATTAAGTATAAATTTTTAATAGAATACTACATAATAAAAATACAATAACATTGATCTCTCGCATCTAACTAGTATGTATAGAACGTATTCTTAATGATTCTCATTACAAATTTTCAGCTACAACAAATTATAAAACTCTAACAAATTAAATTTGATAGATTTAATCGGATAAAATAAAATGATAAAAAATTCGGACACAACAATTTTGGCGCAGTCGAATGGATCTAAAATTTATTGAATAAAAAAATTATTTAGAAGAAAATTTAAACAGCTCAGTGAAAATTTTAAAGACGCTATAAAAATATATGCTTATTCTTGTATTATGTTTTAAAATAGTTTATAATTACATACTATTTATACTCCTCACCCCTATTTTACCTAATCTTGTCTTATAAGTCAAGAATTTTTAAATTAATTTAGTTCATTTAATTACCCGAGTTTGAGCCCGAATTTAATTATGTTGATTAAATAATAAATTGAAATAATTAAAATACTAACATAAAATAATAAAATTTTGGATAATAATCAATACTTATATTGGAAGTGGTTCACAACAATGGTACAATAAATTAAATTTTTATTAAGTAAATTTTAATTAAATTAAGAATATTAATTGCCTGTAATTTATTTGTTAGAATGAAATATTATACATTCTGCAGAGAAACAAATCCTTAATGTCTAATTAATAACATATTCAAATTACAATAACAAAACTTGATTAATCTCAAGTTATATTAAATATTATAAAATAAAAATTTATTGAATAAAGATTTTTTATGTTATGCAACTTTCACATGATTATTGACTTAAAAAATCCTTCACACTTCAAAAACTATTATTTAAAACTTTTTAGGACATCACGGAAATACGAAAACAGCATAACATAATGTTAATGTTATAATTAGTAATGAACTTGAGTAAGAAGATATACGAGCACGCAGCATAACACTACAATTACAAACTATTAATAATTTAAGAAAAAAATTAATTGCGTACCCCAAAAGGAGAGCATAGGGAATTAAATCCATATTGCCGTCCTTTTTATTTTTCTCCATCATTAGCAAAGCTAAAGCCTATAAACTTTTAAAAAGACTAAAATAGTAGATAAACATTCAGAGAAAAAGAAAAATGGCCGTGTAAGCTAATTTAATAATATTATCTAAAATAAGAGATCTACCACAAGAACCATTAAAAAGTTTTAAAAAGATCATGGAATAAAAAATTTATAAAAAATTAGTAATTTACATAAATTATTAAATAGAGATAAGAAAATATTAGAAATAATAAAATCATAGTATATTCAGATTAGTAGGTGTATTTTTAAACAAATAACTTTAATATGAAAATATAATTACATTGTAAATAACGACATCATTATTAAAATATATAAATACAACAAACTCTAATAAATAAAATTTTAATTTAGTTAATGTTTAACGTATTTAGGAAATTTTGTAGCACAATTATTTAATTTTTGTGAAGGGCAACAAAAGTGGTAAATTAAGTCTCAAAAGTATTCGCATTTTCACGTCTTTAAAAGTGTTCACGTTTTCATCAGGATGATATCATAAGTGTTAAATCAAAAAATAAGATGAAATAAATAAAAAATTATTAGAAACAAGTTTGAATATTTCCATTAATTTATAAATGAAAACTAACAAAATAAACATAACAGAATTATAAAGTTAAGCTAAGATTAATTAATGTTTATCGTTCAACATCTAATGAAACTTTACAATACTTACGTCCCTAGTAAATATTTTGTTTTATTTGGTTTTTTGTGGTTTTTGTTGTCTAAATTTAGGCCTTAATAAAATCGATTTATTTCTTATAATTTAAGCAAATTTTCATTTAAAAATAATTTTTAGTAAAATCAATTTATATAACTAGTCTCATTAAGCTTAATATAAAATTTTTAGCATGATCACTTTTATTCAACTGAGAACAATTGTGATAGAATACATTTATTTTTGAAATAATTTGAAATGATTGTGATTTAAAAAATTTTACTCAAAAATTTTGTAGAAAATATATGGCGGAATTCTATATATTCGAAAGAATAAAAAGCCTTCTTCTGTGACGTTATTAATCAAATTATTTTATAATTTTAATAGTAATTTTATGCATATTATCATAGATTAAATATTTTTTAATGTTTTATTTGTTGAGAAACGACTACAATCAAAAAAATGGGTTGAATTAACATACTTCGATTTTGCGTGAAATAATAAATAAATATTAAAAAAATATTTCAATATGTAAATGTAAAAAATAAATAATTAATAGTCTTTTAACAAGTAATAACAGCAAACCAATAATGGCTTAAATTAATAAGTTTAATTTATGATTAATATATTAATACATATTAAGAATTCTCCTACTATAACAATAAAGAGAGATTTTCTTTGATTGTTTCTATTTGTGTTGACGATGAATCTAGCTAAAAGAACTTTGATTAAAAATTTTTTAACTAGATAATTAAAAAAATTAATTTTTGACAATTTAATAAAAATTGAGTTTATTTCTACAAGTATATCTAAATGTAAAACTTTTATTATAAAGGCAAACAACTACACCTAGGAATTCGTTAAAAGAATAATTGCCTTCTTTTGAACAATCAAAAAAATCATAAGTAGAGGATGGTGATGCTATTACTTATAAAGTGGGCCAGGTTCTCAAATAGTCGCAAAAGCTGGGTGGTCGAGGATGATTTGGTTTTATAACCAACATAAAAAATTTCTCTTTTGGACGAAGATTTATTTCAACAATATCTTTAAAATAAGCCAAATAATATTTTGAATTGCCAAATAATATTTTGGATGATTTTGTAGCTGAAGATCATATAACTACATATAATATTTAAATAATAATATTTTATTATATTAAATTTTAACAATGTCGTAATCAACGCAATGAAATCTTGTGGAAATGAATATTATATTTAAAAAAATAATAAAAAAATAGTATGTATAAATATTAAAAATAAATTTAAATATATAAAAATCTAGAATTAAAAAAATATCATTTTGTAAAAAGTAGAGTCCTTTCTTTCGAAATTTATTATAGTATTTATACACAAAAAATAATTATGTATGTCAGTAGTAACTTATGCCATTTTGTTTCAAGATCAAAGAGATGCCGACAAAACCTAAACCTTTGCAACAATTTTGATTAGAATTTCCCGCAAAATCCTGATCCTTTAGGAGGGTGTCTTGATCCAATTGTCGCAAGATCAAAGAGATGCCGACAAAACCTAAACCTTTGCGACAATTTTGATGTGGTTTTCCCGCAAAATCCTGATCCTTTAGGAGGGTGTCTTGATCCAATTGTCGCAAGATCAAAGAGATGCCGACAAAACCTAAACCTTTGCGACAATTTTGATGTGGTTTTCCCGCAAAATCCTGATCCTTTAGGAGGGTGTCTTGATCCAATTGTCGCAAGATCAAAGAGATGCCGACAAAACCTAAACCTTTGCGACAATTTTGATGTGGTTTTCCCGCAAAATCCTATAGCTATAGGAGGGGTCTTTATCTTGTGAGCAAATGTCGAAGTATCAAAGTGATACTGACAAAACCACTCCTTGCGACAATTTGAAAGAGATTTCCCTCAAAAAATTTTAAAATTTTTGATCGTGATTCAAATACAGAGAGAAGCAGATAACCAAACGATTTAGGGCGTTTCGAGTAATTTATCATATTAATATTAAAATTATATTTTAACATATAAATTTAATTTATTTACATTGAAATATAATCCAAAAATACATTATGAAAATATGTAATGCATTATGAAAACATTAATTAGATATATTTTTAAATCATTAATGACTGTTATTTAAAATTGTCCCATTTGCAGTCAATTGTTTTTAAATATTTTGTGCCAGCTGTGAAGAAAGAAAATGGTGTCAAAAAGGACAGCTGAGAAATGCTTCTCATTTCTTTACCTCATTCTCTCATCGTTATATATTTCTAAATAAAATGCCTCGCCTATATAAAACTAAATCTCTGACAACCACGCCTCTTTGTGCAATATAAATACTTAGGAACTTTCCCATTATTTAACCATTTTCAAAAATCTTAGTTTATTTAAACAAAAATGGCCTTAAATATTGGAAATAAAAAAGCTCTCGTAGAGGACCTTATCCCAGAGGTTTCATTCTCTGTTACTTCAAATGGTATAACAATAAATTCTCCGCGCCTCTATACTGCGCGTTTTGTACAGTTTGATGTTACCGGGAAATGTCGTTCTTGTCGTAGTGAAAATGTAGAGATTGATTATATAGTTACGCCAAAAGGGATCACATTACATAGTAATCGTTTGAAAAAAGAAAAAGACGTTGCGTTCGATATTATTTATGAGCTTCCCCAACATTCAATCTTCCGTTTAAGGAGCAGAGGAAAGGTATTCAACATTACACATAGCGATTCTACAGCAAATGCAAAAACATCTAATGAAGCACGAGATCAATCACTTATAGATGAATTTTTAGAACCAACAAATAAAATGCGAAAAAAGGAATCTACTACTACAGCAGAAGATGAAATCGAATTCGTGGGTGAAGTTATTAAGAATTCTGCGCTCCAAGAAATTTCCGAAGAAACTATGGTTAAGAATTTAGAGGAAGAAAATGAAAACACAAACTTGGGCATCTAAATTTTTAACGTTTAATCACTAAGTAATTTTTATTTATATTAATATTTAAATTTGACTATTTTTAATCTTAATAAATATTATGCTTAATGCACTTGAATTACAAAAAAAGATATATTAATAGTGCTTTGAAAGTAAAGGCCCTTTGGCTTTATAATCGGAGGACCAAGTTCGAGTGAAAAAATGCTTTTTCGTTAAAACTTTAATATAGAGTGGCACAAAACTGGTTAACCGACCGGTTAATTTTTCCTTGTGGCGGGTTTTTGTCTCTTTTTCATTCACTCTTCTCTTTCTAACCTGCAATAGGAAAAAATTAACCGGGCAGTTATTCGGACGTGTGCTACTCTAAACTTTAATCTAAATGCAAAAATAGTATAATAGATCCTCAACATAAATCGATCCTATATTTTAATTAAAATTAAATTGAGTTATACTTTGAAGGTATTTTCACTATAGATTATCCTTTCTTAAATAGCTGTAGAATTATTCTGTTTTTACTTTGACTTTTGAATTTTTTTCGATTTGTCCAAACATTTAATTTCTGCGGGTCTTACATATTTAACAAACTTTTTTTGAAAAAATTTTACTTATGTCTTGAGGATCTATTATATTATGCATTTTTATTCAAATTTTTAGCATAAATATGAGATCTTTTTCGCAAATAGAATTTTACTAATTTATTTATTTATTCTTAAAATTATTTCAGATTTTGCATATAACTTTTTCGATAAATTACAGCTTTGTAATTTTGGATCAGAAAAAAATTTTGTTCCATGAGAACCGAATGTTGCTTATATTTGTTCTCTTTTTTAATTTTTATAATGTAGCCTTTTTTCGGATACTATCGTGTTGCAGAATCAAATTTTGTTGCAATGACACACAAAAAATTAACACTTGGTCAGCAGCACTATTTTTGCGACCTGGACCTCAACTCTAATTAAAAAAAAAACATCCTTAACTTTTGTTAAGTAGAAAGTTATAAATTTTAATAAATTTTAAATTTCTTCTTTTGGTTAACTTTCCCATTTTTTGACAATTCTGGATTTATTTAGAAGTTGCAGAAAAGAGACCTATTATGGTGTTAATTAATAAATTAAGATTTCAAATAAATTTCTACAAAGATGAAATCTGTTACACCTTTATGTGAAAAGATTATTTCAATTTAAAAAACTTCCTGAAAATATTTATCAAGTTGCTTATCTATAAAGCTTTTTAAGCATTGACAAATCAAAACATTTTTCATTTTACTAGATTAAATTTTATTTTTAGTTTACAAAAATGCTTCATTAATTTTTATATAACTTAATAAAATATATAAGTTAATTTAATATTTTAAAGATTATTAAAAAAATTAAACTTCATTTTCTCTCATTCTAAGGCTATGGGCTACACGTAGTGGCAATGTAATTCCAGCTCTTTCTGTTTTATAGTGTTTCTTATAAATGCGCCAAAATATAATTAAGAAAAATATTAATAGGATTATTTGTGCCACATTAAATATATACATAGTTGAAAATGCCATCCATGAATATTGACAAGTAATTTGCGGTGGCGATTCAATTGGTGATGGCAAGCACAAAATCGGGTCATAATATCTAATTAAAGTGAATATAGGTATTTAAAATTTATACATATAATTTAATTTTATTTCAAGGTAACTAATTAAAGTAAATATAGGTATTTAAACGTGAATATAGGTTTTAACAGAAAATTCTTTAGCTCTACTTATGAATTAATTAAAAAACATTTTATTGATTTTATATTTATAAAATATTAAATTAAGGTTTGGTATAATACCCAATAGGATGGTAACAAAATTTTCCTTCTATATTCTGATGTTTTGAGAGTTTCCAACCTCTAAAACTAATGTCCTCGGTACTAATTAATATAATATAAAATAATGTAATTAATAAAATTAATTTTAAATTAAACATTATCTAATTACTTTAATTAATAAGTAAAAATTAATATTAATTAATAAAATTAGAATAATTTAATCATTTAAAATAAAACATTATTAATTAAACATTATATTAATTTAAATAAAATACTATGCAATAAATTGCTTAAAATTTAAGGTTATTAAAAATAAATAATTTTAGAAATGTTCTAAGATAGCTTATATGAAGGTATCTAAATATGAATATAAAAGGAAATGTAATACTATTTGCAGGTGTTAATTCATTGAGATTAAAACTGACGTAGATAAGCAGCTGAATAATAAGTAATTTCACCTAAACCAAAGGAAAAGGACTAAAAAAATGTTTAACAAATTATTCATTTTATCCAATTAAGAAATACTCCAATATTCAATTGCATCAAAATAATTAATTAACAAAATTTCAATAAATATTGTCTATTTAAAAAAATTTTTTTAAATTGTTAAAATTTTAAATAAACAAATAGCTTAAAATTAACAAATTTCAATTAATATTCGGATATCCGCGGATATATCCGGACACTGAGTGATATGGATACTGTTTTTTAAAATCGGAAGGATACGGCTGGTTACGGATCCTCGGATATCCAGTTTTAATTTTCGATTGCGATGCAAAAAAAAAAGATCCGAGCGCGTTTACTTCAAAATATAAAAGATAATTATCCTTTTACTTAGTCCGATAGAATTTTAAATTACTTAATTTATTTATTTTAAATTCAAACGGACTAATTAAAAGGATAATTATCTTTTATATTTCGAAGTAAAACGCGCTCGGATCTTCGAAGAAAATTTTTAAATTGTGCTTTACAGTGCACACATTTTAAAACTATTTTTTTATTCTTATAATTTGGGTATTTTTTACACAATTGCTTATAAGTCAACTCACTAAATTCCTTGTTGTTAATACAAATTACCCCTAATAATTTTAAGAGCTCCATTTTCTTTAATTTATCCAAAGCCCCTTCAGAAACACATACCGAACAGTAACCACGGCACACACACCCATCTGTTTTGTTGTTAATGATCACATCATTGGCCGTTTCCAAACATAATAAACAAACAGATTTGGTGAATACCGGACCAGGATCTGTAAGTTTTCTATACTCATGCTCTAGATCTGTACCAAATAGAGAACGTGGTGTTGCAAGAACCATTCTATCTGGAGTTGAGTTAGAATATCGCATAGGAAGTCTTGGACTTGGAGTTCGGAATTCTAAAAAAAACGCAAATTTAATGGTAAATTAATTTTTGTACCTGGTTCCATGACATACTGTGCATAATTTCTTAATGGAGCCCATGTTGGCAAAGTTCTTTCATAAATATTTTCATTATTAGTTGGCGTTCTTGGTGGTGAAATAATTGAAGAACTTTGATAATTTGTATTCTCGATGTACTGAGGAGTTACCATGTTTTGTATTGTCGGTGCAGTCGAGAGGGCTGAGTCTCCGGTAAACGGGTCCAAATCTTAATAATATATAAATTAATTTCTAATTATAAAATAATATTAACCTCTTGCTTCAACCTCATCAATGACAATATTAGAAAGAGGCTGGCGACGATTTTCACTCATTTAAGCAAAAGATGTGTTAAATTATAGTAAGGAAATTTAATTTTAAAGTTTTAAAACTGATCTCAAAAATTCACACTAAATAAAGTAACGCCTATTTTTTATAAAGTAAAGTAACGCCTATAGTATAGCTCACTACTAAAAATTCAAATTTCCATTTTGTTCAAATATTACACAACAACTGACTAGGCATTCAGATCGAACTTTTATTTTCTCAAAAATTGGAAGCTGATTTTTCAAATAGATGGAACTTTAAACTAATCCTTTCTACAGCTCTCCTCCTCTGAGTATAATAAAGGATGGTAGTAAAGGGAACTAAGGGTAAATTTGAACTTTCAATTTGATAAATTGGAAAGTTTGAGTTTGATTTAGATTTGTTGGGATTAAGAAATGGGCAAATAATGGTTGAATAAAATTAATTTTAAAAACCAAAGCAATGAAATATTTTTATATCAAGTTTAATATTTAAAATAAATATTGTGAATGTTTTAACTAGTAAATTTTATCAACTTCTTTTGATTTTTATTTTTCGTACCAATCACAAAGTACATCTTTGATACTGATATTTAAATCCACGCATTTCCTACATAAATCAAATGTTATTGTTGCACCTCCACAAACTCGCTCCGTAATCTTTTTCTTGTTATGAAACAAAGCATTTAAGCAATTTTTACACAATCTTAGGTCTAATCTTGGCACATACTTCATTCTTACAAGTTTCCATAAAGTCTTACTTCTATTTGAAGATTTTATTGTACTTTTATTTGTGACAATATGTTTTTCCGATTCTGTTTCATTTTTCTGTTGTATTTCATTTTTATTAAGATTATCCTCTAAATTTGCTTCATTATCCTTTTCAGTTACAGATTTTGGAGAGGACATTTCAAATTTTTATTTTAAAATGAGAAGAAAGGTGTAAATTCGTCCTATTTATACCTGAATTATGGGCGTGACATTAAGTATTTTTTAATTTGATAAAATTTTTCGAGGGTATTTAAACAGATTTTTCAACATCCTTAACATTATTTAATACTAAATTTCAAAATGCAAACTTTATTACATGAAATTGCTCTAATTCTCAATTGTACACCAGACAATGTTAAAAAACGTCTTATTTTTAAAAAAGATTCTGAATTTGTTATTGAAAAACTTAAAGGAAAAGAATTATATACCACATATTCTGATCGAAATGGAAATAAAAATATGATTTATTGCAATGGAATAACAATACTTGGTGCACATCAAGTTAAGGCGTTTGGAAATTTAAATCATTTATTTAATGTTTCGGTTGCAGCGTACTTTTTTGCACATCATGGTATCAGAATAAACTTTCCCTATCATCAATGCATAATTCAGAGAATTAAAAACAAAAAAAATGCAAAGTTCACTTTAAAGTATTATCCTTTTGAGCTCCTACAACTCGGCCAACCACCACATCCATCGTTATTACCATTACCTGACTTTGATATACATAATACACCCAATATTAGATTTACACTAGGAACTGAATCAACTGAATCAACTAGTTCAGTTGAAAATTTTGAAGAAGATAAATCTGATTGTTTAAGCGATTCTAAGGGAATTCTATGGCTGTATAATAAGAACAATAAATTATGGGACAAACGGGATGTTTGGATGACTAAAAATAAAATTGACTAGAAAATTTTTAAATTTATTATTTTACAAATATTCTCGCTTCTATTGATTAATATTGCAATTTTCGGTTATAAAATTATTACTTGTTTAAGCTAATTTTTAGTAAATTCTTTCTTTTTTATTTTTGCTTAAAACAAAAAAATTTTTTTAAATAAATTGTTTAATAATTTTTAAATTTATATATGCTCAATTAATATTACATTTAAAATTTAAACATATTACTGTATAGGCATACAAACTATTTTTACAATGAATTGCGATTCTGCCCAATAGTGATTAATTATGGCAGTGAATTTTTTCTCTAGTTAAATGAAAGTCACTCGATTAAAGACAGCTGTTCCTATTTTACCCTCAATTGCATTAAAGTAGACAAGTATATATAAGTGAAGAAATTTGCAATTTGTTTCATTTAAATTGGAAATAGAAAATAATAGCAAATTAATAAAAATTATTAAAATGGTATTTAAAGGAGAATACGGTAATAACGGGCCATCCCCTCGAAAAAGACCACGTTTCTTCATAGAAGATATTTTGAACAATAATTTTGAATCTCAAAATCAAATAGGTAGTGGAAGTCAACAAGAGCAGCAACAAAGTCAAAACCAACAACAGAGACAACAATTGCCTGGAATTTCTTGCTATGCCAAAAGGTTGGAAACAACAATTGATTTTGATAGACGTTTTAAATCAATGAAATCTGGTTCAAGATTTATTATCGAGAATATTCCTGATCAACCAGAAAATCTTTTACGTTTGATCTTTAATGACTGCATTGACAAAACTTTCGCCAAGGCAAAGGAAAAAGATATTAAACCTGATCATATTGGTGCTATAATTTCGTCCCAATTACTTGATCGTGACATTTATATTCCAATCCGGAAGTATCAAATAGATACTGTCGATAATATTCTCAATGAGTTTCTTAAGGTTTCACAATCAAAAACTGATCGAGGATCATTATGGGGAGAGCCATTTAATATAATTATTCATGCTATTGGGGTATCACAACTTCCTAGAAAAAGAACACTTCGCGGTACTGCTCCTTCTGTCAATAATATGAGACATCAAGAAAATTTTACTCATCTTATCAAGGTCACTAACAATGGTGATAATTTATGTTTATTTTATTCCTTGGAACTAACGAGAATGCATGACACCAACGAGCTTGGGAATCGATTAGCATTCTGTCGTTACCATCGTCAACGCCCAAAGAAACAACGAGAGGATATAATTAAATTAATGAATGATTTAAATATTCCAATGCACGAAAAAGAATACGATGCATATATTTATATACCCATAATAGTTAATTACTGGAATCAAAAATACGAAAAGGCTGGGTTTAAATTTAAAGTATTTGTTTTCGTTAATCAAGGAGCAACTAAGTTAGAATATGCTTTTGGGCCAAATGATTTCAATACACCAATCTCAATCTATCACAACAACAATCACTTCGATGGTGTCCGTACAGCAGGTAGATTATTTGGTAAGGGGTACAAGTATTGTTTTACCTGTGATAAAAGATATAGACGAGCTCAGGATCATAATAAAAATTGTAAATCATTCTGTATTCGCTGTGGAAGAGTTGGAATTGGACGACCTTGTCCAGTTACTCAAGATTTTGTTAAAAAATGTATCGAATGTATGAAACAATTCTGGAATAAAGAATGCCATGCTCATCATATAAACAACAATAATTGTCGACGCTCAAAGCAGTGCGAACGATGTGGTATTATCTGGAATATAAATAATTATAAAAATGACCCTTCGAAACATCATATTTGTGGTCAAAAATGGTGTATTAATTGTAAACAATTTCATAGTGCTGAAAGAGGATGTTTTATTCGTCCTCTTGAGATTAAGAGGCCAACACCTTATCGCTTAGTAACTTTTGACTTCGAAAGTACTCAGCATGAACATTTAGATCAAAAACAACGTCTTCATCAAGTCAATTTTATATCAGTTATAATCACCTGTACTCAATGTATGCTTGATCAGAGTATTTGGCGCTCTAAGCTTCAACAACAGGGAAAATCATGTTCAATTTGTGGAATTCATCGCAGCAAAACTTTTTCAAAGCGTCCATTCTTCGAAACAGATATAGAAGATAAAGTTATAACTGATAATCCTCTATCCGATTTTGTTCATTGGATTCTTTTTGGATTAGATCGTAAATATACAACAATGGCTTTTTCGCACTTTGGAGGCAGATATGACATGGTAATGGCTTTCCGTGAAATATTTCTTAAAGGCATTGTTCCCACCATGATCAGAAGAGGAAACAAGCTTTATCAGCTTCGAGTACCAAAAACTGAAAAAGGCGGTGAAGTAATCTTCAGGGACTCATTTAATTTGTGCCCTGTGGCATTAGGACGACTTATTGGTGCATTTGACCTTGGAATTCAGGAAAAACAATTTTTTCCTCACCTGGCGAATCATCCAAAAAATTATGACATCACCTTACCAGTACTTCCTACTAAGTCGGAGTACCTTTATGGAGGCATGTCTAAAGAAAAACAACGTGAATTTGACAATTGGTATTCTAAAGAAAAGAACTCTACTTTCTGTCTGAATGAAGCTTTAGCCGATTATTGCACGAATGACGTTCAAATTTTAACTGAAGCCCTTATAGAATTTCGGAAAAGATTCCTGGAAGTGAGCTGCTCAAAGAATACAAGTGAGATTAGTTATGGAATAGATATACTCAGAGAACCAATGACAATAGCTTCCGCGTGCATGAGGCACTTCAGATTGAATCATCTTAAACCAGAGCACTTGGCAATAGTACCAGAAAAGGGATATGATAATTGTGATACTCAAAGTGGAATAGCAATCAAATATCTCGATTGGTATGCTGATACCCACGGTATCGAAATACAGACAGCACATTCACGTGAGGGAGAATATGTGGTAGCTGGAAAGTATCGCGTGGATGGTTATATTGTGGCTGAGGATCGTGCAATCGAGGTCCATGGGTGTATATGGCATGCGTGTCCAATCCATTTTGGCGATCAACCTAATCGAGTTATGCCTAATGGTAAAACTGTTGCAATAATACGTTCTGAAGATGAGCATCGATTAGAAATACTAAAACAGCATATTCGACAAGTAGATATTGTTTGGGAGTGTGATATTAAAAAAATGTTGTGCCGTGATAAGAAAATGAGAAAGGCGTTTAAAAACTATCATGATAAAGGTCCAATAAAAATTCGAGACTGTTTCTTTGGTGGGAGGACGGGTCCGACTCTAATGTATTATAACGCAGGTGAACAGAACAAGATTAAGTATCTCGACTTCAACTCACTTTATCCCTCAACAATTGCAACAACTTCCTTTCCTATTGGTCATCCAAAGATACACATAGTTCCACGACAACAGCAAGATGTAGAATGGACATGCGCCACAGATATTCCTTACAAAGGAATTTTAAAGGTGTTTTTGATACCGCCTTTTAAGCTAGATGTACCTGTAATGCCGGTAAAATTTGATGATAGATTATTGTTTCCTCTTTGCCGCTTATGTTCATTAAAATACCCACATGGTGATGTTATTCCAGATTACACATGCCCACATAGCGATGAGGAGCGAGGTTGGGTTTCAACGTGTACGTCAATCGAGTTATCAGAGGCATTAAATGAAGGATACAGAGTCACAAAATTCTATCGCGCATTGTATTATGAGAGATGGGATGCTAAGCTTTTCAAGGACTATGTGGCAGAATTTATGTCGATGAAAATCCATGCGAGTGGATTTCCAAACTCAATTGATACACTCGAAAAAGAAGAAGAATTTATACGTGAATCCAAAAGGCGATATGGAATTCATCTGTCAAGAGATAAGATGGTACCAGACAAAGCAATGCGCTATATATCTAAATTAATGTTAAATTCCCTATGGGGTCGTTTTAGTCTTCGTAACACGTTGGCAAAGAGTCATGTCACAAATTCACCAGCAGAGCTTCGTGAATTTATTTATAATAAATCAATCCAAGTTAACTCATTTGATTCTCTAACTGACGATACAAAGCTAATCACTTACGAACCGGTCGAGGAATTTACCTGTGAACATGAAACATCAAATATAGTGCTTTCCTTATGGACCACCTCGATGGCACGTATTAGACTATTCAGAGCTATGAAAACTGTTGCGAATGAACCTGGCTGTCAGTTGTTATATGGTGATACTGACAGTATTCTATTTTCTTATCCGGCTAATATTGAGTGTCCACTTAAAATCGGTCCTTATTTGGGAGATCTAGCTGAGGAATATGAAGACTGTTTAATCAAAGAATACGTAGGAGGCGCATGTAAAGCATATGCCTTACGTATGATAGAAAAGCAGTCGTTGACGGAGAGATCTGTTTTACGTGTCAGGGGTATTACTCTATCAGGTGACGTTTGTAAGACAGTTCATTTTAATAGTTTCAAAGAGATAGTGCTTCAATACGGGAAATGCAATGAAGAAAAACAAATAGATAAAAATGACAAAGATATACTTATCGTAAACTACCCTAATTTTCTGAGGCCAAATGTTAAAACTGGAATGGTATGTTCAACGCAATTACAGAAAAAATTTTGTCCTGTCATATTGAAAGGAATAGTTACAAATAATTACAAAATAGTTGATTTCGGGCATAAATAAATTTGTATGTTAACCAATATTTTTTTCAATGTAAAATTTTTTTATTTAATTTTATTAATAAATGAACTAACAAATATATCTGGTGTAAAATTGAGAATCGTTTTTAAATATTTTTCATAGGTGTATCCAAGGGAAATAAAATATAAGAAAACAATACAATGTTGACCACATGTTGTTGATAACGGGCTTTGGAGAATGGTTTTATTTTTAATTTGTTTAGGAAACATAGAAATAAAATTAACAATAGGCGATGGCAGTTTAGAAATTAAAAGGGAGTCAAAAATATATATTGTTGTACTATTTATTATAAATAGTGCGATCCAATGTGTTCCTTCATTTGATTCTCTATCCAAATTTATCACCATTGATGCAGGATACACGTTTATAGTTGACGGGATTTTATCTGAAGCAAAGCAACCAATGAAATATTTTCTTGTAACATAGTTTTGTGTTAAAATTTTTTCAATTTCTAACGTATTCATCCAAGCTTCTTTAAATATTTGATTTTCGAACAGATCCTTTATCTATTTCAGATTTTAGAATAAGAATTGATCGTAATTGATAAATTAGCGCTGATATTATAAGCATTAACCATAATACAAATAAAGCAATGCAATAAAAATTATATCCTCCTTTATCGTCAGTTATTTTTTTACAAGGTTGTGGCAAATTAATTTTATTTTCAGTGGGATCGAATTCAAATGTTTGATCGTATTGAATGATTTGCTGATTACTTTTATTTGCTTCTATATTTTTTATATATTCCTTATATTCAGGAAGTTGATTTTCTTGCTGTCCTATTGTAGATAGGTTCGTCCCAAATTTCTTTCTTAAGTAATCCCTATATTCCGGATAATCATCAGCATTTTCCATAACGAATGGTATTGGTTTAGCATCACAAATTTTATTTAACTCAGTAAAAAATAGGAAACAAATGATTAAGGTATACATTTCTAACAAACAAAATATTTTTATTAAATGAATTTACATAGAAAACTTTAACTATTTATACCAGGATGGTCCTTTACAAATCACCAAAAAAAGGGGCATGGCCTCTAAGAAAAGGGGCAAGAATGGGGCGAAATCGGTCAAAAATGGGCGTTACTTTAAGCACTTAAAAACAATTAAAATTTCAAATAATATGCCTTATTCGTATATTTTTCAATAGTTTTAACTAAATTGAGTAATCCAGGCCCAAAATAAAGAGATTTAGTTGAAAGATCAACAACAGCATTGCTTAAACTTTCTCTTTTAATTGTGGTTATAACAGTAATTAGGGTGACAAACCAGTTCGGAAGATCAAATGAGCATCGAAGAATGGTCCAAAACTAGATCTGAGTGTTCAGATACGATAAAAATGGACAGGCGAAATTTTGAGGGCTAAATACCAGATTTGTGCTTTTCAGCGCCGCAGGCGAAAAGTTCGAGAATTATAGAAGATACTTTGGCCAGATTACTCCCTTCTCCTGTGGCGCAGGCGAAAATTTTGGAAGGCCAAGAGCCATATATCTTACATTTCAGGCGCCGCAGACTAAAATTTAGTGAAAAGTGAAAAAAAGGGAAAAAAGTGGCAATGGTGATAAAGCTGAAAAAATTGTCAAAGAGATAAAAAAAGGGAAAAACCCTCTAAAAAAAAGCAAAAGGACCACCCTGATTTATACTGAAATGTCACTGGTAATAGTTCGATTTCTATCAAGCATCAATAACGAATCCACCTCCCCCATTGCAATAAGAACGATGCCACCGGCAGGAATTGGTCTGTTAAAAGTCAGTTTGACACTTGTAGTACCATTTTTAATTAGATCAAATGTTTCTGGACCATTGTCCTCTTGACTATTTGTGAGGTTGAATACTAATATGCAGAACCCTCCATTAGAAAATCGTTCCATCGAAATTCCATTACTTTCCAAGGTTCCAGCATAACCAATTGCCTCATGCATGTCGTGGAATATACGACAAAATTTTCCTTTAGGAAAATCTAAGGAGTATGGTGCTGCAGGAAACGTAATCCCTCCAGCAGTTATCGATATATCTCTTAAGTCAAAATGTTGAAAATTAAATGGATTTGTCCTCTGTGAACCAACAAAATCTGCATTTTTCACCATACCAATTACAACACGTCTAGTTACCTGATCTGCCCATAGATTTGCGTTGAATTCAGTTCTGTTCTCGCTTATAAAAAGTGATTTGAGTGAAGTTTTTCGCATGGGGTAACGAGCCGGTTTTACTTCTAACTTTTTAGATATATCGAATGCAAGACTATCCATTAGTTCAATTTTCTTTACGAATAGTTTGCACGCGAGCACCTCTAAATGATATTTTGTATTAATGTTGTTAGGAGCAACGATTAAAAAATTAGAATCGTTTGGTAAAAGTTCAATATCTACTTCACATTGGTTCACCATATATCTAGGCTGGTTGCAAATATCTACGTCAAGTTTTGCAATAAATTGTGCAGAATTTTGCGTTCCATCTGCAGATGGAGCAAACAATATCTTTCGGCTCTCAAACCCAACTCCTTTTAGCGCTATATCTCCGTCATCGTAGTATCCTGCGGCTGAAAGATAAGAGTTCTTCACACCCTGTGGATATGTCAACTCATAATCAAATATGCTTTTATATGCCATAAGGGAGTTTCCTTCAAATACTTGTGTACCATTAATGCTAATACGGCAGTTTTTCCATATTGTGTGCCCAATCATTTGACAACAAGCAACGTTGTCAGTAGCATCTAAATTTATCAAAATCCCATCGTTATTTTCTTTACGGATTTTCAGTTCAGTGAAAACATAACACTTTGCTAAGTCGATGTAATTAGTGCTAGCGTGAATTTTGAAATGGTATGGGGTAATATTTACAGGGTTAAGGGTTAGAAGTTCTATTACTGATGAACTTGAGACACTAACATTTGTATTTGGTGTTTCAAAAAACGAGAGTGCGTTTGTAATAGCATTTGAAGAATCGCGATCTATTTTATGATGAATTGACATTATTAGTAAAGTCCAAAAGTGTCGATTCTCTTACGTTTCTTTACTAAAGGAATTTTTCCAACTAGTATTTGGTGATTGTTTTGCTCTGCAAATGGTAAATGATCTTTTTTTCTCTTTTTCGTTCCTTTTATACTGCCTTTTCTCGCCTTCAGTCCTGTTCCAAATTGCTTCGGTAATCCTCCTCTCTCTAATAATTTGTCAATCCCACGTTTTCCCTCACTAATGACTGTCTGTTTTAAACTAGGATTTGAATCATTAGTGTTCATTGATGCTTCCGAACTGACTTTCTCTAAAATTCTTCCACCTGTGTCTAGTGCTTCTTTAGCTACTGCCGTCCCCGCACGGCGGGCATATGGTAAAATAAAACGCCAAAGATTATGAAGAACATCTCCAATGCCACCCCCTGTTTGCCTACCATATCCGCGCTGAAATGGAGAGTGTCCTCTGAAATAATGATAAGATTCACCATTCATACCTTCCCCTATTTGTATTGGCGAATAGTGATCATCATAGCCTATTGTTCTACTATCGAAAGGAATATGAACCATTTTAAGTAAAAAATAAATTTAACTTTTATTTAATAAATAATCTTAAATGAATTATTAAATAGTAGAGGAATGAATAAATAGAAATCAAAATCGTATAACTTTATTAAACATCAGAGTTACAGTTACAGTTCCGTGATCAAATTTTACTAAGTTTCCATTCATCCATCTTAGTTCAATCTCGATTTCATTTATCTCTCTTGGAAGAACTGGAATGAACATTGGGTGATCGTAGACCCTCTCTATTATTCCTCCAGATTTATTTTCGACAGAGACGATTCTGAGCAGTGAGCTAACTGCATTTCCCATTATGACATTGCTTGTTAATCCTTTAGAATACACTGCAAAACTTGTAAAACCTCCTTTGAGATCAATACCATATTTTCCGATTTGTCCATTCTTTACCGGAAGCATTGGAAACCCAAGTACATAACAGAGCTGTGGAGATATATTTATTGATGAAATATTTGGATCGTTAAATTTTGCACGAAAACGATCAATACTCTCTAGATATTCAAATTCAATATCTGATTCCAGATCCTGAATATGTTCTTCACTTTTTTCTAATTCAAAGTTTGCCTTTTCGTCTAGAGAATCGCGTCTATCAGCAAATAGTTCTTTTTCATTTATTTTGTCTGGTGCAGAATCCAAATCCAAAACAGTATGGAAGTTGTCTTTTTTGGAGGTATCAATTGGAGCATGTATACCTTGTAAATCCTTCTTTGGGCTAACTTTCAATTCTTTACCGATATCTTTTCTTGTATTATCTGCTACAGTCTCTTCCTGTTCCTTTGGATATTCCTTAAGTGCTGGGCTACCTATATTTGTATCATTCGAAAGAGCTTCGTCATCCATATCTTTTGTTGCATGTGCTAAAGTATCTGAACTAACTATATCCTTAGTTTCATCAGAAATAGACTCTACATCATTATCTTTATTTTCGTCTTCTTCGCGATCTTGTTCGTTACTCTCAGTAATTGCATCACTTGGAATAATTTCTTTGTCTTCGTCTATCCTTCGAGCATGTTTCAAATGTTCTTGTTCAACACTTTGTTTATTATTCCCTTTTTCATTTTTTTGCCTAATACGCTCCTGCGCTTCATGCCTTTCTATGACAACGTTGGACATATCATTAGTTATTACTGGGGGTTCATTAGGAATGGGATTTCCATATTCATCAATTCGTCTTGCATGTTTTAAAAGTTCGGGGCGTGTTCTTTCCTCAATCTTTTGCATTTCCTTTATCTCATCCCGAGTCGGCGGAGCTGGAAGATCTCCATGCTTCCAACGTTTATACGCCTCCTGTTGTATTGCCTTAAATCTATTTCTTCTGTACTCCGCCAGTTTACTCATCTGATCAATTTCATTAACAAGCTTTTCTTTTATAATATTATCTTCTTCTTCCATATGAGCCTCTCGTTTTTCACGTATTTGCCCATGTAATTCTTTTAAAAGACCTAGATTTTTACCAAGTGCATGCCAATGATCCTCTGGATGATTCTCAAAGAATTGCTTTACATATTCTGAATGATTTGATGAATTTTGAGTGTGATATTCATCTTTAGTTATTTTCAGATCTTTCTCAATTATAACTGATTCAATCGCTTCTAAATTCTTTCTCATACGCTTTATTAAATTGATTAATCTTTGGATTTGTTGGTCTGAACGAACTTTATTACTTTCTCCTTGATTGATCTTAGTTTTTTGTTCCAGTTCGATAAATTTGTTTATTATATCTATTTGCATTATTACGAACTGCTCGTGATAATCATCAGGATGATGGTCAAGAAATTCATTTGCAATTTTATGATCATGAAGAGAATCCCTTTTCTTTGCTTCTTCCCTTACGAGAGATAAATCTTTTTGTTTTGATTCTGATAAAGATTTCAAGTTATTAAGTTCAGCCTGAAGGCTTTCTTTTAATGAAGTGTTATTCTCGTTAAGAAGCTCTTTTGTCTTTTCTTCAACCTTAATCTTGTGTTCCTCCAAATCATGCTCCAAATCTCTTATAGCATCCCAATAATTGTTGGGATACTGATCAAAAAATGTTTCTATCCATCGTTCGTTAGCAGACCTCTGTAATGTTTCTCTTCTGAATCGTTTTTTACTAGGACTTCCTACTAGTTTAATTTCAGGAGAAATAATTATATCATCAATAACTATATCATCCACTATACCTCTACTTTTGCGCGATTTTTGATTATCAACCTTTGACAGTACTAATTTGAGAAAGAAGCTTAATCCTTTAGGCGTAATTTGTGTTGTTTTTGGTATCCCAACTCTAAAAGGTTTCTTATTTTTGTAAAGAATTTCGATCCACTGTTTAACATCAGTACCGATTGTAGCAGCCCATGACTGAGGATATTGAATGCTATATAGACCACAGACCCAATTACCTCCTTGAAATTGAATAGGTTTTGCAAGGTGCGAACGGAATCTATTTGGTTGATTGTCTGGATAATCTCCGACATTACTTGGTAGTACAACAAAAAATGTATTAGCCATTTATAATAAAAATAATTAGTAATTTTATTCTTGAAAAATATATGGAACAATAAACAAAATGATAGTGACTTTATACGAACTGAGATTCATCAATCCATTCAGGGTCTGGGTAATCAAAAAATTTAACTAAATATTCTTTCGATCCATTTCTCTTTCTGCTACGTATAACCTTTTCAATTCTATAACTGGTAGTATCATCCTTTTTTACCCTAGTTAGTTCTTCTGGATAGAAATATCCCTCAAATGCTTCACCTTTTGCATCTCGAACTCGATATCGATTTGGTTTAGCCCTATTCTTGACAAGATCAACTTGTAAAATTTCATCTGAGTAGTTAGGAAGATATCCTTTCGCAAAAATATTCTTATTCCGGCTCATACGTACGAAATCGTCTTTATTGAAACGTGTTCTCTTTTTATTTGGCTGAGTAATGATAGGACCAAACACCATTTTTCTAATCTCTTGGGCATTATTAAAGCTAACATCGACAGGCCTCAGACCTCCGAGAATACGACAATTTGAATGATTTATTGCTTTAACTATCTTCTGTAAAACCTTTGTCCATTTTAAGCTATGTTTCTCACTCATGTAACGATAAATTCTCTGTTTTAAATTTCGTATACAACGTTCTGCAAGTGACGCTTTAACAGTTGAAGCGTTAGAAGTGTATTTTTCGATGTCTTTTTTGTGAAAAAACTCCATCAGTTCCTTTGCTCTAAATTCTAAACCTTTATCACTGAAAATTCTATGCGGGTACATTTCCATCCTCTCTAAAATTTTTTCAAATGCTTGAATCATATCACCGGGTTTTTTACTCTTTACTGGTTCTGCGAAAACTCTTTTGCTTAGAACATCTATTGCAACGAGGGCATAATTATTTCCTTGATTTTCCTTAGAAAGTTTTTGAAAGTCTGCTAAGTCGCACTGTACATCCGTCATATAGCCAGCAGGTATTGTTCTTGATCTTTTAAATCGAACTCGGCGAGGTCGATGAATAGTGTAAGTGCGATGTCCCTCTAAATAATTAACTACATCTTTTTTGCGAATTTTTTTGTTGATTTTTTTTGCTTCCTTAAATAATTGATCGACACCAGCGAAGCCAGCCGCTGATTCTGGGTCATTATATAAATTTGATAAAATTAATTCCAAACTTGCGGGCGTCTCCATTTTTCGCGACTTTCTAAGTGAGTTTTTTTAATTAATGAAATACGTTTTGGGGCTTGATGATCCCAAGATAACTCAATCAAACTCCAGATTGATGGGTCATTTCTCAATCTTTTTTCTAAAATATCTGTGCCTGGCGGAGTTATTCCTCTCCAGTCAGTTCCCTTAATTAAGCAATCCAATGATTTGTGTATATTGCTGCCCAATATTTCCTTATCTCCTTTATCACGAATTATCCCTCCTCGATCAGTAACTTTGAATTTTTCACGATTTACTTTAAGTATGTTGGCTAATTTAATAAGTTTTCGACTTCCTTTTACCGCTGGAGTTTTAGAGCTTTTAGGTGTATCATCACTCTTTTCTGATATGGATCCAGTTGTATACATGTTTTCATCTTCTTCATCCTTTAGTGGAGTTTTCAATGCATCCGCTAAATCCGATTCCTTTGAGGTTTCAATATTTATGTTTGGATTTTCTGTTGTTCGTAACAATTTTTCAGCTGCTCTATTGCGGGATTTTCAAGATGGCGAACTGAAACATCCATTGGTGTTTTCTTTTGCTCGTTTAACATATGAAGATATCTTCTTAGCTCCTGGTTATAATTTGTATTTTTTATTTCTGAATTTACATTTTTTCTTTTTATATTTTCTAATTGCTTTCTTGTATAATCTAAACTAATATCCCCATTGGTTGGTTGACTTAGCAATCCTCTATAAATGTCTTCTGGTACTAAAATAAATTTATTTGCCATCGTTGTTACTGACTATATTTTTGGCTAATTCAATAATGATTGGTGTAAGTAATGCAGGAAACAATCCTATTGGTAACCCTCCACCTTTTTGAATGACGCGTCGAGCACCACGCTCAGTGCGAATTCGGCTTGCTCGGCGAACAAAATCAGCAAAAGGCAATAATCTACATTTTTGCCGTTTAGTAAGTTTAAATCTGTTCCTTGCTATGTTTAAACAAATTTCTGCAATGGAAAGTAATTCGTTGCTCGTAGTCCTTTTAAGAATTCTTTTTCTCTTAGTTAGTGAACGTGTTTTAGCTAATTGTTTAATAAAATTACAGTTGTCCCTTATTAGCTGGCTGACCATTTTAAACTAAAAATTGCTTTTTGGTAAAAAAATAGTTGTAGGTGGAGTTGAATCTGGATCTACAAAATTGAATATATTTGAACGGAGGCGTAGTAATGGATCTGATGCCGGATGAAGATCGATAAATAAATAAGAGTAATTGTCTTGTGTTGCTTGTCGATATGCGTCGAGGAAAAAATCAAGTTTTCTTGGAAATAATTGTATTCCAAGATTTCTAACTGCAAGAGCACTATTTGGCGCGCGAGTTAGGACTAGGTACATAGAATTCTGCCTGGCAACCCTAATTTTTTTCTCAAAAAGGTTTTGAGTAACAAAAACAATGCCAAAATTTTGATGATGAGCCTTTTTTGTAAATAAATCAGATAAATACTTTTCATCGATTGAATATAGTAAATCATCAAGAATAATAAGGGATGGCTTTTCTTGTTTGTTAATAAGATCTTCAGGAGGAACTCCGGCATAAACAGATACTCCAAGGCGCTGAAACTCTGGCACAAGTGAATTGAATTCTCCATAACAATATAGGATTGATTTAGGTTGAGGATCTATTATATTGTTTGCTTCTAGTATTAAAGATCTAACGAAAGAGCTTTTCCCACTCGAACTTGGCCCACTGATTATGAAGCCAAAGGGCAATTTAATTTTTAAATCTTTATTAATATATTTTTGAAATTCAAGTGCATTAAGCATAATATTTATTAAAATTTAAAATAATCTAATTTATGTAAATGAAAAAAATACTAATTTTAGTCTAAACATAAATAAAAATCAGATAACTAAATTTGCGTTTTTATTTTCTTCCTCAAAATTCATAAGCAATGCAGAATTTTTAATGAGTTCACTTACGAGTTCAATTTCATCTTCGGCTGCCATAGTTTCTTTCTTTCGGCATTTTATTTGTTGGCTATAAAACATATTTAAATGTAATTAAAATTAAATTTATATATTAAAAGATGATTTTAAATGTTGAGATAACCCCTAAATCGTTTGGTTATCTGCTTCTCTCTGTATTTGAATCACGATCAAAAATTTTAAAATTTTTTGAGGGAAATCTCTTTCAAATTGTCGCAAGGAGTGGTTTTGTCAGTATCACTTTGATACTTCGACATTTGCTCACAAGATAAAGACCCCTCCTATAGCTATAGGATTTTGCGGGAAAACCACATCAAAATTGTCGCAAAGGTTTAGGTTTTGTCGGCATCTCTTTGATCTTGCGACAATTGGATCAAGACACCCTCCTAAAGGATCAGGATTTTGCGGGAAAACCACATCAAAATTGTCGCAAAGGTTTAGGTTTTGTCGGCATCTCTTTGATCTTGCGACAATTGGATCAAGACACCCTCCTAAAGGATCAGGATTTTGCGGGAAAACCACATCAAAATTGTCGCAAAGGTTTAGGTTTTGTCGGCATCTCTTTGATCTTGCGACAATTGGATCAAGACACCCTCCTAAAGGATCAGGATTTTGCGGGAAAACCACATCAAAATTGT
The DNA here is from genome assembly GCA_036172945.1 of Meloidogyne incognita. NCBI lineage: Eukaryota > Metazoa > Nematoda > Chromadorea > Rhabditida > Meloidogynidae > Meloidogyne > Meloidogyne incognita. The sequence goes on from JARQAC010000013.1 coordinate 4,567,316, forward strand.
CGCAAAGGTTTAGGTTTTGTCGGCATCTCTTTGATCTTGCGACAATTGGATCAAGACACCCTCCTAAAGGATCAGGATTTTGCGGGAAATTCTAATCAAAATTGTTGCAAAGGTTTAGGTTTTGTCGGCATCTCTTTGATCTTGAAACAAAATGGCATAAGTTACTACTTATGTCTATAAAAAATTCTGAGAGCTAGATTTTAGAAATGTCAAATTTGTTAAAATCTACACAAATAGAATTTTTTGTAGGCTTTTTGTTTTAAATCAATTAATTTTTATAGATTTCTTTTATAAACGGTAAAAGCTACTGGAAAACATTGTTAAGCAAGTATAAAACGAGTCAAAACACATATTAGCATTTAACGATTAGAATGCTATGGTGAAATTTAATTTTATGCCCTGATTCTCAAATTTAGTTTTATGATTCAATAAACATTAATAGATTCAAACTAAAATAATATAACTTGTACAATTATTATTGATTATTAAATTGTAGAAAATTTATTATTAAAAATTTATAAAGATATATAAGGATTTATTAATAAAATTATCATTATAAAATTTATATTTGAAATATAAGTATATAGATAAATTATAAAATATCATTATATTTTATTTTAATTTTATACATTTTAAAAATTTAAGAAAAATTTTAAGATAAATGAAGAAATTGACTTTCTGAAATGAGATTTACAAATATAAAATAAAACATGATATTATTAAAATGTTTTAGATACAAAATAATTAATATTTTAATATATAGTTTTTTATGATTATACATTTAAAAATTAAAAAATATAAATAAATTATTGATTAAAAGTGTTGCTTATTTTTTAAAATAAATAAAAAATTCAATTCAAAAATTTCAATCACAATTTAATTTTATTTGTTAAAAATATTAAAACTATTTTTTCAAAATATTTATTTTTCTTTATAGCACATAACACTCATCATGCTTTATTTCATGATTTCACTTAAGGTTGTTTTATATGGATTGGTTGAAATACCTATTTTGGCATTTTTGAGTTTTTGCCGCTTATTTAAAATTTATCATTTAACAGAATTTTATCTTATTAAAGAAATAAAACAATTAAAATGTTTAAAATTTTTATTTTTAAATTTAGACTGTAGAGCAAAAACTGGTGAAAATAAAATTGCGAAGAAGCTTTGATGAAAAAAAGAAATATGTTTTTATAAAAATATTATTTGATATTGAATTAGAAAGGATTTACTTTCATTTTTTTTTGAAAAATAATCATTTTTTATTTTCTTTAAAGTTATGATATCTATTTACATAATGAATGCTTTTTTAAATTTGTTTTTCTTTTGAAATTAATTTTTAGAAACATTTAGAAAAAAATGCCAACAACTTCAAAAATTTATTTATAGATTCAGAAAGGAAAAAGATTTTTAAATAAAAGATATTCTCAAAAAGTTGACTTTTTAAGTAAAATTACAACTAATTAAATAAATAAGTATTTAATAACCGATTAATATTTTAGAAAGAATTGCACTCAAATAAGCAAGAAAAATAAATCTAAATTTTTAATTTCAAAACAATTAAATATGAAAAAATATCATTTAATTAAAGTAAAAATTAACGTAAAAAATCAAATAAAATCTATACCTCGTTATATGTACATATTATAAATAAACAAGCAAATATTATAAATAAATAATGCAATATTTTATATGAAATTGATCAAAAAATAATGAAAAATTAATAGATAATAAGGTCAATCTTGATTTCTTTGAGTAATTTTTTTCCTTGCCCTGCCCGAATGTCAAATCCTATGATTTGAATTCTTTTAATCTTGTCCGAAAAAGGCCAATATTTTAAAATATAATGTCCGCTACATATTTATATTGGTATCAAGTAAATTTAGAGATTGACCATTGACATTAAATGTTAACAATAAACTCATTCAAAGCTATTATACTGTTATTTAAAATCTAAATTAAAATGTAAAAATGAAGACAAAAAATGTGTTACAAAGAGTTCATTTTAATTTTGATTGAAGAAACAACAAGGATATAGGCTTCAATGCATATTAAATGGAAAACTGTAATATGATATGAAATATTTTAAATTGGTAAATGATATACAATCTATTATTATTTTAACTAGACATATATAATTTTGTAATTATATTATTTTATATACAATTTTATGATTTTGAATACAATTTTTTATATAACGAAATATAAATATGAATAGAATAAATATAAATATGAATAGAATGCGAAATAATTGAGAGAAAGATAATTTACAAATTTACTTCATAACTTTATTTCTGTATATAATTAATTTAAATCTATTGTCCTTCAAAAAATATATTCATTGAAAAAATTTTAAAAGAATTATTCGACACAATAAATTGAGCAAATAAGAATGAATTTTGAATAAAAAGATAAAAGTTCAACACTTAATTAATGTTGAAAATCCTTACTGCTCCAGCCCCAATTTAATTTCCCCACTTATTTGGGAATTTATCAATAAATTTGAGGTAATAATTTTGATTTAATAAATAAATTATTTTTTAATGTCATTATTAAAATTATATATTAATTAATACTTATTTTTAAAAATACATTATAATAATATATTATATCGCTAAAAAAGGCTATATCTTTTATTTTTTAATAGAAATTTTTTATAAAAAAGAAATCAATAAAAGAAATAAAATAATGAGTGTATATTAAAGAAGACTAAGAAAAATTCATTTATAATCACTGTTTAACATAGTAAAATTATTCACAAATTAGTATAATAAAATTTTTTTAATTGAATTATAAATTTGTTTTATTAGATTCAAATTATTCAAAATAACAATTGGACAATCACTAGGTACTAACAATTCATATTAGCTAAAAAATATAAAAAAATCAACAATACTAAACAATAAAATCTTTTTATAAGAGGATAAAGATAAAGTACTTGAAAACAGAAAAAACCTCGTGGGGTATTAAATGTACAGGGTGCGGCAAATTTGCGCCACTTTTTCTTTTTGCCATAACTTTCTTCAAAATTAATGAAAACTGATAATTCTTTTTTTTTTTTACACAAAAATTTTATTTTTACCTAAATTATTTTAATTTATCATTCAGAGGACCGTATCTCACTCGATTTTTGTCGTAGGCCCCCGATTTTTATTTCATTCGAATCAGAATGAAGAGCTGATTCGAATGATATAAACATTTCCGATACCAAAATCTCAGCCTTGAATCTAGGTCAATTTTTATCCAAATAATTTTGCTCAAATTTTGAGAGAAGTATACTCAGAGTAAACTTAAAATTTAAAAGCATTTTGGTATCAGCAAGTTTCCTAAAGTGTTGGGAATAAAACAAAAAAAGAATTATCAGTTTTCATTAATTTTGAAGAAAGTTATGGGAAAAAGAAAAAGTGGCGCAAATTTGCCGCACCCTGTAATTATAAAATCTGCTTTTTAGATGGTATTGTTGATTTAGATGAAACAGTACTAGTTAGGGTGAAATACTAATCTGATATATCGCCATCGAAAAACAAGTATGGATACTTTATTCTATATACATTATAAATAAATATTAATTTTTTATTAGTTTTATTTAATAATAACTCTTCCCAAACTAGTTTATTGTAAATTTTTCATCCATATTAGTATGTTTTCTAGGAAGAACGAAACCGGCCACGATCACATATAATTGTTATTTTTTATGAAAGCACAAATTTCCTTTATAAACCCCCTTCACATTCGCACTTTTAGATTGAGAAGAATGAATAAAAATAAAAAATTAATTATATTACTGTTAATAAATAAATATTTTATTAAATTTGTATTTATCCTATTCATCACAAGGCCATGCTAATATACAAATTGGAAATATATTTTTATATATTGTTTTTATGTAACAGAGAATAATAACTGCACTTATCCATGCTTAATCGGTGCAAGAGACTGAATGAACTTAAAAATTATATTAGTTTAGAATTTCATCTAAAATAAATAAAAAATTGTGAATCAGAGATCTCACTTATAGCATTTATAGCTTCGGGATTGAATAAAAATAATTAAAATAATAATTATGGTATGTCAGTAACTGCACCAAATATAATATCCAAGAACCGATAATCTCGTTACAGAAATAACGGATTATGACAGCTCAAAAAATCTAAGATTATTGAATCCAACACAGAAAGAATAAGAAATAAACAAGAAGTTATAGTACTATTTGAAATAATATACATATAATGAAACTGAACTAATTAAAATAAAATTTAATAACGAAATCGAAAATAATAATTAAAAATATATTCAAAATACAAACATATTAATTCTGTCAAATATAATGGATTACGAATATTTAAAAGGAGTTTATTTAGAAAAATCAATATTAAGTAAACAAAGCCAAGTTAAATAAAAAAAATTCAAGTTATTAACAGCAGCTTGCAGAAACAGGTAGTAATAAAGCAAATTGTGTGTTAGAATTGAAAGAAAGTTTTAAAATATTGAAGTGGCTATATTATTAATAGTTGAGAAGACGGATGAAGATACAACATAGAGGAAACATAATAATCAGCATAAGAAGTGTCAATTAAACAATTATCAGTGACGTGGAAACCAACAACACTATCCATGAGGAGGAAGACTACGGTAACGACATGGAGTGCGATTTTATGAACATTAAACAACAGGACCGTTATAACATAAAATGACTCAAAAAGTAATGCAAAAAATTCAATTGACAAATTAAATAATGTTAATATATAGACTATAATTAATATATGATAGTTAATAATAGTATATATAATAGTATATATAATAAAATTGGATTATTTTTGGATGTGGGTGTGGAACCCTTAGAAAATTGTATTAGATTTGTGATATCGCACGTAGTTTTTTAAAATTTATTATAAGATATGTTAAATACTAAAGAATTTTTATTTAGATCGATTATAAGAGTTTTATGAAATTTTTATGCTATTCGATATCAATTGTTATTTATTATTGTTTGGATAAATTGATCATGTTTATAGCTTATTATTATTGTTTGAACACTAAGATAAGATAAACTTCAAGTATAATATTAAATAAAATTTTTGGAGTTAGTAGTAAATTATTATCTTTTTTATAATTTGTTACAAGTTATTCATGGTCTAAAAGTATCATTTTATTTCAAGCATTTTTAATAATGCTTGAACTTCGGAAAAGTTAGCCAAATATAAAATAATTGGAGAAAAGAAAGAATTAAATTAATATATGTAGGTATATTGTATTTGAAGAAAGCAAATTGAAGTTATTCAATTACAAAAATATACTGACGGAATAACAATTAATTCTTATTCAAAAAATACAGACAAATATAATGATTCAAAGGACGAGCCCAAAACAACGTGCTACCATAAATTCCTTCAAGATAACCGAATCGTAATATATATTATTAAACGATTCCTTTCATCGAGCTAAAGAGATTGGTACCCTGATGTACCCTGATAAAGAGATTGATACCTGATGAATAATGATTTAATTATTTACGAATTTTTATAGATACAACTTCACCTCTAACAGACTTAAAGAAAGGCATCTGACGGTTGCATGAAGGATACGTCGGGTACTTATTACCCTCCATGTCCTTTATGCACCAATTGGTTTTTTGTGAATTAAAAGATCTTTTGATCTTTTAAATTATAATTTGAATTTCATTCATTGTTTGTTATGTAATTTGTATGCCATTTGATTTATTGTTTTAATTTTTGTATTTTTCTTTCTATTTTCCTATATTTTAATGATCTTATTTTCTATAATTATTGTTTTTGTGTTCCTCATAAGTATTTTAATGTATTTTAATTAAATGCTAAAATTTACAAATTAAAGTTTATCTTAATTTAAAATTGGAATGCAGTATATCAGACTATTAAACACGGGCAATGCTTATCAAAATAAATTTTAATGACAAGATTTAGTTATCTGGTGGTATATTTTGTTGTAAATAGCATTGCCACGTAAAAGTATTACATTTGGATTTAAGTGCAAAAATAGTACCTTTTTTCTGCTTCATACATGGAAGTTTCTTTTTTCGCTTCTTTTCTTGCTATTTTTCGAATTTTAAATTAATTTTTATTGCTTCAATGTAATTTTTTATTTCTTCCTTTTCTTTTGATATTTTTTAATTAATTAGTTATTGTTGATATATATATTGTAATTTTACTTTGTCGTTAATATATTGCTTTGTATAGATTGACATCATTTTATAACTTATAAATTAAGTACAGAGTGGCTTCTCTAGCAACGCGCCAGGCTTTTGTTAAGAAAAAATGATCTCCTCGCATGGATAATATCGTTGTAAAATTAATTATTTTATTTAATTTTAGTATTACAAAATTTAAACTCCCAAATTTATTAATCCTTCAAATTATTAAAATAATAGTAATAAGTTTCAATAAAAGTTCCAGAATTTATCTACAGTAAATTAATTATATTTAAATAAAATTTTAAAAAAATCACATGGTCTATAATAAATAAGTCATTTTATAGAAGCTTTTAATTCTTCTAAATCTTTTAATTCTTTAAATTACTCGCACACCGAGTAAGAACCGCAATAAAAAAATATGATAAAGTGATGTATTAAAAAATAATTAAAATTAAAATGAAGAATTGAAGCCCTTTCGATTTTAATGAAGTTATCTTAATTTTCAATTTATATTAAACCAATCCTTCAAAAACAATTTTTAATATTATTATTAACGTATTTGAATGTGTTTCTCTTGAATTAATTAATACTTTAACAAACAATTAAATAATATCATTATTCTTTAAATATAATCAAGATAATACATATTAAATTATGTATTATTTATAAACTTGACAAAAATTCAATATATAATTCAAATATTAAAAACTTTATTTAAAATAAACACATTAATTTAAACTTATACTTTAAGTTGCTTAGCAGATTTAGTGGTAAGAAGCAGCTTGTGTAAATTTCTTACCAATTCCTGCTTTTATAAATCAGCCTATATGTTCACTTTCGACTTTTTTAAATAGTAATAATAATAGCATAGAGGGATGCCATTTGAGATTATCTGCTTACCAACAATTAAATTTAAAGTAAACTAGAAACTGTATCATATTTACTTATACATAGAATGTAAAATGTTATTGATCATATTAATTATTCGGCTTAAATTTAGAGTAAAATTTAAATAAAATTATAGTGAAAATATGTAAATTTTATGATAAATATTTTAACATCTTTTTATGCATTTATGGAACAAATTAAGCTTTCAGGAAAATGATAAATACTAAAAAAGAATAGATTAAGATTTAAAAAGAATATGTTGATTTTTTTGATAATTTCAATGTTTCAATTAAGAATTACAATTAATGTATTTAAACTTGCTATTGGAAATTTAGTAAAATTAAAAAAAACATTTTTTTATTTTAAAAAATTAATTTAAATTTTTTTTTATTTTAATGTCATTATTTGAAGTTTTTCTTCGTTATGTTATTTAAATAAATATGATTTAAAACTTTGTTCCGTCAGACATACTCAAATTATATATATTAGGATATAAAATTAAATTATAAAAATTCAACAAAAAATTTATTTTTTAAATTTAAATTTCTTTAATCCGATTATATTTAATTTTATTTCTTTGCGCTCTTCAGAATAAAAATACCCATATGATGACAGAGATTCGGTTTCCCAGTCACCAATGTCGACAACAATGGGTTCTTTCTTTTCCTCAAACCCCTGAACAATTTTTTAGTTTTTTTCATATTTTTGCTTCTTTGTAAAGTTTCGTGCCGTCTTTTCGCTAGCAGTACGTTCGTGACTTAATATTTAAATAATTAATTTAATATTTGATTAATTATTACTATCCACAAAAATAATTGCATTTTCATCTTTTGTCTTAGTTCAGAAATTAATAATATCTTAATTTTATATTAATTACATATATGAGGCATAAAGTTTAAAAAATCCATGTTTTATAATGTTGTTTAAAATTTTTCTAAATTTTTATCGATTGAAGTTTTATTAAAAAATCTTATACAATAATTTTATTACTATGTAGAAAAATTTTTTATGTTAAGATGAGAGTTGGCGTTAAATAACTTTGGAAATTTTTTTGTAGACCAAGACCAAGATTATTTAATAATACAATACAAGTTTAATTGATATGATATTCTCCAAATATTCCCAAATTTTTTAGTTAGATTCCTCCGGTAAACAAATTGAATTTTGATAAATTAGCGGACATATTCAATTTATAGTTGGATGACAGGAGCAATTGGTTTTTGCCCAAATCATTTTTAAAAATATAATAAAATTAATAAAATTACAATTTTTCAAAGATGGATTATTTTTAATTAAAAAATTTATTCAGTTTTCTATTTAAATTTTTAAGTTTTGTTTCTATGATTATTAATGTTTATTTGGGGGTATAGGCGTTAATTTAAATTATTAAAATACAGGGTGCGGCAACTTTTGCGCCCCTTTTGTTTTTGCCATAACTTTCTTTAAAATCAATGAAAATTCATAATTCCTTTTTTATTTTATTCCCAACACTCTAAGAAAATTTTTGGTACCAAATAATAAAGATTTCGTTTACAGACAAAAAGGATATGCCCGAAATAGTCTATAAATCGCAACAAGAAATATTTTTTATGACAAAGTTTACTTTGTTATAACTTTGCTCAAAGTCGTCCAATCTTACTAATTTTGGTACCAATCGACTCATCTCATTGAGGAGCATCGAAATAGTTAAGAAAAACAATTTTGAAAATTTTACTTAAAAATTGAAATTTAGCACCTATATCCTTTAAAAATCCATATCTCAGCTCATCGAGCAGATAAAAGTTTTGTTTAACCATTATTCGAATCAGCATGAGGAGCTTATTCGAATGACATAAAGTTTTCAAATATCAAAATCTTAACATTGAGCCCAGGTTAACTTTTATCAAAAAAATTCTACTCAAACTTTTAAAGAAAATTAAGCAGGCTAGATTATAAAATTTAAGACCAATTCTAGTATCAAAAATTTTCTTAGAGTGTCGGGAATAAAATAAAAAAGGAATTATGAATTTTCATTGATTTTAAAGAAAGTTATGGCAAAAACAAAAGGGGCGCAAAAGTTGCCGCACCCTGTATTTTTATTATTCATTAGATTGGTGATGGCGTTAAATAGTAAGAATATCTATTGATATTTTCCTAGTTTTTTAATGCTATACCGCTTGTTAAAATGGCTTATAATAGGATTGAATTTTTGTTTTAATTAAATTTGTTACATTTCCTTGTTCGATTGGCATTTTTTAGTTTAACGCTTAGTTGTTATGTAACAGAATAATTGCTTTTTGAATTATATTATTTAAATTATAATATGCACATAGTAGTCAACGTTACGTTCGCTAATTTAATATAATTAAACAATTAATGCTTCTAAATTAATTTTTATTTATGTATAATGCAATTATTACAGGAATATTCTTTCGAAAATTTATATTATTTTATTGTGAATATTAGTAAATAATTTTTGCATCATTTTGTTATTGCTTTTTTAATTTAATTTTTCCAATTGTAGTTTGAACGAATAATGGTAATGTTTAATTATATTTTATTAAAATAAAAATAAATGTTTACTTAACTAATTTAATTATTGAGAATCAATAAAGGAAATATATTTCAGTTTCGTTTTATACATACAATACTTGGCACTATATGAAATTAGGTTGGGAATCGTTTTTTTTTCATTACTTTTTTCTTTACTTTTTTCCTCCCTTGAAATGACATAATGGTCAGCATTTTCTTCCTTGTTCAATTCCATTAAATTTGCCTGTGGCATAATCAAATGAGTGATGATAGAGGAAAGGATTATTTTTAAATATTTTTTCCTCTTCGTCCGTGTTTTGTCCGTCCTTCGTCCGTGTCTGTCCTTCGTCCGTCTTTTTTGTCTGTCCATCTTCGTCCGTGATTTGTCTGTCGGTCTTTGTCCGTGTTTTGTCTGTCCGTGTCTGTCCGTTATCTGTCGGTCTTCGTTCGTGTTTTGTCTGTCCGTGTCCGTCCGTTATCTGTCGGTCTTCGTCCGTGTTTTGTCTGTCCGTGTCTGTCCGTTATCTGTCGGTCTTCGTTCGTGTTTTGTCTGTCCGTGTCCGTCCGTGTTTTGTCTGTCCGTGTCCGTCCTTGTTTTGTCTGTCAGTGTGTGTGGTGTGTGTATGTTTTTCTGTCCTCTCATTTGATTATGCCACAGGCAAATTTAATGGAATTGAACAAGGAAGAAAATGCTGACCATTATGCCATGTCAAGGGAGGAAAAAAGTAATGAAAAAAGTGATGAAAAAAAAACGATTCCCAACCTAATTTCATATAGGGCCCAATACTTTTTAACAGAATTGTTACGTTTTTTTATTCACATTTACAAATGCCTTATTTATTTTTTAATTATTTGTACTTTATTAAATTAATGTAAACTAATATTACATTTTGAGTTTCTATTCAATTATAATTTTGCTACCAAATTTTCATTTGTGTAGTCATTGCTTTCAGTCCTTCTTCCTTTAAATACTTAGATTCTCATTTCATATTAGAGTAATTTTTACTTAAAATCGTATTTCAGGATTATAACTTACCTTAGCATCCTATACCAACTACACGTGAATGTATACGATATTTTGTAAAATCCATAATTTAACTATTAATATATAATAAACTTTTGTTTTCTATACCACGATCATCCACCAAAAGAATTTTCTTTTTCCACCACACTCAATACACTGGTAGTTATTTTACTTAATTTGTTTCAACGCTTAATGTATTAAAACAATAAATAGTTAAACAACAATCGAGAAATAACAAATTATGTTTTTCAACCTTTAATATAATGCTTTCACCTGGTCTATAACTGATTTTAGGCCGAAGCCCCTTCTAATGACTTCCACTTACCCGGACTTCGACTAATAATGTACGCTAATGTGGCCCACCGCTTCCAAAAATAATTGTCAACATAGTAGTTTAATTAATTGTTATTGTTTATAAAATTACTAGATGTTACATTTTCACATTAAAATGACAATTTAACTTTTATAAATCGATATATATTTATTCATATAATAATTCAAAAATTTTCTCGTTGTTCGATTTCAATAAATCATTGTATAAATTTAGCCAGCGAAAAATATTAAACATTAGTTAATTAAAAAATATGGAAAAAAATATTTTATTTAAAATAATTAGATCAAATAATTAATTTTCTAAGTAAAATTTAAAATTCGAAACTTTATTGTGATCTTTTTCCAATAATTCTAGTATGACTTATTAAATAAATTATGTTGGGTGCTACTTTGTGTAAACTTTGGTAATTAAAAAATACTAATAATTTATTTATAATATGTATTATCAAAAATATATTTGTAATTATTTTAAATAAAATAAAATCAACAAAGTAATTAAATTCCTTTGTTTAAGAATTTAATTTTTCTTTAATTCTTAAGATCATTATTATTTACATAATTTTATTCTTAAATAATTTATATATTTTTTACAGAATAACATTTTGTCTTGTAGAATATATATTTATTTTATATTTAATAATATTTTTATTTTATTTTATATATTTGTCAAATTCTTCTGTTAATATTATTAATTTACTACATTTACTATAAATCACTTATTGAAGCTCACTTAATTTTGTATTCCAAACAATATTTATTTAGATAACATGTTTATTTACATATTTTGCATAATACATGTTTATACAAAAAATATTTAATATTTATTCTTTTAATAAATTTTTCAAATTTATAAGGCCTTCCATCCAATTTGAAGTTTACAGCGATAATCCAATTCTAATTCTCGCTGTGTCCCTCCACATGGTCAAAATTATTTTTTTATAACATTCTTTTTAATAACTATTATTTGTTTTTCATTAAAATTTTTTATCGTAGTTGATACATTTATATTTTCAAATTAATGTTTTATCAACAATATTTTTATTATTGTTAAGATATAAATACTAACAATTAAGCAAACAATATTTGAGGAGAAAATCAATTGTTTTTAATGTTTGTTTGATCATGAAAAATTTCTCAATAGATTGTATTTTTAGATTCCTTAATTTCTTTTCATTCGGAGCGCCGCATCGGGTGAGGAGAGGGCAAGATGATTTTGTAGTTTTGGGCTTGGTGTATTCTTCAAGTATCTAATATAAATTTTTTATAAAATAGAAAATAAAGAACTGTGTAATATTTTATGTTATTTGTTTCAGGTATGATAATTTTTAATTTACAACAAGTAAAATTGCTGGATTTGTTTCTGTCAAGTAAAATTGTTTGATTTGTTCTATTAATAAATTTTAAAGACCTGATAACATGTTGATCAGAAGCTTGGAAATACAAAAATAACATCAGTAAAATATCTATTAATATTAAGATATGAATAAGCTAAAAGATTCCATTATACTCCCGAATGAAAAAAATATTAGACTTCATGAATTGTTAGATTCAATTCTCAATTCACATATTTGTTTAATGCTTATCCTTCCTCATTTTATTTCAAATATTTATTTTATATAGGTTAATGTTTTTATTATTAAAATTTATAAATATTTTATATATGTATATTGTATGTAGTTATCTACACCTCTCATCTTTTTTGAAGTTTTTCATCAAATCAAATCTTTTGCTAATTAATTCAAACAGTGGCCACATAAATATCTATTAGGTACCCTATGCATGTTCGTAGTTGAAAGGTTTATAATTTGATATTATTGTATTAATTTTATGTTCCAGATTAATAATGTTAATTCTCATGTAGTCTTTCCAATGTTTTTGACACTCATTGTCTACAATAGCTTAATGCTTCATGAAGGTCATTTGTTTGAATTTTTGATGTTTTATTTCAAAATATAGTTGTATTTTAAATAAAATATTTGCTAAAATATTTTTTAATGCTAAAGGATTTATTGCTAAAATATTTTTTAATGCTAAAGGATTTATTGCTAAAGGATTTAAATTTTTATAAAAATTATTTCAAATTACTTATAAAAATTATCGATTGCTAATTCCAAAAGAATAGCTATGATTTTAGGCATGAGAGCCTACCATTAACACTTAAATGTTAATAGTAGGCTTTAAATTTCTTTTCTAAAGCAATTTCAAAAAACTATAAAAAATTTGAGACCATATCAATCACCATTAAACAAAACTTGTCATTATTATTTATTAACTTTCTATATGTAGGACTATAATTTGATCAATTTTAAGAATGATGGTTTTAGTAACGCAACGCAATTCCGAGATTTCAAGTCACGGTCGGCGCTAAAGCGTCCATTTTAGTTATTTTTCCATTTTGTATTTCAATTTTTCGACTTTTCATTGTGTTAACTTTTTTTATATTTAAGCATCTATATGTAATATATAATAGTAGTTGTATATATTTATATAGTTAATTTAAAATGACAATATTATTTTTTAAATATTTAAAAAGCTTTTTGAATTTAGAATACTCCTAATTTTAATGCTGAAAATTGCGAGCAGGAAAAACTACTTTAATTAGGCCAGGACCACCATAAATTGTTATTTTATACTCATAAATTTTTATATCTTCATAATAATTTTTTACCAAGATCATAAACCGCTGTAGATAATTAAACATAATTGTTTATTCAATATTTACATATAATTTATATAATTAAATTTTATTTATTGATAATTTAACATATATTTTCATTTAACATATATTTTCATATTAGTTCAGTAATAAAAATTTTTTAATTTAGGCATTATATACCCATTTACTAATAACCATATAAAATTTATTTATTTTTTTTTTGAAAACATTAAAAATTATTTTTTCGTTAAATACAGTCATAGACAAAAAGATAGGGACAAGAGTAATTTAAATGCAAATTAACTATTTCTCAGTCAAAAAATACAATCAATATATCAATCGAAAGCTCTATTCGTATCTCAGTTGACATGTTTCTGCATTTTTCATGAAATTGAAAATTGACCGAGATAATCCGGATCTACCGGATATACCAAATCCCATTTTTTCGGAAAAATTTTTCGGAAAAAATTTAACAAACCCATTTGATAGAGCATATTTTTGTGAGTATGTACCACAAAACCGCTTAGAAATATCCTTTTCCGGTCCAGAGATATGATTTTTTGAAAATCGCATTTTTCCCTTAAAAATTGAATTTTTTGCAAAAATAGGCTAAAAATGCGATTTTCAAAAAATCATATCTCTGGACCGGAAAAGGATATTTCTAAGCGGTTTTGTGGTACATACTCACAAAAATATGCTCTATCAAATGGGTTTGTTAAATTTTTTCCGAAAAATTTTTCCGAAAAAATGGGATTTGGTATATCCGGTAGATCCGGATTATCTCGGTCAATTTTCAATTTCATGAAAAATGCAGAAACATGTCAACTGAGATACGAATAGAGCTTTCGATTGATATATTGATTGTATTTTTTGAATGAGAAATAGTTAATTTGCATTTAAATTACTCTTGTCCCTATCTTTTTGTCTATGACTGTATATTAAAAAATATTATATAATATTTATTATTAAGTTTTCCTATCAGATTAAACTTTAACAAATAATCATTAAATTTAATCAAAAATTTAAATAAGCCTTATTTAAAAATAATCAATTTGTTAATAAAGTTAGAGAAATTTGTCGTTAATTTTTTCAGTAGTTAATTATTTTAGCTTCGAATTTTTAGGCTTTAAATTAAACTAATTTTTTTCAGTTAAAATCAATTGAAATTGAGCACTTAAACTAATTATTTCATTAATCGACATCTTATTACATAATTTTTTATTAACTGTTAAATTTATATATTTTGCCGCAATTTTTTATATTTTTATATTTATAATTGCTTATCTGCAAATTCACTTTTGCATGCAACAAATAAACAGTCGGGGAATTACTATATAAATTTTTTCAGAGTTACACATCTTCATTAACTTCCATTTTATTGCAATATAAAAAATATTTTTCATGAATATAGTATATTTTTCATGATATACAATTATTTAAAAACTGTTAAGATATGTTATCTAATTTTTTTAAAAATCACGGTAAACTAATACATAACCGTTATTTGAAAGAATAATTTAAAATTTTATAGTTAATGACTATTAATTAATTTAATTAAATTTTAATAATGAACAAGGTCTTCCCCAATCTATGTAGACTTCATTTTCATATATTCATATTATTATTTTATAAATCATTTGGGTTCTACTTGACTTTATGAGTCCAATCGAACTTTATGAGTCCAATCGATGTTTATGAGTCCAATCGAACTTTATGAGTCCAAATAAAACTTTATGAGTCCAATCAAGATTTATGAGTCCAAACAAAACTTTATGAGTCCAATCAAGATTTATGAGTCCAAACAAAACTTTATGAGTCCAATCAAAATTTATGAGTCCAAACAAAACTTTGAGTCCAAACAAATTTTATAAATCCGCTATGTCTTATTATTCTAAGTAAAAACTGTGGCTCTACTACGGTTTATGATTCCAATCACAGCTTATGAGTCCAATCGGATTTTTGTGAGCTACGAGGGTAGGTCGTCAGATCAAAGCTGGTGATGAAAAAAGGGATAGGTTTATGTTGCCGAGCCAGAACCCAGCGACCGTTGACTCCCGTGAGGCGCGTGCCGCAAAACCCCGCGCGAAGCGCGGGGTTTTGCACAAGCGCCTTGCCTATGTTCCATAGGTCTAACAACATAATCCTATTTATTTTAATGTATTATTTAATAAATGTACTTATATTATTAATAAAATCGAATATTATGTGATTGGACTCATAAAATTCCTATGGACTCATAAAGTTTTGTTTGGACTCATAAATTTTGATTGGACTCATAAAGTTTTATTTGGACTCATAAATCTTGATTGGACTCATAAAGTTCAATTGGACTCATAAACATCGATTGGACTCATAAAGTTCGATTGGACTCATAAAGTCAAGTAGAACCATCATTTGATATAAAAAAATTTAATGATATTAATTTTTTATCATATATTATAATTATGATTTTTCTACATATTTACTTTTTCTTTTATTAACTTTTAGACATATATAATTTTGTAATAATATTATTTTGTATACAATTTTATAATTATAAATAAAAATTTTTTATATAACGAAACGAAAAAATATGAATAGAATGAGAAAATATTTATAAAAAAATAATTTATAAATTTACTTTATAACTTCATTTATGTATATAATAATTAATTTAAATCTATTGTCCTTTCAAAAAATATATTCATTTTAAAAAATTTTAAAAGAATTATTCGACAAAATAAATTGAGCAAATAAGAATGAATTTTGAAAAAAGATAAAAGTTTGTTGTTGGTATGCGTTTAATATTATCAAATACATACTATTCAAGTATATGCATTACTACCTTGTTCAACATTTAATTAATGTTGAAAATCCTTACTGCTCCATCCTAGAAAATCTTACTGCTCTAGCCCCAATTTAATTTCCCAACCTATTGGGGAAGTTAGCAATAAATTGGAGGTAAAAATTGTGATTCAATAAATAAACTATTTTGTAATAAGTCATTATTACAATTATATATTAATTAATACTTATTTCTAAAATTCTCATTAAAATTTATTATATCTCTAAAAAGATTAAAATTTTTATTTTTAATATAAATACTATTTAATAAAAAATGAAATCAATAAAATTAATAAAACATTCAGTTTTAATCACTGTTTAATATTGTAAAATTATTCCCAAGTTAGTATAATTCAATTTTTCAAATTGAATTATAAATTTGTTTTATTAGATTCAAATACTATAAAATAACAGTAAGACGATCATACTAACAATTCAATATAGCTAAAGAAAAATATATAGAAAACGAAAGCAACAATATTCAATAGTCATTTCTAAAAGAGGATAAAGATAAAAGACTTAAAAACATAAAGAACCTAATAGGATATTAAATGAAATGATAAAATTTGCTTTTTTTGGATGTTTTTGAAATAGATGAAACAGTAGTGGTTAAGCGAAGTACAGAATAGAGAATAGATATCTATTTTATTAATATTATTTACATAATTCAGATCTACTTTAAAAAATAGGTACAAAAATAATAATTAAGAATAACAAAAAATATTAATAACGATCATTTGCAAAATACATATAAACATTATTTTTTTGTAGGAATGTAGTTAACTTATGGTTAATATTATGCAATTAGTGTCTCACTGCTGAATATTTTCATTTATCAAATAAATTTTAAAATAAACATAATTATATGAATAAATTGATAAATTTCTGTTAAAATTAAAATAATTATCAATAAATTCAAATATTATTTGATTAAATGTTAAATAATTAAATTTATAGATATATTAACAAAACATAATTGAATTTAGTTCAGGTCTATTATTAATTGAATTAAGATATTTTAATGTAAAAGTAACCAAATAGAAACATAAAAAATATTACCTGTGGCGCATGCGCATGCTCATACATATTTAATATACAAACCGCTACATTTTAATTGCTTTTAAATTTTTACTTTAAATTTAAACTTAAATTTAGTTTAATAATAAAATTCATCATTATTTAACCAATTTTATAATTTATTTAAGCTTAAAATTTTAAGAAAACATGTTTGAAACTTGAGGTCAACTTCGGAAAGAAATGGTAATCTATATTAAACAAAATCAACTATAAATAAAATCATCCTTACCTCTATTAAAATATCTTTGACAAAATCAATTTATAATGCTGACAGCCCGTTAATAATCCTAGAACTGGATGCCGTGTACCGACCCAAGGGTTGGAGGCCTGGTACTAGTCTTAGTACATGATGCCTGGTACCTTCCTCTCTAATTGAAATAAAAATCATAAAAATTAATTCTTAAGCTTTCATCTGATGTTGATGGAAATCACATAAACGCAAAAAAATTAAAAATCAAGAAAGTTATAAATATGTAAAAATTACAAAGTCAACTTTATGATATTAAACGACAAAGGCAGATTATTCAAAAAAATATTACAAAAAACAATTTAACAAACTATTTATTTCATAGATTATAACAAAAATACATCAAAATTGACATTATTAATCAAAAAATATTATAAAATTGTTATGGCAGAGTTAATGGTTTTGTACCGCCTAAAATTGTCAAATATTTTAATTTTTGTAGTCTCTTTTATAAACTATTGGTTTATAATTCACAGCTAAAAATTTACATAAAGCATTTAAAAAATATTTTATTAATTCGAAGGATATTAATAAGCAAATTGTTGGATGCATTGTGAAATGAAAATGATAATTTAAATATCTTAAAGTGATTACTCCAATTATATTTTAATGAAATAAAACCGTAATGCAATTGAAAAATTTAGTCATAATCCTAATAATTTTACATCTATTGAGTGAAAATTTAATAATGGGCATCTGATATCTCATTATAGAAGACTTCACGGGATTCTTAAAACCACACATGTAGATTAGCTATTAATTTTAATTGATTATTTAATTTTTAATAAAATTTTTTATCATCTTTTAAATAATTTATCTATATTTTTTGAGTTCTTATAACATTTGCATTCTAAGTGTTGTATGCCTGCTGTCTAAATAAGACCAGTCATTGGAAATGCTGATAACACCATAATTTTTATATCAAAGTCCTCGTTAACCCAGTGTATCGTGACACTTTATTTATAATTACCATATAATATAAATTAGATAAATCTTTGCATGTGTATTAGTAAGTTAAAAATAAATTTAGAAAATATTTTGCTTAAATAAAATAAAAATAATATTTGGGAATAAAAATATGTAATTCAAAGTAAAAAATTCCCCCAGAACATGTTTGTAATTTAGATTAATTTAAATTACATAATTTAATTTAAATTACTTTTTTTGCAAAAAATTCAACTAATCGGGCAAATAAAATTATTACTAATTTAAGGTCCAATATGGGCTACAACTATACAAAACTATACAAAAAATTATCTATACAAAAATAAGTATAAATAAGTTTATTGATCACAATAGTTTAAATATATAAAATTTTGTGAATTTTGTTATGTTCTACACAAGTCAATCATATAAAGTTCTGAAAGATTTATTAAATTGTCGATGCAACGAATCATTTAATCAATATATATGCAAAAAATATTAGATAAGGAATAGAGGATTTGTTAAAATGCTTATGAAGGTGCGCATGGTATAATTGATGCGCCGTAAGATAGCTGATAAACAACCGAATGAAAAATTGTCTGAAGAAGGTATGAAGAAGACTCGCCTCTTTATGATCTGTAACTGAAATCTATTAATTTACAAAATATTAATTTCTTTGATTAAATTTATGAAAAATTAAACATATTAAAATATTTCTACATAAAATAATAGATATAATGGCCTTGGTATATACCAGGGATGGGACGGGTTACCCGAAACCCGATACCCGAAACCCGAAACCCGGACTTTTTTTCGACCCGAAACCCGAAACCCGACCCGGGAAATTTTTGAAAACCCGACCCGAAACCCGACATTTTTCATGAAATTTTATTACATAAAGGGAAGGTTTTCGGCTCCTTGGCCTTCCAAAATCCGCAAAATTTTCGCCTGCGGCGCTGAAAATGGAAGAAATCTGGCTCTTTGGCCTTCCAAAATCCGCAAAATTTTCGCCTGCGGCGCTGAAAATGGAAGAAATCTGGCTTCTTGGCCTTCCAAAATTCTCAAAATTTTCGCCTGCGGTGCTGATAAAGGGGGAAATCTCATTGTTTACAACGAAGAAATGTTGCAGAATTTGCACACGATATTTTAGGATCAATAGGGTTTGTGTAGGTATCTGTGGGAGGTATCAGGGATGGATCCGCTTCCGCGTTCTGCCTTCATCAGAATTCCGCTTTTTTAGCCTTCCGCTTCAGCCTTCCGCTTTTTAAATTTATTCCCCTTTCTTTTAAATTTATTCCACTTTTTCCATGGGATTTTTTACCATAAAAAGTATTCTGGACTCATGGCCTTCCAGAATTTGCAAAATTTTTGCCTGCGGCGCCAAAAAAGTAAGAAAACTGTCAACGAATAATTTTGCTGCGATGTCGAGGGATCAAGAGTGGATGAAGAGGGATATCGGGAAATTTTCTGGGATTAATGTGGATTCGTAGAGATATTGGAGGGTATAGAGGTGTATCTGGAATTTCAAGGGATTTGTGGAAGGGAATGCCTTGGGGCCTTGCCTTTGTTCAAGGTATTACTCTTAATCCATCCCCTGATATTACTCTTAATCCATCCAAATCCATTTAATCCCTGTCTCTTATTATATCACTCTTATATATTAGCTTATTAATCCCGCAAATCACTAATATCCCCAGCCTTTCGGAAAAATTTGGCTTCATGTTCAAATTTTTAACTGACCCAACCCGAAACCCGACCCGAGACCCGAAACCCGGACTTTTTTTCGACCCGAAACCCGAAACCCGATCCGAAGAAAATTTTGAAAACCCGACCCGAAACCCGACCCGACTTTTTTCTCAACCCGTCCCATCCCTGGTATATACATATTTTCTGAATACAACAATCATAAAATAATTTTTATATAATTTAATGAAAACTTTTATGTAAAACTAATGCGTCAGTTCTCAATTTTATCCGATGATCTTGTAGGGAAGACTTAAATCCCATTATATAACCTATAATTAAGTTTAATATAATAAAAAGGATTTTTTAACTAATAATTTTTATGTAAGTAATGAAATGAAAATTTGTATAAAGCTCTACTTGTTGTTATCTGTGTAACTCTCATTATTTTAAATCAGACATGGAAAAAATACGCCATCTGGCGTCATAAGCAAATTACTTTGAATAAATAAATTTTTTGGAAAAATTTGGTTATTGAACTATGGCGTTATTATTCAACTATGGCTATTTATTGAACTAATTTGACTATTGAACTCTGGCGTGTAGATTTGTTTGAATATTTAAGAATGGAAAATAGAATAGTTTATTTCATATAAATTTTATTTCAATATTTTATTTTTTTCTTAAATGTAAAACTTAATTTGATAAGTGAAATATAGACAATCATTTTACACATTTCTAAAATGTTTATTATGCAAATAAAATAGTGTCAGCAATACATAGAGGTTCATTAAACAATTTTATAAAATTATAAAAAATATACTGTCAATTCAAAAATTATTTGCAAAATTTAAACTTTATATTTATAAAACTAGGCATTATAAAATGGGTCGTTAATAAAGATTTCTTAATTAATTGCGAATTAATTTGAATAATATAATTAGGGAGCAGGCCAGTTTACCGCAGCCCAATTTACCGCCGCCCAGTTTCCGCGCCCAGTTTAACGCGCCCAGTTTACCGCCGCCCAGTTTACCGCGAGCCCAATTTACCGCGGGCCCAATTTACCGCCGCCCAATTTACCGCAGCCCAGTTTACCGCGAGCCCAATTTACCGCGGGCCCAATTTACCGCCGCCCAATTTACCGCAGCCCAGTTTACCGCGAGCCCAGTTTACCGCGGGCCCAATTTACCGCCGCGAAAATTTTTATTATTATGGCGGGGGAAGCTGCTCCTTCAAAGGGGAAAGTTGTTCCGTGGACGGCGGGAGTTGTTCAAAGTGCGGGGGAGTTGTTTAAAGTGCGGGAGGAGTTGTTCAAAGTGCGAGGGAGTTGTCCCGTCAACGGGGGAAGTTGGTCAGTCCGCGGGAGAAGTTGTCCCGCAACGGGGAAAGTTGGTCAGTCAGCGGGAGAAGTTGTCCCGTCAACGGGGGGAGTTGGTCAGTCAGCGGTGTCCCGGGGGAGTTGTTCCGTGGACGGGGAAAGTTGTTCAAAGAGCGGGGAAAGTTGGTCCGACAACGGGGGAAGTACCCGTCATTGAAACAACATACAACATTCTTGGAACAACTTACTCCGCAATAATAATAAAAATTTTCGCGGCGGTAAATTGGGCCCGCGGTAAATTGGGCTCGCGGTATACTGGGCGCGGTAAACTGGGCGGCGGTAATTGGGCTGCGGTAAAATGGCGTGTACCCATATAATTAGTTTTATGATTTTGATAAATAAATTTATAAATAATTATTTAATTATTAATATTTGCATCATACCATTCGGTCGAATAAATTGATATTTCATTATTCCTAGTTATTAAATTATGTTATAGACAACTTTGTTTTAAACTAGGTAATTACCAAATTAATATAGTAGTAAATTTAATTAGATATGTCAATGCTTAAAAATATACCCATGTTTAGGGAGGAATTCAAAATAATGTCATACATTAAATATTGAATATAAATTGAAATAAATTATTAAGTTTGTAAAATACTCAGAAATAAAATGTATAAAATTATATTTTGCTTATAATTTAAATTTTATTTTAAATTAATATAAAATTAAGTTTTAAATGAAGTACATATTATATATACGAATGAATTAACCTATAAACAATTAATTATCTCCACCTATCTAATTTAGTATGCAATTTAATAGAAATTCTGATATTAAAATATGTTGATATGCTATAATATTAAAATCAAATCCTCTTGCATATAAGTTAAATGGAAAAATAAATAAATAAGCAAAAAATATAAAAAACTTAATATAATTTAATTACTTTGACAATGGAATAATAATATAAAAGTTTATTTAATCTAATAAATGTAGCTGCTTGAAGAAGTATATAGCTGCTTTAAAAAACAAATAATAAAATTATATTTTTAAAATTATTTTATTGCAAAAAAGTAAAATAGATAAATAATTCTTCCTCATCTTCTTCTTCAGGTATTTTCTTTTATAGTAACTTCGAAAAATTATTTTAATTCTAAATTTTAATTTGAAATAACAGTGTAAGAATATATTTTAATTAAATTACCTATAACATATAATAAATATTTAAATATAACTAATTTTTTTATAATAATGAATTATAATACTAATCATAAACGTTTTACGAACATTGAATTAAAAGGAAAAATATAGTAAATAATCATCTTTATTAAATGAATATATGATTGCGATTTTAAAACTTCAAATGATGTTAACTGAATAAGAGCGTATTAAATTTATAGACAGAAACATTTAAATTTTCGATCTCCGTTTTAGGCGAACTGGGCCTACTATAACATAAAATTTAGTTTGACAAATAATTTTCTTAAGTAAGATTAAGCTCGTGAGATGGAATGAGATTATTACATTGTAAATTTTAACACTCAATAATATCAACTTTTCGGTACCGTTCCAGAAAATTTCGAAACAAGAATTGTTTGTTTTTTTTTAATTGTTTTAATTATTCTGTGCTCTTGTAATTGCTTGGGCCTTGGCAGTATTTGGTTCATTATTATCAATATTACGTATATACAAGTATAAGTTTATAGCATATATTTCAAAAGATAGTTTATTCTTACACTGTTATTTCAAATTAAAATTTAGAATTAAAATAATTTTTCGAAGTTACTATAAAAGAAAATACCTGAAGAAGAAGATGAGGAAGAATTATTTATCTATTTTACTTTTTTGCAATAAAATAATTTTAAAAATATAATTTTATTATTTGTTTTTTAAAGCAGCTATATACTTCTTCAAGCAGCTACATTTATTAGATTAAATAAACTTTTATATTATTATTCCATTGTCAAAGTAATTAAATTATATTAAGTTTTTTATATTTTTTGCTTATTTATTTATTTTTCCATTTAACTTATATGCAAGAGGATTTGATTTTAATATTATAGCATATCAACATATTTTAATATCAGAATTTCTATTAAATTGCATACTAAATTAGATAGGTGGAGATAATTAATTGTTTATAGGTTAATTCATTCGTATATATAATATGTTAATGAGCATAATAGAAATAGAAAAGGCCTATTTCGGCCTTTTCGGACCTAAAACCTATTTTGAGCCTATTTCGACATTTTTTGGACCTATTTTAGGTTTTTGAAGATTTTTCTTAAATTTTGACTGTTTTCAATCAATTTTTTGTAAATTTTATCTCCTGAACATCCAAAAATCTAAAAATTTTTGCCTGCGGCGCTAATAAAATGAATTTCTTGCTATAAAATCACTAAACTTTTGCCCAGGGAGGCAAGTATTCTGGTATATATACATGTACTACACCATTCTAAGTCTTTATTTCCTCAAAATCCAAATTAATAGCTCTCCCCGTTACCTATTCAAATCCCTTACCACCACAAATCCCTATCCCATCCAACTTCACCGATTTCTCATTGAAATCGGAGAGAGACTCGGTCTCGGGTCAAAATTTGCCCCTCGACCTCGATCTCGGCTTTTCCAGCCTCGGTGATCCTCGGCCTTGGCTTTTTCAAAAATCCTCGACCTCGACCAACTCTAGTATTCAGAGTTAGACATTGAGAGATGGCTCAAAATTTTGATAAATTTCTGTTTAAAACAAGAAAATTGCAGAAAAAATTCAAAATTACTAAATGTTGATTCGAAAGTTTTAATTTTAGCCAAAATTCGAACCTATTTAATTAAAATTTGGACCTATTTTGGCCTTTTTTGTATTTTTTGAACCTATTTTTAACTTTTTTTGGACCTAAATAGGATCCTATTTCACGATTTTTTGGACCTAAAATGACACACTCTAATTATAACATATTACGACTTTTGGATGATGCGCGGAATGGGTTCCTGAGTATTAAAGTGCCTCGTCAAGAATCGACATCTGGACTCTCCCCAGAAAAAGATCACTATCAAAAGAATAATTTTTTATATAATTTTTTGGATAATTTTTTTATATTCAAACTTGTTAATTGACAGGTACCCGTCACACATTTCTTTTTGTATAATTTTTTTTTGTCCATGTTCCTCCATCTAGTCTTACAATTGTAGTAAATGTAGAATCTTTTTGGATTTATACTTTGCAATTGAATATTTATCATAATCTATATAACTACTTATATTATTTTTATAACTATATCTACCATTATCTATTAATACATACCTGAAGGTCTATTTCTATTATGCTCATTAAAATAAATTATTATTTTTTGGAAAAATAAATTAACTGTATGTAATTTAGCTAAGCGGTTATAGAAATTGTATCCTATTTATATGAAAAAATTTTCCTAGACTAATTTGTTAGATATTAAAATCTATTTTATATTAAGTTAATTATATTTTAGATTTCTGACTTTTTAATATAAATTATCCTATGAATTTTTACTAATGTTAAATTTTTAACTAACTTTTTAAATTATTTATAATCGTTGTGAGCATACGCCCCAAGATATCTTTGGCGAAGATTAATAAATTTTTCCTATTATGTTTAAAAAACTTAAATTATGTGTTGAATTCATTTTAAATAAACTTTACCGAACAATAGCAATTTTATAATAATAGCTAAAAATTTTCAATTTGTTAATATTAAGCATTTATTCTAGATTTTATTTAATTTAAATTACAATACTTAACCAGGCGCTTAGTGCATCTCGTTAGCGCGTTACCTCTTCTTGTGTAGTGCAAAACTGTTGACCATCCATACAGAAATACATAATTACTCTTATGTGGTTTAAATCAGATTCAAGGTGGCTTAAATTCAGATTACTTGATTTCATATATTAATATTATTTGTAAATTTTTTAAATTGAAAAATTTATTTTTTCATAAATCAATAAAATGTCGATTCATCATTTACAGCAATCAAAATAAATTTCCTTAAAAGTTTTTGCTTTTGTAGAATTTTTATAAATTTTATATTTATTTTTAAATTAAATGTGTAAAGTGGTTTAAAATTTCTTAGATAAGAATATGATTGTTACTTTTTATCTGTCAATATGTGACCAAAGTTTTGTATGTTTATTCAATTATATTCCTATATTTTAAATTAGATTTAAATTTAGTTTTATATGATTTGGTAAAACAAATTTTTACTCAACTAAATTACATTTTTATTTTAATATTCTGTTATTAATGAATATTTTTATTTTTTTTTATATTTTAAATTAACTTTAATCATGCTTAAACAAAAATGATCAATTTGTAATCGATTACTGCAGCTATAGGACTCATTTTTTATTATTTATTTTAATATCATACATAAACTTCTTACTTTCATTGAATCGAGCCATGTAGTAAAAAAATAATTAAAAGAAGAATACAAAAATAGTATCCAATAAACTTTTTATTTTATTTTAATGCAAATCCTCCTCTAAATCATTTTTAGGGTTAGCCCACTTTTTCAAAGTTTATGGAAAGGATTAACTATAGTTAA
This sequence comes from Meloidogyne incognita, assembly GCA_036172945.1. Classification (NCBI taxonomy): domain Eukaryota; kingdom Metazoa; phylum Nematoda; class Chromadorea; order Rhabditida; family Meloidogynidae; genus Meloidogyne; species Meloidogyne incognita. Next base: position 4,593,542 of record JARQAC010000013.1, read on the forward strand.
TATTTTGCATTTAATTGATTATTTTAGGATTTAAATAAAAAATAAAATGAATAAACGTTTGATTTCGTTGTATAAATTTTTTTATGAAATATAGATCTTTATATAATTTTAGCTAATCGATTATCTCATAAAATCTAAATCTAATTTACATATATGAATATTAAATGATTAATTGATAAAAAGATTAGTTGTTATAATGGTTAAAATGTATTTTTAAAATATTAAAATGAAATTTAAATAATTTAAATTATTATAAAAAATAAAAATTTTTTAAATCAAGAGGTGAGGGAATTGATTAATGAATCTAGCCAATAAATTATAGAGTGAAATTAGAAAAGAAAATTAGAGAAAAAGCATTTAATAAATTTGAAGGCAAATAAATTTAAAATAGTTAGAGTGAACGCGCGCGCTTTGCCTCGTCTATGACATGACACTAGCGCCAAATCTATCAGTCATGTAAAAAATTATTGATTTTTTTATAAGAAATTCTATCAGTGCTTTTACAACAAAACAATTTATTTTACGCAACAGCAATAGCAACTTGTAAGTGCAAGCACCACGCGAATACGAAACACCATTTTTAATCCTCTCACAAAATTTTTTAGTGATAATATGCTCACAATCTTTATCTGAATCCTAGGGGTACACGACTAAATAATGGGCGCGGCCAAATAGGCGAAGACTAATAGGCGCCATGTTTTAAAACAAATAATAACTCATTTACATGAGTTCGACGAGCTGAGTCAAATTATACCGAAACTAGCTTGATTTGTAACTATTAGGGCTGGGAAAAACATTCAAATGCATGTTTTGTATGCGGATATGCCTTGATGAGAGAAGCCCAAAAATGGTATTTTTACATTGGTCCGAGCACTTTGGGACCCAGTTTTTAATGCATATTTTTGCATATTTCGGCCCTATCGTGCATATTTGCATATCTGTGCATATTTTGGGGAATTTTGCATATTTTTACCAAAATTTGAGCATATTTTGGCATTTTTTTTCTAAGTTTTATAAAAATTGGTCAAAATTTTAAAATTTTTTGGAAATTTTTTGTCAAAAAAATTTTAATAAAAATTTTTTGAAAAAATTTTTTCTAGAAATTTTTCGAGAAAAAATGCCCTACTAATAAAGATCAAAGGGACAAAATTAGAATCGATTGGCAAGTTGAAAATCAAAATAATAATAATGGAGAAAATGTTACACGACTTACAAAAAATTAACTGGTGAATTTGAGATCGAATAATATTATTTTAATTCAAGAATTGTTGCTCAATACACTAAAATACGACTTGCTAAATCTTCCATTTGATATAATATTGATAACAGAGTTGGATAAGTCATAGAATTTTAAACTTATCCATATTAGGAATATGTATAAAATAATATTAATATGTAATGATTAAATGCATATTTCCGCTAAAGACCTATATCTTGGCTCGTAAGCATTTCCGAAGATTGTGAGTGGTAGCATTCATTCAACTCGCCGAGTCGAAGTAATTTGACCTGTTTCTGAGTGATCCACAGGCTAAAGTATATCCCTAGGGTTATTAAAAAATTAAAATTAAAAAAACTTTTTCTTTAAACTAGAGTAGCACGAGGTCGAGGCCTCGCCGAGGCCGAGGTCCTCGGCGATTTTTCAACCTCGACCTCGATTTTGCTGACCTCGGGCCTCGGAACCTCGTCTCGGTCCTCGCCCTGAATCTCGGTCGAGGACCGAGGCTAAATATACACCCCTAAGAATCGCTTTTTCTGTAAAAAATGGAAGTAATATGGTGACTTGCCTTCCAAAATTCTCAAAATTTTCGCCTGCGGCGCAGAAAAAGGAAGATTTTTGGCTTCATGACCTTCCAAAATCTCAAAATTTTCGCCTGCGGCGCTGAAAAGGGAAGGCTCTTTTTTTAATGAAAGGGAAGGATAGTCCACTTACATTCAAGTAGACTACCCTTACATTCAAGTGGACTACTAGTCCACTTACATAAATCCACTTACATTCAATTAATCCATTCAAGTCCCCTTATACTCTCCTTTGATCCCCCCATATACGCTAAATAATCAAATAGTATCGAAAGACCAAGGAGTCATATCTCTACCTTTTTCAGCGCCGCAGGCGAAAATTTTTAGAATATTGGAAGTCAAGTGCCAAATTTCTCCCTTTTTAAAGCGCCGCGGGCAAAAATTTTGTGAAGCCAGATTTTTTCAATTTTAAAAATAAAATGTGGAAATCAAAAAAGTTCAATTCTTAGGAGTGTAAGTTTTTAAAAGCTCAAAAAAGTCAAGACCAAGACTACACCCCAAGACCAAAACCAAAAAAGCCCAAGAGTCTTTGACATCACTATGGGCAGCCTACTGGGTATGAATCAGATGTAAAATATTAATTTGTTAAGTATCAAGCAAATATTTGAAGAATTTACTAAAATTAACTTGATTTTTAAATGTTATAAAATTTTTTTAAAACCTCGGTTATCCTCGGTCCTCGACCTCGGTCTCGGGTCAAAATTAGCCCCTCGACCTCGATCTCGGCTTTTCCTGCCTCGGTGATCCTCGGTCTCGGTTTTTTCAAAAAACCTCGACCTCGTGCTACTCTACTTTAAACTATTAGGAAGGTTTAACAAAAAGCTTTAAAATTTCTGTTGAAAATCCTTGTGTCCTAATTAGGTAAAAAATAACTCACGTGAATCTTAATGTGAATTTAATAGTCCTAAATAATTACAAGGTTAAATCACGATGTTATGAGTAGAAAATCGGACGAATCGAACAATTTAGAATATTTCGATAGAATTTATGGCTATTGACTTTAACATGTTGTATGTGGCAAGGACTTTCCTTTTGAAGATTTTTAAAAAAATGTTGCACTTTTAAAATTTGTTTATTGGGGGTTATTTATTATTACCTATTCTCGTTCACAATAATTATACGGTTAACCTGATTGTACTTTTTTCCCTCTAAACTTAATAACAACAATAGAGTCGACATTAAAAAAAATACAGATAAATTAAACAACTTTGTCAGTAGTAGGGTTTCAATGACTTAAAATTATAATATTCTTAGGGTCCACAGAATATTCAATGCCCAGCATTCAATGCCCAGCATCAAGGACACGAACATGGATACAAATAATATCAAGATGCTTGCGGATATCCGCCTGATGAAAGGGTGTTAATTCCGTGTCCATGAGCAGGACTTGTATTCAGAATTCCGGTATATAGTGGTAAATTGCTTATAATTCTTTCTTTTGGTTTAATCTTTAGTTTGAATTGAATATTTTGAAATTATTTATATTTGTCTAAAATTTTTAAAATAAAAATTCCAAAATAAGGGTTAATTTTCGAAATAAAATTTAATTAAAAATACCACTAACTAATTTATCGAAAGATTTTTTAACTAACAGTAAAAATGTGGAGGAAAAGAAGATAAAAATTCAGAAAATTTAAAACTAATACAAGTCGGGCTAGAAAGAATAGAAAATTATAAAGATTTGGAGCTTGTCCTCTACAAATTCTGTTAGGATTTTCTTACCAGCAATAAGCTCCGAATGTCGGGCAGAAATTTTTGTGTTACCATTCAAATAAAAATTTAAAATGTATAGAAGATGAAAAAGTGTTAATTGAAAGAAATGAAAGGTAAATTATGACAAAACTTTAAAAACAACATAATAATTGTAAAACTAAGGTAACACCCTAAGCTAGTTAACCAGTCTCTAATATGTATAAAATAACTCGTAAATGCCCACCTAGCGGTCAATATGTCCGCAAGAGGTATCCTGAAATAAGGTTTTTGATTGTTTTTGCATTGTCAACCTGAAATGTTTCACTAAGTGGCTTATGACCCCTTTCGTTTAATAGGAAGACCTATTGAAGTTTTGTCATAATGTTTTAAAGAAAAGTTTTTGCAGACTGTTTTCTCTGAATTTAATCAACATCTAACTCCTCAAATGTTCCGCGCATCCTTAAATCTTATTTTCTTCCTTTATTGAATTATAAATTAATATGAAATTAAATATTATAATAATAATTATACCCGTCCTTAATTGTTTGAGCCAGATTCGCGATTTCCTGCACTAAGATCTCGTTGACGTTGACGATATCGACGGTTAATTTCAGCACGTCGACGTTTACGATCAGCTGTTTATATTTATTTGAATTAAAATTCTTGAAGTAACTTATGTTTTTTCCATTTAATTTTATCTTAAATAAATTGGGCCGTTATATCGCTAACCAAGCTGAATGGTCTCGGAGCAGGACGAATAGGCGCGGCCGAATAGGCGCCATTTTTTCGGCGCAGCCTATTTTCGGCGTTTAAGGCAAAAACGCATAAACACATCAATTTATTAAGGCAAGAACGTTTCTGCTTTAAGGCAAAAACGTTTCTGCCGCTGCGGAGGAAGCCGGGCATGTCGAGCGGAACGACGGCCGTCGCTTCGCTACGGTCGCCGCGAGCACGACCGCAGCGAAGCACGGCTATCGTGTAGCGAAGACCATGCCCGGCCTACCCTCCGTAGCAGCACAAAAACAGTTTTTCCAGCGAAGATTCAGTTGGTCATAAGTTTGTGCATAATTAGTAATCAAGCTGGTGTCGGTATCATTCGACTTTGCTCGTCGAACTCATGCAAATGAGTTATTATTTGTATATTTAAAATTTTTTCCCTAAACGCCGAAAACATGCTGCGCCGAAAAAATGGCGCCTATTCGTCCGCGCCTATTAGTCGTGTACCCGAATGGTCTATATAATTTATTTATTTTCGTGTTATGCATTAAATACATTAAATCCAATTAATTACCTTCTACTACAAGATGATTGTATATTTTCTGCATATCTTCTATAATTTCCACTTGCTCGTTTGGGATTTGTTGAAGACGGGCGTTTAGTTGATTTGTTTCTGCATCAATTTTTTGTTCCATCTCATGATTGCCCTAAAAAATGAAAAATAAAAATAGTTTTTTATTATTAGTAGAGTTCAAATTTTTGAACTTTCCAAGCGTTATTTCCAGTTTTCCCTTGCCTTATCATCCCTAATAAAAATAAATTGTAAATAAACAAAATTGTTTATACTATATAAAGTAATTTAACCATCGGATTGTTTTGAACTCTTGTACAACTATTCATAAATTCATTGTTTAACTCGTTATTTGCGGAAAGTAAATTATCATATTGTTTTGCAATAGTATCAATTACTTGCATATTTTCTTGATTTTCTTTATTAAAAAATTAGTTTAAAATTTAAATAAAAATAGCATTACTTAATTGCCGTCGTCTTATGCGTGGATTGGGTTCAGAATTGCCAAATTTTTCAAGTAATTGACGAATTTCGGGGTCGAGTTGAGAAAACTATTAAAAATATTTATAAATTTTTATCTCCATAAATTAATAAAATTACTGGTTGCTGCGATCCTGAACTTTCTCCTAGATACATTCCTCCTGGTTGAGATCCTGAAGTACCCGGATTCATTCCAAATACTAATGGAAAATGTTGAAGAAAGCAAAAATTTAAAAGAATTAAATTGTAAATTTTCATTCTTAAATTAAATAAAAAATTTTTAATATCATCTAGTTTAATATTTTATATGATATAAAAGTAATCCATGTACTTGCACTTCTACTAGCAAATGAACATTTCAGCCTATCCTAATTTACTTTCAATTCAAAAATTCTATCTATTCAATAGACTTTTATTTGGTCCATAGAGTGCTTCTTATATCGATGTTAAAATCTAACCCTAAAAATATCCAAATATTTTTGTTCAATAATAGATCTCCTAGCTAAAAAACATTACATATTTTCAAATAAAAATTTATTCTTTTAATATTAATGAGGGTTCTGTAGATAACCCGTGTTTCCCTAACCTATTTACACCGTCCGGTCTGTCGAGTTATATGGTTTTGAAGAAAAAGCTTTTGTTTAAATTTTAATTTTTTAATAAGCCTATTTCATATAAACAATATTTAGCAACAAATCTAAATATGTATATTCTCAGAAAAAATTAAGGAGTGAATATTTATAGTAATAATATTCAGCTTATTTTTAAAAGCATTGAGCAAAACTCGTGAATTGAATTGTGATATTTTACACGTCCATTAGATTTTTCTTTTTACCCCTCAACAAAATATTTTTTAATATTAATTGGCTTTATCGGGCAATCCAAATATGTAACATGTCCTATTGATTATATCTGGCCATATTGAGAAAATCAGACTTTTTATTAAATAATTTTTTAAATATTTTGCAATTTACATATATAATATTTCTTAATTTTTGCAAAATATTTTGTAAAAATTAAAATTTATTATTTTAAATCAGGGCTTCGATATGTGCGGATTTCACCTCATTTTGTGGTTTTTTGATATTGATGAAGATTTTTTATATTTTCTTGTAGTTTTTAGAATTAAATGCCATTTTTTCACTTGCCCTTCCAAAATTCACAAAATCTTGTGTTATCCTCATAAGGCACTTCACCTAACGACAGTTACTATAGGGCAGAATACCAAAAAGAGTCACTATAGTGATTAAAATGATTTAAAATAATAAATTTTAATTTTTACAAAATATTTTGCAAAAATTAAGAAATATTATATATGTAAATTGTAAAATATTTAAAAAATTATTTAATAAACAAGTCTGATTTTCTTAATATGGCCAGATATAATCAATAGGACATGTTTCATATTTGGATTGCCCGATAAAGCCAATTAATATTAAAAAATATTTTGTTGAGGGGTAAAAAGAAAAATCTAGTGGACGTGTAAAATATCACAATTCAATTCACGAGTTTTGCTCAATGCCTTTAAAAATAAGCTGAATATTATTACAATAAATATTCACTCCTTAATTTTTTCTGATAATATATTTAGATTTGTTGATAAATACTTCTTTAAGTTACTAGGCTTATTAAAAAATTAAAAATCAAATAAAAAACATTTTCTTCAAAATCAGGCTTTTAAAAAAGCCTCGATTCTCGTTGATATCTAGATCTAATGAAAGTAGTTAAAGACTTTGTTCTTTTTTTCTACTCAATATTCATAGAAACGAAAAGGTTGACGTTTTAGAGTCGGGCCGTTCCGTTCCTTTATCGAACCTGGCTAAAAATCCGCGGTACCGAATCCCATTAAACAAAAAGATTTTTTATCGTATGTAAGTGTGACAGAATCGAGTCCCGGAGTAATACTGAGCTTCAAGCCTAATAAAATTCAATAATTCCTTCTTTTTTGTAATCCCAAGACGGATAATATTCTCTCAAAGTTTAAGCAAAATTTTTCTGATAAAAGTTTAACTGGATTCAAGTGGTAACTTGATTCAAGATTTCAGAATCTTATCAAATTACGTATTAAACGACTCCGCTCATCGAGCTAAAGAAATTGGTACCAAAATTGAGAAGGGTCAGACATTCTCCAGCTAGTTATGGCTATTTACTTTACCAAATGATACTGGTAGAGGGAGAAATTTAAATAAATAAGGAAGACAAAAGTGACGGAAAAGTTGCTGCACCCTATTAAATTTTATTATTTATTTAAAGATGAAAATTTGGAATTTAATTCTTTTAAATCTTTGTTTTCTTCAACATTTTTCAATGTTATTTGGAATGAATCCAGTAACCGAGCAGAGACGTATAGTTAGTATTATTATGGAAAAATAAAAATAAAACAATAAATATTTTTATTAGTCTGTTAGTTTTGTAGACGGACGTATTCTACCTATGCTTCTAAGTGTTGGATTCATAGCGCCACTTTCGGGCATGGAACATAAAGCGTTAAGTAAAATTTATTTTTAAATTTAAAAAATACAATTCTTGACTATACAAACAATTTATTTTTAAAAATAAAGATGATTCTGGACATGGACTTCGATTTACCAATGCTAACGAGCAATATAATTATTTGCGTAATGCATTTGATAAATTAGTAAATAAGCATTCGGCACTGGAAAACATGTTAAGTCAACATTTAAATGATGTACAAAGAAATGAGGTAAAATTATTTTTCTACTACTTGAAATTTATTTCTATCTTGATTGAAAAAGCGTTAGCATATAAACTTATTCGGAAAAGTGAGATAGTTTTTCCAACCTCGAGACTTGGCAAAATAAAAGTGAAATATATAATTTTGATATCAATTTTATTAGAACAATCCTGGCTACACTGGAGACGATGATACTCATGTAATAAATTTACGAGCCTCTCTTTTGTCTAATGAAGAACAGCAAGCGACTCTTTTAGGCGATATTAAAAAATTTGAACAATATGTCTTCGATGAATTTCACAAATGTGGAACTCGAAATGAAGGTACATAATTGACTTTAATAAGTCTAAGCAATGAGCAATCCAGTAAAAATAGATAGATATATTTATTTTGGTTGTGCCTATTTAAGTTGATGGTTTGAGATATAGCGGGAAAAATGAATTGTACATATTTAAATAAAATGAAATTGAAAAGAAAAATTATTTTATAGATTTTTTAACAAATTTATTGCAGGAACAAGCGAACTAGGCCAATTTGAACAGTTTGAAATTGGACAAGGTCAATATGGGCAGATTGGATATGGACAAGAGCAACCTGATCAAGGTCATCGTGGACCAAGTCATCGTGGACAGCGGGAAATGGTTCATGGGCAATATGGGCAGATCGGATATGGACATGAGCAACCTGATCAAGGTCATCGTGGACCAAGTCATCGTGGACGGCGGGAAATGGTTCAGGGGCAATATGGGCAGATTGGATATGGACATGAGCAACCTGATCAAGTTCATCGTGGACCAAGTCACCGTGGACAGCGGGAAATGGTTCAGGGGCAATATGGGCAGATTGGACATGGACATGAGCAACCTGATCAAGGTCATCGTGGACCAAGTCATCGTGGACGGCGGGAAATGGTTCAGGGGCAATATGGGCAGATTGGATATGGACATGAGCAACCTGATCAAGGTCATCGTGGACCAAGTCACCGTGGACAGCGGGAAATGGTTCAGGGGCAATATGGGCAGATTGGACATGGACATGAGCAACCTGATCAAAGTCATCGTGGACCAAGTCATCGTGGACGGCGGGAAAAGGTTCAGGGGCAATATGGGCAGATTGGATATGGACATGAGCAACTTGATCAAGGCCATCGTGGACCAAGTCATCGCGGACAGCGGGAAATGGTTCATGGGCAATATGGGCAGATTGGATATGGACATGAGCAACCTGATCAAGGTCATCGTGGACCAAGTCACCGTGGACAGCGGGAAATGGTTCAGGGGCAATATGGGCAGATTGGACATGGACATGAGCAACCTGATCAAGGTCATCGTGGACCAAGTCACCGTGGACAGCGGGAAATGGTTCAGGGGCAATATGGGCAGATTGGATATGGACATGAGCAACATGATCAAGGCCATCGTGGACGAGGTCGACGTGGACTTGCTCGTAGAGGTGGGCGCCGTGCATCTGAATGCGGAAATTGAAGTAAGGAATATAATTTTTTATAATTGTTTTATTTATCTATATTTATCTATATTTTAATTAATGAAGACAACTTGAGGATTACAAGAATGTGAGCACAGTTTGAGCGTTTAAAGGAAAAAACAAGAGTAAATATTAGCCGACTTCTCTATAAAATTGGCCGTGAGACACTTCAGGACGGACATTTAAGGGCTGACATTTAAAGATTAAAATATCAAGACGGGCGTTTTAGGATTATCTTATCATAACAGATGTTATACTCCTGAAAGGAGTGATATTTGTGGACTGACATTTCAGGATTTATACTCAAAAAATAAAAATCAAAAAATTTTAAAACTTATTTAAAAATTGATCTATTTGATTTCTATTAAAATAATAGTTTTATCATTCCGGTTGAATAAAATCAATTCCGGATGAATTAAATATTTGTACTATTTAGTCATCCTAGAAAAAGAAGGGGGAGTGGTTGAGAAGGAACCTAAAGTCAGTCTATGGGTATATGATAATCTTGTAATGTCGGTCCTGTTATGTGAATCCTTAAATGTTTGTTCTTAAATGCCAATATTCGTCCGAAAATGTCCGTTCTAAGTGTCTGGCTTTCACAAAATTATGACAATACCTAAATATAAATTCCATACCAAGAGGGATATTATCACCCTTAGTTCAACTGATTATTCTAGATTGACATATCAAGAATGAAATAAGAATTGTAAATTAGTAAAGGTTGTTAGAGATTTTCCCCATCATCCCTAACAAAGCATCACCAACCAGAGTTAATTATTTTATATTAGAAGCAAGCTCAGCGGTTCCCGATTATTCCTATAGTTCTTGTGCTCATTTTTAGAGTTTTGTCATAATGTATTGTTTCTTTATTTCTTCAATTAACATTCTGTCGCCTTTCTATTAGTGTTGCGCCGGAACCACAAATCTGGCCGGAACCGGAATTTAAATTTTGACCGAATCCGGGGATTTTTTGGTTCAGAAATGGAACCGGAACTTCCGTTGCAACACTACTTTCTATACATTTTAAAGTTTTATTTGAAGGACAACCCAAAAATTCGTGCCCGACAAAAGTCCAGACCTGGGCCCTATTTCAATTGTCCACAGATTCTGCGGTTTTTTGTTATATTCTGCGGTTTTTTGTTATATTCAAGCAATAAAAAAATAAAAAACGTGAGAGATTCTGAAATTTAGAGCTATGATGTTCTAATCATCATGTATATCTTTAATGAAGGGATATTTCCCCGTGATCTCTAGAAGATATCTGCATAGCGTATACTGGGATATCTCCCATGATCTCTCATTGATATCCGTCATAATCTCTACTCCTATTTAATGATAGTTTTCCTCCTTAATCCCTCTAATATATTAAACCTCAAAATCAATGGATATCCCACTTAATCCCTCCTCTACGATTTTCAAGTTCCGATTTGACTGAAATTTTGGATTCCAGGCATTTTCGATTTACAGGAACTTCAATTTATGACTAAACAATACCTAGTTTTGTAACATTTCCCTCCCTTGCAACAACTTCTATCGTAGTTTGAAAAATCCACATGTTGGATCGACAACTCCTAATTTTTCCGATCCGAACCCTGCTTTAGGACATTAATTTAATTGGGGATTTAAGGATATTGGATGAACAAGAAAATTAAGCGGTATATCAGCGGTTTTAAAGTGATATCAAAGAGATTTAAAGGGATGTTATGTGATTTCGAGGGAAAATTTTTAAATTTTTACAATATTTTTCAGTTTAATTTAAAATTTTTTTCAGTTTTTCTTCAAAAAATCAGGTACCAGTAATACTGCTGTAGTACCGAACTGTCCAAAATATTTTTCGTTTCAATAAAACTGTTATTTCGAAAAACGCGGAAATAAAAAATTTGAATTTAGAAGGAAAAATACACAGAACCACAGAAAAATAATTGAAATAGGAATTCTGTGGCTCTGTGGTAAAAAACCACAGATTTTCTGATTTTCCACAGAAATTTTTATCCACAGAATCTGCGGAATGTTGGCCCCACAGATTCTGTACACACAGAATTCAATTGAAACAGAATTTCCACAGAATCTGTGTTCTGTGCACAGAATGCAGAATCTGCGGACAATTGAAATAGGCCCCTGGTGAAAAAGTGAAAAAGTCCAGACCGAAGTTTAGAGAGAGAGCAAATTCCAAAATCCCGTTAATTTTCTTTACTTTCTAGCAAAATATGTATTAGTTTTTAATTTTGTCAATTTTTATTCTATTTTAATTTACACATTTCTTCTTGATAGTTAGAATGCTCTTGTGATAAATTAGTTAGAAAATTGCATTATTCTCAATTATGATATCGGAAATGGGACAACGTGGGATGTTGTTCTAATGTTGGGGGGAGTTGTTACAAAAACAGGATATGTTGTTCCGATGACTGGGGAAATAATATTATTATTAGGGATCGGATTTTTAGGTTATAACCTATTTTTTCTGCGAAATAGTCCTGATGAATTGAGCTCAAATCCGCTGTTATTTCTTGAAAATCTTTTGTTTACGGGGAGTTATTATGACCTATTTGAACCTATTTTGGCGTTTTGCTTCCTCTCCTTGACGTTGAAGATCATTAATTAATTTTTCATGAAATTTTAAATCTTTTTCTCAGTAATGAGTTTTTTTTAGATTAGATACATTTTTCATAATTTTAAAAAAGATGCCTCTCTCGATTTTGTTGTTTTCGTTCATCTCTGGGCTGTGTTCTAGCATTAAAATAACTTATTAACAAACTTTGTACTTTTTGAATTTAATATTATAGATTATAGTAAATAAAATCAACGCGTAAAAACTGAGGGTCGGTCATTATTGATGGGCCTTTCTACATTTTCACCAGCTTCACGTGTTGGTAAAATTTGGCCATTCGTGAATCATAGTTAAATAATTATTTATTATAAAAATTCAACACAAAAAATTGAAATATTGGAACAAGTTTACTTTAAATACGCAATCTTTTAATCCAAGGAACCTACAAATAAAGGTGTGTGAATTCTAATAATTCATCAGCATTTTTTGACTCATAGAACAATTCATACATTTTTAAACAAGCATCACGATTCAACTTTAGCATTTTATGATAGAGAGTCAATTTCTTAAGCCTTTCTTCATCAACTTATTTAATAATACAATCCATGATATATTTTGTTTTTAAATACATAAAATAGCTATTTTCAATAAATATCTATACTGAGTGATTATACCGCTTCTGAAACATTTTGCAATGTATCTTAAGTGTGATCAGCAGTGATGTTGTAGCAAAGAGAATTTTTTATATCTTAATTCTATATAAAATTTTACTAATTTTTATACACATTAAAATTATATATAGTTAATTATTAAATATAGTTTTTTAAATTGTGAGTGCCAAGCTACACTAAACCTTCAAATTTGTATTATAATTAAAATAATTTTGCAAGATTTTTTAGATTATATTTGTTTCATTTTTATTGATCATTTACTAGAAATATTATAATCAAGCACTTTTATATTTTCAAAAATTTTTAATTATATTATTTAATTAATATTCAATTTTACCTATCTCTCAATATTATTAGCACCAACAAATTAAAGAAATTCTTCAAAATTTTTTTCTTCCAAATGTCAATAATTTCTCAAATTAAATTTCTTTTTTAATTCATCAACGCTAAAAATTTTTTTTTATGGAATTAAACACAGCTAAATCAATCAATTAAATTCAGTAATTTTTCGTAATACAATTTTTTTCCTTTCAAATGTGTAACAGACATGATTCATTGAAAAAGTTATATATTTGTATTTTAAAGCTTCATTTATAGTATGTAAATGATACCCATGAGGAACCATGAGGAACTTTCCTTCCGGTTGATTTTTTATTTATAATTTACTAATTTAAAATTTTTTAACAACAAAAATTCTTCAAATAAATTGATCCAAATATACCGATTATTATAATTTTTATATCTCTCTGTATTGTATTGTTGTTGAATTTTAATTTTTACCTTCGCGTCATTTTTGTCGTAAATAAATAAATAAAACACCAACAAAATAAAGAAATTCTTCAAAATTTTTTTCCTTCCAAATGTCAATAATTTCTCAAATCAAATTTTTTTTTAATTCATCAACGTTAAAAAATTTTTTTGATGGAATCAATCAATTTAATTAAATAATTTTCCTTTCAAAATATATACACAGACATGGTTCCTTGAAAAAGGTATATATTTGTATTTTAAAGCTTCATTTATAGTATGTAAATGATACCCATGAGGAACAATTCATAAGGGTATTGAAATCTACTATTATGCTTCCGTGATAGAAATATCTATTGATATTTAAGACCTAAGTCATAAACATATGTATTTCGTTAATTTGGCAAATTGTACAATTATAAAGAATTATCGAAACAATAGGATTGAACATAAATAATATTTTAATATTAAAATAAATTTAAACTAAAAATTTTTAGCGAAGAAATTATGTTACAATTTAATTTCTAAGAATTGAACTTTTAAAAAATGTCTTAGAATAAATTAATTCTAACACTTAATATTACTTTAATATAAGGCGCAAATGAAAATATTTGATCAAAGTTTATTTTTTTTATTTCGTAATATCTAAATTTATATGAATTCTTAAATAAAAATATTTATTGTAAATTTTTCATTTATCATATTAATTTTCAATTATTATTTTAAAAACATAGGGAATAGATTTTCTTGAAATCTGATATAATGATTATTATGATAAAACTCGAAAAATAAGCACCTATCTAGCATGTTTCGAAAGTCACGGCAAATTGTTGACCGATTTGCTGTTGTTATTTTCAAATACCAATTATTAATAATCAACGTCTTACGAGTTTAGCATCAGCATTTGTTGTATTAAGCCCGGCTTTACGCCTTATAGCAGCGAGTCGTCTAGCAGATTTCTCTTTCGGCATTTCAGAAATATAGAAATCGGTATTTCAATTAATTTAGAGGTTTATATACTTCCATAATTTAAGCAATTTGTAATATTTTTCGTATTTTTACTTAATATATTTTTCCCATATACCCAATAGATTTTAATAATTCACTCAATCTAACTTTTAAATATTTCTCCTTTTATCATATTCAAATTTCTGTATATACATTATTCATTCATACATACATTATTCATTCATATTTTTTTAGTTTATTTTATTTATTTGAGCAAACCACTAGCGCATTTGCGCAATTATAGTGGTGAAAAAAAATACAAATGAAGGTAATACAAATTAAAAAAAAGTCATACAAAATAAATTAAATGAAATCAGTAAAAAAAATTGAAGATTTAAAAATATATACGTGAAACAAATATATAGGTTAAATTTGTAAATTCCATTCAAAACTCAGTACAATGTTTTTAATAATTCCCTGAATTCCTTGTGCTTATTAATTTTAATAGTCTCCGAGGGAAGACAATTCCATTCTTTTACTATTCTATGGAAGAAATTCCTCTGACTTTTAGTTGTGTGACTTCTTACTCTTAATAATAATGGCCTGCGTAATGATCTTTTTGAAAGGATAAAGCATTTATTCAGATTTAAACATGTTAGTCCCTTAATTATTTTAAAGGTAGTAGTCATGTCAGATATTGTTCTTCTAGTACTTAGTTCATGTAAATTGCATATTTTTAGCCGCTCCTTATAATTTTTATAAACTAACCCACATTTTTTAAATGCTATTCTTGTAAAGAATTTTTGAACTTTCTCTATTTTAATTATATCTTTATTTTGAGATGGATTCCAAATTTCTGTCGCGTATTCTAATTGTGATCGGACATATGATTTGTAAGCAAGTATTAAAGTATTTAATTCCCTTGTTTTCATTATTCTTAATATTTGATAGCTTTTTAAATAGGCATTTCTAACTATTCTACTTATATGATCTGTAAATGTTAGTTTATTATCAATTATTACACCTAAATCCCGGATACTTTCGCATTTCTGAATCCTTTTTTCATAAAGATAATAGTCCTCCATAATTTTAGATTTACCTATGTATAATGAAAAACATTTTTCGGGTGATATTTCTAGTCCATTTAGTTGTCCCCATTTTTCTAATTTTATAAGGGCATTGGTGAGATCTGTGCTCCTATCATTTTTATGAACTTTATATAATTTGACATCATCTGCATACATTTTTATCCCAACATTTTCGGAAATATAGTTTGGTAAATCGTTTATGAATATTAAAAATAATAAAGGTCCTAAAACACTACCCTGCGGTACTCACGAGTTAATTGGTTTATTTTCAGATAATACATCGTCTATTTTGACCCTAAAGCTTCTATTTGTTAAAAAGTTTTCTAGAAAAGTTAATAACTTTCCGGTTATCCCAGCCCGCTTTAGTTTATACAATAATAAATTTATTGGAACTGAATTATTAATAAGGAGAATTGTAAATTGCCACGGATTTGGTAAGAAATGTATAGGTCCGTAATTCCAAGTTGTACCAACACCATTATCCGAAACATAAACCTAGTTTAAATAAAAAATTTTTAAGTTAATTTTATGTAAAATAATTTCCATAAAAATCATTGGACCCAGAGTAATTTGAATATTAATCAATTATAAGTTTTGAATATTATAAAATTAAGATGACAATATAGATGAGATTTATAATTCTATATAGGGGTTTGAAGAAACCAAAGAAATGAGGTTTGGTGCGAGGTAAGAGGCCACAAATAAGGGTGATATGAATGCAAACAAAATAAAAATGATAAAATTGGGGTTGGGTCCGAAGCATAATTTTAATCGGAACGCATAAATTCTCGAGTTTTTCCATTGTAGCGATTTTCGATTTCGAATTTTTGAATTTTCGATATTCTAAAGGTTTCAAAAATTAGAGTTTGTAAGCTTAAAAAGGAATAATTCTGGCTTCTTTCTTAAAAAATTTGTTAAATTTCGAGTTGCTAGTCAACATGTCTACAAAACATATTTAGTGAGCACATTTATTCATTTGTAATTTTGGTGATTTTGACCCGCGCCAAAATATTTATTTTATTACCGGCTGAGAATAAACAAACATACAAATCCCAACAATATCAACAAAACAAGTTTGTAAAAGGATTTTGCTATAAACTTGCATTTCTTTCATTGTATAACGCAAGATAAGCCAAATTAAGAAAAAATTAGAAAACAATCCAAATGTAGCAAAACAATAAATAATTGTTGAATATATTTCTCCTATTAACATCTTTTTATTCTTTTTACAGACACACAACTTTGCCTGACAATTAAAATTTCTACTATATAAATTTAGTTATGCCCATTAATTTAAATCCCAAAGTAAATATTTTTTAAGTAAAAATTTTTTAATTTTACGAAATAAAGTTTAGACTAAAACATTATAGTAAACATTGAAAGAAAAGTATCATTTTTGGTTCATTTTTATTTAAAAATTTTTAATTATTCAGCGTGAGAAATTATGTCGGACTAATTGGATGTCAGATCTGTTTCCCGTAGACGCGAATTTTATTTGCGTATTTCCATGTAAAACTCTAATGCATTGTTAATCTAAAAAATTATTTTTTATATTTTTAATAATATTACCAAGTACAAAAAAACATTTTCTTACTGTAAAAAATACGTATAAACATATTTTTAATTTTTTAAATAAATTTGAAAAAAATTTTTAATCTACTTTTTTCATAGATTTTTTAATTTTTTATTAACTATTTTATTTAAGTTATATACAATTTCCGGTACACAATTATTGACAGTTACTAATTAAATGATTAATTAATATATTCGATCGTTTACTTTTCTATCTGTAGATTTTAGTTAATTAGGTAATTTAGAGTAATTATATTAGATTTTAAACTTTTTATTTAGGAAATCATTTCCAAACTTAAAAAACATAATATAGGGATTTATTATTATTATTACTCGTTTACATGTTACTCATATAACATGTAACATAAAATCGTAAAATATATAAATTATTATATCAAGTTTATTACCATCACCTAGTTATATAAGCTCCTGGAAATGGTCGCCATTTATAAGTCATTCACATAGTTACACGATGCGTCATGCGTGACCCACGGCCATATCACCGAAGCATTATAGAATTTTAAATTTGGTCCACACACTAGCATAACATTGATTTATTAGTTTTTAACACATGATAATTTAGTTTTTAATCGATATAAATTAACGTTTTTGACGTAAATCAAACTTTGAATATTTCTATATTTTTACAGGCTTTTAAATTTTATTTTTAAATTAGAGTCATTTTCATCTATTAGTATTTTATTTTTTACCATCTATCGCTACTATATAAGATACCTATATTTCTTTTTATATAAGAATATTTTATTGTAGGTATCATACTATATATTAACATTATAGTTTATATGACCTTTATTTTGTCTTCGAATCTGATCTTTGACACTGGGTAGTTAAGTTTTTTTTAATATCATGCGCGATTAAATATGTATGTAATTATAATGATTTTTCAATAATTTATCTATATTTTAATGATAAATTTTTATTTATAATGAATAATATCATATTGAATAGCAAAGCCAATTCTTGCATCTGACTTGCTGATACGATTTTTATATAACAATTTCATAATTCATATTAAATTTAGTTTTAATTTTTTTTAAATTTTAAATCATTATAATGATTTCTTGTTTTTTTTTGTTTTTTAGTTCAGCTTTTTTAAATATTTCAATTTTGTTCTGGTCGGTGAACATTTCTTTTTTCCTTTTTCCTTCTTTTTAAAAGCTTTTCTAATATGATGTTTGTATAAATTCTTTGATCTTTCTTCAAATGAATTTTCTAAAAATATTTTATATTAAAAATATCAATTTTAAATTAAATTTTTTAAATTAGGGTAGCACAAAACCGTTTAGCTAAACGGTAAACGATATACGATAAACGGTATTTTTGCTAAAATTAAACGAAACGATAAACGGGTCCCAGATAAACGGCATAAACGGTATACGGTCCTTCTAAACGGCGTTTAATTCGTTTAATTTTTTCTTAAAATTAGTGGCTTAAAACGTGAATTTTTGCCGTCTGACACACTAAAATCAAAAAATTTTCGCCTGCGGCGCAAAAAATAGGAAGAAATCTAGTTTGTAAGCCTTCCACAATTATAAAAATTTCGGACGCGGCGCTGGAATAGAAGCATTCTGGCTTCTTGGCTTTCCAAAATTCACAAAATTTTCGCCTGCGGCGCAAAAAATGGAAGAAATCTGACTTAAGTACCTCTAAAACTCTCAAATTTGGAAGAAAAGGAAGATCCTTATTATCCCTTCAAGGCCCCAATTTCCCTTCAAATCCCTCAATCCTTTAATTGACATTATCTATATCCACCTTAATCCTCTGATATTCCTTCAAATCCTTTCAATCCTTTTAAATCTCATTACATCACCATAATCCTTAGATATAATAATCCTCTGATCTCTTAATCCTCTGAACCCCTTTAATAACTCAAAATCTACCGATATCCCACGTCAATTCTCTGATATATATTCAAATCGTCCAAATATCCAAAACCACTGATATCACTCTTAATCACCAGGCATCTCTTCAGGCCATCCTTAGCCCTCTAAATCCATCGATATGATGAATTTATAGTTGAATTACAATTTTTATAAAGCGGAATGATCATAATTAATGATTGTTCATTGATTTTTTTGAATTATGAATTGTTTTTAAAAAATTCTAAAAATAAACGGTAAACGGTCGTTTAAACGGGTTTTAAAAATTAAACGAAACGGTATACGGGTCTCAGATAAACGGCATAAACGGTATACGGTTTTTTCAAAATTAAATGGTTTGGCACAACCCTATTATGTATATAAAATTTTCATAAAAATATATTATCATTGAAAATTAAATGATAAAGTAAATAATTTTTAGTAAATAAGTTATTTAATTAAATAAAGTAATTTATACAAATATTTATATGTACATATTTCCATTTTTCAACGAGTAAAAAAATTTTCTTTCCAATATACAATCTCACATGTATATGGCATTTATAAAATGAAAATTATTTAATATAACACATTTTATTTAATAATTTTTCACTCATGCATTTCAATGAATTTTTGATAAATATTAATAAAAACTTCTATTTTTGTCAATTTTCTATTTCAATATTTGATCAAAGCTTCTGTTTTAAATTATATAAATTTGTTATGATATATGTAATTATTTGCTAAAATATTATAAATTTCTTTATTTTTAGCAGTTTTTTTACTTTCCAAGCACTTTAAGTCTCTTCATCAAGGGAATTATAAATAGCTCGGGCCTCTTCATTTAAAAATAACGGTAATATCTGAAGCAGCTAACTTCCTATTCTGTGCTTATCGATTTTTCTTTTCAGGAATTCTTTTATTTTTTAATTAAGTGTGTTGTTTACTTTTCCATACTTACAAATTTTTTCCATGTTAGAATTTCATAATAAAATCTTTGATATATTTAAATAAAAATTTTTATAGTTCTTTAATATACATATACACTCTGTCTTGTGATATATTTTTCATTTTTTTGTCTTTTGCTGAAAATTTTATTATAATATTTTTCAAAGACTGAACTAGATTTTTAAGTTTTCATATCATAATTGTATTATTTGTTCTATAACTTTCTAAATATTCAGTTTGGCTATTATTTTAATAACCAATTTGGAATTTAAAATTTGCATTCAAATTTATTTTTGTACAAAGAATTTGAATGAAATATATAGGTATATTATGTATAAGCAGGGTTTCGATATCTGCGGATTTTTCCTCATTTTGTGGTTTTTTGATATGTCAATGAGGATTATGTTTAAAAATGCGGATTTGCGGATTTTTGTGGTCTTTTGAAGATTATGAGGATTTTTCATATTTTCTTGTGGTTTTTAGCATAAAATGTCATTATTTTTCTGCTAAGACCTTCAAAAATCCTCAAAATTTACGCCTGCGGCGCTGAAAATGGAAGAAATCTGGCTTCTTGGCCTTCCAAAATTCTCAAAATTTTTGCCTGCGGCGCAAAAAAGGAAGGAATCTGTGTCCTTGATCTTCCAAAATCCTTAAAATTTTTTGCCTGGCTTGAGAATAAACGTTTTTTGGCTTAAGGATCTTCCAAAATCCTAAAAATTTTCGCCTGTTGCGCAGAAAAAGGAAGAAATTTGGCTTAAGGATTTTCCAAAATTAAAAAAATTTTCGCCTGCGGCGCTAGAAATGGAAAAAATAAAAATTTGCTACATTTTCCGCGACAAAAATTCAAGTGTAATTTTTCAGATAATTGTCCGATTTTCATAAGATGAACATTATTAGTAAAAAAATTGCTTAATTCAATTGTAGAAGACGAAAAATATAACGCATAAAGTGATTTTAATTCAATTTTTGTGTTTGATAATTTTTTGCGGATTTTTGATATAAAATGCGGATTTTTTCAATCAAATTTGCGGATTTTTAAAAATTCGAGATCGAAACCCTGTGTATAAGTATTTTAGTACATTATTTTTGTAATTGTATTCCATTGCGAATAAGATATACAGATGATCTTCCTCTTTTTTTGTTAGTTTTTATCAAAGGTGTTGTATCGATGATGATATTTTGTATTGTTTCAAAAACATTCTCGATTTTGGATATTTAAAAATTATAATATTTTAAGTTTATTGTTTATAACGTGATTTTTACTAAGTTTTTGTTCATATTTTTGAGACCTTAGTAAATGTAACATAATATCATTTTTGTTACAAATTCATTGTTTTGTTTTTAAAAACTTTATAGTTTTAATTTAATATAAATTAATATTTTAATTTTAAATTTGTTTTGAAATTGATTTAGTTTTAAATTAATTTTATGTCTAATCACAATTTGAAAGAATATTATGGATAAAAGGCGGATGTACGATAAAAGGTGGACAATTCGTTAGATATCTTCGTAAGTTTCTAAATTCCTTTAATCCCCTTAACACATCCTTATTCCTCCTTATTCCTCATACCTAATCCTATTTAATCCATCAAAATCTCCTAATATTCCATCCATATCCCTCTGTATTCATTTTCGGCCATTGGAATTTCCTTATCAATACTTCTAGTCGACTATAACAAGGGAAATGGAAAAATTGGCATTTAAAAAAAGATGGGCTTCTAATAGGGCATGGGCTTCTATTAGGGCATGGGCTTGTATTTTTCAATACCCCCATCGGGTGGGCTTCTATTAGGGCATGGGCTTCTATTAGGACCGGGCTTCTATTAGAGCTTTTACGGTATTTACGATCGTCCTTAAATTACTTAATGAGAATTTATCTAACGGTAGAAAATAACCAATAGTAGGTACGGTACTTTTCGGTTCTGAAACACCCTCCCAGGGCGTTTTGCGTTTGGCGTCCATTTTTGGCGATTTTTGGCGTTTTGCGTTTGGCGTGTTTTAAAATTTTGAAAAATTGGCGCACATCCCTGACCCCTCCCATATTTTCGCAGATTATATTTTATATTTTTCTTCATAAGTAAATTTCCTCTTTATCATTTCACTAAATTTTCACTTTGGTTCAATTAAAGAAAAAATATCGTTTAGGACTACTACAATTAACATACAAAAAATTAATAAGCAGTTGCCGGAAAAACAATAAAAAATTTAATTTCCAATATTAAACTCATAATTTATTGACTTTGTATCTATTTAAATTTTGACTTTTTATTTCGTCCTCGATGTATAGTGATGTATTTTATATGTCCTTTGGAGTTTTTGTATTTTATATGTGTTATTATTCTTCAAAATATTTTATTTTTTGGTTACTCGAATGGTTTTTGAATTACAAACCTTATAATTTTAATTTATGAATAAATATAACGATTTGATTACTAATACGAAAAAAACAAAAAAAATTAAGGTATTTAATTTAAAGAATATTTTATGAACTAAAATCAACTCAGTCGCATTAACTTGATAAAAAAAAACATAACTATAACCAATTTCTTTAATAAAGTTACATAATATCAAGGTTATCAGTTGTTCTGATTAGCAATAGGAGCTCTGTAACTATACATAACAAATATGTTGCCAAAAAAATTTAAACACGCTCATAAATCTATAATAATCAATAAAAAGGCTTCAATAATAAATTCATGGGTTGTTTCAGTTGGATCATGTGCAGTATAATAGCAGATTTTTATTGAAAAAAGTTTTTCAGATTACCTTAGTTATGTATATTTTCTAAATAATAATATTTATATTATTATTTGATCAACGCTCTAGCGATATATTTATTGAGTCAAGCTGTTGTATATGGGCGTCAGCCCTTAAAGTGTTTAGTATAAAAGCCAGTGAAAGCGTCAGTCTATTCGGATCATACTAGCGAGGCTAGTCACTGATCTCCTTCGTCTGTCCCATTCCCTTTGCCCACTTATTGTTTATTTCTAAGTGTGATAAAGTGTTATTATTGTGCTCGTCACATTAGTTAAATCTCGGACACCTCGGGTCGTAACAATGGCGCGGTCGACAAAAGTGAAGTGTGGCGAAGTGTAGTGAATTGCTTTGGCAATTAGTGAAAGTGATTGTTTTGATTTTGATTTTGAGTGGACAGACGTCGTAGTTAGTGATCGGCACGAGTAGAAAGTGAATTGAGTGAATTGTTAGTTAGTGCGCATGGACCTTTTGAGTTAGTAGTGACCTGAAAAAGGACTCAGTGCGAGTGCCAGTGGTCTAGTTTAAGGCTGAAATGCCTAGTGGTCCTGGAAGTGCGCAGATTTTGCCGATCGAGTATAGAAGTGTCGAAAAGAAAAAGTTAAATTTGGCAGCCTACGGGTGGGTAAGACCAAATAATGAAGTTTGAAGTGTAGTGAAAAAAGTTAAATTTGGCAGCCAAGAAGGGTGGGTAAGACCAAATAATGAAGTGAGAAAAATAAAATTTGGCAGCCAAGAAAGGTGTGTAAGACCAAATAATGAAGTTTGGAAATGAAAAGTAAGTGAAGTGAATTGCAGTGAGTCAAGGCGCTGAGGAGTTAGTATTATTAGTGATTAAGATGCTACTCCAGCGCAAGTGAGTGAAGCAACCCAGACTACACATAGTGTAAGTTCAGTGAAGTGTTGCGGTACCTGAGTCTTTGACAGAGGCAGGATGTATCAGACATCCTTTGAGTGGTTAGCTTACTTTGCTTTTTGTTTAATCGCATTTTACTTGCAATAGCCGCATTTCAGTTTCGCTTTCCTACTGTTTTCTAATTCCAGTTTTAATACAATCTTGATTTTGAATCTTTCAAGGATTTTTAAATTAATTTTTTAAATTAGTAAAGAAAAAATTTTTTCTCTTTCTATTACATAAAAATATATAAATAAAATATTCGATATTAATAATAAATTCTCGAACTATTTTAGATTCTGGTTAAATATAAAAATTTTTAATATAAATTTTCGTTGTATAAAATACATTAATATTTGGAAAATTTCATTTAGCTTGGTGAATTCAAAACAATTTATTTATAAAACAATATTTATAATGTTAACAATCTTCTTTCTTTTTTCCAAAAATAATAATCTAATAATATCACACACATAATCTAATTATATATTCTTTATTTCCTCAATTTTATCGTAATTATTTGCTCAAAAATTGAGTAATATGTATTTCTTAAGAATACACACGCATAATTAATTTTAACCATAACAATTATAACTACAGGGTGGGGCAAAAGTTCGGCGACAAATGTTTTTAATAAAATCTATTGTAAAAAAATTTTATTTAAGATTAAAAAATGATAAAATATAATCAATAGGATATAATAATCATTTTATTAAAGTAATTTCTCAAAATGACCGACCCTGACTGAAATACACGCATCCAAATACTTACGGGTGTTACTCACAATGGTCGCGCATTGTTCCACGGTTATTTCGTTCCAGGCTCGCTCCAAAACAACATTAGTATCTCCGATGTTGCGTATCGGATTTGGCAAACTTTTTGCTCCAGAAATGCCCAAATAGAATAATCCACTGACCTGAATCCATTGAGTTTGAAGGCCTTAAATTTTACTCCCAAAAACCCGAAAACAGCTCCCCACAGAGCTGGATTGTCGTTTTGGCTCCATGCGCGGGTGCTCAATCCTGCTGAAGCGAGAATTGGTTTTCTCCGTAAAGCTATAATGGCCATGGATGCTCAATCCCCCTCAGAATGTCATTTTTAGACTAGCATTAATTTTTACATTTCACCACTCTGTTATGGCGACCAGGCGTTTAATGCTTCGACATTTCTGACGCTTCTGATGCTTCATTCGATAGATAAGGAAATATGCGCGGCTGATCTTTTAGCTCCGATGTCTAAGCTTCACTCTGACAATTCTTAGGAGGCTCCTCGAGCTCATTCCGAGATCTGAGGCTCATTCCTCGAGCTCATTCCGAGATCGTTTTATTGCTTTGGAAACCACCATACGACAGATATCGAGCCGTCTAGCGATGTCACATTTTCGAACATTTTTAAAATACAAAGAAATAAAAGAAGCACGATTTTTTAAAAGTCTGTAAAATTTTTACTTTATGAGAGAAAAAAATTTTCAAGAACAAATTTGTAGAGTACGAATCATAGAATATGGGAAAAATAAACAAAAAGCAAAAAATTTAAAATAAAATTTTAAGAAAGGACAAAATAAAATTTGTCGCCGAACTTTTGCCCCACCCTGTATATTCTTAGTTAAACACTTGATAATTAAAATATTTTTCATGCATTAAATTTTTAACAAATCAAAAAGTGCATAGTCAATTTACAAATTTAAAACGCTTATATAAATCATTGAAATTAAATATCATTATTCATTATAAAGATTAGTTAACTATTTTATAAATAATTTGAAACAAACCAAACAATATATAAAAAACTCTTGGGATCGATGTCATCTTATTATACAAATTGAAAGAAAAAATGGACGGAGAAAAATCGCTGTATTTTGATGGAATTAAGGGTTGTTATAAGGGCCTTTTTGTTATATTTATTGCCTTTTTGTTATAAAGGCAAAACTTTATGATGTATTTTATAAATAAATTTTACTTATTTATTTTATTTTAAATAATTCTTAAATTTACAATTTTCGCAAAAACAATAACAAGTTTAACGGTAGGGGATCATTGTGTACGGCCGTTTGTGTAACGTCGTTTGTGTACCTGGCCGTTTGTGTACCGCCGGTTGTGTACCCACCCAAAGGGGGGCGTTTGTGTACCCGCATTGTTTTTGGGATTAGGAGGGATTTTTCTTCTCTGGAAAAACTTTTTGTGCCGCTACGGATGGTAGGGTCGCTATCTAAGTTACTAACGTAAAACCTATTACTTAATTCCCGGACTACGGCGGAATTTACCCTTATACGGGAAAAAATAAAAAAAATTTTATAAAAATTTTATCAAAAAAAAAAACCATTGTCTTGTCTCGCTTCACTTATTAAATTTGTGGCCCTAAGGAGGGCCGTTTGGGTTTATTTTTGTTGTCGACGTTCTCATAAGTTCACCACCTTCGTTCCTTCAGAAACTGTGAACTTGAAAATCGCCAGTCAGAAACTGACGAAAATCAACTAAAAAATTTTAAAAATAAAAACTTGAAAACCAAAATAAAAATTCCAAACCTTTTCAAATTTCCCATCGTTGTAGCCGTATGAGGAAGTCCGGTGGCGAGCAAAGTTTAGGCCATCTTTAAAAAAGAAAATTTAAAATTAAAAAATAAAAATTAAATTTTTACTTACACAGGATTCTCGTCCTCCTTGAGAAAATTCAGTGCCCGGGTGGACTTGGGCGAGTGATCTGGTCAACTAATTAACAAAATTAGTTGAAAACCCTAAAAGAAAAACAAAAATATTAAAAAAATAATAAAAAATCTAGAAAAATAATGTGGGTACACAAACGTCCCCCTTTGGGTGGGTACACAACCGGCGGTACACAAACGGCCGGTACACAAACGGCCAGGTACACAAACGGCGGTACACAAACGGCCGTACACAAACGGCGGTACACAATGATCCTGTTCCGCAAGTTTAAATTAATACTAATAGTTTCAATTTAAATATTTAAAGCTTATTTCAATGTAGAAGAATAACAAATATTTATAATTTATTATGTATTTTGGATCACAAAATGATATATGAATTAAAAAAGAATGAAGAAGCAAATGGTTAATATTAATAAATTGAGCTTGACTCATTAATTTTTAAATAAATTAATTTAAATAAAATTTAAATTAGATTTTATTTTTTATTTTCAATCAGCCGTTTATTTGAAATATAATAATTATTGTTGGTTTATTAAAACTAATCATGATAGCTCTTTTAAGATATTATATTTAAATAGTTCTACATTCATCAATAAAAACGAAAGATAACAGCACTTGCAGACCATTTATCAAAGTTTCACAATATATTAGATAACGAAATTAACATTATAGCTACAATTAATAAATAGTTAAAGAATGTCACAGTATTATATAAAATTAATATTATATAAATTTATATATTGAATCAAATATCAAAAAATAAATCGTCTTATCGGTAGAAGAAAAAATAATTTTGATGTTTAATATGAATGCTCTTTATTATTTATAAACAAATTAAAGATTTATTTTTAAATACAAATTAATAGTAGTAACCGCGGCAAAATTGTAATAAATAAAAAAACAAACTTATTTTGAAAAATTTTTTTGATTTATTAGCTATGACCATTATATAACAAGAAAAATATTATTTTGATTAACAAGTGTTATGCAACGATTCAAATTAAATAAAGAATTGTTTTGATTAATAATTCAATAATAAATTATAACCACAAATATCAATGATTTAAATATATCAAATTTGACTACTCCTCATTCCAAAATGTGTTGACTCATCAAAGAAACAAAGATTCTTTATAGAAAATTTACTTAAGTTAAATAATGGAAAGAAGAAATTGAGTATGAATAAAAAAACTTTGGCATTTAAATTGAAAAATCTAGTCAAAAAATATATTGTAAGGGATTCAAACTGATAAAAATTATCTATTTCACTAATCATAACAAATATATTTGGATTTAACGCCTTCTTCCAGTCTCACAATCTAAGACAGAAAGAACTCAGTTTTAAATGAACCATTTATTGTTATAGTAAATTCAATTGATGTTTAATCACTTCCTAAGGAAAAATCAATAAAAGAAGAGGCATATTCAAATTCAATCTCTGTTTTGTAAAATAAAACAAAAAATTGGATTATCAAAATTAGAAAACAAAACGACAACTATTTTTTTAATATCTTTAAACTATTATACAAGGATATTATAGGTGAACAAAGCATAACAAGAATTTTGGAAAAACATTGGAAAGCAAATTAACCAATATTATCATTAAATTTTTTCTCACACATTTTGATAAAAAAAGTTTTCAAAAAATAAAATATCTTAGAACTAATTAATTTTATTTATTTTTTAAAAAAGCAAATATCATCATATCCACAAAAAATCTATCGACTTAAACAAAAGCTTTCCTTAAATAAAATTTTTTAATTTTGATTGTTTTAAATTTGATAGAGTAAATTGAAATAAAGTAATACATATAATAATAAAATAATAAGATAAAATAATCATTTAAAAGGAAAATAAAAAATCAATCTGATGATAGTATAGATAATCTTATTAATTTCTGCAAAATCGTTTAAATTTAATTACAAAAAATTTAAGATGCATGAAGATTCAAATTATCAATTTATAAATTTAAAAAAATATTATTAAAATCAAGCAAGGTCAAAAAGGCCATTAATTTGGTCAAGCACGACCAGATAACTAAGGCAAAAGATACTAAAGAGATTGAATAAAAATCTTTTTATAAACGTTAAAAATATTTTTCACTTTTCTCCATTTTATTTTAAATATAATAAACAATTTTGTACTAAAATTAAAAAAATATTTACTGGAAGACAGAATTTTTAACATATGCATATGATTTATGGAATCATTTTAAAGATAATAATTTTAAAAATATAAGATTTAAAAAATAATTAAATTATAATATAAATTGGCTTCAATAGAAATTTTGTATTTGGCATGACAGTTGATAAGATATAAGATATATGATAAGATATAACAGTACATAAGATCATATCTCCACATTTTTAAATTAAAATACTTTGTTAACAAAAATATTTTTAAACAATTTTATACAAAATAAAAATTAATTTTTATAAATATTATGCAAATTTTTAAATAAGTAGTAAGCCTTATATTTAATTAAGAATTAAGGTGATATAATTATAAAAATAATTATTAAAAATAAGAGTTAAAGCATTATTTCTCAATTATTTTTAACGTTAGCTGTTGTGCTGAATATTTAATGCTTAAAAAATTTTATTATAAATTATTATATAAAAAACACAAAAAACTCTAAATACATTTAAATTCTACAATATAGCACCTATGTTCTACAATATAGAGCCTAAGTCGTACAATATAGACATAAATTCTACAATATTTTTCATGTTTATACATAAACGATTTATGAAATTATCATAAAGATTTAATATATAAATTTTAATATAAAGCTTTTTAATATTATGTAAATTTTAAATAA
Source organism: Meloidogyne incognita (assembly GCA_036172945.1). Lineage (NCBI taxonomy): Eukaryota > Metazoa > Nematoda > Chromadorea > Rhabditida > Meloidogynidae > Meloidogyne > Meloidogyne incognita. The sequence goes on from JARQAC010000013.1 coordinate 4,622,515, forward strand.
TATTATGGAAATTTTTTTATTTGTCAATTATTTTAAATGTTGTTCTGAAGATTTAATGGTTTAAGAAAGCCAAATAAATAAGCCTCAATAATTTAAATATTAAATTTAAAGAAACTTAGAAATGATACTTAATGTAAAATTTTGTTAATAAGATAAACTAAATGATTAATATTTAAATAATATTAAAATTTTATAATCTTGCTCTAAAGACAAATTTTAAAGTACGCAACATGACGAGCATCATAAATTTATTAAATATATTTTAAATCATCCAACATATTATGAATTGGATCATATAAAATCTACAAAAAAGGATGTTTAATAATTGATAATACTACATTTAATAGATGTTACTTTAAATTACACAATAATTTATTAAAATAAAATCATGGGTGGAAAAATAAAACATTTTTATGTAACAGTTGGTAAAAATAAGCACACGAAAAAATATTCTTGTTTAATTAAGAAGAAAATATTATATATTTTTGATAAAATTGGGAATAAGTAAATTATAAGAAAAATATTTGAAAAGTTAATTTTATAAAATTTAAAGAAAAATGCAAAACGCAACGCAAGGCCAACAATTGACGTAAATCGCCAGTTGATCCGCCTAGGACCTCCATGTTAACTAAGTAATTTAGGGCAACGACCGTTGGGTCACTCCGGTTCCTGAAAGGGAGCCGGAGGGACGCGTAGGTCCCGCTTTTTCCTAAACTCTTTTTATAAAACTTTTATATAAAATATATTTTATTCTTTTATTTTATTTTTTATAAAGGAAGAGGAAAAGCCAAATTTCAGCTTTTTAATTAAACGGGAAAGTAAAAAAGTGAAGTTAGGATTGTTTGGCTTTTCCTCGGATAATTGGTGACAGCTGTTAGATAATGGGAATTAACGTTAATATAACACCATGTTTTTTTATAAAATTAATAAGTATTGTCTAATTTAAACTTGTAAGGTTTCTATTTTGTTATTTATACTACGTGCGTTAAAATAATAACACCGGACACGGAAGACGATTTAAAATATTCCGAAAAATTTGCGAATTGTTATTTTATGTTACATTCTTTTTGTTTATATTACTGATAGTCATATTTTAATTACAGCAATCAGAAAATATTAATTTTTTAGATAAATTAATAATTTTGTGACGTTACAGTTTTAAATTTTTTGAAGATAAGTTTGTTTGTCTCAATTACTTACATACCTTCGTTTCAGCATTTCATTTCTCTTCATTTTTTATAAAAGTAATCTTACGCTTTTTGATTGAAAGCAGATTTACTTTGAGGTTAACCAGATGTGTAGAATTATTTATTAGAAAAACCCCCTATTATAAAAGTGCTATTAAACATTAGAAACTTGTCAGCCATTTTTTTGTCTAACGAGTCCTCGAGATTATTATTAGTTTAATTTCTCTCAGGATCTTGTTGGATGATTTTTTACATTAATTTTTAAAAATATTTTTATAATAATTATAAAATATTTATTCTAGATATATAATTATGAGAACATAACAATTGTTTCATTTTATATGTCTATATTTTTTTAGTATGGTAAATTATTTTGTTCACTTCAAAATAAATTTATAAAATTTCTACAATTTGTTACAACATATATAATTTTATAATAATATTTTCATTATGTGCAAATCACATCGATCGAATGTTTGACGTTGTGTGGCCTACGTAATATGGATATAAATGAGATATATTTATGTATGACTATTATTAGAGCCAGGATTTTTAGGCAAATGCCTTTTTTTCCCAAATAGGCCTGATGCTGAAACGTCCAAATCCGGTGTTATTTTACTAAAATCTGCTTTCTAACTACTTTTATCGTTGCCTAAAATTGCCTATTTCAACTTTTTCTGGAAAAGTGCCCTATTTTGCCTTTTTTCAGCCTATTTTGCATATTTTTACTAAAATTTGCCAATTTTTGGGCATTTATTGAGAAAATTATTGTCTAAAAAGTTTTTTTCTTGTAAAATATAAAATTTTTCCAAAAATTTTTCCAAAAAATTTTGTCAAAAAATTTTTTTAGGAAAAATTTTCTTCTGAAAAATTTATCAAATTATTTTTGGAAACAAAATAATTATTATAAATTAATTTATATGTAATTCTGATCGTTAAAATTAATTTATTTAACAGTTTATTACTTAGATTTATCTTTTGATAAAATTTAGTCAATTTAAATCAGAAAACCTCGAAAAAATACTGCCTATTTTGCCTTTTTTTCGAATTTTGGTGCCTATTTTGGCAGTTTGTTAGTGCCTATATAGGTGCCTATTTTTAACTTTATCGTGCCTAAAAATCCGGGCTCTAAAAATTATAATAAAACTCATAAAAATAAAATTTTTAAATAAAAAGTAAATGTTTTCAAGAAAACCAGTCCTGCACACATACATTTAATTGTCGCGTCGAGTTGGATTAGTTCAGAACAAAATAGTTTATATCTAAAGATACTTTAATGTAATTATCTTTAAATAAAACATTGAATTTTCTGTGTATCTAAATCATAAATTTAATTTATAATTTAAATTAGGGTTGCTCACTACCGGTTATTAACCGGTACCCCCGGTTTTCGGTTATCGCCGGTTTTCGACCCCCGGTTTTCGGTTCCGGTTTTTGATTTACCCCCGGTTTTTGGTTAACCGGGACCGGTTTTTGGACAAATTTTCATCCAGAATATCCCATTAAGATGTTGTCACATTCTAACACTTTTAAATAAATATTCGATACACTAGGAGCTGAATGGGTAATTTTGAACTTCGTACACACCCCCCTCTTTTTTTGTTTTAAAAGTATTAAAAATGGTCAGTCTTAAGATGAATATAGAACACAACGAGCTGTGTCGAACGACATAAAAATCAAAAAAAATTCGACTTGATTTGACCGAGATACAGTCCCCTGAAAATTGAACAACCACAGGGGTGATTTTTTTAAATTAAAAACATTTAAGCAAATTATAGTTAATTCGAAAGAGCTCTTCGAGCTGAGTCGCTGACAACAAAATCAACGTGATTAGACGAGATCTGACAAAGTTATGACATTATTTAGCCTACCGGGGTCGAAGTTTTATGTCATATCTTTGCCAAATCAAGTCAGATCACGTCGATTTTGGTGTCATTCGACTCAGCTCGACGAGCTCTTTCGAATGAGCTATCAATTGTATACTTTTTCGCCTTTTGGTTTTTCGACCCTGTGGTTGTTCAATTTTCAGGAGTCTGTATTTCGGTCAAATCAAGTCGAATTTTTTGGTTTTGGTGTCGTTCGACACAGCTTGTTGTGTTCTATATGTATCTTAAGACTGACCATTTTTAATACTTTTAAAACAAAAAAAGAGAGGGGGGGTACGAAGTTCAAAATTACCGCTGAATGATTTACAAAGTTAAACAAAAGGCACGAAAAAGACTGGAATTGAACCATCACGGAAAGAGCCCAAACCGAAAGCACAACCGACTGTGCCACCATCCAACCCGATGCTGGGTTATTTATTTTCATTTATGTTCTTTCTGCAAGTGCGGACACAACAAAGTTGTAAAAATAAATTGTTTTTTTGTAAATTTTACGTCGCAATAAATTTTACAAATGTATTGACAGTATTTAGATAAAGATTATTAATTAAAACAAAAAATAAATATATTTAAATTAATTTAAAACACAATAATAAGAGCTAACTGTTGGATAAAAGAAAAATAGGAGGTATAGAAAATTTAATTTTTTTATGTAGTTCAATCTTGGTGTAAATACAATAAATAAAGAAAAAGCTTATTTTGATGTATTTTTTAGAAAAGATGACTAACAATAAGCAACTAGTTAGCGAGAAAAATATAAAATAAATTAGGAAAATAAATTAGGTTATAAAATGTGTTCCAATTTTTTAAGAGACTGGCCACCTCCATACCAATCAAAATAAAAGCAAAAAACCGTTTTAAAAAATAAAAACTAATAAATCTAAAATTAAATAAAAATAATATTCTGTTAAACTTTATAAAAATTTTTCTATTCTATGGTTGTACTACTATTAAATTGTTAAAATTATTATTAAAATAAAAATGCATCCAACATCAATATCAATTTACATTCATTACAAGTCCGAATTTTTTATTTTCAATACTTTTTAAAAAAATAAAAAATTAAGTATGAAAAATACATTTAACAACATTTTATAAAATATCAAAATAGTTATATTTAGCATTAGATACGCCTTCAGATTATGTTTCTAAATATTATTAAAAATATCTTAAAATAATGTATATTTAAACCCTGAAGAAAAATAACGTATAAGGTATATGGAATAATTAATTAATAATAATATATTAATTATTAAATAAATTAAACATTAATTAATTTTCACTTTTAATATTATAATTTTTTTAATTTTGTTTTATTCTTATTTTTTTAATCATTTAAATAAAAGGTGCAGTTAATCAGCCAATACACAACCTGGGCCACACAATCTGAACACCTTTTGGATCAGGTTACGGTTAGAATGGTATTTAGAATGGTACTTTACGTTTAGAATAGTACGCCAGATGCGAAATTATGCAACAATTACGTAAATATCTTAGATGGTAACATCTTCGCTGTCCTCTTTTAAAATCTAGTTTGATACATATAAATAAAAATATTTTTAATAAAAACGATATTCTATTATACAGCGCAGAAATAAAATGACAGAAATAAAAAGAAAAAAAATGCACAAAAAAATGATTTTTTGTACATTATCATTCCCAAACTTTATAGAAAATTCGAACACTATTTACTAAAAAAACTATTTATATAAACATTTCGTTCATAAAAACATTTAAAAATATACAATTATATGAAAATAAAAATATTTTGAAGTGAACCAATAGTTTATCTGCATCGAAAGCATAAATAAAAAAGTAATTAAATAATAGACAATATAATGAGATATGATCTACAATATATTTACTATCGCAGATCGGATCAAATATCAAAGATTTTTTGGAATCCCGCGCTTCGCGCGGGATTTTGCGACACACGCCTCGCTGGAGTCAATGGTCGTTGGGTTCTACAACAGTAACATAAACCTATCCCTTTCTACTGGTTTTCAGCTTTGAAATGCCGACCTATCCACTAATTATCAGCACTCAAGAGAATTTCGTGATATTTCTCGAATAAGTCCAAAAATTCACTCCGACGCCCACAATTCCCCGCGCCTAAAAAATTGGAGCCCAATTTTCCGTTTTTCTCACTTAGAGCCCAAAATTCCGCTGGAGCCCAGTTTTCCGAAAAATCTTGGAGCCCAATTTTTTTATTCTAATTAATAATAATTAAATTATTAAATATTTTTATATTTTTTTTCGCAGCTTTTACTTTTCTTAAATAATTACTGTCTTTATTTAATCTTTAATTAAATTTTATTATTTTTTCAAAGAATTAATTTTCTTAATTTTTAACCACTATCCTCTTTTTTCAACTGAGTAATTTTTTGTTTCTATCATATTTTTTTAAAAATATTTACAAATATATATGTGAATTTTTTCCTAATTTTATTTTTTTAAATTTGATTAATTATTTTGTTATTCTAATTAATAATAATTAAATTATTCCATATGCGCTTTCAGTCCGCTCATAATTGAAGAATTTGGATAAGTTTGGCGGGAATTTAGAATATATTTTAATTTTGATATAATTAAAATTAAGAAAATTTTCAAAACAAAACTTTTTCTCTCTTAATTTTTTTATTTATCATTTTTATAAAATAGACCGACAATTTTTCCATTCGGAGAAATACTACTATAACATCCCTTTCTTTTTATTGATTGATTATCGCCCCGCCCCTGAAGAGACGGGCAGAGAAAATAAGGATGACGCAACCCAGACCTATTGCCACTGTACAAAACGCCCAACCGACAAAACGCCAACCCGACAAAACGCCCAATCACAAAACGCCAACCGACAACACGCCAACCGACAAAACGCCACCCGACAAAATGCCCAACCGACAAAATGCCATTTTTAAAAATAATTAATTTACCGGTGGCCGGGTCGATCCTGTGCCCTCCTGCCTATAGGGGGGCACACTACCGACCCGGCCACCGGGTAGCTGAATGAATATAAATTATAATTTAATTTAAGCTGATTACCCACCCCCCACAGCCAGAGAAAAGTTAGAGAAAACAAACAAAGAAACAAAACGCAACCCGCCATTTTCTCTCCTTGTCTTCTCTATCTTCTCTGCTGTAAGGCGCCATTACTTTTGTTTTTATTTCCAACAGTTTTGTGCGCGGGTGCCCGTCAATCGATCCTTCCTGTGACTTTTCTTTACTATTTTCAACAGCTTTTTTGCTTGGGTGCCCATCAACGGATCCTTCCTTTAAATTTCCCAACAAATGGTAGCTTCGGCCAGCTGTGGTGTTAACAGGTCGGATTTTTAGTTAGATGAATTTTAATCGTGATATATAGCTCTTATCTGGCAAATTCCGTTGAGGTACAAATAAAAATGGCTCAGGGAGCAAAGCTGGGCGACGGAGGTTTTGTTTATTTTTGTAAAATCAAATTGTTTTTTTCAAATTTCAGGTGAAATTCCTTGTTACAAAGTAAAGAGAGAAATTGCCGCTACAAGAAAATCAACTCATGGAGGTTTGTTCAGTTTAGCAGTTTATAATTAATAACGGGAAAATCTTCAAAATCGCATTCACGGGATCCCGGAACGGGATTGTGTTTTCAAAATTCGACCGGGACGGGATACTGTGGGATTAATCCTGTAAATCCTGGAATCCCGGTAATCCCGTGTATCGCCAAAAATCCGGAATTCCGGGACGGGATCTCGTAAAATTCCGTACGGGGCCGTTTCGTGCCGGGCTCTAATTTAAACTATCTTTTAAGTTGCACTCATCTCTCCTTCTCCGCATAATGACATCTATAGTATTGAAGATCTCGCACAAGTATAAATTTTGATTTTTAGAAAATGATTACTATCTTTTTTAGTTAATTTATGATTTAAAATGTGCAAATCCCAGAGCTCGAGTTAGTGTCAAATTGGTTTCAGAGGCAGGCGTTGGTATTGTTTCTGCAAAGGTGGCTAAAGGAGGTGCAGACCATGTTACTATTTCTGGACATGACGGTGGTACTGGAGCAAGTAGGTGGACCGGAATGTGAGTTTTTAAACAAATCATTTGTAATTTAATTCAATTATTCTAGAAAACATGCTGGGCTTCCTTGGGAACTTGGTATGTTTACCTGAATTGATTCAACACATTTTCTCGGTCATCTTTAGTTACTAAATAATTGTAGGTGTTTCTGAAACTCATCAAGTTCTGACGATGAATGATTTACGCTCCCGCATTGTACTTCAAGCTGAAGGTCAAATAAGAACTGGTTATTTAATACTTATTTTTTTAACGTTTCTAACACATTTAGGTCGTGATGTGATGGTTGCAGCTTTGTTAGGTGCAGATGAATACGGCATGTCTACAGCACCTTTAATCGTCTTTGGATGTCCAATGATGCAAAAATGCCATTTAAATACATGTCCAGTTGGAATAGCCACCCAGGATCCCGTTCTACGAGCAAAATTTGATGGAAAGCCAGAGCATGTCGTTAATTATATGTTTATGGTCTGTTATTTTCTTTCGAAATTGGGATTGCGAAAAATGAGTGAAGCTATTGGCAGAGAAGATTTACTTTATGCGAATCCGCATCCGATTAACAACAAAGCAACCCTTCTAGAGTTTGCTCAAATTTTGCATAAAGTTTCCTTGCAATTCCCCCAGATCAATATAAAAGGTGGATCGACAAAACAGGTTTTGATTAACTGATTATTGATTACTTTTCATTTTATCTATTACAGTTACATGTATGTAATGATTTGGAAACTGATATTATAGAAGAGGAACAATTAATAGAATTCTTTGATAACCCTACAAAAGTTAAACTTATCAAAGAAAGAATAATAGGCAATACAAACCGTTGTTTTGGGGCCCGACTTAGCTACGAGGTATTTGAATAATTAATAAAATTTATAAATATTTTTAAAGATTTCTATTCGTTATGGAGAAGGGTTGCCTGAGAGGCATTCATTGGAAATTAATTTAAAAGGATCCGCTGGACAAAGTTTTTGTGCTTTTTTGGCAAAAGGAGTCACTGTCAGATTGGAGGGTAAGGCGAATGATTATGTTGGAAAGGTTGGGAATTAATTTTTCTATTATTTTTGTTCTTAATTTAGTGCCTTTCTGGAGGTGAAATAATAATTCGGCCATACAAAAATTCTAATTATGCTTCTGAAGAAAATACAATAATTGGAAATGTGGCTCTTTATGGCTCAACTTCTGGTTTAAAAATTTTCTCAATTTCTAAGTTCTAAATTTTTTATAGGGACAGCATTCTTTAGAGGATTTGCTGGAGAACGTTTTGCAGTTCGTAATTCTGGTGCTACTTCTGGCATCGAAGGTGTTAGTGATCATGTTTGTGAATACATGACTAGTGGACGTGTTATTATTCTTAATGGAATTGGGAAGAACTTTGCTGCTGCAATGAGTGGTGGATTGGCATTTGTCTACAATAGGTGACCCATTTGTTAAATTATCGGTGAGGGTCATACTTTTTAAAAATAAACTATGAGTTCTAGGCTTTGGCTCCCTATTTTAAGGTTAATAATTATAAAACAAAAATTTACAGCAGTCCAAACCAAATCAAACCACAGCAACAAAAATTAACAAAAAATGTAAAGACGATATGGGGGTCAAATGAAGGAACTGAGAAACTTGAAGTAAATTTATAGATTATTATATAAATATTATTGTAAACTCTTTATTAGCCGTATTATGTTTAAAACTCGAATGTCGGTAATTGACTAGTTTAAGGTTCCAAAACTTTAGAAAATACAAATGTGATCTCATTCGAAAGAATTCGACGAGCCTAGTCGAATGACACCTAAATTAATCAATTTTGTTAATTGATAAAAAATTAAGGACTTAATTTTTTAAGGACTCAAAAAATTTTTTTCTTTCCTTTTGAAAGGGAACAAAACAAAAGAGGAATGTTGTAGATAAAATCTTTTTTAGCCATTTAAACAAAAAAATTTTTCCAATTAAAACAAATAATTTAATCAACCTTTTTCATTAAAATATTTTCATCATTATTTTTATTTAAAATTTTTTACTTATAAAAAATCGCTTAATTTAATTCAGCTAGACATGGATACTGATTTTGGTATCCGGATATTTACGGCGGATACAGACGGATATCCGCAGGCATTTCTATAATATATGTACCCATGTTCTAGTCTGATTTAATTAATTTAAAATTTATACTTTTAATATTTCAGAAGATTAAAATTATGCCAAGAACAAGCTCTAATTCAACAAATAACCGACGGCGACCACACAACGAGCAAAGCCCGGGACCACCCCGACGACAATTAAGAATTATTACTTCGCCAACACCTCCACCTGTAGAATCTTTACAACAACAACAAGAAAATTTAACAAATCCAACATTAAACACAACTCCGGAATCCCAGGTAGATTTGTGAATTTTCTAAAAATTTAAAAAAATATTTATTTTGTAAATTTCTTCGGGAAATTTATGCCAGATTTTTTCAGTTAACCATTTCCTAAAAAAAAGTTAACCATTTCCTAAACCATTTCCTCCACGGTACTTTAAAATAGATTTTTTTTGTATAATCTTTTTATTTAGGCTGTCCCAGATGCTTCCCTCGTCGGGATCAACGATTAGCCGCTGGCCGTACTGCTGAAGATCTTTATGAACGGACACAACAACGTCTTTGGGAATTGGAACACCAGCATGGATTTGAACTTCACGTAATTTGGGGCCATGAAATGATGGAAAAATTAAGAAATAATCTAAAGTTGCGCCGTCAATGGCTGGAAATTGATTGTGTTCGACCTCTCGATCCAAGGGAAGATTGTCTTCGTGGTGGCAGGACAGAGCCGTTCAAACTTCATCACTTTTGTGGAGCTGATGAGGAGATAATCTACATCGATATTGTATTTTTTTTAATTCATTAAATTTTAAACATTTAAAATTTAGGTAAGTCTCTATCCCTATGTGATGAAGTCGAGGCCCTTCCCAGTTGGTCATCCCCACGTTTTGACTCGTGAAACATTGCTTGATCCATCAAACAACAACAACAACCCTTTGCCCTGGACAAATCCAGAGCACAACATCTACAAGGGTTTACTTCTTGTCAAAATAGAACCACCCACATGCTTGCCTGGAAATCTTCCACCTCTTCTACCTTATCGAACCCATGATGGCCGTCTCACATTTCCACTTTGTGCAAGATGCGCCGATGATAAACAACAACAGCCTTGTACCCATTCAAATCGTGAGCGTTCCTGGCTGACAGGGTACACACACGTGGAGCTGAATGCTGGTCTGGAACACGGCTATAAAGTCGTGGATATTTACGAGGTTATCATTTAACTTTTTGAATATTTTGAATAAAATTAAAGGTTTGGAATTATGACCAATGGGACGACAAGCTTTTTCAATCTTATGTCAACACATTTGTGGGTCTTAAGCAAATGGCAAGTGGCTGGCCGGATGGTTGTGTAACTCAAATGGATAAATCTGAATATCTACTAGAGTTTGAACGATCTGAGGGTATTGCTTTAGATCCAGATCGTATTGAGAAGAATCCGGGTCTTCGAATGATTGCGGTATATTTTAATTATATTGTCTGATTTAATAAAATATTTTAGAAATTGTTGGCAAACTCACTTTGGGGTAAGCTTGCACAACGTGTTTGTGGAACCGAAGTTCGTTACGCCACAACACCAGCAGAATTTCATCAATTATTTGAAGATCCGACAACAGAAATGCTCGATTTTGACCATGTTAGTGAGCATTTGGATCGATGTGTAGTCCGGAAAAAGGCAGAATTTGCCAAAGCACCAAACACCAACTGTATTCCTGTAGCAGCGTTTGTGACTTCGTATGCTCGTTTACATCTTTACGATTATATGAAGAAAGTTCATCAAATTGGCGCCTGTCTCCTGTATTGCGACACCGATTCCTTAATCTATGTTGGTAAGGTTGGTGGTCCACGTGTACCCGAGGGCGAATCACTTGGAAAAATGAAGCGTGAAATTCCTTCACGGCGTATTTTGGAATTTGTTGCTGGAGGGCCAAAGAACTATGGGTACAGGCACGTGGACACAAATACCGGGATGGACGAGCGAGCAGAGCTTAAGATCCGCTCTTTTCCTCTCTCATATGCCACACATCAACTTCTCAACTTTGACAGTATGAAGAATCTTGTGATTGATCAATTTAATGTTGATGGAATAATGTAAACTTTAAAATTTTATATAAATTTAAACAAATTTTTCAATTAGGGATGAAGCGCTTGCTGATGACATCTTCAACAGGACTGGTGTAAATGGTAATTCAATATGCGTGCAATTTCCGCAGATTGGCAGAACCCGACGATCACAACTTTATACGCACTTAACAACAAAACAATATAGACCGTATTATGAAAAAGGCCGAATAATGCCGGGGATGGAAACTCTTCCATTTGGATTCAGAGAAATTCCGGTATTTTTCTTTTAAATATCTTTTAAACATTTTTAAAATTAAACTTCAGTATGATCTTGGACACCCACAACAAAGACAACATGAACAACCTCATAATGCTGAACCGTAAACAAGACAGATAGACGATTCTATTCTCAATTTAGAAGATGTTCCAGGTTCATCAAACTGGACAAATCGTGATTTTTTTACTAGATATCAACAATAATTTTTAAAAATTTTTTTTGTTTACCACACCACAAAAATTTATGCTGATATTATTTGTAAATATATTATTTTTTAATAAATTTTATAATCGTGGAAATTTTTCAAGTAAGGGTAATATATCATTGTCAAAAATAATTTCCATTTCTTTTTGAGATTTTAATCCTGTCAGTATTACCCGTCCTGAGATATAACATAGGCAAGATGCTTCCCCATCCCTTCCTTCTATTTTGGTTTTAAAACGAAGTGCTGGGAATATTGTTGGTTCGTAATAACAAGTTATATTTTGTCTTTGCCGAAGATAAGAATATAGTCGTTCAATTGCCAACTTTTTTGAATGTCGATAAGCACCAACAATATTTGTAACGATAAGATTCCTCACACCAATTTTTAAATAGGAATAGTCATTGCCTGTTGCCTTATACGAGGCTTGAATTCTTTTGGTTACACGCCAAGCCATTCTGTTGGCCAATGCTGGGTTAGGAACACCAGTGAGAACAACTTTGCCAGATTGAAAAATAAGTGCTGCCGTAGTTTTATATTCCTGGTGCCGAACTCGCATAATTATTGAATGGAATCGTCGAGGATTATATTCTGTATTTATCCCGTGGCGTGCAAGTTGAATAAAATTTTCATAAGAAAATCGTTTATTATAAGGAAGAAGTTTAAAAACAGCAGTACAATTTTCGATTTGCATAATATTTACTTTTCAGAAATAAAAAAAAAACAATATTTTATGTATACTAAAAATAAAAGTATTAAATAATTAAAAATTTTTTGATAAGTTTTAAAATTAAAAATATCTTTCTATGAACATCCTCCTTTCATCTTGTGACGGATCACACTGAGACATTCAAGAGGATAAAATGATCGATGATGTCCTCCTCCAAATTGAATAAGACAAGGTAAATATGGATGGCAGAGTTTAAGTTTGTGTTTGACGTAGTAGTACCCGCGAACCTAAAGAAAATACAACCTTGTTTAAAAGTCAATGTTAATTTACCGTTATTCCAAGATATCCACCCATAGCCAGAACATTACTCGCAGATTGCGCTGTTAAATCATGGCAATAGACATTGAAATTTTTACAACTCGGCTTTAGATGAGAAGTACGTATTTGCACATTTTGTTGTAAATTTTCTATAAGTTCGCGCCGAACTTCGAGATTATGAAAAAGAACATGTAGTTCTTTAAGCGAACAACTTTTTATTTCGCAAAGATAGTCAAGTAGAAGAATAGAGCCTTTATATGTTCGAACATGATGTTTAGTTGTTGTTTCATTAATAGGTCGTACGGTTGTAGTTGGTGGTTGCGGTGTCGGTTCACGAAATGGATTTTCTGGTTCAGCAGTCCAATCTAATGGTTTATCCTCATCCTCGTCTATAATCATACGAAGTGATTTCTCACTTGTATCTAGATTTTTTTCATCTTCAGCCTCGTCTTCCTTTTCTTCGATTAGATCATCCACAATGTTAAGCAACCCAAAAGCAGGTGTAATTACATCTTTTTCATTCTGAAAATGTGCTTTTAATTTTTTATAAAAATAATTTTACCGTTTTATCTGCCTCTTTGGCTTCTTGATTCGCTTGATTTGTTGTGTGATTTGTATTTGACGGTGGCTCATCGTCTTTGATAACACCCCAAGGCATGATATTATAAAATTCCATAATTTAATAATAATAAAATAGTAATAAAATTCAATCTTTCTATATATAATATTCTGAATTTAATTTGTTATATTAGATAAAAATGAATGGATTTGAAAAAGTCAATATTATGCACACTTGTTTTAAACACCCGTTCACTATGATAGTATCCGGAAGCACAGGGTCTGGAAAATCAGAATGGGTTAAAAATTTGCTCGAAAATTTGGAGGAAATGGTTACTTATGAAAATGAAAAACATAATCAAATTGATTTAGTCTTTTATTGTTATGGTGAATTAAATTCTAATATTATAAATATGCAACGTAAAGGTTTTGTAAATAAAGGTAAAACACAAGTTATTGTTCATAATGGGTTGCCTAATTACCAAAGAATTAACCATTTTGATAATTAAAATTTAGAAATTTAAACATAATGATTCTCAATTTTTAAACTAAATGACAATGCGAATTACCAAGAAATGTATATTATAATTTATTGATACAGATCAATTTAAATAAAGAATGCGAGAATGATACAAAAAATTGAAATTCTAAACTTGAGAGAAAACAAATGAATAATTAAAATAAGCTAATTCTCATTAGCAAGCTCAATATAGGTATAATCATAAGCGAAAACTTAATTCTTTTACAAAATCGTTATATCAATTTAAATTAATATTAGACTACATATGTATTAGTTATTTATAAAATGAATAAGAATTAACATTGAAAAAAAATCAATAGATAAATTAATTCTTTAATTTTGTCACTAATATTAATATAAACATTTTATTTAAAGCTTTTTAAAAAGTATTAAATTAAATAATATGTAATTATTATGATTTATAAAAAATCAACTCAAAAAGTGGACATTTCAACACAAACAGACAAAATATGGAAGAGGAGCAAAGCAAGTTTTAGGTAAAATGGAGACCATTTACATATCTCTAGCAAAAATCTAAAATTGATTTCTATTCGGTTGGTTTATTTCAATAAAATATCTCTAGCAAATGTGATGAAAACTTTAAATATTTTGAGAAATCTAAAATTGTTTTCTATTCGGTTGGTTTATTTCAATAAAATATCTCTAACAAATGTGATGAAAACTCTAAATATTCTGAGAAATCTAAAATTGATTTCTATTCGGTTGGTTTATTTCAATAAAATATCTCTAACAAATGTGATGAAAACTTTAAATATTCTGAGAAATCTAAAATTGATTTCTATTCGGTTGGTTTATTTCAATAAAATATCTCTAACAAATGTGATGAAAACTCTAAATATTCTGAGAAATCTAAAATTAATTTCTATTCGGTTGGTTTATTTCAATAAAATATCTCTAACAAATGTGATGAAAACTTTAAATATTCTGAGAAATCTAAAATTGATTTCTATTCGGTTGGTTTATTTCAATAAAATATCTCTAGCAAATGTGATGAAAACTTTAAATATTTTGAGAAATCTAAAATTGCTTTCTATTCGGTTGGTTTATTTCAATAAAATATCTCTAACAAATGTGATGAAAACTTTAAATATTCTGAGAAATCTAAAATTGATTTCTATTCGGTTGGTTTATTTCAATAAAATATCTCTAACAAATGTGATGAAAACTTTAAATATTCTGAGAAATCTAAAATTGATTTCTATTCGGTTGGTTTATTTCAATAAAATATCTCTAACAAATGTGATGAAAACTCTAAATATTCTGAGAAATCTAAAATTAATTTCTATTCGGTTGGTTTATTTCAATAAAATATCTCTAACAAATGTGATGAAAACTTTAAATATTCTGAGAAATCTAAAATTGATTTCTATTCGGTTGGTTTATTTCAATAAAATATCTCTAGCAAATGTGATGAAAACTTTAAATATTCTGAGAAATCTAAAATTGATTTCTATTCGGTTGGTTTATTTCAATAAAATATATCTAACAAATGTGATGAAAACTTTAAATATTCTGAGAAATCTAAAATTGATTTCTATTCGGTTGGTTTATTTCAATAAAATATCTCTAGCAAATGTGATGAAAACTTTAAATATTCTGAGAAATCTAAAATTGATTTCTATTCGGTTGGTTTATTTCAATAAAATATCTCTAACAAATGTGATGAAAACTCTAAATATTCTGAGAAATCTAAAATTAATTTCTATTCGGTTGGTTTATTTCAATAAAATATCTCTAACAAATGTGATGAAAACTTTAAATATTCTGAGAAATCTAAAATTGATTTCTATTCGGTTGGTTTATTTCAATAAAATATCTCTAGCAAATGTGATGAAAACTTTAAATATTCTGAGAAATCTAAAATTGATTTCTATTCGGTTGGTTTATTTCAATAAAATATCTCTAGCAAATGTGATGAAAACTTTAAATATTCTGAGAAATCTAAAATTGATTTCTATTCGGTTGGTTTATTTCAATAAAATATCTCTAGCAAATGTGATGAAAACTTTAAATATCCTGAGAAATCTAAAATTGATTTCTATTCGGTTGGTTTATTTCAATAAAATATCTCTAACAAATGTGATGAAAACTTTAAATATTCTGAGAAATCTAAAATTGATTTCTATTCGGTTGGTTTATTTCAATAAAATATCTCTAGCAAATGTGATGAAAACTTTAAATATTTTGAGAAATCTAAAATTGCTTTCTATTCGGTTGGTTTATTTCAATAAAATATCTCTAACAAATGTGATGAAAACTTTAAATATTCTGAGAAATCTAAAATTGATTTCTATTCGGTTGGTTTATTTCAATAAAATATCTCTAACAAATGTGATGAAAACTTTAAATATTCTGAGAAATCTAAAATTGATTTCTATTCGGTTGGTTTATTTCAATAAAATATCTCTAACAAATGTGATGAAAACTCTAAATATTCTGAGAAATCTAAAATTAATTTCTATTCGGTTGGTTTATTTCAATAAAATATCTCTAACAAATGTGATGAAAACTTTAAATATTCTGAGAAATCTAAAATTGATTTCTATTCGGTTGGTTTATTTCAATAAAATATCTCTAGCAAATGTGATGAAAACTTTAAATATTCTGAGAAATCTAAAATTGATTTCTATTCGGTTGGTTTATTTCAATAAAATATATCTAACAAATGTGATGAAAACTTTAAATATTCTGAGAAATCTAAAATTGATTTCTATTCGGTTGGTTTATTTCAATAAAATATCTCTAGCAAATGTGATGAAAACTTTAAATATTCTGAGAAATCTAAAATTGATTTCTATTCGGTTGGTTTATTTCAATAAAATATCTCTAACAAATGTGATGAAAACTCTAAATATTCTGAGAAATCTAAAATTAATTTCTATTCGGTTGGTTTATTTCAATAAAATATCTCTAGCAAATGTGATGAAAACTTTAAATATTCTGAGAAATCTAAAATTGATTTCTATTCGGTTGGTTTATTTCAATAAAATATCTCTAGCAAATGTGATGAAAACTTTAAATATCCTGAGAAATCTAAAATTGATTTCTATTCGGTTGGTTTATTTCAATAAAATATCTCTAACAAATGTGATGAAAACTTTAAATATTCTGAGAAATCTAAAATTGATTTCTATTCGGTTGGTTTATTTCAATAAAATATCTCTAGCAAATGTGATGAAAACTTTAAATATTTTGAGAAATCTAAAATTGCTTTCTATTCGGTTGGTTTATTTCAATAAAATATCTCTAACAAATGTGATGAAAACTTTAAATATTCTGAGAAATCTAAAATTGATTTCTATTCGGTTGGTTTATTTCAATAAAATATCTCTAGCAAATGTGATGAAAACTTTAAATATTCTGAGAAATCTAAAATTGATTTCTATTCGGTTGGTTTATTTCAATAAAATATCTCTAGCAAATGTGATGAAAACTTTAAATATCCTGAGAAATCTAAAATTGATTTCTATTCGGTTGGTTTATTTCAATAAAATATCTCTAGCAAATGTGATGAAAACTTTAAATATTTTGAGAAATCTAAAATTGTTTTCTATTCGGTTGGTTTATTTCAATAAAATATCTCTAACAAATGTGATGAAAACTCTAAATATTCTGAGAAATCTAAAATTGATTTCTATTCGGTTGGTTTATTTCAATAAAATATCTCTAACAAATGTGATGAAAACTTTAAATATTCTGAGAAATCTAAAATTGATTTCTATTCGGTTGGTTTATTTCAATAAAATATCTCTAACAAATGTGATGAAAACTCTAAATATTCTGAGAAATCTAAAATTAATTTCTATTCGGTTGGTTTATTTCAATAAAATATCTCTAACAAATGTGATGAAAACTTTAAATATTCTGAGAAATCTAAAATTGATTTCTATTCGGTTGGTTTATTTCAATAAAATATCTCTAGCAAATGTGATGAAAACTTTAAATATTCTGAGAAATCTAAAATTGATTTCTATTCGGTTGGTTTATTTCAATAAAATATATCTAACAAATGTGATGAAAACTTTAAATATTCTGAGAAATCTAAAATTGATTTCTATTCGGTTGGTTTATTTCAATAAAATATCTCTAGCAAATGTGATGAAAACTTTAAATATTCTGAGAAATCTAAAATTGATTTCTATTCGGTTGGTTTATTTCAATAAAATATCTCTAACAAATGTGATGAAAACTTTAAATATTCTGAGAAATCTAAAATTGATTTCTATTCGAATGGTTTATTTCAATAAAATATCTCTAGCAAATGTGATGAAAACTTTAAATATTCTGAGAAATCTAAAATTGATTTCTATTCGGTTGGTTTATTTCAATAAAATATCTCTAGCAAATGTGATGAAAACTTTAAATATCCTGAGAAATCTAAAATTGATTTCTATTCGGTTGGTTTATTTCAATAAAATATCTCTAGCAAATGTGATGAAAACTTTAAATATTTTGAGAAATCTAAAATTGTTTTCTATTCGGTTGGTTTATTTCAATAAAATATCTCTAACAAATGTGATGAAAACTTTAAATATTCTGAGAAATCTAAAATTGATTTCTATTCGGTTGGTTTATTTCAATAAAATATCTCTAACAAATGTGATGAAAACTTTAAATATTCTGAGAAATCTAAAATTGATTTCTATTCGGTTGGTTTATTTCAATAAAATATCTCTAGCAAATGTGATGAAAACTTTAAATATTCTGAGAAATCTAAAATTGATTTCTATTCGGTTGGTTTATTTCAATAAAATATCTCTAACAAATGTGATGAAAACTTTAAATATTCTGAGAAATCTAAAATTGATTTCTATTCGGTTGGTTTATTTCAATAAAATATCTCTAGCAAATGTGATGAAAACTTTAAATATTTTGAGAAATCTAAAATTGCTTTCTATTCGGTTGGTTTATTTCAATAACAAATGTGATGAAACAAAAAATCAAATGTGACAAATGTGATAAAACAAAAAATCTCTAACAAATGTTGAAAAAACATTAAAAATTATAATTTAGTCATGAATTTTGTAAAATTTTCTCTGATGCGCATAAATTTAAGAGTTCTGTCTTCATGACCAACTAAACTTCAATAAAATTTTTTGCTTGCGGCTCCGGTAAAAGAATTTTTTCTCCTACGGCCTCATAAAATTTTCAAAATTTTCGCCTCCGGCGGTGAAAATTAAAGAAATCTGGCTTAAGGATCATCCAAAATTCTCTAAATTTTATCCAAAATTCTCCAAAATTTCGCCTGCGGCACAAAAAATGGAAGAAATTTGACTTGACGGTCTTCCATAATTCCCAAAATTTTCGCCTGCGGCGCAAAAAATTGAAGAAATTTGGTCCTTGGTCTTCCAAAATTCCCAAAATTTTTGCCTGCGGCGCTGAAAACGGGAGAAAATCGGAGGCTTTAATGGAGCATAGTGGGATTTTATCAAGGTGGGATTTTACCAATATAGTGGGATTTTACCAAGATATCCCTCTTAATCCTTAAATCCCACAATGTCTCTTTAATCTCTTCAAATTTGCCTCTCTCTATATCACCCTTACAATTTAGTTCACAAATATCCGAACACCCAAAAATAATCCGAATTTTTCACCAAACCCGAAACCCGTACCCGAAATTTTTGCCAACCCGAAACCCGAAATGAAAATTTTATAACCCGAAACCCGTACCCGATATTTTTGCCAACCCGAAACCCGTGACCCGAAATGAAAATGCTCCAACCCGAAACCCGTACCCGAAGATTTTTTGTACCCGCGGCAACCCTGGTATGCAATGCAGAAAATATATTAGTGAGGCGAATTACTCCCCATGTAATATTAATATATGTATATTAAAAGAAAGACAGAATACTTACTTAAATTTGTGAATATGAAAAATTATTATAAAAACTTTTATCATAAAATTTTTTCAAATTTTTCTTATTATTTTTGTAAACCTATCTTCCTTAACCTTAAGAGAAACAAACAAATTAACAATTAAAAGTTATACAATATCTATTTGATGAAGAATTAATGAGTAATTATTTTTATATTTAAAATATTCCTTAATTTCTCTTCTTATTTTCACTCTAATGAATTTTCACTTTTAAATCAATTTTAAAGAATATTCTTGAAATGTCGTTAGAAGGCGATATTCCACAGCAAAACTAAATTTAAAACAACCTTTAAAATTTACAATAAACTTATTCATTAGAATCTAAAACGTAATAGTACAAAACATAATATAAAACATAATATCTTTAGGCTAAGTCAACGTTATAATTGATGAATCATTTATAATTGTTATAAATATAATGTAAATTTATATTGTAATGTTTGGAGATGTCTTTAATTCTCTAAGCTATTACAGAAGATCCTAGAATATTAAAATCAGCTGTATAAATAATTTCTTTACAAATAAAATTTATTTACAACTGTCAGAAATATACAAGTGAATCCGAGTTACAGACTTGAAAATTTCTTTAAATTGAAAAAATCAACCAATTTTAATCAAACATAAAAATATATTTTATATATTTAAATATAATATTTACTCATATTTTTTATATTTTTTTCATGAAATCATTGGCGTTGTATCTTGGATCGAAAAATTCGACCTTTATTATATATATATATATAATAAAGGTCGAAAGCTATATTCATATAAAAATTATATTTAACTAAAAACATAATCTATCGAGAAGATTCTTATATTTAGTCTATTTAATCTCATATTAACGTTTTGCACAAAAACAGATTTTAAGTTTCCTAATAAATTTATTAGTCATTTTCACGAAAATTTATCAATTTTTTATATTATTTTAAAATTTTTAAAATTTTTGAATTAAATTTTTACTTGTAATTTTTTAAAATTATTTTTTCCTTCTTTTTTTAAATTTTAATATGTAAACTGATTGGTTACGTGGACGATTTCTTTTTTCATAATGTTATTTTTTCTAAATAGAAAATTATTTTAATAATAATTATTTAATTTCTAATATTAATATGTACTGCATATTAATGAAGATAAAATTTATTTTTGCATTATATAATTAAAAGGTTTTAATCTTATTATACAAATGAACCTCTAGTTATTTTATGCCACTGATGGTACTTTGGCATACATATCAGTTCATCAATTTCTAGATTTCATTAAGTGTGCGCGAAGTTTTGTTTTACAGAAAATAGCAATTTCATATCACAAAATATAGGACAACATTTTCATTTATAAAACTTCATTATTAGATTTGAAGGATGAACGATTCTATCATAGCCATTATTTTTGCAATATTTAACTACCTTGACAATGTATTCTTGTAATATATAATTATTATTTAGAAATTTTTTTATTTTATGCAAATCTATCTCAACACAGTATATATCTTTACACATATATATGACTTTCAGATTACAAAGAAAATTAGTAAGTATGTTCGTATTTTGTTAATTCTATTATTAAAATAAAAAATTAAGTTCATTAATGCTGATGAAGACGAGGAAGAAAGGTTTATTTAACTTGTTAGTGTATTTTTAATAAATTAAAATGGTTGAACGCCACTATGTGTACAACGTAGCTTTGTACTCTTTTTGTATATTGTGCTTATTAAAGTGTTTTCATTTCAGTGAGTTGTTTTATTAGAACATTTAAATAAATTTATTTAGAACATATAATAAATTTTATTAGAACATTTACATTATATACATAATAAATTCCTAGTTTTTCGAAGTTTGCAACTCTCTGTCATATTTTTCAAGTAATTTATTTAATTTTTTATTCTTTTTCACATACTCATTTATTATTTCTGATTATTTATCAGTAATCTAAAAATTATTAATTTAATTATTTTCATTAATTTTAACAGCAATATTATCTGTCTCTATAAATATAATTTTTTTAATGTTTTCCATTAATTTAGTAATCATTAATATATTATTATTTAAAATAAAATTTACTCTGAACTCAAGCTTCAATTCGATTATTTAAATTTTGTACGTTTCGTTACTTTATTTTATAAGCGTAATTGAAGGCTGTACTTTAGCCGGTGGCCCACTCAGAAACGGGTCAAATTATATACCATTCGATTCGTCTCGGCGAGCTGAGTCGAATGGTACCACTCTTTTTTTGCGGAAATTCCTACGAGCCGAGATATAGGTCCTTAAAAATCGAAAACCCAAAGGGGGGACCAAGCACTTTTTTGGGGCGAAAAATTCGAATATGCAAATAATATCTCATTCGAAAGAGCTCGTCGAGCTGAGTCGAATGACACCAAAATCAACGAAATCCGACTTGATTTAAGAAAGTTATGACCATTTGTTTTAGCTCCTTACCTATGGCATCTGTGGAGATTTTTGCTGCTACGGAGGCCCCAAATACGTCCAGAGCAAGGGAGATAGGAATAGGTGTATGTTACGAGCCCAGACCCAGCGCCCGTAGACTCCCCGCGAGGCGCGTGCCGCAAAACCCCGCGCGAAGCGCGGGGTTTTGCACAAGCGCCTCGCCGACGCCCCATAGGTTTATGTTGCTCGTTTTTTTGTCGTAACTTTGTCTTATCTTGTTCAATCACGGTGATTTTAGTGTCATTCGACTCAGCTCGTCGAGCTCTTTCGAAAGAACTATAATATGGTTAAAAACTTTTTAATTTTAAAAATCACTCCTTTGGATTACCAGTTTTCAGGGGCCTATATCTCGGTCCAATCAAGTCGGATTTCGTTGATTTTAGTGTCATTCGACTCATCTCGACGAGCTCTTTCGAATGAGATATTATTTGCATATTCAAATTTTTCGCCCCAAAAAAGTGCTTGGTCCCCCCTTTGGTTTTTCGATTTTCAAGGACCTATATCTCGGCTCGTAGGAATTTCCGCAAAAAAGGAGTTGTACCATTCGACTCAGCTCGCCGAGACAAATCGAATGGTATATAATTTGACCTGTTTCTGAGTGGGCCACCGGCTAAAGTATATCCTAATTGAATTCTATAATATGTATGTATATAAAAAACAAATTATATAAATTACAAAAAATATTTGAAATACATACAATAAATTCAAATTTCAATAAATTTTAATTTGTAAAATATTATCTCTTGTTTTTAAATTTAATGATAATCAATCGATCAATTCTCTGGCTTAAATAATTGTTATTTTGTTAAAAGGATAGTAAAACCAAAAAATCCTCAATCCACATATTAATCAAGGCTAACATCTTTTACTAAAAATATCTAAAACAAATCAATTTTTTATTATCAAAGTATTAAATAATTAAATAATTTGTTTTATGATAAACTTTACAATTGGTAAATGTAGTCGCTGGCCTGGATTATTTTAATTTAAATAATTTTACTATTTAAACTTTATTTTAACTTTAACAAACAATTGGATTTTTATTTAAAAAATTTACTTATAATACTCGAAATATAATATTTTCGCATTTACTATACATAAACATATTTTTTATAACATTTATTTTTAGAATTTTCTAAAAATTAATTGTAATAGATATTTATATTAGCTATATTTGTCAAATTTTTGTTATTTTGCTTTTGTAAATTTTTTAAAATAAATTATTCAATTTTGAACTTTTCCAGCAATCATAAAAGATAATATGTATGCTGTTGTCGTAAAATAAGATGATGAACCTTCTTTTAAGCTTGCCCTTAGATATCTTGTCATATAATGTGTAGAATATTTATGTATATTATAATATTTTTTGAATAATAATTATATAATAATATTAAAAATTAATAATATTTTAATTTATAATAATTTTAAATTTAAAAATTTCCATAAAAAATTTCTAATTTTTTAACAACAATAATCATATATAAAATGTAAATAAAATTAGTAAAAATTTGTGAAAAATTGTTTGTTTGCATATTCAATAATCCTTTTTGTTCTATATGCTGTTTACGTATTTTCATCCTGTCCGATAAATTATTATATCTTTAAAAATCTAAAAATATCGTATGGGTATTTTTATTTTCTAATTTATATATGTTTTGTATATTCTTCATTTATTCTCATTAATAAACTGGCAAACTATTTTTTGTCAATTTTTTACAAACCGTTTTTCTAAAGGTTCTTCGTCAGATGAAATGTTAGAGAATATTAAACTTACAATTACTATTATAGATATTATTATTTTTTATATTATTATTTTTTATACAAACACATTTTTTATACAATATTAATACATTATTAAAAAATGATTTTGTCGTATTAAACGCAATAGAAACATTTCTCAAAAGAATACCTTCTTAAATACAATGACAAAATATTTCAAATCGCTTTAGTTAAGAATTAATCATTAGCACATAAGCAGTGTTGAAGTTATCAGAATGCAATTATCAGACATAAAAATCGGCAAATGAGTCATTTAAAGACAAAGCAACACTGAGTATAAGGTAAAAATGATGCATCTTAAGAATCGATGTGTGTTTGTTGTTCAGTACGAAATAACGTGATTATCATCCAACATTAAACTCAATACCCCACTTTCGATAACTTTATCTTTGACATCATTTTTCAATAAAATTTATCGTCTAGTATTTTAATTTCATATTTTAAACAAAATCATTAATTATTTATTTCGTCCTATTCCTTTATAATTGTAGAATCACAAAAATACCCTTACTTCCATATTTAGGTCTATATTGTTTTGCAGAGATCAAAGGATCTCTTTCAGTGCTATTTCTGTTCGATGTGAAAACAAATTACCGGATAAATTAACTTAATAGCATGTGAAAAATATGAAGTGGTATTTTAAAAATAAATCATTAAATTTTTTTAAATTTATCTTTATACAATATATACATTTCCATACTTTTTTAAGTTTGTTGCAGATTTTTAAAAAATTTGAAAATAAATTTCATTTGGAAAACTGTTTTAATATTAATTGCTATTATATAATTTTCATTTTTCAAGTAAAGAGTTTTTTGCCAAAGTTTTGTGGCATAGATAATGAATTTATAGATGAGATTTATAAAATATATTAAGAATAATATGTAGTAAAAAACAATAGAAAATAATCATTTGTAATCAAAAGTAGATTCTGTTATGATGTTCTGTTATGATTTTTTAGGTTTAAAATAATTTATAATGTTCTGAGTCCAAACAAATTGTTCATGCACACTCAACCTTAAATGTGTGCATCAAGTTGCTGATAGGATTAATCTAATTCCTATTCTATATAATACAAAATAAAATTACTAGAAAATCCAGATCAATAATATACATATAGAAATATAATATAAAAAATATAAAAATAATATAAAATAAAAAACTAATTAAAGTAGTCTATCTTCAAGATATTAGGCCATTCCTGGAACTAGTTGGCTCAACAAAGTCATCAATATATATGTCGACAAAGCAATATATATCTTCATCTTTCTAGTAAGTAAATATTTTTATTAATTGCACTTATGTAGATATAGTAAATTCAATTTTTAATAAATAAAAATTTCAAAAAAAATATAATTTTCAAAAATCTAATTTTAAAATAAAATTAAAGTAAATATTTAATATATATTTTGTAAAAATTTGTAATATTTTCACGCATACTCCCTTATAATTTTTTTAAAACAAAACATTAAATTTAATTTCCTTACTCCCTTTTTAATAAAAATAATTTCTTAATTTCTCCCTCTAAAATTTTTTTTGTTCTCTTAAGTTTACTGTATTCCATATCTTAAAAAATACTTTACTCTTTTACTTCTTCCTTAATTTTTTATAAAAAACAGAAATTTTCTTAAAAATATGTATTCTTCTTATTATTCTTTATCTTTCTAGTAAGTAAATATTTTTATTAATTCTTTTCAGTTTTGCTTTTTCTATTATTATTTTTTCTCATTAATAGTTTATTAGTTTCCTCAATTTAATTTAAGTATTTTAATAAAATTACTCTTTATTTTATGAAAATTTTAAATTTCTACCAAGATGATTGTATTATAATTACCGACAATAGATTTTTGTAAAATGCGGGCAGTAATTCTGTAGAAAATATAGAAAAATATTTTTTCTGAAATTTTATTAAACAAATAAAGAAAAATAACAATTTTTACATTGTCGATAGGTTTCTACATATTTCAATACTTTTGGTTATATAGTAATGATTTGTAAAATATTAAAAAAAATAATTTTTATCAATAGAGAAATAATTACAGAATCTTTATTAATTTAAAATAATTTATAATAAAAAATTATTACACCGGTTGGCCTCGCAATACTTTTATAATTTAAAATTTACTAAAACTTGAAGGCAGTATCTAACCTATAGAATTCATAATAACCATATTAGATGTATGAATGAAGAGGCTAAACTATATAGCCAGAAACTTCTATTGTTTTTTCAACAATCAAATGGTCAGAATGGTTCAATAATGAATTCATACTCATTCTTATTCAACAAAATTTTAATTTTTCTAACGATTCTAGTCAACATGTGGTAAAATTTAATAATTTTAAATTAACAATAAACAATATAGATACATATATATATTTAATTAGAGATGGGGAGGAAATTACTCTTAAATACATTGGAATAACAAAAACAACAATCAAGGAACGTTTGAGGCAACACAAAGATAGAACCTTCGTCGATTTAAAAATTCTGAATATGCAATAATATTTGTTATTGAACACGTAACAAATTCAAACATTACGAAAGATAACTTCTCAATTTCCATGTGATTAATTCTGATGAAGGAGAGAAAAGAATTTATAATAATTTATGAAACAGATTTTTAATATTATTAATAAATTTTTAATATTGTTTATTTAAAAACTAAAGAGTTGCTTATTTAAAAAAACAAGAGCTGTAAATCATTTACCGATATCTTGACAGAAAGGACTTTTTATAAATTCTGCACCACAAAATAACTTTCATTACGCTTAAATAATAAGGTTATTTTTTACACTAATAAAAACCATTTATGATTGAATTCATAATTAATTAGCAAATGTTTTGTAATTAATAATAATAAATAAAAGTAATTTATTAAAATTAATTTATAAAAATTTTGGAAAATAAACAAGGTATATCAATAATCAATTATTTTATAAATATAATTACAAAATAAAATTATTTTAATGTTAATCCTTTTATTTATCTCTGGGAATATATCATTCTAAGGTTGTTATAATCACAAATATAATAATGATAATAAATTATTTCTTAGGTTTGCTAAGCTTTATAAAATATATAATACAAGATAAATATATAATCTTAGCGTAAATTGATAAAAATTGATTTTTTGAATCTGCCATTCCATCTATTTATCTCTTACCCTTTTCTTATATTTATCTCTTACCCTACACACTACCGTTTTCTTCAACAACAAGCAGAATAAATGTTGTGGAATGTTTCAGATCAATGGAAAAAATAATAAATAATAACTCCTTTTTAATTTTATATTTATGATTTTCCATTTTCGAATTTATTTTTATTTAATTTGAATTTATTCAATATAAATTTAATTTTCATATTAACCTATACATAAATTATGAAAGGAGTAATAAATATTTGTGACAAAAATTATTGCATCATAATTTAAAGCTAATAAAATAAAAAATAATATTACAAATACACTCTGAGATATTATATATTTATCGACAAAAACACTATGATAATTCTACAAATTTAAATGAATACTATTATAATTATATACTTTCTAAAATCACGGGTATTAGTTTTTTGTCAACACGAGGTATCTTAGATCTTTAATTCTACAATAATTATAAAATAAATAAAAAAGTATTTTAAAAAAATAAATAGAATAATGACAATTGGCATGTCAGGGTAAGAGAAACAAAAAATAATATCATTAAAATTTGAATAAAAATTTATGAATTATTTATTTAAAATAAAAAGTATTAAGTTACGAAATATTCTTAAATATTAAATTATTATGTCTCACGATCTATCTTTTTCAGTATCAAAAACTTCTGATATCTGACCAGTACAATTGCTATAAAACATTAATCCTATATATCAAAGGTAAATTATCTCTATTTAAAATTTTAGTATGTTAGTAAATTTATTAAAAATACTATACGTATATTTTAATAAATTAAGTTTTTAAGATTGTTGAATAATTTGAAGTTTAAAGAGAAAAATGTTCACGATAAGATCAAATTTTTGCCGCAATATGCGTTTTACTAAGTCCTTGAAGGATGCAAATACACTTTTTCATTTATTAAATAGTACATATTGTAACTAGTGTTGGGCACGGTTCGGTACTACCGCGGTACTACCGTCAGTACCGGACCGGTACTTTTCGGTACTACCGGTACCGGTACCGTACCGGTAAGATTTTTGGATTTTCGGTACTGACCGGTACCGGTACTTTTCGGTACTACCGGTACCGGAACCGTACCGGTCAGCTTTCCAGTACCGGCGGTACTACCGGTTTTCCGGTACTGGAAAATTTAACGAAAAATTGAAAAATATTTCCCTTGGCCTACCATAATTCTCAAAATTTTCGCCTGCGGCGCTGAAAAAAGATGAAATAATACTAAATTGTTTTCACTTTATGTCCCCAATATACTATTTAATCCCATCAGATCCAACATAATCCATCCAAATTCTCTTATATCCTTTTGGTCTTTCCGAATCCTCCTTAATTTTTGAATAAATTAACTAAAATAGACCAAACCGATTTATTTTTAAACATTCTAAAAAATTTTTATTAGGCCCCCGTACCCCGATCCGAACCCGACCATATTTTACTCCCTCGAACGGAAACATGCAACGAACAATTTGAAAACCCCGTACTTCGACAACCCCGTCAATAGAGTTCTGTATGCAACACTACTTCCAAGGCTTCCAAAAATTCGAAATTCTTGCCTTTATCTAAATCATCTGATATCAGTTGAATCCGGATATCCCATCCCGATATCACCATTAACCCTTCATGAACACTCGATATCCTCTATAGCATACAACATACCCGATATCCCTTCGATTCTACTGATATCCCCTATATCCTTAAAATACAATTATATCCCTTAATCCAGCGATATTCATCAAATCCCCTGCTATATTAATGTTTAAGGACATACTCATCTTTAAAAATTTAATTCTAAAATTTTTATCGATTAAATCAGTGAAAACATTGCTTAAACATAGATATTTTTGGATATTATCTCATTTTTTGTTAGTACCGGAGTACCGCGGTAGTACCGGAAATTTTTTCCGGTACTGACCGGTACCGGTACTTTTCGGTACTACCGGTACCGGTACCGTACCGGTCGGATTTTGGGATTTTCGGTACTCGACCGGTACCGGTACTTTCCGGTACTACCGGTACCGGTACCGGAAAAATCCATTTGCCTAACACTAATTGTAACATCAATTACATTAAATTCAATAATTTTTAAATTTTGATTTAGAGGTAATAATTTTTCCATTTTTCCTATTAACATTTAAAGTTTCAATCATTTCTGTAGATCATTTTGTAGACATTTTTGCAGACAACTCTTTTCATCAATTCGTTTAATATCAAACTATTTCGTTTTTAGTTTTGTTTTTGAGCTTTAAACTTAAATTATATCTAGTAGTTGCGATTAAGAATATTTTTTTTAAGTGCTCACTGTTTTTTCATTGAAGATTTCTATTACCTAATCATAAATAGTAAATAGTTTATAGACTATATAATGCCTATACCTCCAAATGGGAGGCATTAAGTGTATATGTCAATATGAAGATGCAATGTATATATTACATTTAATGGAATATAACATATGCCTCCGAATATTTAAATTAAAATTATTTATATTCCTTGTATTTTAAACAGGGTGCCGATTTTACCCTATTTATAGGGCATTTGCCCTATTTTTGAACTTTTCGCCCTATTTTTTCCCTATTTTTTCATTTGCCATATTTTTGCCCTATTTTTACCTTCTTGTAAAATTTTAAAAATTCTTCGGATTTTGTAAAAAAATGTGAAAAAATGAAGAAATATGCCTCTTGGACGTCAAAAATTCTTAAAATTTTCGCCTGCGGCGCTGAAAATGGAAGAAATTTTGAGACATGGCCTTCCAAAATTTTCAAAAATTTCGCCTGCGGCGCTGAAATTATTAGCTTATTATGAGAGGACGCGAGAAAGGATCGCGTACGGGAGTTTTCGGAATTGTCGGATCCAAATCGGATATCTAAATTCGGCTCGACTCCCGGTTCCGATTTTCGCGATTATTTTTCGAATTTCGATTCAAAAGATTTTTAAAATTATTTTCATCGATATTTTCGAAATTTTTTTGATTACGAGCTTCAGAAAATATATTTAGAAACAATTCGATCACTATATGCTTAATTTAGTTAAAACTAGTGAAAATATGAGATAATGCTTTTTATTTGAGATTTTAATTAATTTTTAAATCATGCCCTATTTTTTGCCCTATTTTTACCAATTTCGCCCTATTTTTGCCACATTTTTGAGTGGCTGCGTCCTATTTTAGTGATTTGGAATCGGTCACCCTGATTTTAAATCATGTTCTATTTTCTTAATTTATATCAAAATTATCTCCTTATTCTTGAATTTATACAATATTATAAGGATTTATTTATAATAATCTATTTGCCGGGGTTTGCTGATTTAATTTATTATTTGTGTTAAAATAATTGTGTGTCGGCTATAATTTTAATTATATATTTTTAAATTAATAATGACAAATTTTATATTTGTGTAAAATTATTAATTATTTGACGAAGTTCATTATTTAAAATTTTTTTATCATTCTTTGATGTTCAGGAAATATTGGTGCATTTGAAGTTAAATTTTCCCTGATGGTTGTGTCTAAATTCTATTATTCTGTGTATTACAACGTGTTGGATGTTCAGAACTTGAAGAAATTGGACGACGCCTATTACGCTTAGAAATAGAATCTGGCGAATTAATACCTGGCATATTTTTCAACATTTGAAAAAAATTTTTGAAAATATAATATAAATTTATAATAATTAAATCTAAAATAAATAAAAATGACATTTTGGATTAAAATAAAAAGTTCTCAAATAAAAAATGATTAATGAATTGAATAAGTTAATGATTTTTTACTAAAAATATTTTGTTTTGTTACAAACTAAAGGATTTTATCTCACATTCTATCCTGTTTACAATTTTTCTTGAATGCCTTTGTCCAAACAAAATTATTTTATTCTAAATTATTTTAAAAATATTTCAAGGAGTTTTTTATCTAGTTAGTTTTTCATTAACAAAATATATATATTTATATAATTTTTTCTAGTCACTTGGACGATACTTGATTATTAATTTTACTGAAACAATAGTCTCATCAAACAGCTGGTCACCAACTCAATTTTTTAATTTTCAGAGCTTTTTGGCCTTATTTCCGTCAACTTTTTATCCATGTCAAGCCTGAACACTTGAATGAGTCAATTAAACATTTTCTTAGTAATAGAGAACTTTTGGGATACTGGAAGATTTGGTCAGAAAATAAAGACGATGGTGGATTCTAACATAGTTTTTTAATCTCATTTTTTGATATAATAATTTCTCATTTAGGGTTTTACAGATGAATTTGAAAATGTCTAAAATTTTATTATTTTTGAGAATATTTTTGATTTTAATTATAATGTGCTTGAAAAATTTCGACTACTTTCTTTTTGCTTGATGCTAAATCAGAAAAAGGAATTAAGCAATTGACTATTGCTTTCAAATAATTAAAATTTTATAATATTAAAATTTTTTTTGAATTAGAATTTTTAGAAAAATTTAAAATTATTTAAAATTTTTAAAATGTTAAAATTTTTTCAGAGATTAATAAATTTTAATATGTATAAATTTAGAAATGTCAAGCTTTACTAAACTTTAATTTCAATTAATTCTTTATGTGAAAATATTTTTTCAACTTAAAATAATAACATTTAATAATAATTTATTGCCACGCCACTTTATCACAGTTAACTTAAATTTTTTATAACTATTTTTTATCTTTTGTAAAACATCGAGCAAATTAAACCATTTAAAATTTCATTTAAATAAAATACAGCTATTTATAGAATTTGTTTGTTTTTTAAATGACTTCAAATTTTTATACGAATCTTTACGAAATATTTTATTATATATTTAGTAAATTTAAAGGGCTGGAACAATAAGGAGTTAGTGGCCTGCATTGCAAAAGGAGCATCCAAATGAAAGTTGGTGCGTCTATATATTCATAAAAATAAATGAAATTATTACACATAATTCGTAAGAATAGAAATTAATTAAAATTATATTTAATACATTAAATAACAACTAGAGCTCGACCCCGGGCCGGGCCCGGGACTGGGTTTTCCGGGCCCGGTAGCCCGGAAACCGGGTATTTTGATAAAATCCGGTTTTTCCGGTTTTCCGGGTTTTCGAGGTTTTTAGCCCGGAAGCCCGGCTCGGGTCGCATCTGAAAAACACGGGCCCGGCCCGGGTCCAATTTCAAGTAAATTTTGTAAAATATGCTGACTTTTTGGTCAATTCTGGCTCCTTAAACATCCAAAAATTAAAAATTTTCGCCTGCGGCGCTAGACCTATCCCGGAATCCTTCCAAATAACCGATATGCCTCTTATTCGGTAATTCTGAAGACTTGGGGAACACCTTAAAATTTATTATTTTTCCCTGAAAATAATTTTATGTAGGTAATTGAGCATGCTGATCATGAATATGATATCATATTTTTCTGTATGCATCTACATATCTATGATTTTTTACATCCTTGATTTTTATGAAAACTTGATTTTTAAAAATTAAGCTTTTACTACCTTTATTAATATTTTTCCTATAGAACATATATTCTCCATAATACAACACTATATTAGGGGACTCTGATTCTGCCGCCATGTATGAGAATCTATGCGCCATCCCACCCACAAGCCACTTAACTCAATTTGCTTTAACTCAAATTTCGCAACTTTATCCCGTAAACTAAATCCGCGATATCCCCCTTAATCCTCCAAATCCACATTAACCCCAACAAATTCCCAGATTAAATAATTATAAAGAAGGGTACGAGGAGTTTGAGGTATATCGGGCGCTATCTAATCCATGTAAATCCCCATTAATCCCTCCAGATCCTGCCAAATTCATCAATATTTCCCTTAATCCGTTAAATTCACATGAATATCTCTAAATCCTTTGAATAAACACTCATAGATGAAAGATGACACCAAATTTTAATTATTTTCTATTCAAAATAAGAAAAATTTCAGCGAAAAAGCTAAAATTTGATCATTTTTAAAATTTTGAAAAAACCGGGTCCGGGCCCGGGTCTACGTGCCGGGTTTTCGAGGTTTTAGCCTGGAAAACCCGGCCCGGGTCTACGTGCGAGAAAAAAACCCGGGTACCGGGCCCGGCAAAGTGAAAATGTCGAGCTCTAATTTTAACCAACAAGAAATGCTTAATTTCTTTGCTAAAGATGTAAAGACCAAATATCTAAATAAATAATAATACATAATAATAAACTTTTTATTGAGAACAAACGTTTTGAATGTGGCATGTGTTTCAAAAGATTTGCAAGCAAGAAAAGGTAACATGCAATTATATGTCATAAAATTGTATAATATATACATATGATTTAATTTGACGTAGAATTAAAAATGAAATGATCAAATTTATAAAACCATTAAACACAAAGGAAATGACTAATAAAGGAAATGACTAATAATTTTTGGAATTAATTTTTTCCTTAATAACTATTTAAAAAAACAATCCTTTTTAAAAAAATAATTTTTTAAACACAATTTTTTTAATACTACCAATTCTTTTCCTTTAATATTAAAAAAATTTTTTAAATAAAATAATATTTTAATAGCTTTCAGAGAAAGATTTTTAACCGGTAAATGATAATTTACTAAGATATGTATATTAATATAGTGCAGATTGGAATAAGTGATGAGTAGGGATGGGATTTATATGGATTTCCATATTTTTTTCCTGGCCTAGAAGGGTCGTGAAACGCACGAAAATCGTTGTTTTAGCATATGTTGATAAGACCGATAATGAGTTATCAATCCATATTTTCCATATTTTTCCATATTTTGGCGTTCCGTCCATATTTCCATATTTTATCCATATTTCGTCATTTTTTGTAAAATTTTGCCAAAAATTGGTCAAAATTTTCAAATTTTGGAATTTTTTGTCAGAAATAAAAAAAAATTTTTTTTAAAAATTAAAAAAAAATTTTTGAAAAAATTAAAAAAAATTTTTCTGTAAAAATTTTTCGAAAAAATTTTCTGAACAACTATTATTAAAATTATTTCCCCGGGAAACACCTTAAATTTACCTTTAATTGACGTAAAGCCTTTAGAAAACACTTTAAATGAACAAAATCAAATTATTTATTTGTAAAAACTCATTTTTACGTTAAAAATTTTCATTTTTCGGGCCATATTTGATCCATATTTTGGATTTTAGTCCATATTTCAGTCCATATTTTGAGATTTTTAGTCCATATTATATGTCCATATTTTTCGATTGATAGTCCATATAAATCCCATCCCTAGTGATGAGAAAGTACTACTACTTTTAACAAATGCCGCATCCTACATGTGCAAAGCAACTCGTGATCTAAATATTTTCTACTCAAATTTAACACATGTGACCTGTGTTTGTCATGCACTAACAAAATATAAATGGAAAAATAAAATTTTACGAAAACCACTATCTGATTAAGAAAATGATAACATAAAAAATAAAAAAATATTATTAAATAAATAAACATCCTCAAAAAATACAAATTAAAAAATTTATTTTTTCAATAATTTAATAGATAACTTTGTCGCGAAATCAAAAAATTAGTTTTTGCTTTTTGTAGTTAAAATATAATTTTTAATAATAAATCACTTTTTAATGATAAGGCCTGTTTTTATGTTTACATTACTTTTTAGGGCCAAATTCCTTTCTCCTTATCTTTTTTGGCCCAATTTCTTTTTATTTACAATTTTAGGGCCACATTCCATCTATTTACATTTTTAATGTTAATGTATTCATATTATATGTCTAATTGTAAATTTTTTAGTTTCAGATTAGTAAATGAACTTTTAATCAATAGCAAAAAACATAAAATAAACAAAACGACTAATAGACTGTATTGATATAGATACATACAATTTTAATTAAAATATAAGGTCATTATAACCACCAAAAGTTTTTTCAATAAAAATTTGTAAATGTTCCTTCATTACACATCAATTATTTTTAAAGAATCAATTTAATAAATATTTGTTAATGAAATTTAAATAAGTTTAAACTAATCTACTACGGTAAAGCTTTGAGAGATATATATGATTGTAATGAGGCGTATTTTATAGAAGGATGCTGTTTATTATTACAGCAAATTATCAATTTAAGTATTTGCCAAGATTTATGTATACTAAGACGAACTTTCCATCTCTTAAAAATGAAATCTTTCCTTATTATTTTAAATTAAATTAAAAACATTAGCAACAAGAGAGCAAGAGGGAAAATTGATCAGGAAAAAGACACCATTCCGCAGATTGGGGACACGCCCGATTAGGCGCGGGCCGACTAGGCGCGACCGATTAGGCGCGACCGATTAGGCGCCGGCCGATTAGGCGCGCGGCCAATTAGGCGCCGGCCGATTAGGCGCCAAGCCTTTTAATTAAATATTGAACGAAATGCTCCTCCAAATCCTGAAATTAGATAGATTTTGATAATCCCAGACAAATACACTACCCTCACATAAGGCTTTCGCGGAAAAAAGTTTTTGCCGCTGCGGAGGAAGCCGGGCATGTCGAGCGGAACGACGGCCGCCGCTTCGCTACGGTCGCCGCGAGCGAAGCGAGCACGCCCGCAGCGAAGCACGGCCATCGTGTAGCGAAGACCATGCCCGGCCTACCCTCCGTAGCAGCACAAAAACAGTTTTTCCAGCGAAGATTCCGTTCGTCATGGTCATAACTTTGTTCATAATCATCCAGCTGATTTTGAGTCTGGTACGTAAACTAGTTAGGCCTGTTTTTTAATTTTGGAAATTTTTTTTGTAAAATTTTTGTTTTATAATTCAGAATTGTCCCATTTGATGGTCGATGGGACCATTCTAATTGATTATAATCGAATATTTAAATAAAAGGTTGGCGCCTAATCGGCCGGCGCCTAATTGGCCGCGCGCCTAATCGGCCGGCGCCTAATCGGTCGCGCCTAATCGGTCGCGCCTAATCGACCCGCGCCTAATCGGGCTGTACCCGCAGATTGTTCTTTGTCTACAATTAGCTATCAACCATTATTGATGTGAAATGATATGAAAAAGTTATCCTATTAGTTGAGATGGAGCGTTTATTAAAACCGCCTAATTTTTCAAAATTTTATTGTTTAAAAAAGTTAGGACGAGCAAACGAATTGAAGTAATTAAATATATAAAACATTGTAACACAATTATATGTAATTTGACTGCATAATATAAATATTTTTTAGTTTAACTCTGTAACGGTATTTAGAGACAACGATTGAAAATAATGATATTAATCTAGATAATTATTAAATAGTATTTCAAAATTATTACATAGATTTTATTATAAGTATACTTAACGATAAGTGAATA
Source organism: Meloidogyne incognita (assembly GCA_036172945.1). NCBI lineage: Eukaryota > Metazoa > Nematoda > Chromadorea > Rhabditida > Meloidogynidae > Meloidogyne > Meloidogyne incognita. The sequence goes on from JARQAC010000013.1 coordinate 4,658,856, forward strand.
TACTTATTAATAATTATTTGCTTTTAATAGTTAGATTAAAAATATAATTATTGAATCAAACCGATTTAGATATGTTTTGTATAATTCTATTTTAATTAATTTTAAAGTTATTAATATTTAAAAATTTTCAAAACCGATGGCAATAATTATTTTAAATACTGTGCACATCTTAAATTGCCTTTATATTTTGTTAAATCATTTTTTCAATTAGCCTTAATTTTGACGTGAGATTACCAAAAAAGAACTTCTGTGCAATTAAAAGTCCCAAACAATAAAGGATTTCTTTAGAAAATAAGCATTCCTTTTTTCAACTAAAATATATTTTCAAATAGTATTTCAAAATTATTGTATAAAAATATATAAAGAATATATAAAAATATATATAAAAAATACTTGCTGGCACGTACTATATTCTCCTTTAAACAATGGAAGGGCCCTCAGTTGTCGAAGATAGTATTTTAAAATTAGATAAAATACTTTTTATTATAATATTATTGTTATTGTTTAAAAACATAACATGACAAAATAATAATTGCTTTCATTGTTAAAAAATAAAAAAGCGATATTTTATTTATTTATTTTCATGTTAGAGGAAGATAAACTAAATTAAAATTTCACATTACAGCTGAAATTTTAAATACTTTTAATGCGACATTTTTTTCCACACAAGCTATAATTAAAAGAAAATTGCGAAACTATCTTTGTGCCTTAGAAATATTAAAATAAAAATGGGTTAATAATCATGAGGTTGTTTAAATTTCTAAAATATAATAAATGTCAAAAAATATTATTACAAAAACAACTTTAAAATAAATAGTAATCTAAATCTTCAAAATAATTTTTATACCTGTTGAAAAATTTCATACATTATGTCTAAGCTCATTAACCAATATTTTGTATTTTATTATTTTATCACATAAATAAATATATGTAAAAGATATGATCGATTTTTAGTTATGCTTAGTAAATTAAGTGAATGCATGCAATTGATGCTGAATTGTCATATATAAACAAATATCAATTGAATGTTTGTACCGATGATACATGTCTACTTTTAAATTAAAAATAGCTTATCTTTCTTGTTAATAATCTTATCTTTTCTTGTTAATAATTTTATGAGAAAATTTAAAAAAACAATATATGATATAGTGATAACTCGATTTAACGACCTGTGCTGAAATTGAGTCCGTATTTGACAAATTATTTGTAATTGAAAATCCTTGAATTTTTGCTGTCCAGATATATCGTGACAATATAATTCTCGTTACGATAATTCAATTGTGTTATTTATTCTATAAATTTTAAATTTATATTTAATAAATAACTTTGTAAATATTAAACTGAAAGAGAAGCTACGACACCAAAATTAAGTCACAACGGTATTGTAAACGAGGATAAAAGCCAGATTCTAAAAAATAGTTGGGGATATAATCGTTCTACTAAAAGATTCTACTAAAAGACCCAAAGTTATTCAACCGTGTTCATAAACAGCAAATCAATTAAATTATATAAAAAGTATATTTAATTATATTAAATATTTTAATATATTTTAGATTATAAATAATAACATAAGTACTTTAAAAAATTTGTTTTAAATCTAATTATTGAAAATGTTGCCTGTTATTAATGTGCCTGTTATTTAATGTTTATTTAAAGCAATTTATTTTTAAAGCCAAAATTTAACTCATTGAAATTTCAGGCACTTCAATTCAAATATCAAAGCCTTCGCGATTTACAACTCCTACATTTTTGGTGTAAATATTGGATTGTTTGGCTGTTTTACTTATTGTAGAAGGTGAGTCAAATAAAATATAATATAATAAAATACTTTTTTAAAATATTTTATTAAAATAATTAAGGAAAAATAATTTTCGTTAAATTAAAATAATTAAAGTTTAAATGATTCGAATATATTAAATAAATTAAAGTATAATGGAAAATGAAATCATAATATTTATTTAATTTATTGAGTTTTGTGAGAGCTAATGTATGTAATAAATACATGCATAATTTTTGTATAACAATTAGAGATATTGCTAAATAATTGAAAAATTAAAAATTTGTCCTGCAAAGATTCTCTTGATTAATAATAATTGCAAAATAATAACATAATATTTCATAATATCAGTCTATTAATGTATTAAATTTTGAGATAGTTTATTGGAACAAAATTAAAGTTATTGATAAATTTTGAAGAGTAGACAAGATATTAATATAAACATTACTTAATGTAAACTATACATATTTTAATTATTGAATTAATTTAAAATCTGCTTTTATGCTGAAAATGACACAAATACAATTATTCCAATGGAGAAAACACGTCTTTATCATGAAGATTTAATTGGATTAAAAACACTTGAGAAGAGTGGCAGTTTACATTTTGTTTCAATTAATGGAGAACATTTACATTTACCGCCTAGGGTTTTTGTCAAAGAAATTATCAATAAATATTTAAAAGATAATTCAAAAAATTATTTAAATGAACAACTGGAAGATGATATTTTAAATTTATATTAATTAAAGTTTACCGAGAATTAAATTAAGAATTAAAAACAAATATTTTTAACACAATTTTTAATTATTTATTTAATTATCATTCTCTCTTTTTTGTGTCAATCATTGATAAAAGAATCATATTCTTAATAATGATTTTATAGTTAGATAATTGAATAATGAAGGATTTTGTTACGACCGGAGGTGTCCGAGGTTTGTCTAATGTTGATTTATCCGGCGTAGAAATATACAATGTAAGCGAAGGTAAAAGGGTTGGAACAGATGACGGAGATCAGGGACTAGCCGGGCTAATATGATCCCCATTAGACTGACGCTTTCACTGGCTTTTATACTATAGCGATACCACTACACAACAGATTTTTCCTGCAAAGATTCTCTTTAAAGATTTATTATTATTAAATAGAATTATAGAATAAAATAATTATAATATTGTTAACAATTAAAAGCAAAAACAAGATATGCAAATTCTAACAATCACAAACCCACAACATCCACAAAAATTAACATCATATCCCTTTATAGACTCTCTAAATTCGATTATAGACCCTCTCAATTCTATTAATTAGTCACTCCATATTTCTCAGAAAATTATATATGTAACCCCTGATCCCGGAACCCAAACCAGTTCAGTTCTAGACTCAATCCCAGACTCTAATTCCCATTCTTATCTTCCCATTTATAAATTAATAGTTTTCTCTTCTTTGAACTTTGCCTCCGCACTTCCGCCTAATTCCGCTTTATTATTGTTTACAATTACAACTATTCCTTCCCAACCTTTCCATTATTCGTTCACGTGAATTCCTATTATTTCCACTTATTCCCAATCACTTCCCATTATCCTTTTACATTAATTCATATTATTTCCGTTCATTTTCCATCACTTTCCCAACTTATCATATTTACAATCTCCACTAATCCAACTTGTTAACTATTGCCATTCCCACTTCTCACTCCCCTTTTTCCCAACTTATAAGTTTGCCTTTAACTCCAATAAACAGCTATCTTCTCAGTCCAGTCCAATCCAAGATCCTTTACAACAATTCACTCTATTCATTATCCAATATCCAGTTCCTTCACCTTATCCATATTCCAAGTGTTTACTTAGTCCTCGCCCAAATCCTATCAATTCTATTCAATCCTATAATTTCCAATTATCAGTTTCACTTCCTCAATCCATTTCAATCCATTTATTAATGTTCATTCAATAGTATCAATTATCAATATATGTTAACTATTTGGTGAATTGGCTTAGTAACGGGTAGGACCTCTGGAAGCCCACACTCGCACATCCACTAATTAATATCCACACACACACATCCATTCGAATCCCGAATCCATATCCTCACATTCCTTACCCCAATAACCAACATACTAACTGGTAGCACCTAAGTCGATCCACTACCCCTGCCCAATTCACCAATCAGAATAATTTTTTAAATAAATTCATTTTTCTATCCCCAATTCACATAATTTTTAATAACCGAAAGTGTGCACACTAATTATAAAAATAATTTTTTTCTCCCCTCGTTTTAAATAAATTTTATAATACATTTATCCCAAATCAAACCAATAACAAATTCGCGTTCATTAATTATTATATCCAATTCCTTGTTCTTCCTACATTTAAATCCATACATATTCAATACACGTTAATTCCTGACATCCAAAATTATACTTAATCTACAAAATCATATTTAATCTACAAATTATACTTAATCTACAATCATTCATAAATAAACAACTAAAACCAAATCTATTTAGAGCTCAATAAAATTCATCAAATCCATTTAACGCTCAATCAATCAAATCCAAATCCGTAGCGCTCAACAAATCACCAAATTCAAATACATTCGCGCTCAATCAATCAAATCCAAATTAAATAATAAATCCGCGCTCAATAAATCAAATCCTAATTAAATAATCAAATCCGAGCGCTCATTATTCATAAATCCTTTCTAATCCAAGCGCTCATAATCATAAATAAATCAAATCCAAATCCTTTCGCGCTCATTAAATCAAATCCATATCGAGCTCAATAAATACAACAAATCCAAATCCATTCGCGCTCATTAAATCAAATCCATATCGAGCTCTATAAATAAATCAAATCCAATTCGCGCTCATTAATTCAATAAAATCACATCCATATTGAGCTCAATAAATAATAAACCCATCCAATTCGCGCTCATTAATTAAATAAAATCACATCCATATCGAGTTTAATAAATAAATCAAATCCAAATCAAATTCGCGCTCTTTAATTCAATAAAACAAATCCATATCAAGGTCAATAAAATAATCAAATTCAATTCGCGCTCATTAATCCAATTAAATCAAATCAATATAGAGCTCAATAAATCATAAATAATCTCAACAATCATTAATTATTATTTTTCCTTTTTCATTCTCTCGCGATAGTCCCGGCCGGGCTCCCAATACATCAATTCATATATGTTTTTAAATGTCAAAATATTAATTTTAAATAAATTTTTTTTACTTCAATTAAAAATTATTACTTAATTTGAATAAATGGAAATTGGACAATTTACATATACTGTTCTCTAATTAAATGGAAATTTAAACTATGGATGGAAGTTATTAACCTGCGTCTTACTAAATTACAAAGAAAGTTATTTTGAATTTAAATTATTCTCCATTAAATGAGATAAGTTTACTTAAACAATAAATTTTATTAATCGCAGATAATTGGTGAATTGGTCAAATCCATCTAGTGCTCAACAAATCAAATTCAATTAAACAAATCCATTCCGCGCTCAATCAATCAAATTCATTCAGCGCTCAGTCAATCAAATCAAATTAATAAATCCATTCCGCGCTCAATTAATCAAATCTATTCAGCGCTCAATCAATCAAATCAAACAAATCCATTCCGCGCCCAATCAATCAAATCTAATTAACCAAATATATTCAGCTCTCAATCAATCATATCCAATTAATCAAATCCAATCCGCGCTCAATCAATCAAATCCAATTAATCAAATCCATTCAGCGCTCAATTAATCAAATCCATTCCGCGCTCAGTAATCAAATTCAATTATTCAAATCCATTCCGCGCTCAATCAATCAAATCCAATTAATCAAATACATTAAGCGCTCAATAAATCAATCTTATTCAAATCAAAGTCGCGCTCAACATAAATCCAAATCCACTTCGCGCTCAGTAAATCAAATTATCAAATAAATTCAAATCCATAAGCGCTCAATAAATCAAATAAATCCAAATCCAATTCGCGCTCAATAAATTAATCTTATCCATATCCTTAAGCGCTCAACAATTAAACTAATCCAAATCCATTAAAACTTATGAAAAATATATCAACAAATCCAGTCTGCGCTCAACAAATCAAATCCTAAATAAATCAATCAAAGCGCTCATAACTCAATATTTCATATCCTAATCCGAGCGCTAAATAATAAAAATTAATTCGCGCTCATAATCATAAAACATATCCTAGTCCAAGCGCTCAATAATCAAAAAAAAATAAATCTAATCCGCGCTCAATAAAATAATTAAAAAAAATCAAACAAATCCATAAGCGCTCTAATCAAACAAATCCAATCCGCGCTCAATGAATCAAATCCTAATCCAAGCGCTCATAATCAAATAATCAATCACAATCCAATATACACTACTAACAGAGCTTCACATAGCACTACTAACAAAGCTTCAAATAACACTACTAACAAACAACTAACCACTAACATCCTTACATTGCACGCTCAATATTAATATTTGTAATTTTGTCACATCCACTAATAACTTCCGCTCCTAGCCTTTTAATGAACAATAGATAACCTTCTAATCTCTCTAAAATCCCTCCAACTCAAACATTTAAAACATCCAAATATTTTCTCAAATTTAATAACACCCCAGGGCCCGTACTATAAGAACGAGTCGTAGATTTGGTACTATAAGAATCTGGTCATTTGCCCAGGTCATTTAACCCATACAGAGAGCCAATTTGGTACTATAAGAGGCTTGGTATTTTTTCTTCTTGCTTACCACGAACCAAGTTCTTATAGTACCGACTAAAAATGAGAAATTATTTGGCCGTATTTTGACTTGAAAAGACAAAAACAAAATAAAGGATGATCATCTGACTAAATAAAAAAGTAAAAACTGAATGAATTATTATGGTCTCTCTTTGATTAAATTATGAGATTCTTAACGATTTGAAAAAAAACTAATCTAGGGGGTTAAATCAAAAAATTTTCAGAAAGATAAAAACTTAAATTTTACACCATGAGATATAGGAGATAATTTTCTATATATAAATTGAAAGAAATTTAAAAATTTCTCAATTTTCCTTAATGTTATAGAATTTTTAATAAGCCTACCACACTTTTAAACGCTAAAATTGACTAAAAAAGGGTTACCTTGCGATTTTCCCTATAACTCTAGAAATAATTATCCAAAAATTCTGAAATTTTTATAGGTGGTTGAACACACTCTAAAGAATTTAAATTTAAAATTTTGTAATTTTACTATTTTTTCGAACCGAGTTATAGACTTCGGAATTTTAGCTAACCCTGCTATAGAGCAGGGTCTGAGATTTACCACGTGCTTTTCATATAGTACGGGTTAACCAAAGGTCAAATAACCTGGTTAAATGACCTGGTCATTTGACCAAAAACCAGAGGTTTTTCTTATAGTAGCAAAGGTACCTCCGGTAACCGGTTAAATGACCACAAACCACGTTCTTATAGTACGGGCCCAGGTGGCCGCAAGGACCCTGGCGAGAAACTCATTTTCACAGTTAATATTATGAACACTTATTCTTTATTAATTTTTCGTCTTGTAAGATTTCTAGATGAGATTAAGGACGAAATTGGGTCTTATGTTCCCTTAGGAAATGTCTCATCCCTTCCTTTTCCACCAAGTACTGATGTTCAAATCAACATCTCATCCCTTCCCTCAACCTCCACATTTAATAAAGCCGGACGTGACACTGTAAGTGGCGGTCTCGTGTATCCTCCAACTACCTCAACATATCTAATAACACATATTGGAACCGCCTGAGGGTAGATTCAATTTCCTACCTCTCATCTGGTTTTTAATTTCCCATTAAATATTTATGTATTCACCTCCACCCTCCACTCAATTAACGCCAACTCAAACAATTCTTCATTTAATCACCCATTTAAAATCTCCAACCCCTTTGACCGCCCAAGAAAACTCACGAAAAGAATCTAATTTTTTTTGTATAATTTTTCTGTTCCCATTAAAATTTTTGTTCCAATAAATTTTTCCCATTAAATTTTTCCCAGTAATTTTTGTTTAAATTTTTTTTTTTATTTTTATTCCCATTCACCTTTGAAAACGCAATTAAAAACATGAAAAAGACTTATTAAATCTGAAACCGCAACCCTTTTAGATTGTTCATACATTAGTCCTAACTCCTTATCCCTTGCCCTAACAATTTATATAGACTTTTTATATAAAACCGCCCCTGAACTTGAACCCAAATAAAATTTGTTATTCTCGAATAAAATTCCATCTCTAATAGTATTATCAGCCACTTATAACCTTGGTTTATCAATACATGAAAATCTTAACTGAAAATTTACACTACCTCCCATATTTTACTTCAAATCCCATCCTAATAAGCTTTATAAAATCCACAAATCCCTCCTAGCATCCAAATAACAATTGAAGACACATAAAATATATCAACTACCCATACTATGTGAATAAAACACAAGAATTTATTTTCCTCATACTGTTCTAACCATTTAACAAAGCTGAATTTTTATTATCAAGTTATTATAACTCTTTCTCTAACCACAAACCACAATATCATTTGTACCAAAATTTCCCGATCGGTGTTCAGAATTTCCTCAAACCATAAACAAATTAAAATAACCTTTAATTTGACAAAATATTCTAATTGTCTAATTGTTATCCACATCCCTTTTACCTATCACATTTCTCCTTTTATATTACTAGAATGTAATCCCTTCGACATACCCAAACCGAAATACCTCATTACCCTATCAACCAAAACCCTAGAGACCATTCCAGAAATCCCTCTCCCTCGGAATCCTTCCCCATCTACAAAACAGTTAATAACTCCAGGTGTGACACAAAAGTGGCCACCTTGCGATATCACAACTCAACAATATAAATCCTAATTCACAAGAAAGCATCCCCACAATCAAGATTTGGTCGCAGGGACGCGACCAGGTGGGCAAGGGAGGTGTAACCCCTGATCCCGGAACCCAAACCAGTTCAGTTCTAGACTCAATCCCAGACTCTAATTCCCATTCTTATCTTCCCATTTATAAATTAATAGTTTTCTCTTCTTTGAACTTTGCCTCCGCACTTCCGCCTAATTCCGCTTTATTATTGTTTACAATTACAACTATTCCTTCCCAACCTTTCCATTATTCGTTCACGTGAATTCCTATTATTTCCACTTATTCCCAATCACTTCCCATTATCCTTTTACATTAATTCATATTATTTCCGTTCATTTTCCATCACTTTCCCAACTTATCATATTTACAATCTCCACTAATCCAACTTGTTAACTATTGCCATTCCCACTTCTCACTCCCCTTTTTCCCAACTTATAAGTTTGCCTTTAACTCCAATAAACAGCTATCTTCTCAGTCCAGTCCAATCCAAGATCCTTTACAACAATTCACTCTATTCATTATCCAATATCCAGTTCCTTCACCTTATCCATATTCCAAGTGTTTACTTAGTCCTCGCGCAAATCCTATCAATTCTATTCAATCCTATAATTTCCAATTATCAGTTTCACTTCCTCAATCCATTTCAATCCATTTATTAATGTTCATTCAATAGTATAAATTATCAATATATGTTAACTATTTGGTGAATTGGCTTAGTAACGGGTAGGACCTCTGGAAGCCCACACTCGCACATCCACTAATTAATATCCACACACATCCATTCGAATCCCGAATCCATATCCTCACATTCCTTACCCCAATAACCAACATACTAACTTATAAATACTGTAACACCAAAAAAATAATGTCTAATATAACATTCAAAGATCACATGTACCTTCTTTAATATCGCCTAACTTTCAAAAATCAAATTACGCATTTCCATCTTCCTCCTATTTATTGTACCTCTCAACAATTCAAATATAACAGGGCTCTCATCGACAAAATGCCACTCAAAAGTATCAAAATCTTGATAAAATAGTATATAGGGAGAAAATTTCCAAATTTAAAGTATACTCCAAATTAAATTAGAAAATATTTATGCGTGCTCAAATCTTTTATATTCCTCTCCTAAATGAATCTTTTCTAATAATTTCTTGCTTCCACTAAGCATTTTGGGTTCTACTTGACTTTATGAGTCCAATCGAACTTTATGAGTCCAATCGATGTTTATGAGTCCAATCGAACTTTATGAGTCCAATCAAAATTTATGAGTCCAAATAAAACTTTATGAGTCCAATCAAAATTTATGAGTCCAAACAAAACTTTATGAGTCCATAGGAATTTTATGAGTCCAATCACATAATATTCGATTTTATTAATAATACATTTATTAAATAATACATTAAAATAAATAGGATTATGTTGTTAGACCTATAGAACATAGGCAAGGCGCTTGTGCAAAACCCCGCGCTTCGCGCGGGGTTTTGCGGCACGCGCCTCACGGGAGTCAACGGTCGCTGGGTTCTGGCTCGGCAACATAAACCTATCCCTTTTTTCATCACCAGCTTTGATCTGACGACCTACCCTCGTAGCTCACAAAAATCCGATTGGACTCTTAAGCTGTGATTGGAATCATAAACCGTAGTAGAGCCACAGTTTTTACTTAGAATAATAAGACATTTCGGATTTATAAAATTTGTTTGGACTCAAAGTTTTGTTTGGACTCATAAATTTTGATTGGACTCATAAAGTTTTGTTTGGACTCATAAATCTTGATTGGACTCATAAAGTTTTATTTGGACTCATAAAGTTCGATTGGACTCATAAACTTCGATTGGACTCATAAAGTTCGATTGGACTCATAAAGTCAAGTAGAACCGCATTTTGTGCATTTCAACGCATGACATGTCAAAATTAGCTGTCACAGGAAGCAAAGCTCTGACAGTCTTAACCTCAAGCGAGTTTCTTTTTTTCGTCCATTTTAGCTCTAGAAGCCAGATTTCGTCCATTTTTAGCGCCGCAGGCGAAAATTTTTTGAAATTTGAGCCCAAGAAGTTAGATTTCGTCTATTTTTAGCGCCGCAGGCGAAAATTTTTTGAAATTTGGAGCCCAAGAAGCTAGATTTCGTCTATTTTTAGCGCCGCAGGCGAAAATTTTGAGAATTTCGAAGGCCCTAGGCTAAAAAAATTCACTTTTTTGCCCAATCCCTTCCCCAATTTCATTTTCAATCAAAAATGTTGATTTCAAAGTATATACTTTCAATAAAGTATAAATTCAATTTCTTAAGTATGGAGGTCGGTTTCAAAGTATAATACTTTCAAATAAAGCACGAATGAGAGCCCTGAAATATAAGATATTTTAACAATAGCTATTGACATTGGAGTGAGGATTAATAAAAATGGATCAAAGTACCTACACATTGTTATCATTATTTATACATCCTAGAGCATTATTAAGTGCTGCAGCGAATTTTCCAAAAAATATAATGCTATGAATAAAAATAAAGATAAAAACGAAGATGAGAAAATTTAAAATTCTTTGATAAGCAACAATAAATAAAAAAACCTAAGAATCCGGCTTACAAACTACAGCCTTTTAAAATTTCCTCCTACATACATACAGGCCTTTTTTTACATCTTACTCGTACCTGCAAATTTTGAGCATTGGAGTCCAAGGAACAATATTTCCTCCAAGGAAGGATTTTTTCCAATATTACATCCAAGGATCCTCTTAATCATTCCCTGCGCCGCATGCAATAATGTTAGGAATTTTAATGATCCTTAAGACAGATTTCTTTTATTTAATGCGCCGCAGGCGAAAATTTCAAAAATTTTGAAAACCATTAAGCCAGATTTCTTCCATTTTTCACAGACGGAGGCGAAAATTTCGTTAATTTTGGAAGTCATAGGAGAAAATATTCAATTGTCAGAGCCGCAGGTAAAAATTTTTTAAGTTTAACCTGCCATGAAGCCAGAACTCTTCAATTTTCTGTGCCTGTTATTAATGTAATAACAACAAAGTTAAATGCATGCTGAACTAGATGATCAATTGGATTTTTTTAACTTTGTAATTTAAAACAATTCAAATAAATTTTAATTTGATAATTTAATAGTTAAAAAACATAATCGTAAGTTAATTTAAATTAGCATTGTTCATAAGCTATAGTATTATTTTTTTCTTATTTATTTTTTTATTACCTGATATAATTAAATACTGCGAGTAAAATCTTGAACTTCTTCTAAACAATATTTTTAAATATTATTATTTTATTATAAATGATTAATTAACTTATCATATCGCTTAATTATAAAATGAATTCTTGTGAACAAATTTAATTTTCGATAAAGAAAATATTTTAAGTATCTGAAATAAATACTGTTGAATTCTAAAGAAGATTTAATTCTCAAAGCAATTAGGTAATAGCTTTTAATAATGCTCAACATTTTATGCTGTATATAAAAAATAAAAAATTATCTTAGTAAAAATTACATAAAATAAAGTATAATTATGTTAATCAACAAAAAACTATTATTTATTTATGCCGAATAATTATAATATAATAATGTAAAAAAGCGTAACTGATAATAGCTAATAATCAAATTAATAAGTAATGATATTAGATAATTTAAGGGCATGAATTAGTATAAAATGGTTAGTCCGTTATGGATTGATAGCTAATCTTTTTATCTGTTCTGAGTGCTAACGACAGAACGCTGTAATAGCATTGCACAGAAGTTCAGCTGGATGGTCTGCTTATGGTCCTTAAGGAGCTGGTATTCTAGGTCAAATGGAAAATATTAAAATTATTTACAAATAAAACCGGAAAAAGTGAATTTCATATTTTGGAAAACGATAAACTACGATATTAACGCTCATAGTTTAAACTTAAAATAGTATAACTAAATAAAGGAATAACAGAATAAACTATGATTAAAAGAAATACCATTTAAAAATTTAATGCATAAAATTAATAGATTAGCGGATTGGGTGTACGGAATTTTCGTCTCTGGAACATTCGTCTCCAAGGTTTTTCGGAACTTTCGTCTCCAACATTTTCGGAATTTTCGTCTCCAGCGGAATATTCGTCACCAAGACGAAAAAACGGAATATTCGTCACTGAAATTTAGGCGCGGTGAATTTAGGACGTCGGAGTGAATTTTTTGATTTATTCAAAAATAACACAAAATCAAACTACGTAAGCGTAAGCCTATAAAACTATAGAATACAAATAGATCGTGACAATATATGTCATTCGAAACAGCTCATCGAACTAGATCAAACACTCCAAAATCATCCCGATTCAATCATTCTCAACAAAATTGTGATTAATTGAATTTCACTGGAATGACTAATTTTGTGCTGATACATAGCGGGTAGGTCGGCATTTCAAAGCTGAAAATAAGTAAAAAGGGATAGGTTTATGTTACTTTTGTAGAACCCAGCGACCGTTGACTCCCGCGAGGCGCGTGCCGCAAAATCCCGCGCGAAGCGCGGGATTTTGCACAAGCGCCTTGCCGATGCCCATAGGTTTACGTTGTTTGATTTTGTGTTATTTTATGAATAAATCAAAAAATTCACTCCGACGTCCTAAATTCACCGCGCCTAAATTTCAGTGACGAATATTCCGTTTTTTCGTCTTGGTGACGAATATTCCGCTGGAGACGAAAATTCCGAAAATGTTGGAGACGAAAGTTCCGAAAAACCTTGGAGACGAATGTTCCGGAGACGAAAATTCCGGCACTCAGCGGATTGTGATCTTAAAATTTTTCTAAATTATGAAATATATTTTGGCCTGTCGAGGCAACAGAAAAGAAGAAGGTGAACATTGTTATCAATAAGAAAATTATAATTAAAGAATTATACTTAATATAAAGGAAATTATACTTAATTAGCTAAAAATAAGAAAAACGGAAATGAAATATTCGTTGAAATTAAAAAATAAATTCAACCTAAAGAATTAATAAAAAACACAGATACTGGCAGCAAATATGGTGAGACTACAATATTCTCAGTGTCTAAAAATTTAATAAATAGTTAATAGTTTTATAATTATTGATGAGAATTATTCTAATTCATTATCTAAAATAACAGATACAACATTCATATAATCCTTTTAATTGTTTTAATTTTCAATTGTCAATTTAATTATTGTAAAATTTTCTAATTTATCTATCTATATCGTAGATTTGCAAGCAGTTAAGAATTTATTTATATGGAGGCAATTCACTAAAATTCCTCTGGCAAAATTGGTAAACGAACTTGAACAAATCTTAGGTGCTGACTCCGGACTGAGTTAGCCAATTGTTATCAAATTTCGCAAAGAAATATTAGATTAAATGAGAAACATAATAACATTAAAAGTTTTTGAAATTTTTAGAAGGAATTCAAAAAAAATAAAAATTTTCAAAAAATGCCAGAATTTTTACCGGTCAAAAGTATAGCCGCACTTTGGATTTTTCATGTTTCTAATTTTAGGAAAAATCTACAAAAATTTCACATGACATATTTATCGATACTAAGAAAAAATAAAAAAGAACTAGGCCCATATCTCATTTCAACTTCGAGATCTCGATACCCTAAAAATCAACGTAAATTAGGGGTAGGGCTCTTTAAAAAATATTTTCGACCCCTTATGGATTATTTTAAATTTTTATTTTAGTCTTATCTGAAAGCCCTTGAAATTTGCTACAAGGTACCAAAAATCTTATTTTTCAGAAAAAATATTTCGGTTGGTTACTAATAGTTAAATTTCTATGTCAACAAAAAACGTCTAAATGCCCCATAAAATGCCCTTTCAAGTCACTTTGGAAATTTAACTGGCTGTATCTCTCTGGAATTTTTTCTGAAAAATAAGATTTTTGTTACCTTGTAGCAAATTTCAAGGGCTTTCAGATAAGCCTAAAATAATAATTTAAAATAATCCATAAGGGGTCGAAAATATTTTTTAAAGAGCCCTACCCCTAATTTACGTTGATTTTTAGGGTATCGAGATCTCGAAGTTGAAAGAGATATGGGCCTAGTTCTTTTTTATTTTTTCTTAGTATCGATAAATATGTCATGTGAAATTTTTGTAGATTTTTCCTAAAATTAGAAACATGAAAATCCAAAGTGCGGCTATACTTTTGACCAGTAAAAATTCTGGCATTTTTTGAAAATTTTGATTTTTTTGAATTCCTTCTAAAAATTTCAAAAACTTTTAATGTTATTATGTTTCTCATTTAATCTAATATTTCTTTGCGAAATTTGATAACAATTGGCTAACTCAGTCCGGAGTTACACCGTTTTTTCAGGTGCGGCTATACTTTTGACCAGCACTTTATTAAAATACAATAAAAAATGCTATTTTTACTAAACCACACTAAGTGTAAATAAGGGATGTAAAGGAGTAATATATGTACATTTTAGTATACAACACAAATCCATGCCTCAGTGGAACCCAAATAAAAAGATCGAAATGACTTAATTTCAAAAATCCAAAAATAACAGCATTTTTTAAAGGTTTATTAAGAAATAACAAAAAATTATTAAAATTTATATAAGGGTCATCTCTTATAGGTTAAACTACAAAATAAACAATATTTGTAAAACTATTAAGCTTGTTATGTTTGAATAATTTGGTCAGTGAAAACAATGATAAAAAGATAAAATAAGGTGTAAAATAATTTTTTTATTCACATATACAAAAAATTTGAAAAATACAGTTGAAAATTAAACAATATTAAATAATATGCTGTACAGTTTGTTTATCATTTACTTGATTGAAAAATACGAAAATAAAAAAATTACAGCAAAAAATTTTCAATAACATATAAATAGCAATTAAATACTAACTTTTTATATTTTATTATTGAATAAAGCGTTTTCTTAGACTAAAACCATTATTTTGCATTAAATCCATTAAATGCATTTTAATAATAATATAATCACTACAATTTAAAATTTGATAGATTTTAAGCAGTTAACTCTCCTAATTTATTTCTCTAATATAAATTATGTGTATAAGTATAGAATAATTTTTTATGTTAAATAGAATCATTAATGATTAAAAAAAATTTTATAACAGAAATATAATAAATTCTGCTCGATTAAGGAATTTGAAATCCCATATGAGATTGTAGGCTGTTATGGATATGAAAAGAATATGACGAGTTGCTTTCTGTGTCGATTCTGCTCTAGCTGCCAGAGACACAAAACTGTCAAAACTCATTCCGTCATGTCGAGCTATTTCGAGATTAAGTGCAAGGTTTGAGTCACCGATGCTTCTTATTCAACAAATTATTCAACAAATTACTCATCCAACAAATTATTTGTCATCCCTGGGTAAGCTCGTTTGACTAAAGATGCAATTCTATTGGCGAGTGAATCAATATTTTCGTTTTCTCGTCTCTTAACTCCAGACATAAGTTTGTCGAACGCACAAATTTCTTTTGTGTCTGTCGTTTCAAGAATACGAAGCATTTCGCGTCGAACCGATGAGTAAATAAAAGGAGAATTTCCTAAAGCTGTATTAAAAGCTCTTTCTGCTCTTCCACTTATTTTAGATTCCACGCTTTTAATCGCACAACATCTGATATCCCTTCAGTTGCAGAATCAAATTTTTTGAAAAATGTCTTAATTTGATCTCGCCTTCAGGACCTTTCAAATCTGGAATTTTGTCTAATTCCCACGACAGACATCCTATCAAAACTGTGCATGAACCCAGCAAAATCAGTAGTGGATCTTTGGTTGTTTTCACTATTGATTGGTGGCTGCGCCATTTGTGTAACCGACTGTTGAAAATTCTGCTGGGGCTGAGCTTGGTGAATAGAGTTCATTTGAGGCGGAAAATTTTGGGGATTATTTGTCGGCATTTGAGGGTACTGCATGAACTGTGGGGGATACATGGGCATTAACATAGGCATTTGACAATTTGGAAATTGTGTATACATTTGCTGATTTGCTATAATTTCAATTCTAACTTAACAAAGTATAAATAATTATTTATTGTTTACTAGACAAATATAATGTAAAAAATTAAATAATACTATTTTACAAATATTATTTTATAAGTATTACTTTGGATAAAGAAGAATGCTGAAATAAATCAAGGAAAATTTTACTTGTTTAAGATGATTTCAGCCAGCAACAAGAAAATAAGCTAAAATTAAAAAAATATCAAGAGAGTAAAATATAAAAACAATATAATAATTTTTAGTCTATAATAATTAATAAAACAAAATTATTTAATATAGTATATGAGGATAATTTATAATTTTAAAAATACTCAAAAATTTAAAACTCATATCAATTATTTATAAAATACAAAAAAATTTGATTCTAAAATGAAAAGATATTTTTATTTCTTTTAAATTAATTACATATATTAATTATTTATCTCCATTCTCCACATAAATAAAAGTTTCTTTTAAGAATATGCAAAAAGTACAACTAATAAATACATATGTTCAGTAATTGTTGTGGGCAAATAATGTTATTGAACAGTGTAAAGAAAATTACGTTATTATGTACTTGTGCAAAAAGTGCATTTTTAAGTAACATGTATAAGCCAAATATCTATTTAGAATATATTTAAAATATATGATAATTTACATATTATTTTTTGCAAAAATATACTATCTATGAATTATACTACATTTAAAATAATTTTTTAAGATAAAAATACATAAAAACTTGGTTGTATAAAATTAATAAATTCTATTAACTATAACACATAAATATAAAATATATAGAAAAATTTAAAGCTGCAAAAATTATTAAAAAAATGCTAACTCAGCATTCTAAGAAATGTAAGAAATATGGCTATAATTTTTAAATTTTAATTTTTTATTGTAAATATTTTAAGATTCCAAAGGATTTGTATCTGGTCATGCTGACAAATCATAAACAATTATTTATAATTAATTATTGAAAATTAATCTATAATTAAATTTATTTTTATCAAAATGATCAAAATTCTAGAAAATCTATTAGAGAATCATATTTTTAAGAAAAGATTTTGAGAATAAATATATCTATCATTATCTATAAAATCCTATCATTATTTCTATCATTATCTGTAAAATTTTTACTATCATTATCTTTAAAACTGATATATTTATGAAATTTTTTTATAAAAAAATTAAAATTTATTTAAACTTAAAATTTATTTAAACTTAATACATCTCTATTCTCTTTGATTGAACACTTAGATTTTGGAATTTCACAAATTTTTTAATTATGAGGGAGATAAATTTATATAATTTATTATATTATTTGCCAATTCCCTGTTTCTATAAAATTAAGTTGTATATTTAACATTCTATTGTTTTCAATTTTTTACGTTTAATTAAATATTACGTTAAAATACTATAAATTAGCAATATTAATTTTTAAAACGAGATAAAAATTAACCAATTTTTTAAGTCTTATATTTTTTAATAACTTTCAAACATAACTCCCATTATTCGATGGCCGATGTTCGTTGGTCGGTGCTACCAGAAAATGAGGTTTGGTTTCTTCCACATTCTTCATTCTTTTACAAAATATTTTTTGCTGTTGTTCTCTTTGTTAATAAAAAATCATTTCAACTCTTATTTATTTTTAAAAAAATTTCGTTACAAAATATTTTAAATCAAATATTTAAAATTAATCTACTTACAAATGATTAAATTTAAATAATAATTAGAATATCAGAAATAATGAAATTTTAAAATAATTTATGAAAACTTTTAAGATTTTTTTACTTTATGAAATTATAAAATAATGCTATATTTTAATTTTTATATTTTATAATTTACAATTCAGCCTTTCTGTAATACTTTATCAGTCTTTTGCTCATAGTTAAACAAATTTTAACAGATTAGTGATAATGTTTTATATAAAGTTTTCTTTTATTTAACTATGGACAATAATTTGAAAATTTAAAGTACTAAAGTACTGCTTTGAAAATTTAAAGTTGCATCAGTTCTTGCTTAAAATCATTTTTATCATACTCTTTAAAATAAAAATATTTCCTGATGAATAAAAAATTAGAATTGAAAAAAACACGCCAGTCTATTAAATAATTAAGCTTTTTTCATTAATAGTAGGGCCCTATGCACTTAAACTATACTTAATACTACAAGAGCAATATAAATTCATCTTCGTTAATATCTCTCTTACTTTATAATCTTATATTAAAAATTTTTAAATTATAATTTTCTAAATATTTACAATTAGGATCTATAACGTGATGTGATGGTGATGAAGAATTTTCCATTTTTGAATATTTAAATTTTCTTCTAAATTATTCAAATTATTATTTAAATTATTTCTCTCATTTTCATTATTTAAAATTAAAATATTAAAATAATTTTCTTCTTCTTACAAATTCACATTCTTTTTATGTTGCATTTTAGAAGTATATCTCTTGATAATTTAATATTTCTAATAAGTTATTCACATAATTATTTTGTTGTTGTTGATCATTTAAATTTAATTTTTAATTATTATTTAGATATAAATTTTTATTTTCTGTCTCCTTTTCATCTTAATCATCAATAATTAGCAAATTCTCTTAAGGACTAGGAATTAGTTAGTGGTGTTTTAACAGGCTGAGGACCTTTATTATTTTAATTAAAAATTTTCTAAAAAATATAACTTAAACTATTAAAAAATTTGGAAATATAAGTTGATAGTATCGAATGAAAAATTAGTTTAAAAGATTCTTCAGAGATGAAGGTAAATATTTTTACTATAATGGAAAATTATATATTCATAATACTAAAATAGCGTAAAACAATTTGAAAATAGAAAATTTTTATTCAAACTAACCTACTACTTCACTTATTTAATGTTTTAAGAATTTATTCTAAAAATTATATTATAGAGAATTTATTTTAAAGCTTATATTTTTGGAATATTTTATTAAAAATCTATTTAAGATTTTTTATAGCAGAATTTTGATTTAGTGGAGGAATTTGATTAAATATTAGAAATACAATTTAAAACGATTGTTAAATATTTTTCTTAAATGATCTATTTTAGGCCTTGAACATTGATTTGTATGGTAATAAATATACTTAACAAAAAATCTGTAATTTAAATATTTAATAGTTTATTAAAATAAAAAATGTATGACTTTGCCAATTGTTGTTTATTCCATTAATAAAATAACAAGAACCTTTTGAAGGTTCGTTTCATTTTTTGATAAAAATTATGTTATTTTTACATTTTAAGGTAAATTAATTTTCTTTATTATGATAAACAAATAGCAAATGTAAAAAATATTATAAATTTTTTGAATTCTATTAAATTTACATAGAATTTTCACCAACACGTATCGGTTGATATGCCATCGCTCAAAAATTTTTGCTTCAAAAATTCAAAATATGTTTTTTTCATTTATTAGTTTAAAAACACTGTTTAAATTTGTTAATAATTCTAATGTTGAACTTTCTTGAGCCTTCAATTCAAAGTTTAAGCTTCCATAATTATGATAGTTGAAATTTTATTCCAACAAAAATTTTAAATATAAATTTTAAACTATAATTAAATTATTTAGACTATTTTTAAATTAACCTGAATTTAGCTCCTATTTCATTTATTAAATGTTGATCATTTTTTCACAAACATTTATAATGAAAAATCATAACTAACAAAAAATCTATTTTTTAAATATTAATTTTTTCAAAATATTTTTTCATAAAATCTTTAAAAAAATCAAAAACTTACTTTTCTATTAAGATTAACGATCATTTAAATTCCTTTCTTTAATCAATCGCACTGCGTCTGCAGTAATTATCATTAATTTAATATTAAATGATATTCACTAGGCAAACTACTATTGAAATAAGAATTTATTAAGCATTGATGAAACAGAAACAAATATCAGTTTGCTAATTAATCATTTTGACCAAACTATCAAAAATGTTAAAATAATTATTTAAAACAATTATTAGAAAATATCTTTTTACAATAGGAATTTTTAACAAGTGATTCTCATCAAATTGATTAAAAACAACAAACGACAAGAACGCACCTAGTTTAACATTTAATATTATTTTTTTCTATTCATTAAAACTCTATAGTAATTATTTGTTAATTTTATTAATTTGAAAAAATAGCTCTAATTATTCCTTTCCATGGTAGGTGAACGATTTTATAGGAGCCTACCTAACCGTATTACAACACAAAAAATTAACAAAATTATAAATATTTATTATACTAATATGAGTCTTAAAATATCGTTATAATTTTAAAATATTTTAAGCATAAAAGTATTATTAAATGTTTGTCTACAAATTTAAGTAAAAATTGCAAATAAAAAAATTAATAAAATTTAATATTTTTAAAACAAGTCTAAAATAGAATTATATATATTTAAATATTGATTATTATTTGAAATTAAATGTAGTATGATTAATTTGTATTTATCATTATTTTATTGGGAAAATATATTCTTGTAATAATTAATTCATTAAATAAACAATTATAGCCAAATACATTTCTCGAGGAAGCAAATGAGACGGGTAATTTTTGTTTAAAAGATTAATTTTAAAAATAGATCAAAATTTTTTGTTTCATGGAAGAGAGAATTCAATGCATGATAGTCAAGTTTAAATTAACATTAATTAACCAGCAATTACAATGAACCTTAAAAAATTAAGCAAGTGGAGCCCCATTTAATTAAAATATCATTTAGTAAATAATTACAAAAATTTTATTATTTATTCTATTATTATATATTTATTTATTATTTATCTCATATTCATTATTTATTTCGATATACCTAATTTAAATTTAATGTAATGAATAATAATTAATTAATGGATTTTTTAAATTTAAATCTTTAACGCTAAACCATACATCGAATAAGACTTTGACTTCTTGGCCTATATTCTACACCGCAAATGATCCACTAAAAAGTATTATTTTTATTAACTCGGTTTCAGAATTTGCATTGGTGCTTAAATAGCCTTGGGCTTTATCGTAATTGGCTTTAGAAAAGCTTGGAATAGATTTAGTTAAGTAAAGATGTGTTTATTTATGTAAAATTTATGTGTCCCTTACATATGTATCATTTCACTCTTTTTCCCGGAGAAAGGCGGATCAAATTGTTCTAAAACCATGGTCATTTTCGGGAAAAAATTAAAATATGAAAATAAAAGCTGATTCGAAGGACATTAAAATCAACCGATTGAACAAGTTTGAAAAAAATTTTAGAACGTAAACCAAAAATTTAAAACACAATTTTAAAGCACAAAATAAAGATTATGCATTTCTACAGGGTGCCTCAAAAGTCTTTGCCCGCACATTTTTTAGCATAACTTTATTAAAACTAATCAAATAATATAAAAATATTATCAAATAATAGAGAATTAAATGGAGAACAAAATAAATCAGGATATTTTGAAATACCTTCCTTTAGCTTTAAGATAGAGGCGCAAACGCAAACAAAAATTTTTGCAAAATTGCCGCACCTCCTTGGTTCCTCTTTTCATATGCCAAAATTTTTATGAAAGAGACATGTGCGAATCGCAAAAATGACTGAATTGGGCCTCAAAATCTCCTCTTTCTTATCCAGTTGTTATGGATTTCCAAAACCCTTCCCTCGAAATGTTATGGACTGTTATTTGCAAAACGATCAAAATTCCTTGATTTCTATGAATCCTTAGGTCAAAATAAATAAATACTTTGATCTACTCGAAATCCTTCAGTATGTTTTAGAGCACTGGGTCTGGGAAAACCTTTGGTATAGGGACTAGATCTATAAGTAAGATTCATCCTCTGATTATAAGGCTAAAGTGATGCAAGGTTGTGATGTTACCAATTTTCTCGGTTTTAGTGTGCCTCAAAAATGGCTACCGTACACACCGGGTTTGAATCCTTGGATTTATCTTTTTGGTCAATTTTGGAGGCAACGTTCCTTGCTTAATAACCCCAAAGTTTGGAGTCACTCCGACAATCACTCGTTCAGAAATGGGAAAAAATTAACCATAATAGGTGCGGCAATTTTGCAAAAATTTTTGCTTGCGTCTGTGCCTCTATCTTAAAGCCAAAAGGAGGTATTTCGAAAAATCCTGATATATTTTGTTCTCCATTTAATTCTCTATTATTTGATAGTATTTTTATATTATTTGATTAAGTTTTAATAAAGTTATGCTAAAAAATGTGCGGGCCATTACTTTTGGCGCACCCTGTATATAGCTTTATCCTTTTTCGAAAAAATTTATTTTGATAAAAATTTTTTTAAACACCCAAGTTTCAAAGCCCGCTTAAAATAAGCTTATAAATTTACCTATAATTAATTTTTTGTTGTTAAAACATAAAACAATTAAAAAATATATATATATTCTTCTCACAATAAAAAAAGGGGGCATCATTTTTAAAGTTTATCTTCTCTTTACAAATTAAAAAAATATTTTCTTCTTACAATAAGGAGAAGGGGGCAACATCGAAATACTAACTTACTACTATCTGTCCCCTATTAAATTATCGATTGATTAATCGCTAATTTAATAGGGGAGGGGTCCGCCCGCAACCAAGCCCGCCGCCCGCAATCCAACCCAAAAGTCGAAGAATAGTTTCCGCGGGGGCAGACAAAAGATCACCATTGCAAAACGTCAATTGTCAAAATGTCGAATTTAAAAATGACAAATTTCAAATGGAAAAAATGAAAACGCCAAAAACAAAAAATGGACAATAAAAGAAAATAAAAGGCTAAATCGATATCTTCCTATGTTTGTTACTTGTTAGCGTCCGTTTTTTCTCTTTTTTTTGCCAATCAATTTTTAAGTTTATGTTTTTGACCAAAATAAAAAAATAATGACTCATAAAATATTTTTACTTTTATTTTTCAATGTTTAAATTTTAGATAATTATTTTAAATTTTAATAATGAGCGGGGGCTATAATGTAGAGAAAAAGGATATTGAAGATATTGTAAAGAAATCTGCCTATTTTACCCGCGGGGGCTTAAATTCGCCTTATGTGGATCAGGAAGTGAAGATTGGTGTGGATGCTAATGGTGAAGGAGTATTCAGGTTTAATTTTTATGGACAAATTTTAATAGTAATAATTGTAGGACTGAAAGAAAATATGTGCCCCCGCACACAATTTTTGCTGAAATTGTGGCTTTTTTGTTTAATTTTGTGCGTTGTTTTGGGCATATGGATTTTGTGCATTGTTTGACGCGGGGGCATGCTTGGACGTGGATGTTGAGGGACGCCGATCTCTTAGATCGTGGGATGAATGTTTGTTTGATTAATTTTAATAAATTTAATAATTTTAATAAATTTTAATTAATAAATAAAAAATTTTAGTGAAGAGAGTGGCAAGAAAATGTCTGCTGAAATGGCACACTGATAAAGCGGGGGCTGGGGGATTAGAAGAGTGTCAACTGGCACACAAGGCTTTTGGCTATCTTATTCAAGAAGGGCAAGCGGGGGCACAGGCTTATATAGAAGGTTTTATTAGTGTTTTGTTTATTTGGGGGTATAGTTTTTTGAAAATATTGGGGTAAAACAAAATTTTTCGAACAAATCTTTCTTGATTTGGGCCCTCTATACCTCGTTCGATAAAGCATTAAAAGCAGCTATTTACATATTAAAAAAGTTATTTTAGCAATGAACCAAGTTAATGGTGATGGATATCGCCTTTGGGATTTGAGCGCGGATCCGGCAGCACACGAAAGGCATTTGAGTCTTGCTGAAGCAATCAGACTTTATGGAAAGAGGGAACCTGTTGTAAAGGATCCAAGCGGGGGCGAATGTTTACATTGTGGGAGTGTGGGGCATCAGGTTTTTTTTTGTATTTTTAACGAAGCAAAATTTTTTTATATAGACAAGATTCTGCAGCAATGGCGGGGGCTCTGGGCGCAAGGACAGTGTGGGCAATGTGTGGGTGGTTGGTTGTAAGCTGAGGTGTTTTTCTTGTGGGCAATGGACTAAAACCCATAGCGCCAACACATGTCCATTTACTCATCCTGATGCAAGAGGAATTGCTAAGCGGGGGCAGCCGAGCAAGTGTTGGAACTGTGGCAAAACTGTAAAAATATTCTTTTAAATAAATAAATAAAATATAATTTGTTTAGGGGCACAAAGCAAACTTTTGCAATGCCCCGCGCTATAAGGATGTCCACAATGAAACGCTTCAAACTCGGCAGGATGTCGAGAATAAAGCCAAAGCGGGGGCTTCGAGATCAATGTGGGACGAGCCGGATAGTGATGATGATAAAGCCAAAGCGGGGGCTTCACGATCAATGTGGGACGAGACGGATAGTGATGATGATGACGATATTGGATTGGATTAATTTTATTTTTAATTTAAAATATTAATTTGTTAAATGTTTTTTTTACTCTAAATTTTTTAATCTGAAATGTTTTAATCTAAAATGTTTTTAATGTAAATTTTTAAATCTAAGTTTTTTAATCTAAAATTTTTTAATATAAAATTTTTTAATCTAAAATTTTTTAATATAAAATTTTTTAATTTTTAATCTAAAGTTTGTTTAATCTAAAATTTTCTAATCTAAAATTTTTTAATCTAAAATGTTTTAATCTAAAATTTTTCTAATGTAAAAAATTTTTAATATAAAATTTTTTTAATCTAAAAAAATTTTTTTAATATAAAATTTTTTAATCTAATAAAATTTTTTTAATATAAAAAATTTTTCTAAAAAATTTTTTAATATAAAAAATCTTTTAAAATTTTTCTAAAAAAAATTTTTTTAATATAAAAAATTTATATAAAAAATTAAATTTTTTTTAATATAAAAAATCTTTTAAAATTTTTCTAAAAAATTTTTTTAATATAAAAAATCTTTTAAAATTTTTCTAAAAAAATTTTTTTAATATAAAAAATTTATATAAAAAATTAAAAAAAAATTTTTAAAAAAAATTTTTTTAATATTAAAATTTTGTTTTAATCCAAAAATTTTTTAAAATGTTAAAAAATGTTTAAATCAAAAAATTTTTTTAATATAAATTTTTTTTAATATAAAATTTTTTAATCTAAAGTTTTTTTTGATCTAAAATTTTTTTAATCAAAAATGTTTTAATCCAAAATTTTTTAATCTAAAATTTTTTTAATATAAAATTTTTTAATCTAAATTTTTTAATCTAAAATTCTTTTTAATATAAATCTTTTTAATATAAAAAAACATCTTTTTAATATAAAATATAAAATTTTTTATCTAAAAAAATTTTTTTAATATAAAAAATTAATTTTTTTAATCAAAAATGTTTTAATCCAAAATTTTTTAATCTAAAATTTTTTTAATATAAAATTTTTTAATCTAAAAAATTTTTTTTAATATTTCTTTTGATCTAAATTTTTTAATCTAAAATTCTTTTTAATATAAATCTTATTAATATAAAAAAACATCTTTTTAATATAAAATATAAAATTTTTTATCTAAAAAAATTTTTTTAATATAAAAAATTAATTTTTTTAAGCAAAAATGTTTTAATCCAAAATTTTTTAATCTAAAATTCTTTTAATCTAAAATTTAACCAAAAGGAAATACAAAACTTAAAAAATTTAATTATTCAATAAACTTTTTTTTTGCATCCATATAAAAAATTTGTCCTAAACTATGTGTTTTGCTGATATTATCTTTTAATTAGCTAAACAATTTTAAAAGTTTTTTTAACAAAACAAAAGGGACGTGGTTAAATTAAGCGGGGGCAAAGTTGTAGAGTTAACTTTCCCCCGCTCTATTTTTTGTAGAGCTAAGATTATTTTTAAGTAAAAATATTTCTTTTCATTTTTAAATGAGCACTTTATTTAATTATTTGATCATTCAAAAAATTTTTCTCTTTGCAACTTTCGTAACCTATATAACTAAACAATTTTAGAAGTTGTTTTTTAACTAAAAAAGGGACGTGGTTAAACAGAGCGGGGGCAAAGTTGTTGAACTAAGTTGCCCCCGCTCTATTCTTTGTTCTTACCCGATCTTATCTATCAAGTAACTAAACATTTTTTAAGTAAAGTTAAAAAAAAAGTGGACGTGGCTAACGTCCAGAGGAGGCGTAAAAATTTCATTTTTACTTTTAAACAATCATTTTAGTTATTTGTGCTTATTTTTGTCCATTTCTATTATTTCCCCTCCATATTGCTTTTACTTAAAAAATTTATTTTAATTAATATTTATTAATTTTAATTCCAGTTTAATAATAATAATAATGAGTCGTAGAACTTCAACAACAACTCCAAATTCCCAGGATGGTGAGCCGCAAGCCCGAAGGCAGCGAATGGATATTGTAAACAACGACAATAACAGCGTGGGGCTTGATGTAATTTTTTAATTAATTATTAAATTTAATATTAAGTTATTTTACAAAATTTCTTACTTTCAAATAAAAAATTTAAAATATTTTTGTGAACTAAATTAAAATTTGGATATACTTTTAGATTGAAGGAATAATTGCAGCTGAAAGGGCTAGAGCAACGGCGGTGGCGGTTCCAGCAGCAGCTCTTCAAATTCCAAATTTGGACCCGACAACTTTTTATACGTCTAGTAATTACCTTTTCTGCGGGTGGCGACCGACTCATCTATTCGAGTTTGTCTCCTTTTACTTTTTTTTAAATTTTTTTAGTAGTTTAACAGGTCGTGTCACTTATTCCCATAGAGGACCTACAATGCGGAGGGCTTTTGATAGGGCGGATTTGCTGCTGGAGGTGGGCTCCACAAATGATCTTCAATCTATTGGGATTTATGGTTACGATGGTTGTGCGCAAATTTTAGAACCTGCTCGGCAAAATAATGTAATTTTTTAAAATCAATTTAATTATTATTATAAAATTTTAATTGTTCGGCTTTCTATGTTAACAATTGTAGAACAAACGGGGGCTCGCAATAACTGGACAGGATCTCTTCCGTATGTGTTGAGATTCTCGAGGTCAAGTACTATGCAAATTATTGGCAATGCAATGGCAATAACTCCACTGGAGGACGCAAATGGAAACAACAGCGGAATTATAAGCAATAATAATAATTTTGCAACAACCGCCAACAATAACATGGGAATCTCAATGTCCAACATGAGTGAAAGCGGGGGCGCAGGACTCCCAGTTATTGGATCATCATCATCTCGTGGGGTATAATTTTCAGAAATATAGCAAAATTTAACAAATATAATTTTTATAGAACCAAATGGTTATGAACGCTGTTAGTGGAAATCCGGGGACAAGTGGTTCATCGCGTGGGGTACATCTATTTTTTCATTTAATCGCTTAACATTGAGATTTTTAAAGGGTCGTACGACTAGAAATGCAAATCTCAGCGGGGGCTCTCGTGGATCTAGTCAGGGGGTAGATTTATTTTTTTTTAAAAACTTTTAAATTAATTTTTATAATATTTAATTAAATTTGAGATGTAGGAATATGCGCGAGTTCTAATAGAAAAAAAAGAAAAGAGATGTTTTTAAATATTTATTTAGCAATAAAAAATTGATTTTTTAAAAATAATGTTATTAATTGAATTTTTTAATTGTAATTTATAATTTAACTTTTATTTTATAATAAATATGATAATCAATTTAATTTAATTCATTTAAATATTTTTTTTTGTAAGCTGAGTTAATTTCAATAATTTTAATTTAAATAAATTTAATAAATTTAATTGAACTCAATTAATTTAATTAATTTTAAATAAGTTATAATGTTAATAATAAAACCACTAAAATTCAAATAAATTTAATTCATTTAGTCAATTTAATTAATTGTAAATAAATTATACTACTAATAATAGAAGTAAAAAATTCAAATAAAATTTAATTTAAATAACTTTAACAATAATTATATTAATAATTAATGTAACAATATAAAAATGAATGTAATTTACACAATTTAATTAACTTAATACAATTAATTTTAAAATATTTAAATAAATTATAATAATAAATGTAATAAAAGTAAAATAATTTTAATTTAAATAAATTAATAATAATAATTATACTAATAATTAATTTAATAAAATAAAAATAAATGTAATTTAAATAAATTCAATTAATTTAATTCAATTAATTTTAAAATATTCAAATAAATTATAATAATAAATAATGTATCAAAATTAAATAATTTTAATTTAAATAAATATAATTAATTTAATTCTATTAATTTTAAAATGTTCCAATAAATTATAATAATTAATGTAATAAAATTAAATAATTTTAATTTAAATGAATTAACAATAATTATACTAATAATTAATTTAATAAATTTAATTTAAATAAATTTAATTAATTTAATTCAATTAATTTTAAAATGTTCCAATAAATTATAATAATAATTAATGTAATAAAATTAAATAATTTTAATTTAAATGAATTAACAATAATTATACTAATAATTAATTTAATAAAATAAATTTAATTTAAATAAATTTAATTAATGTAATAAAATTAAATAATTTTAACTGAATTAACTATAATTATACTAATAATTAATTTAATAAAATAAATTTAATTTAAATAAATTTAATTAATTTAATTAAATTAATTTAAAAATGTTCCAATAAATTATAATAATAATTAATGTAATAAAATTAAATAATTTTAATTTAAATGAATTAACAATAATTATACTAATAATTAATGTAATAAAATAAATTTAATTTAAATAAATTTATTAATGTAATAAAGTTAAATAATTTTAATTTAACTGAATGATCCAAAAATACAACTTCTCTGCCATCATTAATGTTCTTTTGCATAAGAACTCTAGAAAATTTATGAAAGTAAATATAATCCAATTTAAAACAAGAGTAATTCATTTATTTTGAAGCTTTATTCTAATTAAATTTTTTCATTAATCAGATTTTCTCTCGATAAATCAGATTTAATACATCTGATTTATAACCTCATTTTGCTAAGGAGTGGGAAAAATAATGATTACCCGCAAACTTGTTTATTTTAATTTAAAAAGTTAAATATTAACCTTTGATTTTGAATACATGCATTTCTTTTATAATAATAATAATGTAATTTCCATGAACTTCCGGTGCAGTAGTATAATCATGGTTCATAAGTTCTTTTTAATTATTGGTTTTATTATTTCAAGAATGCAACAATTATAATTATTTATATTAATTAATTATTATCCAAAATTTTATTATTATTTTATATGTTAGGATTTTAATCAGTTTAATTTATTATTTAATAAGCTTAATTATTTTTCTTTTTTGTATCATAGACACTTATATCATTACAAGGAACTTGCTTAATTTTTTAAGGTTCATTGTAATTGCTGGTTAATTAATGTTAATTTAAACTTGACTATCATGCATTGAATTCTCTCTTCCATGAAACAAAAAATTTTGATCTATTTTTAAAATTAATCTTTTAAACAAAAATTACCCGTCTCATTTGCTTCCTCGAGAAATGTATTTGGCTATAATTGTTTATTTAATGAATTAATTATTACAAGAATATTAGCGATTTATCTGAAATTGTTTTGGAATCTAAAATGTTTTTAATTAAAATTTAATTAAAATTATAAATTGTTTGGAATTTATTTTTTGTCTTGTTTTGTATTCTAATGCTCATTGGTGAATCTTGTTGTTGTTTTTTCTAAACAAACGATAACAATTCATTTTCTTCTACATTCTGCTGATGTCAAGATTATCACACCTTTTATTCCGTATTTAATTTTAATATTTATTATTCCTCAGAACTTTTGTTTATTAATATTTACAATTAATTATTTTCAATTATTTTTTGAGTTTTGTATTGTATAAAATGCACATGTAATTAAATAGAATTATTATCGCTTTTTATCTAATTATAAATTTTGAGATTTTTGACCTTAATTATTTTTATTTGTATTCAGTTTTTAGAGATTTATTTGTTTACTACTTTCAATTTATTTTTACAAGTTTTGTAATTTTACTTTTTATTTTTTGAGTTTTGTATTGTATATTGTATAAAATATTGTATATTGTATAAAATGTCTTGTTTTGCTGCTTTGCTTTAAGAATTAACAAACCCTGCTTTAAGAATTAATAGTTTGCTGTTGGAGAATTGTTTGTCAATTATATAAATAGGATTTTATAACTTTATTTAAAGGTTTTAATTTTAAGTAATTATTAAATTTATCGTTTGTAAATGAGTTTTTAATCTAATTTATGTTTTTATAATAATTTTAAGAAATACTACTTAAACTAGATTAAATTATTATAATTAAATTAAAATTATTAATGTTAATTATTTATTCTTCTTTCAATAACTAATATAAATAAATCAAACACTTTTCCTATCCTTTGTTTAAAGCTGAACGAGATCTTTAATTATATTAAAGAATAAAAGTATCATATACATATATAATAAAGAAACTATAATTTTATTTAAAACAAATAATATTTTTTAAATTAATAATATAATTTTATATTATTAATTTATTCTCTGAAAATTTTTTAATTAAAGGCTGAATTATCTTATTTAAAAGCCGAATTTTTAATATGATTTTTCGCATACATATTATTATAGTTAGTCTTCTCTTAATCTCAACGAATTTAATTTGAAACTAATGATTTTTAGCTGAGATATCACATTCAAAATAATTTTAATAAATAACTAAACATAATTATATATAAATGCTTATATTCTTATCATGCTATAGTTATTCCTATAGTTATATATTCAGTCATAACAAATATTGAAGAACTGCGACACAGAGATTTCTTGAATCTAGCTGATTTTGCTTGTTTTTGATTTTAATCTTATTTTCTCTTAATAATACACATATAATAATATACAAACTTTAATACGTTTTATATCATTAGCCGGTCCTTTTATAACATTAACCGGTCAATTTTTTGTTAAATTTTTGTGTCATAAATTTCCCTTTCTATAGAGATTATAAATTATAGAAATAAATTATAGAATATTTCTCATAAATTATAGTTATTATATTCGTTATTATATTTTAATATAAAATTATTAACACTTTTTTAATTAAAGAATAAAAAGTATTCTCTTTAAGTTAAAGTCTTTTGATTGATTTTGAGTAATTTTGATTTGATTTTTTTATCTAATTCCTTTTTTGGGCCTTTTAAATTAATTTCGTTTATTTTAGTTCACTATAGTGTTTAAAATACCAACTCAAGAGTAAAATATTAACTCAGGAGTAAATGTAATCCATAGGACATTTCTCCTATCCAGTTGCTTTTGTCAGAAATCTTCGATGAATCAAAGTCGACTCCACATGCCCAATAAATGTCGCGTTAGTTCGCCTCAACAAGCAGGTTGGCGAGCAGGAGAGATTATCTTTAATATTCAGTTATATTTAAAATAAATATTCTTACAAAAATAAATTATTTTATTCTATTAATAATTTTTTCAAAGAACTATTGGTCTTTCTCAAATCTTCAACAATATAATTTTTTAAAACAACATTTGCTTCCTTTTCTTTTACAAATTCATTTTTGTAGTATCATTAGTCCCGCCTTATATGGGTTGAATTTAATAAGCATCCCACGAATTAAGAGATCGCCGTCCATCGTCATCAACGTCTAAACAGGCCCCTGCTTCAAAATACTTTTTTACTTTTTTTCATACTTTACTTTTTTCATTTATTATTTTCAAACATATTTTATATTCGCATAAAATTTCGTAATAAAATTCGTTAATTTAAATTCTAAATTTAAAACTGTATTATTCTTGCTTACTTTTATTGTCTAGTGAACTAAAATCTAGTGAACTTTTAATAAAATCTAGTGAACTTTTATTGTTCACTAGATTTGTTAATTCTGTATTAACATTAATTAATTTAATGTACGACGGTTTAAAAAATTGAACCTTATATTACTTTTATTTTATTATGATATTAAAATTTATAATTGTAGTCAGTCAAACTGTTTTCATTTATTAAGTCTTTGTAATGAACATATATAATTCCAATAATGTTGCCTAAGATTTTAAGAAAAGTCTAAAAAATTAATATATTCTCATTATTTATAAACGCTTTAATTGTAATTTTCTTTTATGTACATATACGATTGTTTTTTTGTATAGCTCCATATATTATAAGCACATTTATTAAAACTGCTTCAACTTTATTGGATAAGTGCTTTAAAAAAATTAGATAATTTGAGTTATCCGTGGCAGAGACATTGTTGTCATATTTAGGAAAAATTCTTCATCAAATCCGAATCTAGGATCGACAGGATAGAAACCCATAGTGTTTTATTTATTTAATTGAAGACTAACGAGCATTTAAATGTTCTTCCATTTCTTAAAATACTTTTGTAATACTTTCTGTAAATTTAAATAGTTTGACAAAGTATGTTTCTTTAGGTTGATTAGATTTGATAAATATGCATGCAAGAGTTTTTCCTTTATATAGATCAATATCGTTTTTATAAATAAAATTTTATAATTTATACAAATCAATTTGAGTTAAAAATAAATTCCAGTAATAAAATACCATCTAAAATCTTACAGCAAACAATGTGTTTATTTATAAAATAGTTATTTTATTTTATCTTTTAACTATAAATAATTTAATACAATTATTTATGCATTAACTTTCTAAAAATCATGTGTAACTTTTTAAATATCTTACATCCTGTCCTCCTTATCACAATTTGTTGAGTTCCCGAATCAAATTCCGATAATTCTCGTCGAAAGTCAAGCAGCCCTATTAAAGTTACATCGTTCTTCTTCATTTTATATTATACAATTATATACATTATATAAATGTAAAAATTTAATTAAAATTAAATTATTTATTAAATTATTATAAAATTATATAATATAAAATTTTCCAAAGAAGAATCCATAGAAGAATTGAGAGATGCAAAGTAAATTATAGAATAATTAATTAAATTTTAAAAGAATATAAGATTGTTGTATACTCCGGTATACACAAAGAAAATAAACCGAAAGGTCAAATAAATATTTATTGAGAATAAATAAAATATAAATAATATCAATCAATTGACTTGTGTGGGAACAAGTAAAATAAAATGATTGGGAAATGGAACAGTTTTAACGTGAGGGTTAAAACTTAAATAGAGCGAATGGGGGCGGAGAAAAGACAACAAAATAATAGGGATGGAATGCCAAGGATAAAATGTCATTTTAATTTGAATTTCTGTTTCCATCTCTAACATCTCCCTCCTTTAAGATGAGCTTCCCACCGGGGCGAAGTCATATTGGGGCTTGCTTGGATCAGGATTCAGTCGGGTGATAGGTCTTCGTGTTCTTTGAGGTCGTCTCTTCTCGGGACTCGGACTTTTGCGGTTTTCAAGCTGTCGTGGGGATTGTTGAACCTGTTCAAGAGGCACTTGAGCTTCTTCATCTTCAGGCATATCCATTTCGACGGGATGCCGCTTTCTCAGTTGATTGGCATGTCGATGGACGTCTCGTCCTAGGGCCGGGACCTTGACTCTATAGGTCGGTGAATTTTTGACGCGCTCAATGATGGTTCCTTCCAACCAGAATGTCTTATTGAGCCGGTAATTGAGTAGAAAGATGGGTTCCCCTGGCTTGAAAATAGCTTCTTTCGAGCCGTTTTTAGCGTTGAATTGTTGTGCCATTCGCTGTTTGTGAGCGTTTTGGAACTTCAAGAACTTTTCTTTGTCGACCTTGCTCGACATCTTCTGTCCCTCCGGGTGAACGAGAGTCAACCTTGTTCTGAGGTGACGTCCAAGAAAAAGTTCGTCAGGTGAGTGACCATTTAATGCAGAATTTGGTGTGGTTCGGTAAGCAAGAAGTGTTTCCTCAATCCAGTTCTTTTTCTGGCCACACTTTTTCATAGCTCTTTTAAATGTATCCACAAATCTCTCAACTTGTCCATTAGACATTGGATGATAAGGTGGAGTAAATGTGTGCCGAATACCAAATTCTTTACAAAATGAAGCAAATTCGGCGGACCGAAATTGACGTCCATTATCAGAGACTAGTTCTTTTGGAATTCCTAGTCGATGAACAATTGATTTAAGGACTGAGATTGTGTCCTTAGTTGTGATGGAATCCATTTGACATACTTCAGGCCATTTACTGTAAGCATCAATAAAAAGCAGATAGGTGTATCCATCTGAGCATGGACCTGCGAAGTCTACATGGGTCCTTTCAAAAACTTCTTTAGGGGCTGTCCAAGGTGTCAACAACGTTTTTGTCGGGGTTTTGGCTGCTCCTTGACATTGTTCGCATTGCCTAACAATTCTTTCAATTTCTCGGCCGATTCCTGGCCAGTAGACGTGTTCTTTAGCAATGGCTTTCATACGCACAATTCCAGGGTGTGCTATATGAAGTGTTTTCAGTATGCGTGATTGAAGCGATTTTGGAATGATCATCCTTTGACCATAGACCAAACATCCTTCTATTTCAGAAATCGCATCTCTTTTTGGGTGAAATGCGGCAAGTTGGGGGTTCTCATTCTTTTTGAGCCAACCTTGGTTGATGCATTTCTTGACCGTTGACAAGACGGGGTCTTTGTCGGTCTCTTCTGCTATTTCTTGAGCCATGACTGGGAGTTGGTCCAAAACAGAATTGAGAACGGAGTTGATGTAACATTCAGTGTCTGTGCTGATGTTAGCGATCAAAATATCTTCTGTTGGCCGTGGGTACTCGTCGATCAGTCGTGACAAAACATCAGCTTGTCCAAAAGATTTCGTGTTGATATACTGGATATCGAAATCATAATTTGTGAGGATCAATGCCCAACGTTGGAGTCGGCTTGCAGAATAAATGGGAATGCCATTCTTTGATCCGAAAATTGCAACAAGCGGTTTATGGTCAGTTTGCAGGGTAAACTTTCGACCATAGAGCATGCGATGGAACTTTTGTACAGCAAATACGAGACCTAGAGCCTCCTTTTCGATTTGGCTGTAATTCCGTTGTGCTGCTGTGAGAGTGCATGAAGCGTGTTCAATCACCTTTTCTGTCTTGTCGGGGAAGACGTGACTGATTGTAGCTCCTATTCCGTCTTTGGAAGCATCAGCTGCTACGACTATTGGCAGTTTAGGGTCGTAGTGAGTCAGCAGTAAATCCGAAAGCATTATTTCTTTAGCTTTTTCAAATGCTTTTTGATGGATTTCGTCCCATTTCCAATCAATATCCTTTTTAAGAAGATCATCAAGAGGCGAGCGTATCTCGCGCATCTTCTTAATAAATCTTCCATAATAAGTGAGAGCACCTAGAAATGATCGTAGCGTGCTTTTGTCGTGTGGTGCAGGCATTTTTCGAATAGCTTCAGATCGTCCAGGATCTGGCTTTATGCCTTCAGGTGACACAATATGTCCTAGAAAAAGAAGCTTTTCCTGGAGAAAATCACATTTTTCTAGTTGCAGTTTGAGGCCATATTCTTGAATTCGGTTAAAGAGAATATTCAAGGATTTAGTGTGTTCTTTAAAATTTTTAGAAGCGATGACAATATCGTCTAAATATCCAAAAACTCCTGAAATGCCTGAGATCAGTTGATCAATCAAATGCTGAAAAATTGATGGTGCCGATTTAACACCAAAGGGAAGTCTTTGACATTGGAATAAGCCTCTGTGTGTATTGATTGCACACAATTTCTTTGATTCATCATCGAGCTCCATTTGAAGATATGCGTCACGTAAGTCAAGTCGTGAGAAGACTTTTGCTCCGTTGAACGACATGTAAATATCTTCAGGGCGAGGGAGTGGATGTCTGTTCAACTCTAAAGCATTGTTTAGTCCTGTTGAAAAATCAATGCAAATCCTTGTTTTGCCATTTTTCTTTTTAACTGCAAGAACAGGTGCAGCCCAATGACTGAAGTTGATTGGCTTGATTGCACCAATTTCAACTAGTCTGTCCAATTCGGCGTTGACAGCATTCAAGGCGCCATAAGGAACTGGTCTTGCTTTGCAGAAAACCGGTTTTGCTCCTTGTTTCAGAAAAAGGTGTGCCTTGACCTTTTTGATGTGTCCTAATTCTGTGCCGAAGACGTTTGGAAATTTAGATTGAAGTGATTTAGTTAAAGAATTCTTGTCAGTAATTGGCAAATTTGCTGAGACTGTTTGAAGATGAATTGGCTGTATGATTTCTTTTGGGATAATTTCCAATGCCTTAATCCATGGAAGTCCCATTAAATCATGTTGGACTGCTTCGCTGACGTAAGCAGTTAATTCAATCACTTTGCCGTTGACATAGGAAACTTGACAATTGAATTTGCCCTTTGTGGCAAATGGATTTCCATTGCAGTTCAGAGTATCGATGTCGGCAGTAGAAAGTCGAGGACCTCCTAGCTTTTTCCATAACTTTGTTGTGATGAGGGTGGCTTGTGCACCCGTGTCAACATTCATTTGATGGCTTGTTCCATTAATGTTGATCATTACATTCCACCATTCACTGTTATTATTAATGGTGAAGAAAGTTTTGATTGGCTTTCGCACAATGCTTATTGAATTTGTGGCTATTGTGCTACGACAAGCCTTAGCAATGTGTCCTTTCTTTTGACACTTATGGCATATTGCATCTTTGAATTTGCAATCGTTTCGCCAGTGATTGTTTAGGCCGCATGAGGCGCAAGCTTGATTTGGTTTTCCTTTAGCGTAGTGCTGATTTTGTTTCATTTCTGCCGGAGCAGAATATTTTGGCTTCACTTGGTTACCCCATTTGGGTTTGCTTTTCATTGATTTCTCCTTTATATGCTGTGGTTTGGCTCGAATTGCAAACGTGTCAGCTCTTTGAGTGTTCAATGATTGTGCACTTTCTTTTACGAGCTGGTAAGCTCGGCATTCTTCTCCCAAATCCTTTAATTTGATGCTCTTTTTCTTGATTCTAGCATCCTCTAGAATTTGTAAACATTTTTGCCGAATGTCGTGTGATTCGTCACGAAGCGCCATAACGAAGATTAGACATTTTAAATCTTCTTTTGTGAGTGACATTTCAGCCGTTTCACAAGAAACGTTGATTTGCCCAATCAACGAATCTATATCCTGATTAGGTTGCTGTTTGATTTTCAAGCATTCGAAGCGACGGACAAATAAAGATCTTGAGTCCGCGAAGAGTTCTTTCAGATTCTTGACCGAATCTGTGAATGAAATTGCGTCAGGTATGTCAGGTGCTACACTATTGCTGTACTTGGTGTACTCCTCTTCACCTAATTTTCCAATTAAAAGTCGAACTTTGGCTGAATCACTAAGATCTTTGCCATCCTCATTAATTAAGGTGCCAAACCTTTTAAACCAATTTTCAAATGTTAGACCCGTTTCGGGGTCGTAGAGGAAGGTTGTAATTCGAGCGCTCAAAGCTGAGGCCAATGTGGCATGATTAGCAGTTGGGTTCACTAGTGCTAGCTGACGTGCTTCGGATTGCTTGAGGACTGTCTCCAAAATTGTTTGAAGTTGTTTGGCGTCCATATTTATCGATTTTCGTGGGAAGAAAAATTGTTTGAGCCGCCTAGGCTAAAAAAAAATTTGCTGTCTTGAGAAAAACT
Source organism: Meloidogyne incognita (assembly GCA_036172945.1). Lineage (NCBI taxonomy): Eukaryota > Metazoa > Nematoda > Chromadorea > Rhabditida > Meloidogynidae > Meloidogyne > Meloidogyne incognita. Next base: position 4,696,901 of record JARQAC010000013.1, read on the forward strand.
CCGCAAAGGAGAAATTAACCGCCACCAAGGCTAGTATTTTTTTTAGGAAAAACTCCGCCTAGGAGAAAAAGTACTCCGCCTAGGAGATTTTTTTTTGAAGTTCTGAGTTTACTACCGCAAAGGTCAGTAAACTGTCGAGATGTCGGTGTGTTGTCCGACGATAAAGAATGACCAAATTTGTTGTGTCGATTGGAACAAATTTGTTGAGTCAATTTAGAAGCCAAAATAAATTTAGAATTTGACGAAGTAAAATTTAGTCGAAAATTGAAGAATGTCGACAAGAATAAAATTCCAAATTGGTTCGGTGAAGTCGAACGAATAAAGTAGAATTTGAATAAATACTTCGGTCAAATAAAAAAAAAAAAGTCGACCGCGCCAATTTGTTGTATACTCCGGTATACACAAAGAAAATAAACCGAAAGGTCAAATAAATATTTATTGAGAATAAATAAAATATAAATAATATCAATCAATTGACTTGTGTGGGAACAAGTAAAATAAAATGATTGGGAAATGGAACAGTTTTAACGTGAGGGTTAAAACTTAAATAGAGCGAATGGGGGCGGAGAAAAGACAACAAAATAATAGGGATGGAATGCCAAGGATAAAATGTCATTTTAATTTGAATTTCTGTTTCCATCTCTAACAAAGATAAAACCTTCCGCTGAAAGATCCACAGAAGAATTCAGAGAACAATAGAAAAATTAAAGAATAAAAAAGTTTTAATAGTACCGATGTATTTATGTTTGTACCTTAATAGTTATCTGAGCAACTCGTGAAGATAAGCTGGCGACCGATACATAGTCTTCGATACAAAACGATTACTATTCATTAATAATTTATTAACAATTTACTTCATTGATAATTTTTTCATTAAAGTGATAGTAATAAATTTCTTATAAAAATTTTAAGAGCATCATACAAAGATAAATTAATATTATGTGAGTTATTTTCTTTGATATTTTAGAATATATAACTATGTTGAATACTTCTTGTGTTGACTTATTCCAGTCAGCCAAACTTAATACATATTTATAATAGATAACTATTTAGTAAAAATTTTTTCTTGTGACTCGTGTAAGATAGGTCCTTGAAGCGACTTTTAGTAGATTTATACTAACTGAAAATATAAGATGTGGATTCTTACATTTGATGTAGGATTTTGCACATTTAATTTAATAAATTTATTAGCCGGCCCCTAAAAAAATTATAAAAATTTATAATTTGTTGGATTTAGTTATTGAACTTTTTTCATTTTTTAATTACTAGAGCTATTATTTACATATTCTTCTTGCATTGGTAAATTCAACTGTAATAACTGGGCAATCGATCTTTCTGCCGCTAAAATTGATGCAAGGCCAAATTTTTATATATTTATTAAAAGAAGATTATTCATATTTTTTATTTATAATGTAGATTTTTTTTGCTTTCAAGATGCCTATTATTTTATAACAATGATTTACTAAGGTCTTTAGTATTATTTGTCTAGTAACTAATTTTTAATTACAGGAAACTATTTTTTAATTGCCAAACAATACTATTCTTGGCAATATAATTGAGGCAAGTTATAATATTATTGTTTATTTATAATTTCCTCTTAATTAATTAATTTTACTTAATAAATATTTGTTTATATGCCCGAAGGCTGATATTTTGAGCTCAATATCTTTTTTTAATGTTTTAGTAATTATTTATCTTATCATTAAATATAAATAATAAAAACATTGCTTATCTTTAATATTTTCATATGACCCAGTTTGAACTAGAAAAATAAAATTTAAGGTTAAATGAACCATACATATTTGAAAACTAACGTTTTCATTAATTTCTTCACAAAAACCACTCCATTTATTTCCTATTCTTTGAAGATTTAAAGGTCAATACGATCTTTCTCTCAAGATAATACTATTTACTCTTAATAAAGTACGCGCTTATGAAAATCTAATTCCTTGATTTACTTTTTTTATAAAATTTAATTTCTTGATGATGAAAATTTAATTCCTTATGAAGAAAAGGTGCTAGTTGCTTAGGCTAGCACCGTTAAATTGAAAGAAAGAGTAAAGCACATTTTATGTAGATAATTTATTTTTTTGAATTAAGATATGTTCGAAAATTTGTATAAGTTCTCAAAATTTTCCAAACCATAAATTAACAAACATAATTCACAAAATTTTTAAAAATAATTTGCAGGAAGATAGGTAAAACAAGAATCCATTCTTGACAGCTTTTGCTATGTGCTGATTGCCTAACATACGTAATTCGCATTCTAGAAAATAACGCAATCCAAATTAATTACCAAAACGTTAAACTCTATAAAAATGATTAATATCTAGATATAAAACTAAAGATACTTTAAAAAAGGATGTGAACACCAAGCGAGGAAATTTGTATTTATTTAATAATTTTTTTTCAATAATAGTTTTTAATTATATACATAGGTAATTATCTCAATTAATTTTTTCAATCAATAATGATAATATTATTTTCTATTTTAAAATATTCTTAATATTTTTTAATGTCTAATATTTTATTTTAAATACTTAATACCGCATCCTCAGTACAGAAACACTATCTACAAATAAAAAATATTTTAAATACATACATATAATCTAAGCTTTATCTAAGGTTTTAAATATTACTTCTTTCTCCAATTGCAAAGAAAAACGTCCCAATGCTCTACAATTATATGGTGCAAAGTTTTAAAAAATTAAACTATAAATAATAATTTTATGTTTTTAATTTAATCTTAGTCATTTTAATTAAAAATTTATTTAAATTTGTTTAAATTGTCTTTAAATCTGATTTATAAATTTTTATTTGCAATTTTTGAGTTTATTTTCAATGTCCTTAATTCAAGCCGATGATAAGCATAGGTTCACATTACAATACTAAATTAATGTAAAGAATTACAGTTTAAATAAACGTTTGTCTTACATATATTTATTGTTTTTCTTAAGTCGTCCTGCATAGATTTAATTTTTCATCATAATTACGATTGACATCTTTCACTATATACTCTAAATTGTAGAACATATTTACTTTTATTATGACTCATTGATATGATAGAGAGAACATGAGATAAGTTTACGATGATTCTCTTGCTCCAACTCTACTATGAGTGTCATTTAAAATATTTTTAATTTTCATTTATAAAAATTTTATTAAAGAAAATTCTTAAAATTTTAATAAAAAATAAAATTTAACTATATGATGCCTTTTTGTTCGACCTCATCTATTATAATATTTCGCTTCTGTGAATGGTTCAATATTTCCAGCACCTTACTGAATAAATTAAAGTATATATTTTTGATAATATTGTTATAATTGATTGTAAATGTATTTTACTTGTATTTATGCATATAAACATATTTTATTATGGTTACATTTTATTTATCACTTAAATATTTATCTTATAATTTTTTATATTTTATAGTATTATTCTATTATTGTACTTCTATTAATTTTTATTATATATTCAATTTTTTCTCTCACAAATTCAAATTATACCATATTTTTTGTCAAGTAAAGCCTGTTTGTCCATTTCTATTCCTGAATTAATGGGATAATCAGATATTTAATACTTATATACTAATCTAATATATTTGGTTTAAAGATTTTTAAATTTATTTTTATCTAATTTCTTTTTTTTAAACTTGATAAATACTATTTCGTTTATTTTAGTTACATTATATCTATCAGCTAAATGTTTATCTTATAATTAAAATACCAATTATAATACCAACTTAAAAGTCTTGTGCGAATGTCAATAACACCCGCAATAATCATTTCTTGGAGTAGCATCGACAAGAAGACAATCTTCAAATATATGAATATTAAGGAATGTAAATATTTATTTGGTGTAAGCAATTAATAAAATAGTAAACTACAATAAAGGAAGGCGTAAAGCTATTTTTAACAATATTCTCAGTATTTTAGTTTTTTAAGGAAATAAAATTTATAAGATAAATAATAATTTAATTAAAAATATGTCAAAGACAAGCATTATTAAAAAACAATTTGAAACAATCAGAAAAAAATTTAAAGTCAACAAGCGTCTCTAAAGTCTGCAAGCTATTTTATAATTAGGTCCAAAACCAATTTTTCTTCTATCTTTACAACAATAATGCATAAAATATACATATATAATTGTTTAAATTTAAAACATATGTATATACATATGTATATTTCAATAAATGTTTTATTCATAGATATTTATTTATTATTTTTGTATTGTATATTTTTATTATATTTTTATGTTACATAGTTATCATTTTTATATATACATAATTTAACTTCATTCAATTTCTTAACAGAGCTTATTTCTAAAGATGTTAAAACTGAAAGTTTTAACATCTCTATGATAATATGCATAAAATTACTATTAAAATTATAAAATAATTTGATTAATAACGTTAGTTATTCATAGAAGATGGCTTTTTATTCTTTCGAATATATAGACTTCCGCCATATATTTTCTACAAAATTTTTGATAAAATTTTTTAAATCACAATCATTTCAAATTATTTCAAAAATAAAAAATGTATTCTATCACGATTGTTCTCAGTTGAATAAAAGTGATCATGCTAAAAATTTTATATTAAGCTTAATGAGACTAGTTATATAAATTGATTTTACTAAAAATTATTTTTAAATGAAAATTTGCTTAAATATAAGAAATATAGCCTTTTTGATAAGGATATATTTAGACAACAAAAACCCAAAAAAACTAAAGAACTAAAGAATCTAGAGACGTAAGCATTGTAAGTTTCTTTAGTTGTTGGACGATAAACATTAATTAATCTTAGCTTAACTTTATAATTCTGTTATGTTTATTTTGTTAGTTTTCATTTATAATTTAATAGAATTATTCAAACTTGTTTCAAATAATTTTTTATTTATTTCATCTTATTTTTTTGATTTAACATTTATGATATCATCTTTATGAAAACGTGAGCACTTTTAAAGACGTGAAAACGTGAATACTAGTGAGACTTTATTTGCCACTTGTGTTGCCTTTCACAAAGAAAATTTCCTAAACTACAAAATTTCCTAAATACGTTAAACATTAATTTAATTAAAATTTCATTTATTAGAGTTTGTTGTATTTATTTATTTTAATAATGGTGTCATTATTTACAAATTAATTATATTTTATATTTTCATATTAAAGTTATTTGTTTAAAAATACACCTACTAATCTGAATATAAAATAATTTTATTATTTCTAAATTTTCTTATCTTTATTATACAGGGTGCGGCAATTTTTCCGCCACTTTTGTTTTGAGTATATCTCATTTCAAACTCAAGATAAATTAATAATTTTTTTTTATTTTATTCACAACTATTTGAGAAACTTTTTGGTATCAAAAAATGGAAATTTGGTTCGCGGATGGTAGAGATAAGATGGTCCGAAAATAAAAAATCTTCAAAAAACATTTTTTGTTAAATTTTAATTGATCATAACTTCGTCCAAAATCATTCAATCCATTCAATTTTTGTACCAATCGACTCATCTCATTCAGGCGCATCGAAATAGCTTTTTGAAAATTTTACAGAAAAAATTTATATTTGCCAAAATAATTTTAATTTATCATTCAGAGCTCCATATCTCGGTTCCTTTACGTTGAAATGAACCGAGATATGGAGCTCTCGGTTCATTTACGTCAATTTATCTTGAGTTTTAAGTGAGATATGCTCAAAACAAAAGTGGCGGAAAAATTGCCGCACCCTGTATAATTTATGTAAATTACTAATTTTTCATAGATTTTTTATTGCATGATCTTTTTAAAACTTTTTAATGGTTCTTGTAGTAGATCTCTTATTTTAGATAATATTATTAAATTAGCTTACATGGCCACTTTTCTTTTTCTCTGAATGTTTATCTACTATTTTAGTCTTTTTTAAAGTTTATAAGCTTTAGCTTTGCTAGTGGTGGAGAAAAATAAAAATAATTTATTATGAAATTTAATTTTTTTTCTTAAATTATTAATAGTTTGTATTTGTGGTGTTATGCTGCGTGCTCGTATATCTGCTTTCTCAAGTTCATTACTAAGTATAACATTAACATTATGTTAATGCTGTTTTCGTATTTCCGTAATGTCCTAAAAAGTTTTAAATAATAGTTTTTGAAGTGCGAAGGATTTTTTAAGTCAATAATCATGTGAAAGTTGCATAACATAAAAAATCTTTATTCAATAAATTTTTATTTTATAATATTTAATATAACTTGAGATTAATCAAGTTTTGTTATTGTAATTTGAATATTGTTATAATTAGACATTAAGGATTTGTTTCTCTGCAGAATGTATAATATTTCATTCTAACAAATAAATTACAGGCAATTAACATTCTTAATTTAATTAAAATTTACTTAATAAAAATTTAATTTATTGTACCATTGTTGTGAACCACTTCCAATATAAGTATTGATTATTATCCAAAATTTTATTATTTTATGTTAGTATTTTAATTATTTCAATTTATTATTTAATCAACATAATTAAATTCGGGCTCAAACTCGGGTAATTAAATGAACTAAATTAATTTAAAAATTCTTGACTTATAAGACAAGATTAGGTAAAATAGGGGTGAGGAGTATAAATAGTAATTATAAACTATTTTAAAACATAATACAAGAATAAGCATATATTTTTATAGCGTCATTAAAATTTTCACTGAGCTGTTTAAATTTTCTTCTAAATAATTTTTTATTCAATAAATTTTAGATCCATTCGACTGCGCCAAAATTGTTGTGTCCGAATTTTTTATCATTTTATTTTATTCGATTAAATCTATCAAATTTAATTTGTTAGAGTTTTATAATTTGTTGTAGCTGAAAATTTGTAATGAGAATCATTAAGAATACGTTCTATACATACTAGTTAGATGCGAGAGATCAATGTTATTGTATTTTTATTATGTAGTATTCTATTAAAAATTTATACTTAATATTAGGGTGTAACATAAATAATTAGCCCCCCTAAAACAATGTAAGTTTGAAAATTCATATCTCAATGTTTAGATCCCCAATCTATTTAATTTTTTCGTCATATATTCATAATGATGTCCTCTTCATTTTCTGAAAGAGTTGAAATTTTTTCTTTACTTACAAATTTTTTATGAATTTTTAAAGATCAAGGCAAAATTATGAAATTAGTGTCCACCTCAAATATGAGGTTGAACTTGGACATTCGGAAAAGGAATCATGGCACAAAATATGCAAAGCGAATCAAGGAGATGTTATCTCGTATTCCGCAGGAAAAATTTGGTTCTCCAAATAAAAGAAAGGTAGAGAGGAGCTGAAAGACAAATAACGTCTTGGATGCCAACCAACGATAGATAAGAATGCCGTTCTCCTCTGAATCAAAGCCAGTCCAAAAAATAAAATGTGTTTATTGGGGCAGGCACTCACCTGCTCACTTACAAAAATTTCCATAATTTTAATTGAAGCGGGAAACAAGTTATGAAGGATCAATTGATACCCCATGAATTGCCGCAAAGTCAAAAAAATCACTAAGTCACTTTTGCAAAACAACCCCTTAAATGCCACAATGAAGCTCCTTATTTGAAACAAATTTTAATCTATGAGGAAGTGTGGGTTGCCTTCATGAATTCTGAAAACAAAAAGGAACGGCTCATCCCAGTTAACCATCAATTTTGACCTCTAATCCAGACTGTTCCAACAGCGTGATCTGTTATGTATTTGGTGGTGTCACGGCGGGGTAATCATTGGAATTTAGTTTAAACTGGCTAAACTATTACCCCCAAATTGTATTATTCCCATATAGATCGAGTCCATCGATAAATCTTGTCGCCTGGCCTCGCTGGGCATTTTCGCGCGAGGGTTATCCTAAAACAGCATAATGCTAGCCCCTATGTCACAAACGTGACCCTCTAAAAAATCGGACAATTGTTTTCCATGGGAATTTTTCATATCATCGTATTCATCAGATTATGCTCTATCAGAATCTATTTAATTTTTTATTCTTACACATCAATTTTGCAGAGAAAAATCAAAAAGAAGTTGCCTTGTTTCAAAAATACATGTTTTAGTATTTTACCTCTAACTCCGGCCAACCTAATCCTAGGATTCTGATTTTTTGCCAGAAAATAGGCAACTCTCCTAGGATCATAGAAAAATATAATTTGAAGTCTGAGAACATTTAGTTGAATTTTAATAAATATTTATTTAACTTTGCTCAAGAGGGGCTAATTATTTATGTTACACCCTAATATTTATCATCTAATTTGTTATTTAAATTAAGAATAAATTTATTGAACAAATTTACTGATATTTATTTAATGATTTAAATAATTTTCAGTTAATGTATCATTTTTAATTAAAAATTAAAATAAATAAAAATGAATTCAACAACCGTTCTTTTTTGTGTAATAGAAATTTTCTAAAATTATAAAAAAAATTCCTTTATAAATTTTTTAAATTGTAAAATTATTTTATTGGTCAAAAATTTTTTTGTAATTTAAATAACATTACTATTAAACATGAAACGAAGTCTCCGTCTGAACATTAATGGTTCAGCTATGTAAATGTTTCACAGACATTTGATCATACATCAAATGTTTTTATTAATTTGAAACTTAAAAATATGCTACTTATTTTGTAAAAATTTTGAAAATATATGCGAATTTGCTTCTATTTTGCTGATAAAAATAGATTTAAGAAATTTTTTAAATTTTTAACTACATTAAATTTGAATAATTATATATTAAGAACTTAAATCTTAATATTATAAGGTAACTTTGATATTCAAGCATGTCAAATTGTTCCAATAAGACTCATTTAGTAAAAATATGTAAATATAAAAACAAAACAAACTTAAATGGGTTGTTTGATTTAATAAAAATATAAAATATTTTAATTAGTTTATAAATATTTATGTTTATGTTTTTATGTTTCAAGGATTTGTTAAATGTTATTTAATAAAAATTAAACACTTTTTATATAGATTTTATAATATTGACTTTAATTCATTAATATAGGTATATTTATGTTTGTAGTTTAATTTAAAGTCTCTTATTTAATTTGTATTTATAATCACAATCATCATTTTATTTAGTATTTCATATCAATACTCCAAATTTTTACGGTAGAAAACGTGATACCTGTTGCTACTTTTTTGAAATAGTAAAGTTGAGTAGAACAAATATCTGCTTGTTTATTTGATTAATCTATTAAACATTTTAATTTATTTTGTAATTTGTTTAATTATTATTTTTATATTTGCAAATGTATATATATCCTTGTTGATTTGCGAGATGGTTTTGAATAGCATTTCAAGGACTCAGAACAAAAAACCTGCATAAAGATTGTTTTATTTTTTATCTTATAAAATTTTTGTTGCCATATCATCTTATTGTATAATTTATACAGTATGATTTTTACTAATTTTTAGGAAGTTAATATGAATTAGAATGTTATAAAGTTAATCTAATTAGAAAGTTAATCTAAAAAACAAAAATATATTTTAAGGATTTTTTGTGAATATTAAAATTTTATTCCTATGGATTATGCAATTTTTCGCTTATTTATATAATTTTTGATCTTTATTCTTTTTAAAAATAATTTTTTTCTCTTTGTAAATCTTGCAGATATTTTGGACACATTTTATTATGAACAAAAAAATTTTTGTAAAATTTTTGTTAAATTTTTTTTAAATTTAATTATTGCTAAATCGCAATTTTTATTGTTATACACAGCAACATAACCTGCAACCAAGCCCCGTTTCAGTGCAGACTGAATTTTTCTCTTTTTCTTTTCGTTCTATTTATTTCGCGTGCTATTTTTATAAGGATACGGTCATTTTTTATGTGCCATCTTTGAGAAGCTTTTTCTCGATAAATCTCTATAGATTTAGAAATCTGTCTACCAATATCATAGATAATACCGTAGATTCTTTTAAAAAAGAAAATAGAAAAATTTCACGATTTTGTAGCAACATTTCACGATGTTGTATGATTTTTCTTTTTTGTATTACTTTAGCCGGTAAAAGGTTCCAAAGTCTTTCGATTTATATATCATTCGATTCGGCTCGTCGAGCTGAGTCGAACATTACCAAACTTTAGACTCAGAAATGAATTTGGACCGAGATACATGCCTTTCTCTTTCTTTCGCTTCAAAACTGCTAAGACTCTAACTAAGACTCTAAGTGGTTGGTTGCAGCCTTTGCCTATTTTATTTTGCTGTGTATTATTGACTATTTTTATTTTTAAATATCTAATCTATTTCCTCATACTATTAGGGTGTAACATAAATAATTAGCCCCCCTTAAACCATGTACATTGTAAACTTTATATCTCAATGTTCAGATCTCCAATCTATTTAATTTTTTCGTCATATATTCTTAATGATGCCTTCTTCATTTTCTGAAAGATCACTTTTGCAAAACAACCCCTTAAATGCCACAATGAAGCTCCATATTTGAAACAAATTTTAACCTATAAGGTAGAGTGGGTTGTCTTCATGAATTCTGTAAATAACAAGGAACGGCTCATCCCAGCTAACCATCAGTTTCGACCTCGGTGATCTGTTATGTATTTGGTGGTGTCGCGGCGGGTTAATCATTGGAAATTAGTTTAAACTGGCTAAACTATTACCCCCAAATAGTATTGTTCCCAAATAGATCGAGTCTTTCAAAAAATCTGGTCGCCTAGCCTCACTGTGCATTTTCGAGCGAGGGCTATCCTAAAACAGCATAATGCTAGCCCCTATTTCACATATTCGAACCTCTAAAAAATCAGCCAGTTGTTTTCCATGGGAATTTCTTATAACATTGTATTCATCAGATTCTGCTCTATCAGAATCCATGTAAATTTTGATTCTTTCTTATCAATTTTTCAGAGAAAAATCAAAAACAGGTTGCCTTGTTTAAAAAATACAAGTTTTAGTATTTTACCTCTAACTCCTGACAACTTAATCCTAGGATTCTGATTTTTCGCCAGAAAATAGGCAACTCTCTTAGGAACATAGAAAAATATAATTCGAAGTCTGAAAACATTTACATTAATTTTAATAAATATTTAATTAACTTTACACAAGGGGGGCTAATTATTTATTTTACACCCTAATACTTATCAGATATTTTTTATAGTATTGCTATATTTTATATTTTGCCAACTTGATTACAAAAGAAACATTTTCTTGAAAGATGCATTTAATATATATAAATTTAACACAAAATATTTGATGAAGTTATTGAATTTTTGTTATAAGTATACAAACATTTAGCTTAAAAAAAATTTATTACTTTTTGAAGTGAATTCCTTTCTATTTGGTTAAGGATATGGATTTGATCAAATTTTTATTTTCTATTTATCAATTCTTACACAGAAAAACACTCCTTTTCTCCTTTTATATAAAAAACGTAATCGCTTTATAAATCGTTTAATTATTATAACAAATCAGATAATCTTCAATTATGTGATGATAAAGTTTTTATGTGATATTTTTTTGACACTGCCGAGTAAAATATTGTTTTAATTAAAAAAATCTAAACTTTCAAAAAATCTAAACTTTCAACTGCGATTATACTTAAAAATAAGTATAGTTTTATATATGTAAATGTAAAACATATCCTATCATTCCATTTTGTGACATAATGTGTATTGAGTCTTCTGTTCCTCGAAAGCTAGATAGTATGCGTATTTTGATGCTTTATGATTTTATTGTAAAATAGTAAAATATTATTAGGTTGATGTTTTATTATTTATATTCATGTATTTTATAGATATATTTTATTAGTTTCTTTATCTTTTTTTTAAATTTTCATAAATATTTTCTGTCGTTTAGTTAAAAGAATTTTTAGTTAAAAGAAAACGTTTAGTTAAAAGAAATTTTATTAAAAAGAATTAAAATATTTTTATTTAAAAAATTTTTTATTCTTTAAACTTTTTCTAAAGATTTCTCCTTCCAATATTTTTATACAAAATTAAATTCTTATCCGATTTGAATTTAGTTCTTTATCATCAAATTTTTTAAAGATATTTTTTGGTGTAGAAATTAAGTGATTTTAATTGTTCTATTGAAACTCAGATGTGTTATCAACATTAAAACAATAGATCCTTTTAATTTGCAATTTGCTATTAAAAAATAATTTAAAAATTAGACGTTTTCTTAAAAATATTTTTTTTCGTTTAACATCTTATTTTTCTTCCGTGAAGCTCCTGTACTCTAGGAAATTTAAAAAGTGCACACTACAGAAATGACAGCTTTTGTATATTTTTATTTCTATTTATGTTTTACATATTTTGTTCTTTTTTACTAAAGTCAAAATTTCAGTGCCGTTAAATCATTTCTTTTTATACATAATAGATGAAATGAATTTTATTTGCTGCTTATATATTCGTGCATATTCTATAAATACCGGTTTTTATAACGGATTTTGCTTTGTTCTCAAAAAAATATTTGAATTGTTAATAAGCAATAATTTAATTTTTGCGATGTATTAAAATTATATGACTAATAAAAAGTTTTTATTATTGAGACTTGTAAATTATAATTGGTGCCATGAAAAGCAATCTCACAATTCATTTAAAATATAATTACTAGGGACTCACAAAATATGCACGGAAAATCGCAAAATATGCGCATATATATGCACAGAAAAAGGCCCAAATATGCACTAAAATATGCAAAATTTCCCAAAATATGCACTAAATATGCATCAAAAAATGGTGAAAAATTGCTTTAAAAACCAAAATTTTAAGTAAAAAACACTAATTTAGCCTATAATTTTGCATTTCAAGAGCACTTATGAAAGATTTTATGGATTTAAAATTTATGTTAAAATTTTTTTGAAAAAAAATTTTCCCGAAAAATAATTCGAAAAAATTTTTTCGGAAAATTTTTATAAAAAAATTTTTGACCAAAAATTTCCAAAATTTTGCCCATTTTTTACTAAAATTTGCCAAAAAATGATGAAATATGGACCAAAATATGCAAAATTTCCCAAAATATGCACAAATATGCAAATATGCACGGGAGGGCCGAAATATGCAAATATATGCATTAAGAACCGGGTCCTAAAGTGCTCGGACACATGTAAAAACACCATTTTTGGGCTTCCCAGCTCAAGGCATATCCGCATACAAAACATGCATTTGCATGTTTTGTGTGTCCCTAATAATTACATTAATTTGTGAATTTTTTGAGTCCTATATACTGTTCTAATTAAGCTGAAGCTTTCATTAATGATATGTATGAAAATAGATTTATTATGAAAAAATAATCTTTAGTTTTTTATATGACAAATATAATTATTTAAAGAAACTAATTGTCGAAAATTTTTTAATTGTAATAATCCAATAATATTACTTCTAGTAATTGTCCGATATACGTTGACTCAAATTCAGAAGTTTTTCAAATATTTATTTAGCTAATTTATTTACTTACATATTTTGTGCAGTTCTCTAATTTTAATAAGTACTATAAGTAACTTCTATAATATTAAATGCATACTGAAACTCAGTCAAAAGTGTGTAGTGTCATTTTTATTTAGTAAAATGTTTTCTCAACATTTGTTAAATTTTATATTTACACACCTTACATAATTAGACAGAATTTATGTCAATTTACTATTAGACAATTATAATTACAATTTTTATTACACCTACAATTTTTATTACAAAAACGAACCTTTTACAAAAATATTATATTTATAAAATATTCGATTATCATTAATAATTACATTTTGCCTCAGCATTCAGACTTTCAGTATATTATTTTGAATATTCTATAAGCCATTATATACAGGGTGCGGCATAAGTAACCGGACACTTTTAAATTCCTTATAACTTTGTTTATTGTCAATAATTTTAATCGATTTTTTGCTTATTTTTTAGCTTATTCAATTCTCTATTATGGCTAGTCAACGTGATTCTATAGCGTGTTGTAATTCTCTATTATGGCTAGTCAACGTGATTCTGCAGCGTGTTGTAAAGCCTTGGGCCGAGAGCCATTTCGGTCGCAGAGTCTGGATTTTCCAACAGGACTCTGCTCCGGCACACAAGGCGAAAGAAGTTCAGGACTGGTGCAAGGCCAATTTTCCTGGGTTCATTAGCGGACAGGAATGTCCACCCTACTCCCCGATGAATTATTCTGTTTGGTCTATTTTGGAGTCCAGGGACTGTGCTAAGCCTCACAAAAGTTTGGAGTCTCTGCGTCATTCTCTCACCAGGGAGTGGGACTTAATTACACTCAAAGAGGTGCGTGCTATTTGCGAAAATTTTTCCTCACGCCTTCGCCTCTGTATCAAAGCCAAGGGTGGGCATTTCGAAACTTCTTGATTATTTTTGTTCCTTATTTAATTCTCTATCATTTGATTGTATTTCGATTTTATTTGATTGTGTTTTATTAAAGTTATGAGAGAAAACAAGTGTCAGTTTACTTATGCCGCACCTTGTACATTATTTAATTTAAGTTTCAATTGTTTTATTAGGTTATTTTTGATAATATAAAGTAGCAGAATCATTTTATATGTATTTAATATGCTTTCCTTGTATTATTTTAAATCAGGGCTCGGATTCGTACTTTATTTGAAAGTACAATACTTTAAAATCGACTTCCGTACTTACGAAATTGAATTTGTACTTTATTGCAAGTATGTACTTTAAAATCAACATTTTGGATTGAACATGAAATTGGGGAAGGGATTAGGCAAAAAAGTGAATTTTTTTGGCCTACGGCCTTCGAAATTCTCAAAATTTTCGCCTGCGGCGCTAAAAAAGTAAAAAATCTGGCTTCTTGGGTCCAAATTTCAAAAAATTTTCGCCTGCGGCGCAATAAAAAGGAAGAAATCTGGCTTCTCGGGCTCAAAATTTCAAAAAATTTTCGCCTGCGGCGCTGAAAAAAGTGAATTTTTTTGCATACAGCCTTTCAAAATTCTAACAATTTACGACTTCAGCGCTAAAAATGGAAGAAATCTGTCTTAAGGACCCCGAAATTTCCCAAAATTTTCGCCTGCGGCGCTGAAAATGGATGAAAGAAAGTAGCTCGTTTGAGGTTAAGACTGTCAGGGCTTTATTTCTTGTGTCAGCGAATTTTGACATGTCATGCATTGAAATGCACAAAATGCTCAGTGGAAACAAGAAATTATTAGAAAAGATTCATTTAGGAGAGAAATATAAAACATTTGAGCATGAATAAATATTTTCTAATCTAAGTTTGAGTGTACTTTTTATTCGGAAATTTAGTCCCTATGTACTTTAAAATCATGATTTTTGTACTTTTGATTAGCATTTTGTCGATCCGAGCCCTGTTTTAAATAATATATGTAGTTATTTAATTAAAATTGTAATTATATTAATTAAAATAATACAAGTTCGAAGATCATCAATCAGTTTAAGCGACCATTTATCCAAAAATCCAGTGGCAATTTTTACAAAACGAAGGTATTTCAATATTTATTACGTTTTAAATCATATACATTTTCCAGTATGAATTTTAATGTTTAAATTTGCATTTATAATAATTAAATTAATTAAAAATGTTTAAGGTGAATGGACGTGCAAAAATCATAACCGTCAAAAAAGACTGAGAGTGCTCTTAAATTCATGGTTTTTATTATTATGAAGAGTAGTTAAATGTGAAAATTGTGAGTTATTACGATTTATCTATAGAATTATTTAAAACTTGCTTTTGATTTTGACCTTTCATACTATATATTTTTCCTAATAGAAAGCGATTGTTAATGCAAAAAAAAATATATTATTAATACAATGATAATAACACTCTATTATTTATTTATACACTACACATATAATTAAAGTGTATAAATTATTATGTAAATAAAATGACCTGATTATATATTCATACTTGATAGAAGAAATTTGATAGAAGAAACTAGATTTTTTGATTTTTGGAATTTTTTAGGATTTTATTAAATTTGTTTCATTACAGAAAATAACACATTTTATTTAATAATTCTGTTTAATAACTCCTGTTGTTTAATGAATTCATTGGATGGAAGTTTACCAAACTTGAAATATTTTTTTAATTTTTAATTTAAAATATTTTCTTTGGATATTCTTACGTTCAAAAATAATTTTAAATAAATTGCAATTAAATAAATTGCAATTTTCATTTTATTTATCAAAATTAAATCTATTTTTTATAAAAACAGTAAATTTTATATCATGTATTATTATATTTTGTTTCTTCTGAGATTTAAATTTAAAATAATGAATATGCAGTTTTATTAAGTATTTGTCGCATTACATATTTGACTGCATTTTAATACCACTTCCGAGACTTAAATCATAATTATTTTATATTTAAATCTAAATATTATTTTGAAAGTTTGTTTAAAAATTTCAATAAAATTTTATATTTTTCGTTGTTTAATTTTAACTTACTTTTTTTAATTCAAAGTTCACATCCAAAAAATTTTTAAAATCCCAATAAACCAAAGAACAAGCTTTTTTGATAACAAATTCACCATTTATTTTGATTATATCAAATTAAAATAAATTCTATACTTCTAAATTCATTTCATGTTATTATATTATAAATTTATTTTATTAATTTTATTTAGTATTTATTAGTTTTGTATTTTTGAAAGATTTATGTTATGTTTAATTAAAATTATAGTCCATTCTATTTTTGTATAAGAAATTATTATTAAGGAAAAATACATATTAAAATACATATTGTTGATAATATTTGAGTTGATATATTGAGTTGATACTTTGTATAGTAGATGAGGAAGAAAATGGCTATGGTATCTCCAATATCAATGGAAATAAACATGGAAAATTTTTAAGGATTTTTCAAGTTTCTCTTATATAAAAATGAAATTTTTACAAAATGGTTTTATAATTTATTAACACCAGGGCTTCGATTTCTTCGAATTTTTCTCATTTTGTGGTTTTTTGATAGGGCGATGAGGATTATTTTTAAAAATGCGGATTTGCGGATTTTTGTGGTCTTTTAAAGAATATGAGGATATTTTCTATTTTTCTGTAGTACCATTGAATGTTTTTTTATCACAATAAAAGTGTGAAAATAATAATAAGCAAATGTTAAGATAAAATAAAACAAAAAATATTAATAAACCCGAAATGTATAATAAAGTAGAATTTTTAATTAAAAAAGTTATATTACACAATTCAGATCGTGCCTCCAATGAATTAGTATAATTTATAAATATGAATAATAAAAATAAAAACCCCCGAAAACGAAAATAAGATGAATCATCTATAAGAGTAGATAATTAGATAATTTGAACAAAGAATGTTAGGTTTTTAAATAACTGAGGCCGTGATTACGGAGAGACTGTAAGACAACAAATACGTATCAGTGCATTCTATTAGGTGAAAGTTTTACTATCTCAGTTAGAACAATCAACAAACAATGATTGTTATAAAATATAAAATAGTCGCAAAAAAAGAAAAACTGCCACTAACATTAATAACATATATATAACATTAATATCATATATTTTAACATTAATAACATAATTTATAAAATTAAAAAAAATAATCTAAAAATATCCATAAGGAATTGAAGAACATATATATGGACAAATAATATTTTTACTAAGGAGAAGCGAACAAAATGAGTTAGACTCTCGATACATAATTCTAAATTATTTAATAAATTGCATCATACACATAAACGGCTTAGTCTTGATAAGACATTTTGAGCTGTAATAATTTGAAAAAAAATATACAATGATATAAAAGAAAAATTAATTTTATATTAAACAGATTGAATTGGTTTAAAAGACAAATGCAAAATAGATAATCGTTTAAAATACTGCTTTTAAACATGTCCATGAACCTACAATCAAAAATCAGCCGTTGGAGAGCATAATTAATTATTTCTTTTATAATTAATTAAGTTCTCCAAAATTCTAAATATTAAATTGTAAGATAATAAAATTGAATTGTAAAAAAATTAATTCAACTGCAAATTTTGGATAAACTATTAATTATGAGACTAATTTTATTCAAAAAAATATAAATTAATTTTTATGTGAAAAATATCGTTGAAAAAAAACTTTTATTGTTTATATATTGATTCAAAAGACATTAAAAGTATTTTCAGAATTTTGATAAAAATTATAACTGAAACTATTATCGTATATATACTTCAACTAGTATATAGTTCGGTATATCAATTTTTGTATCTTAATTTGATATTCATGTCAAGTATAATATTATCTTATCTATACATACAAAGTCAATAGATAGTCGATATTACAACGCAGTTTATTATTATTAGTATTTTATTATTTATTATTATTTATTATTGTTTATTAATATTTATTATCAACTATTTTATTACAATTACGAGATATGTTTCTTTAGATGCGCGATAGCGTAATTATATGTCAAAAATCTCGTGAAGGAAAGAGGATGAAAAAACAATTAAAAAAAGAACTGAAAACGCAAGACAAGCAATGGCAAATAAATGAAACACAAAAACAAGTTTATCAGCAAACAATAGCTTCGATTGATGGTTAATTAATAAAATTTTGAAATAATTGAAAAATATTTTTAAAAGTGAGGAATTTTTTAAAAATTATTTTGTCAATTTCTGAAAAATTACATTAATTTTTGAAATTATATTAAATCTAAAGATGAACAAACGATTAATCAAACGATTAATTTAATAATAAATTACAATAGAGAAGAATAAAACATATAAATTTAAAAATTATAAAGTGGCATCAATTATAGAAATAAAATATTTTGTAGACTAACTATTTTCTTCATATTCTAATTATTCGTAATAATTCTTCATAATAAACAGTAACAAATTCTTCATAATAAACAGAATTCAACTATTTTATTACAATTACAAACAGATATGTACTATGATACCATATTCAAACAATAAATGCTGAATTTGTAAACCATTTTCAATATAAGGATTAATTATTATCGAAGATTTTATTATTATTTATATGTTATTATTATGATCAGTTAAATCTAAAATTTTTTAATTATTTAAATGCAGATCATTTGGTGGAGGTTGATAATGATAATAATTTTGACCATAATAATTCATAATAATAATAATGTTGCTTATTTTGTTCAGTTTTGTTGGTTGGAATTTAAGTATTTACATAAATTATTATTTTTCTTTCATCCAATTTTACTTTTCTCAATTTTTGTATTTTCTCAATTTTTGTATTTACTTTAAGTTGTCCTAGAATAACCATTCATTTTGAATAACCATTATAAATAACTATTATAAAATTTTTAAAGAAAGTTACTTTCAATTGATTTTTGAAAAATTTAAAAAAATTTAGAAATGCCATATTTGTAAAAGGTATATAGGTAATCGCCGAAATATAACCGAAGGATCAAATAATTTTTATATTTATCAATAGAATTTTCCTAGATTCAGAACAGTATAAATTAAGGAGTACAACATCGAAACGCTGCAGGTATTAACACAAAATATATATTAATTCTGACAAAAGAATCAAAATAAAAAAATGATCTCATGAAGAAGAAAAAATTGCAGAGGAAAAAATGACACTGTATATCATTAAACTTAATATTTATCTGGAACTTAACATCATTACAAAGGTACCAAAATTAATCAGAAATCACTAAAAAGCTATATAAATATACATATTGCAATATAAATAAATTTAAAAAATATTTGAAATGAAAACAAAAAAATCTAGAGCTTCATAATGACACTAGTTAACATTCTGCGTCTCTGTATGCCTTTATCCTCCACCGAGGAAAAGCATTTTATTATTAGAAATTTAGAATAATATTAGGGTGTAACATAAATAATTAGCCCCCCCTTGAGCAAAGTTAAATAAATATTTATTAAAATTTAACTAAATGTTTTCAGACTTCGAATTATATTTTTCTATGATCCTAAGAGAGTTGCCTATTTTCTGGCAAAAAATCAGAATCCTAGGATTAAGTTGTCATTAGTTAGAGGTGAAATACCAAAACTTGTATTTTTGAAACGAGGCAAATTCTTTTTGCTTTTTCTTTTCAAAATTGATGAGTAAGAATGAAAATTTAAATAGATTCTGATAGAGCAGAATCATGAATACAATGTTATAAGAAATTCCCCTTGAAAATAACTGGCTGATTTTTTAGAGGGTCGCATTTGTGAAATAGGGGCTAACATTATGCTGCTTTAGGATAACCCTCGCGCGAAAATGCCCAGCGTGGCCAGGCGACCAGATTTTTCGATGGACATGATCTATATGGGAATAATACAATTTGGGGGTAATAGTTTAGCCAGTTTAAACTAAATTCCAATGATTACCCCGCCGCGACACAACCAAATACATAACAGATCACGCTGTTGGACCAGTCTGGATTTTTTCATAAAAATATGTTTATTTTTATCAAATATATTTTGAAATTGTATTTTGCCCTAATAATATTTTATTACTAAAGAGTATAGTTAAAGAGTATAGTTTTTATTACTTAAAGAGTATAGTTGTAAGTTTTTATTTCACATTTTAAAGTTTAATTATCAGAATTAATAAATTTTTCCATTTTATTATTTTTTATTATTTATTTATTACTTAATAAAATATAAATTTAAAATATATAAATTAATAATAATAAGTATGTACTATTTATATTTTTATGGGTTCAGGTGTTGCTAGCGGAACTCATAAACATACTTTCTCATACGTTGTGACTCGTTTTTTATATCCATTTTTAAATTTTTTATCAGTTGTTATATATTTTTATCGATTTATTTCTTCTGTTTTTACTATTAATTATATTTTTCTATTAAAAATTTTTTTCTTTTCATCGTGGATTTTATCATTTGTACTTTTTAATGAAATAGCTTTTTCGACAAATATTTCTGTTTATTTATGATTCTGTTTATTTATGAAATGAGTTGTGTTATATATTTTTATTTTCAATAGTTTAAACGATCAACCTTTACTACAGCTTTTAAAGCTTTTTTCAAAAATAGTTTACCTATTGACTTTCGAGGTACGAAAGTATAAACCTTAACCTTAGCGTGAATGATTTCTATTATGTTCTAGCTTGATCAATATTAGTCAAATTCAATTCTGTCAAAATTCTGATAATTCACTTTCCAGACTGAAATCGTGGTGCATTCATGCAAAAAACAGTTTCGGAGCATTAATCTTTTATAACCATTAATCCTTATCAGAAAACTTTTTATAATCGATTTTAATATTAAATTTATTTATTGTAAGTATTTTTCTATTTAATAATATTAATTATGTTGAATAATATAAATTTTTTTGCATTAACTCAATTTTATATGTATTTATATATCAAGCTCTTTATCTTTCCAGATATTTTTCCAGAAATCGAATTTATTTCACTTTTTTATACTTCATTTCATCTATTTCAATTATCTTATCGTATTTTTTACTTATTTGTTTATTTCGTTTTTTGTCTTATCGAAGATCATGCCAATAGATGAAAACCCATCAGGACCGTCTAATCAAAATTTTTTACATCCGACAAGAATAAAACGCAAAAAACATTAAAGGATTTTTCCATTAAAAATCTTAAAAATTTTTAAATATCCAAGTCATTAGAATTAAAGTAAAGTATAATTACTATTTTAAAAAAATTTTTTCTCTCAGTTGCTTAACAATTTTATCTCAAAATATTAATTTTCTCTGCATTGTTAACTAGTAATATAATTTGAAACTTTGTTTGTATTTCTTATTTATTATCTCTTCATCAAGTTATTTTAAATCTTTAATATAATTATTATTTTTAATTATATATTCAAATAGTTAATATTTTCAATTTATTAAATCTTTTAATTCATTATTTTTACATTTTTACTCAATCTCGGCAATTAAATCAAACGGTTTACTTATATGAAATAATAATTCTTTTATTAATATTTTAGATATTTCAGAAATTTTAATTCTAAAAATTATTTTGTATAAAAAAATAAAAAAATCACTCCATGGCCAAAAAATTAAATGTTTTTTGTTTTTCTTAAAATGTTTTTTCTTCTCTTGATTTAACATTTTAGAAATTGTATTTATCATTCTAAAAATTATATCCTATTTATATAAAAAAATTTTCTTTTCGATAATCCATTCCGTGTTTGAACAAATCTAAGAAATATTCTATTAATATTTTTTTATCAAACACAAATCAAAATTTTTGAGATTACTCTAAAACTTACTATATTTTTCGGATAATTTGCCATTTTTGGTCATTTTTGAACATAATAACTTCCTATGCTTTATTAATATTTAAATACATATATTCATTTTCTTATCTAGCTAGATTAAGCATTTCTTCTTCATTTGTTAAAAATAATTTTCAATTTAAAAATTATTTAAAAATTTTCATATTTTCCTTTATTTTTTACTATTAACTATTAAATTATAGTTTAATACTATTAACTGATAGAATAATCGATAGATAACTGAAAGATTATAGTCTAATTAATATAAAATTAATATAAAATAATTAAATTCAAAAAATAATACATATAATAACTGTTTGTAAGTGCTTAAGAACTTTGTCTAGAAATACTTTGCAACAATAGTATTTAAACAAATATATTTAAAACCATTTTATATTATTAAAATAATCAAATCCATAAAGGATGTTTGTTGTTGATTATCTTTTATTTTTCAAAACAAACAATTTATTAAAAAAATGTTATTAAAAATATGGAGATGTGTTGCAGAAACTTGCCAAGTGCAATAGTTAGAATAAAATTAAGATTTTTTGAAGAAATTGAAGAATTTGTTGTTTAAGACTGAAAATAATTATTATAAATTAAAAAATAAATTTATAAAATATATAAAATATTAACAAATATTAATGTTACACGAAATAAAAATAATAATTTTACTGTTATGTTAATGAAAAATATAAAAATAAAATTAAGTGAAAGGAAGGATAAAGAGCGAAACGAGGATGTGAAAAAATGGAATAATAATGACTAAGGAAAGAACAAAAAATTTTGCTCTTTATCTGGCGATCGCCAGAATTTTTTCTTCTGGAGAAAATTATTATCTATCTGGCGATAGCCAGATAAATAGAAATATTAATAATATTTTTTTCTAATTGTTCCTTTATCTTTTTATTTTGAGGAAACTAAACTTTTAACGCACATAATTTTTAATCTATTAAATTTTTATTCTTATTACCTAAATTATTTTCTTTATATAACATTCAAACCTACCTCCCATTATTCCATGGCCAATGTTCGTTGAGCCTGTGCTACCAGAAAGAAGTTCGACTCTCATTTATATTCTCCAATCCATAGTGCCGAATCCATACCCAGAATATAGAGGAAAATTGGGAGGGGAGTATATTTGGACTTCCTACGAAAGCCATTTTATTATGGCTGTATTCGATTTTTAAAATTTAATTTTTTAATTTTTATAATTAATTTTCCAATTAAGTTTTACATTTATATGTTTATTTTTCGCTCGCTTTTTTAAATTTGATTTTTTCAAATTTTTTAAAATTTTTCTATAATTCCTTTTACTTTTTATTTTAGTTTCATACTTATCTTATTGCGGTATTGCCGAATACTTTTTCTAGCAAACGATCGCAACTAAAACAACATTCATATTCTCCAATCCAATATAGAGGAATATTGGGAGGGGCATGAAGAAAAATCATTGCAATTGTCTTAATTTCATTAGACTTCCAAAAATTAGACAGTTTAAAAAAATTGATTAAAATACAAAATAAAAAATATTTATCTTCTTTATCTATTAATATTCATAGATTATTTCCTAATATTTGTATATTTATTTTATTTCACAAAATTATTTTTATTTGTTAAATTGATGATATATGTTTGTTAAATATAAACCATTTTATAGTTATTTAGTTGCAATTACAATTTAATTAATAGTTGCATTACATAAAAATCTTTATCAATAAAATTTTATTTTGATAATATTTTATATAACTTGAGACTAATTAAGCATATTCTTATTGTAATTTATTTTTATTATAAAGTAGATATGAAGCCTAGTACAAAGGGATCAACACATTCTGCTTCGAAATCTCTCCACTTACAAGAAATTTTTCATGAGTTCCTTCATTTAATTGAGAAAAGAATGAAATTTCTTTTATTTTATTATAAATATTAATTATATTTTATTTAAATATACTTTTCTAATTTATATTTGAATTTGATATCGTTAAATTAAATAAGTTTTATAATCAACAGACAAATTAAATGGATTTAATTCAAAAATTTGCTCCATCAGACAAGCGCATATGAACATTTTTGGTTCATTACGATTTGGCTAGAATTGAGGTTTTATTTTGTCGTAACTATTTAATAAAGATCGCATTAATATAATTGTTCAGCACAGTTTAAAGGTTTAAAAGGCTAAAAACTTTTTAAACTTTTATAAGGTTTTTCTCCATATAAACGGAAACATAAATCATCAATTTTTCCCCATTTTCATTGTATGCTTTTCTGTTGAAACATCCTGTATAATAGAATGCATTCTTACTTCTTTTTCCACTTGCATTCTTAGTTTTTTTTATTTGCTGTGAGTGGCGATAGACAACTAGAGTAGACAATAGGCGATAACATTACAATTTCTATGCAGTATCTACTCTTCACCACTCGCAGGAAAAAATGAAGTAAGAACGCACGCAATGAAAAGGAAAGAAAAGAGAACGGTTGAGTACGAAATTGACATACAGGGTTAGGGTTCGAATTTAGACATAATTTTTAATTCAAAAAAATGCTATTTCACCAAATTTCATTAAAATCTGTCAAAACAGAAAAAAGTTATGAATTTTTAAAATAGTATTTCTTAGTTGAAACACCCTGTACATGTTTAATTATACGAGGACAACATTACTAATTGTTATTTAATACTTATTTAGTATATTCATAATATAATTTCTTCTTAAGACCATTCACCGCCGTAGATTTATTCCTTCTAATTTAATATCATGATTAATTTATTAAATTATAATTTTACGTTAAATTTATTTATTGTTATTCTTGCATTCCCTGCCAAAATTGTTTAATAGTCAATACGAATAATTACTCAAAGATTTCTTAAATAAAAACGCATATTGTTATCTTACCATATCAATAAAAAATTAGATTATGTTTGATATTTATTACATTAGTTAAAGGGAATCAAATTACAATATAATAATATTACAATACCAATATATTAATATGATAATAATTATTACAACATAAAAATATTTATTTAAATTATTTTATCAAATTAAATTTTTTTCTGCTTATTATTATTATAACAGATTGTTGACAGTCCTGAGGAGGACTATTTGGTTTATTCGTATGCAATTTACTTAAACATTTTATTTCAAATCGGCGGAAATAAATACATAAAACATAGTTTGTATCCGCTGAATTAAATTGTATAAATTTTCTTATAGCTTCAAAGTATGATATATTTTTAACTCACGTTATGTTTGATAAGAAAATACATTTTTCGTTGTATTTCAATATCTACTCAAGACAAATTATTTCAAACATATTTAACTATGAAGTAAATATGTATGTATTTCTATTTCAAATTTATTTGTGTATTATTTATTTAAAATTGAATAATTGAATATACTTTATTATTATTAATGTTTTTTTTATTTTTATGATGCTTTGATTAATAATACTATAAATATAATAACTTGGTTCAGTATAAATTTGATGTAATATATTTGTATTTACATCTTTACCTCACATTTCAACAGATTTACCTCCCATTATAACCTGCCAAGGGACAGTCTCCTCTAAAACCCATCATCGAATAATTTATTTTATATTTAATATTTATTTTTCATTGGATCGGTTTGTAAATTTTTAAGTTGAATATCTAGCATAACTTACTTTTGTAATATTTTTCTAAACTTTTTTATAATATCAAGATTGTTTATAAATTGCTTGTCATTTATTTATTTGTTTATCCTTCGTTAATATCTTTTAAATTGAATTAACTTTTATAAATATGATTTTAATTTGATTATATCAATTTACAGTAAAATTTACTTCATTAATTTCCATTTTTTCGATAATAATTAAATCAAATTTAATTCTGCAATAGATTCGACATCTTTATCAATTTACATATAAGATTAAAAAATTCAAAAGAAATTTTAAAATGTTTTATTATCAGGTTTAATTTTTTAACATAACTGGTATTATTCCTAGTTAGTTCACAAAACTTACGGAACGAACAAATTTTCACACAAATTACAGTATTCTATACAAGAGCATGCAACATGCGTATATATGATGTTTACCTAATCCTCCTCCTTTTGACAAATAAGCAAATATTAGATGTAATAAAAATTCTCACATTTTTTACATTTTATATTTTTTTGTCTTTTTAATTCATTCCACCACGGGCTCATCGTATATATTTCCAAACAATTCTTCATCAAAAAGTAGTCTCAGGAAGTTCCAACTCTACAGGTCCTCTCATTTCAACCTGCCAATGGAAAGTCTCCTTTAAAAACCTTCATCGAAATTATCAAGAGACCAAGGCGAATGAAATCCTTGTGTTTTCAAACTTTGGGATATTTATCAAAATTAAATAATTTATTTTAAAAAGATATATAATTTTAGATAAAGATCCGATAAAGATTGCTTAACTACCTATAAAAATGCTTTCTGTTACTGGCATCGTATGGTGCTAATTCTTTAATTCTTTGTTTGGCAAAACCTCATTTAATAAGTAAATTATTTCATCATGAATTATATATAAGTTAACCAATAAATTTATTTCTAATTGAAGAACAAATATAAATCATAAGATTTATTTGTAAAATTAATTATTTTAATTCTTATATGTATAGTTATGCCTCCGTTAATGTTGTAAGCTAAGTCCCTATTAAAATTACTAATCTTAAAATATTTTTAATTGTAATTTTATTTCTGAGTTATGTTTTTAATTTAGTTTGAAAATTAAAGTCTATTGAAAAATTAAAGTAAACAAAATTTTATACTTTTAAATATTTAATTTTTTATTTAATTTTATCTCAATTTTCAAATTTTCCAATTCTTACAAATAATTCTTGTTATTTTTAATTTCAAATTCTTATTTTTGATATTTGAAAAAATTAATATTTGAAAATTTTATATTTGAAAATTTATATTTGAATATTGAAAATGCAATGCTTTATTATTTGAAAATTCAATGTAATCAAGTTATTTAAAATACTGGATTCTATATCAATAATTTTTAATTGAAAATTTTATTACCGATTCTATATTTATTTCAATACGTTCATTTATTCATTAACTTATTTGTTGACTTATTGATTGACTTATATTTATTGACATATACATACTTTGACTTATAATCAAATCACCAGTAACGGAATCCTATTTAATTTTTTTATCATTTTAGAAATGTCTTTTGATGTTTCTATATGCTGAAATAAATTATTTAAAAAATTTATTTTCAAAATCTGATAAAGATTCAGTAAACTTTTATTTTTCGAATTATAGCAATGGAAGCAATCTGTTGGGATGTATTGGACTATGTGGTTTGGCCAGTGATGATCTTCTCGAGGAGTGTTGTGGGTGGTATAATAATAAACCAAATAAATTTATTATTATACTTTTTATACATGGGCTTATTTTAATTACATTTATCCTTTTTCAAATCTATCTTACTTCATTCAAACTTGACTTAAAACGATCCCTAAAGAAAATTTACATCATTTACATTATATTACATCATTTTTTACATTTACATTATTCAATTGTAAAGCATGAGCCAATAAATCTTTATTATACCATTCGCATAGTTTAAAATTTTGTATTGACATTTTGACTATATTTATTTTTTATCATCTTTTTTATAAAACTTTATTTTTAGTTTGTTTGAATTGTATTTTACTATAATATAACTAAATATTTTGATGAATTGTATTTTAATTGTATTATATTTATATTGTATTATATTGAATTGTATTTTACTATAATATAACTAAATATTTTGATGCGCTTGCATGAATTTATTTTCGTACTTATCACTTCCTATCTAGTGGAATATTGTGCCACATGAGAGAACCGAATTTTCATTGTACCCTCACAGATATTATGAAGAGGGTATCCGAGGATACGGACGGATATGGATAGTGTTTTTTAAAAAACTGGACGGATACGGATGGATAAGGATATGACGCTCCAAATCCGCGGATATCCGCCCTAATTTCTGCGATTAAACATCACTGATTGAATTTTAAAAATACATTTTGCCAAGAGATAATAATTATATTCCTAACGTAGGAGATAATTGAGTGG
This sequence comes from Meloidogyne incognita, assembly GCA_036172945.1. NCBI lineage: Eukaryota > Metazoa > Nematoda > Chromadorea > Rhabditida > Meloidogynidae > Meloidogyne > Meloidogyne incognita. Next base: position 4,725,135 of record JARQAC010000013.1, read on the forward strand.
CACCTGATCCCAACCCCCGACCCAAAAGTCAACCTCGACCCCGAACCACGACATGCCCTCCCCGGCAAACCCTGATCCCCGACGATCCCGAACCCGAAGGCCCGGTGAGCCCTACTCACGGCGAAAATTTTAGAAATTTGGAAAGCCAATAAGCCTTTTTTTCCATTTTCAGCGCCGCAGGCGGAAATTTTGAGAATTTTAGACGCCGTAGGTCAAAAAAAATTCACTTTTAACTGAGCAAACGAAAATTTTCAGAATTATGGAGGTCTAAAAACTTATACCAGGCCCATAGCCAGTGAGGGGGTAATTGGGGAACAGGAAATTTGGTGTAGGGATTGGGCAAAAAAGTGCATTTTTTGGCCTACGGCCTTCCAAAATTATCAAAAATTTCGCCTGCGGCGCTGAAAATCAAAGATTTTTTGCTTAAGGGTCTTCCAAAATTCTCAAAATTTTCGCCTGGCGTTGAGATCAACTGGTAGCTGCCTTCTGATTTTCGATCAAACTGCCTTCTGATTTTCGAACCTCCGATGTTCACAAGCAAGGTTCGTTTTGCTGCATGCAGTTATTACCTCATTATCTAACTATTACTCGAATTAAAATAAATTTGACCATTTTGAAAATTGTAGCCAGGCTGACCATTTTGAGAAAACACGGATATATCCGCGGATATCCGCGGATGGATATGCCTCAAAAGTTGGACGGATACAAACGGATACGGATATTGACCCCACGGATATATCCGGATACGGATAGCAAAATCTGTATCCATGACTCTGTAAAAAACAGTGAAGTGTGGTTAATTTAAGCGGATTTAGATAGGAATTTATTGGCACCTATTTAGAAAATGTTAAATTATTCTGCTTTCAATATATTTTTTCCATTTTCTTCTTTTGTTTACCCGTCGTCAACGATTATTTTTAAGGGCACCAGTGTATTTATATAATGTTCTATTCTATTAAAATTTATGTTCTATTCTATTAAAATCAATCTTCCACATCATGTTCCCCATCATGAAAGCTTATATGTACAACTTTTTAAATCATAATCTTTCATAAAAATTTTACTTATTTTATTATTTATTCCTATATTAGTCGGATGAGTAGGATCTTCAGTCGTAAGGCACTTTCATAAATAAATGACGAATTAATTGATTAGAAAAGTTTTATTTCTTTGATTAAATAGTAGTAATATCTTAATAATTTATAGTCAAGAATGAATAAATCTATTTAATTTTTGAAAAATTGGGCTTTTAAATTTATAATTTTTCCTTTTGAAATGAGTAAAAATTCTAATTATATTTTCTAAAGAATAGATTATTCCAAATTTTTAAGAATGTTTAAAAATATTATACATATACACTGACAAGCTCAGAAATTAAAAAATAAATAATTGATGTTAAAAAATAGAGCTTACAAAAAAACCAAAGGTTGGCTGAATTGATCAATATTCATTTAATTATAGCTCGAACGATTATTATCAATTATTTCTAATTGATAATTTTTTAATAGATATAAAGAGCTAATAATGTGTTTGATGTAGTAATTAAAATTCTTTTTAATCATCCATTTTTGATTAGCTATTATATTTATATATTGTTATGTGCAATGTTTTTATATCTATACAGAAATTCTACCATAATTCATTAAGCACTACATAATTTCAATATATTTTATTATAAATTCTGAAAAAATTATTTATTCATTTGTGTACATAATTAATATAATTTTAGCAATGCAATAAATTTTGTGACTTTTATTTATTTAATTCTTGAATATTTATTATTCTTTATGTAAGTTTCATTGATTCAGCGGCATTTTATGGAAACGAAATTTAATTAAAAATATTTACTTAATCTTTATTAATTTTTTAGTTATAAATTTTTATGCTGTATAAAGTCTAAATTATCTATAATTTGATTTTGCAAAATACTTCAACAGCAATTGAAAATTTCTATTTTTATTAAATTATTATTTAAATTATTTTAGTTTTTGTGTTTTAATGTAAATATTTTAGTTTTTTAATGCTAACTACATTTGCCATTATCGTTGATTTTTAATTTTTAATGAAAAGTAAATAATTTTTTCTCAAAATCTGTTTTAATCATTTATTGCGACGTATTAGCTTCTAGACTGATACATGCTGACTGTCAGAGCATTATATAGTAAAGTGTGTTGGTCCCAGTCCCTATTAGAGGAAATAATGAAATATTAATAAATAATAATCTCTAATAATACATCTGATGCGCAGTGGGATTTCCTTTCTCTCTCCTTTCCGGACTTCACGATATATCTATCTCTTTCATTCTCTAACTCTCATTTGTGGTCCAGAAGGACCTTAGACGAGAATATATATAAGTTTTATTGAGTAACATAAACTATAAGATAAGTACGATAAATATGATGATAAAAGGTCAAATACATTTCGATTAATAATAACATAATAAGTAACGAGAACAAATTCGATATCCAGGGACTTTATATTATAAGCGCTCTTATTTCTCTTTTCTATTTATTTATTATAAGATTACATTGAAGATTAAAACGCTTTATTAAAAACTAAAGAGAGAGAGCGCCGCTTGCACGTGATTAAAATCCTAAGAGAGAACTGACTGAAGTCCAAACAAAACTGAATCGCCTATAACTGTATATCGCTCGCTTTTATGCTAGGATAAATTGAATTGATAGGCGGGACTTTTACATTTTAGGATTTGTGATTTAAGTCTCCGCCTTACATGAGTTAATTTTAACAATTTTATTTAAAATCCATCATTTCACAAATTAAAATTTTCAAATGGACGGCGAAACATAGGAAAGTCCTCTTGTGGTATCTTTTGCAGTGTATTGAGTAATTTAATAATATATTGATACTTTTCTGTACAAAAAGTCCTCAATATCTCCATTTATAAAACTTTTTTTATAAATATATTTTCTCTATATTTTTTTCCTTCAAAAATGAGGTCGTGGCACCATATTCTAAATTTCCCCAATATATAAAAATTTTATTTATATTAAAAAGCAAAAGAAATGAAAATGAAACTAATGAATAAAAAAATGAAAAATGTTTCATTTTTAAAGATATTATTTTAAAGATATTATTTTCATTTTTAAAGATATATACATTTTTAAAGATATCAGCAGAATAAAATCAAAAAATAGAAAATTCTTTCTTCTTTGTCATATTGATGTCAAATAAAATGCTTCGTAACAATTTTTGTAATCATTATTAGTAGTATAAACATTAGTAAGTTTATTTTTTGTATTTTTCGCAGAAATGATTGACCGAGGTAGAAAATTCAAAAGCGTTTTTAAATTCATAAGCGTATATTGCGCGTATAAATATTTTATAAAATAGCTATCTTTTAGTTACTCCAACTGTTGTCATTAGCCACCAGTAATCTCTACCATTACCAAATTCAGCAGAAATCTATATAATAAAATTGAAATCTATATTAAAAAGAATACTCATTATCTAAATATATTTTATCAAACATTTTTAAATATATGTAAAATAATTTTTCATTAATTTTCATAGATTTGTAAAAAAGAAGGGCTGATTTGGCTGCACGTGGCAAAAAATTGAAGTAATTTGGAAATGCAAATCAAATTTTAACTTATTATTATTTTTTAATTGTTAGTATGTCAATAAAAATTGTTCATGGATTAAAACTAGTGATAAAATAATTAAAGTAAAAACCATTATAATTTAAATTAATTTAAAACGTCAAATAAGTTTTTAAATAATTAACTATAAGTAACTTAATTACTGAACTTTATTTTAATGTTTCATCAAATAGAATAAAATTAACTCTATGAGGTAAATACAACTTCGGTTTGAATATTATTGGAAGATGATAAACTTGCGTGGTGAGTATTCTTAAAGAAATTGAGAAAACATAAAACAAAAATAACAACTAATTGCTAATTGAGATTAAATATATGTATTAAAATAAAAAATTGAAAAAACTAATTCTGGAATACATTTTATTTCTATATTAACTTAATTATGGCTAAATATTAAAGAATATTATGTTTTTAGTCCAGAAAGTGCTCCTTTAATGCGGTCATCTAATTGTCTTATTATCAATTAACTTAAAGATTAATTATGAAACAATTTATATAAATAGGCTCCACTAGATATCCAATCCTATTCGAGATAGCTAGAAATATAGGCGGATCATAAATGATAAAATATGATTTTTTTCTATTAAATATAAAATAAATATACCTATCATTTTAATTTTCTAGAATAATATTTCTACTTTTAGTTTGCTTAGAAATTTATTCCCAAAAAACCGATGAGCATTAAACACAGTTAGTAAAGTTTTCAGATGGAGAATAGAAGGAAAATCAAAATTGCCTCGTATACCATCGATAACGTTTTGGATGAATTAATAATAGTGTTACGACCCGAGGTGTCCGAGATTTAACTAATGTGACGAGCACAATAATAACACTTTATCACAAAGAGAAATAAACAAAGTAGGCGAAGGGAATGGGACAGACGATGGAGATCAGTGACTAGCCCCGCTAGTATGATCCAAATAGACTGACGCTTTCACTGGCTTTTATACTAAACTCTTTAAGGGCTGACGCCCATACACAACACCTCCCCTTGAAAAAAAAGGTTCGGCTTTCACTTAAAGCCGAAGCTTTACAACTTTAACATTCACTATAGCTTCCATGCTATCAATACAATCAACACTAAGCCAGAGCGTCTAGTCTCTCACTAACACTCAAATCACAACAAATACAACAAATGTGGGATGACAAAAAGGAAAAAACAACAAATTAAAATTACAATACAACAATTACAAAGATCACAAAATTTGTCATCTTATTCCACATTTTTCTTCTGGCATCGGTCATCTACAGTGCATACAACAGCTCCTATCAAGGTAATCGTACGTCCTGAATTGGTCACACTGTTGATCATCACACTGCTTGTCCATAAGCTCTCACTTTTATTTTTCACTTTTCTTCACTATTTATTTTCCTCACTTTTTATTTCACTTCTATTTTTTACACTTTCTATTGCGGCACTACATTCACTTTTCAACACTGTGCCCAATAATAAAATTTCACTGAATTGCACCACTATCACTATTTCACGACTTAAATGAAGTCAAACTCCACAACACTAACATTTAGTTAGTGTGGAGTTCGGTGCCGTTTTCCCGTGTACTTTTAGGATGGCTCGTGGTTGAATACTAACACTTGAATACTACTACTAACTAACCACTCAAAGGATGCCTATTACATCCTGCCTCTGTCAAAGACTCAGGTACCGCAACACTTCACTGAACTTACACTATGTGTAGTCTGGGTTGCTTCACTCACTTGCGCTGGCATAATACTTCAACCACTAATAATACTAACTCCTCAGCGCCTTGACTCACTGCAATTCACTTCACTCAACAATTCAAACTTCACTATTTGGTCTTACCCACCCGTAGGCTGCCAAATTTTACTTTTTTTTTTTCACTACAATTCAAACTTCTTTATTTGGTCTTACCCACCCTTTAGGCTGCCAAATTTTCACTTTTACACTTTTCTCAATTTCTGGACTTACATTCTCTTGAATGCCAGACACTTCAAAACTTGATCGGCAAAATCTTCGCATTTCCAGGACCACTAGGCATTTCAGCCTTAAACTTCGACCATTGGCACTCGCACTGAGTCCTTTTTCAGGTCACTACTAACAGGTCCATGCGCACAAACAATTCACTCAATTCACTTTCGACTCATGCCGATCACTACTACGACGTCTGTCCACTCACAATCAAAACAATCACTTTCACTAATTGCCAAAGCAATTCACTACACTTCGCCTCACTTCACTTTTCGTCGACCGCGCCATTGTTATGACCCCGCTTACGAAGAGATCAGAACAAAACGTTTATCGCACAACGAAATACAGAGCAGGTGAAGGTAGGTAGAAGAACTAAAACTGGGAGCGAGAACTAACTATTGGCTGGGCTTTTATACTAATCACACTAAGGGCTGACGCCCATACACAACAAATAGATTCTGATTATTCTAATCATAATAACAGTTTTCCAACAAAAGGTCTTAACTATGACAGAACGTGAGATATTCTTTAAATATAATCACATAACTAATTAAGAATTAAGGAATTACCACATCAAGGCTTATAAAAAGAAACATTTACAAAATAATAAACTATTGATGACTCGTCCGATTCTGTTGCAATTATGTAATACAATAGAAAATAAAAAATTTATATAGAGACAATAATGAAGAAAAACTAAAACTAAGCAAGATTTAGTTGAAATAATATGTTAAATAATAAATAGTAAAAATTTAATTATTTTAATTCCAGCAAAAATTGACACTGTTCAATGTATGTGCATAAATAATGTTATAAGATATATGTATCCAATAAAGGAAACTGTTAAAATATTAAAAACAAAATCATTTTCGGGACTTTTAATTAACGAAATATTAATTTGAAAACATCATCATGGGAATAGAAGATTCAAAATATGAAGAAAAAAGAAAAAATATATAATAGCAAATTATTAAACATACATACTATTATTATATAGATAACAATCATTATTATAACTAAATAATAGTTATTCACGAGACGATATATCGACGATATTTTTCGAGATATCGCGAGATTTTTTTCGAGATTATCGATCTCGTCTCGATCAATTTTTGAAAAAAATCGAGATTTTTCGATATCGAGATTTTTTGAGATTATCGATCTCGATCTCGTATCGGTCCGTAGCAAGAGACGTCTTTGACTATAGGCGATCACTTTTGAGTACAATAAATGCAGAAATGTTAATTTTCTGAACCAAACACTTCCATTGATTCATTACAAATACTAAATTCACTATTTATTCACTATTTATAAATTTATTTTACATTTATTGTATTAAATTCGCTCTCGAAAATTTTGGACCGAGATTTTTCGATATCGAGATTTTTCGAGATTAGCGATCTCGATCTCGTCTCGATCAATTTTTAGAAAAATCGAGATTTTTTCGATATCGAGATTTTTCGATAATCTCGATCTCGATCTCGAAAAATCGCAAATGAATAACACTACTAAATAATGCGATAAGTTAAATGAAATTGATGAAGAAATAATAAATAATCAATAGATGATGATTGCTAATGTTGCTCGAAAAAGGGGCACTATTAATCAATAAGTAATTAATCAATGAAATGTATAAAATGTTCAATTAAATAATAATAAAATTATTTGATATTTTGTTGATAATCGTGTGTGAGGAGTATCAATACAACTTAATCGTCTATAATGTTGAAAATTCGGACTCTCCGGAACACCGTCATCTATAAATATAGGAAAATTTTTTTAAAGTGCATAATAGCCTTAAAGGAAAGTTTATTTAAAATTATCTTTCTTTTGCCATTTCCCTTTTTCCTTCTCATAAAAATATAAATAAATGTGGAGATAGAAATGAACATTCACATAAAAAAATACTTTTTCCTAAACAGCAAAATAAAATTTTTTTAAAGTGCATAATAGCCTTAAAGGAAAGTTTATTTAAAATTATCTTTCTTTTGCCATTTCCCTTTTTCCTTCTCATAAAAATATAAATAAATGTGGAGATAGAAATGAACATTCACATAAAAAAATACTTTTTCCTAAACAGCAAAATAAAATTTTTTTAAATTCATTTGAAAATATAGTAATTGTAATAAAGTCTGTTAAGTTAAAAAATATGTGACTTTGATATTTTGCTGCTCCAAACTATTAAAAAATTTCTTTCTTCAAATAAATTATTTATAATTTTAAATATATTTGTACTTATAAATCCACTTAATAATAATAATTATTTCTAAAATATTAATTAGAAACAAATCGAAATTTATTGACAATAGATAAATTCTCAATTATTAACGCCAGAATTATTATGTCATATATATCTTTATCTAAAATTATGGTTATAACTGCATTAAAATAATATAATAAATAAAATATTTATCAATCACTGAATTTTATTATTTATAATTCAACGCGCATGATGTAGAAGACGGTATAAAAATTGATTTTATATGAATAAATAATAAAATTAAAAACATTAATAAGTCTGAAGATTACAATAAAATATTTTGTTTATGAAAGTTTAATCTAATTAAAAATCTTAATGCTAAATAAGTAAAATAAATTTGCAGAGACTTTTACTTAAATTTAAAAGTATTTTTAAACAACATGCTCAGTATGGTATATAATGCTTAGAATATTATAAATATAAATATTTTAATAAGATTAAATAATTTTTCGTTTGAATATAAAATTACGGTTATTGAACTAAAGTCTGGCAATGTATTTATAATAGGCAAATTAGAAATATTAAATAATCATTTAAACAATTCTGGTTAAAATTAATCAATTTGACATATTTGACACTTCAAAGAATAAGAAATTTTATTAATAAATTTTTTAATATAATGGAAATAATTTTAATAAATCAAATTAATAATTTCTTAAAATTGATACTATCATTATTAATCTAAATATTGTAAAAATGTTAAATAGCTATGCAACTTTTCAGTGTTTAAATTAAAAAGTATATAAATGTATATTTGCATAAATTTGGCATAATCATAGAAATCGGTTTAAATATATAATTCGAGTATAGCCAATAATATTTAATATAAGCAATAATATTCAAATGTATCCAAATAATATTCAAAATTTGAAATGTTGTTTGACATAATAGCAGAGTTTAAATTTAAGACGAGTTTAAATTTACAAAAATGATTTGGCTTCTTTTATATTAAATTTTATTGCAACTATTTTCTGATGTAAAATTATAAATAAAATACATATCAGGGCTGGGCTCATTTCGCATTTCGCGTTTCGCATCTTTCGCATTTTTCGCATTTTTTGGCGCGAAAAGTTTCGCATTTCGCATTTCGCATTTTGGTCCAAATGCAAAATTTGTTTCGCTTTTTGATTTAGTTTTTCTTTATTTTTTTAGATATTTTTACATTAATTTTTAAAGGAAAAGGGAAAGAAATATAAATAAATTATCCCTCTTTTTTTAGTTGGTCGATGGTGAAGTGGTTAAGTTGACTGACTTTGCTCACTGTGGTGGCCTGGGTTCGAGTCCTGGGTTTGGAAATAGGACTTATACAATTTTTCCTTCCAAAAATAAAATTTTTAAATTCTGATTTTGATTTTAAATTTGTAAATTTATTTTTTTAATATTTTAAACTTGAAAAAACTTTGAAAATTTTAATTTAGTTTCTAACTACGACTTTTAAATTTTAAAAATTTTTTGGAAAATTGGAAGAAATCTAGCTTCTGGCCTTACGAAATTCTAAAAATTTTCACCTGCGGCGCTAATTGAGTAAGTCCTGTTCTAAATAACAATATCCTACTTAGGCTCCGGATCTGCAACTAAAATTTGATTAGTATTGGAGCTGGAATAAGCAGAATGCCGAAACGGGAAATCTATCTCTTAATCTCTCATAATCCGTCAAACCTTCTTTATACTCACGAATCCTTTATCACCCTTATGCTATTGAATTCCCTTAAATCACCCTTAATCAATTCAGAAGGCCTTAATCAATTAATTCGCCCTTAATCAATTCCTTGTACATCAGCTGAAGCAGAAAGGTTGTTTAGTAGTGCAGGATTAATAATAAACAATCTGAGGAAGAGTCTTCTTCAAGAAAATGCAGAAATGCTTTTATTTTTGCATCATAATCTCGTAATTTATAATTTTGAATATAAATAAAAAATTTTTTAGAATTTTTAACTAATTTCGCTTTCGCTTTCACATCTTTCGCATTTTTTGGCGCGAAAAGTTTCGCATTTCGCATTTTATTTTTTTTTAAAAAGTTTCGCATTTCGCATTTCGCTTTTTATTTTTTGATTTCGCCCAGCCCTGATACATATGTATACTATAATATATAATTTATTATTAAATAAAAATTTCATTGAATAAAGTTACATTTAAATTAAAAGTAAAATAATTTAATAGAAAAGAAACTTATATTCTAATTTAAATATTATATTATACAATGCTAATTAGTTGATATAAGAGATGCATATTGAGGAAATGTACCATGTGTTAAATTTGTTTAAAGTACATATTAAAAAATTTTCTAGCTAAAATTTGTTATTGACAAGATTTTATTAATCTACCTTCAAGAAACTAATTTTTATTTAATAAAATATATAAAAATTTGTTAAAACAACAAATAAATTTAATAAACATAAAATTTCAATTGATTGAAAATAAAGAAAATGTTAAAGAGGAAAACAAAATAATAGGAGCGAGGCCATCTTTAAAAAATAGATATTAAGCACCCCTCATTTTTAGTTCTAAAAATAATTCTGAAGCGTATATTAATCAACTATTTCCTTAAGAAGTTCAACAAGAGTGTAAATCATTCAAGTCATGGCAACAAACAAGCAAACCTGTTGGATTAACGAATTCAACAATGGAAATATAAAATGCCGGGATATTTAATTTGATAGTAATGTAAATAAGAATTAAAATTTTTAAATTAAATAGAATAATATTAAAATAAGAATTATTTAAAATAAAATTATCTTTTAAAAATCTTTGCCCTATCTTAAAAATCTTTTGCCTATTTATACAATAAAATAAATTTATTTAAATAAATATTTAAAACAATAATACAATAACCTAACATTAACAATTTGTTATTCAGACAATAATATCAACAAGTAACTATATATAATATCAACAAGTAGCTAAATAAATAAGGGAATTAATAAATAATTCTATGGCTAACAATTTAATTATGAATTGTGAGATTAAATTTATTTACCTAATATAAAGTAATTCACAAAAAAAACAAACCTAAGCTGAGTATTAAATATAGAAAAAATTTAATTAATGAAAAATTAACAAACCAAGCAATACCTGTCCACCAATTTTAATTACTAATATTCTATCTTTCTTAGGCCCGGCAGTGTCGCGTTTTTAAACGCGAGTTTTAAAATTAAATCTTAAAATATTAATCTTAAAAATTCTTTTATGAAGGACCTTTTTCTAAATCTTATAATAAAATTCTATTATTCACTTAAACTTTTAATAATTGTATTTTTAACTAAGAAAAATAAATTGCTATTTTTGTGTGAAATTTTAATTAAATTTTATTAATTCAATTTTGATACTAAATAAAAATTTATTAACAAAAACTTTATTGAAAGAATAGATATTTGTAATAATATTACAAATAACTAATATATGCAATAAAAGTAATCAAATTACATGTAATATAGTAAGAGATCTACAAAAAATAATGAAAATACCCCATATAATGGAAAGAACCTTAATGAAAACATATATTCAATTGTTTTGGTAATAGAAGGAAGAAAATGATTAAAATAAAACATTTTCTAGTCTTCTGTGCTTTTATTTCTTTAAATTTGAGTTAACATTTAGCACTCTCGTTAATTGATACGGCTAGAAAAAGGCCAAATGTTTTTATTGAAGTGAAAGGAAAATTATGAAAAGTAAAGATAATCTATAAAATCAAAAGAATGGAAATAAATTAATGAAAAGGAATATACTATAAAAATCTAGAGATTTTAAAAATACTAAAGAAAGAATAACTGTTTAATGTTTATCCGTATTAAAATATTGAATAAAAATTAAATAATTAAATTTTGAAATAAATGAGTACAAATAATTTTAAATATTTTAAATTGTCTTTTCCTAATTTTTTTATTTGAGAGTAAATCCGGAGCATGACAATTATTTTTACACAGTTGTTACAAAGTTTAATCAGCATTATTACAATTTTCAAAAATTTATACAGATTATTTCTATATACATAACTTTAAAAATAATGATATGATATGTTATAATATCATTAAAAATAGATTATAACGTAAATATCAATTTTTTTATCAGCCTAACTTGATTGGCCCTCGCCACAACAGGTGTAATATTTTTCGCAATTACTTGGGAAAATTAGAATCGTCTGAATCGGTGACATAATAATTTATATTAACAAAAAGTTATTTTAACTAAACTGGACATTTCAGTAATAATTTCTTATCTAATAATTAAACATTAAGATGTATCTCAATAAGGCGGAAAAATGTGAAAATTATTGAAAAATTATAAAAAGAATTTTAAAAATTACTCAAAAACTTGAGAAACAGTAGAAAACTTGAAAAACCTTATTTCGAAAGAAATGATGAAAAAACAATTGAATTTGCAGAACTAAGAACAAATCAAATTTGAAATAGTAAATATTAAAATAAAATTGAAGAATAAGGAGATAATTTTGATATAAATTAAGAAAATAGAACATGATTTAAAATACAAGAAATATAAATAATTTTAATTTAAATATTCGGAGCATATGTTATATTGCATTAAATGTAATATAAACATTGCATCTTCATATTGACATATACACTTAATGCCTCCCATCTGGAGACTGTAAAGTCTTCCATAGGAGGTATAGGCATTATATAGTCTATAAACTATTTACTATAGTCTATAACTATTTACTATTTATGATTAGGTAAAAGACATCTTCAATGAAAAAACAGTGAGCACTAAAAATAAATATGTATTCTTAAACGCAACTACTAGCTATAACTTAAATTTAATGCTTAAAAACAGAGCTAAAAACGAAATAGTTTGATATTAAACGATTTGATGGAAAGAGTTGTCTGCAAAAATGTCTACAAAATGATCTAAAGAAATGATTGAAACTTTAAATTTTAAGGGGAAAAATAGAAAAATTATTACCTCTAAATCAGAATTTTAAAAATTATTGAATTTAATGTAATTGATGTTACAATATGTATTAAAGAAGTAGAGACTGAAAAAATTCTTAATATAAAATCAACTAAAACACGACTAATAAACTATATGATTGTAAAAAAGTAAAAATCAACAGTTCTTCTAAGTTTTATTAAATATAAAATTTATATTTAGAAATAAATAAATTAGTGATATTAGAAAATTGAAACTAAAAATTGAAAACTTATCGTATTTTATATTAATTTTATATATTTTATTTAAATAAAAAAATTTTTATTAAGAACTATAATGAAGAGACGATGTTGAAGTGATAAAGGACTAGTGAGGTTACTAGCAAAATTCTTTTTGGTGTCAATATAGTAGCATTCAATGTGGTATAGCTCTAATAATATAAACTCAAAGAAAAATAAATTAAATTTGTACCTTTATTTGTTAAAATATTAATTTTTATTAATTATTCTTTTAAAGGTGACATATTTATAAATTATTAATTTTGTAAATTTTGTTTTAAACATATATTTATAAATATTGCAACTATAACCGTATGTACACTTAAAATATAAAATCCAGAATTTTAACAAAAAAATTGAAAAGTACAATGATTGATAAAGTACAATTAATAACAAATTGATAAGATTTGATTAATTGATTGCATTTGATTAATTGATAAAGTATATTGAAATTAGACTTAAAGGTAAAATTTTATTTATCTAATATCTATTTGTTATAGAACAGCTGTCAATTTATTAAATTTATTTTATCTGAGGAAAAGCCAAACAATCCAAAAATCACTTTTTACTTTGCCCCGTTTTATTTATAAGAAAAAAAGTGTGGCTTCTCCTCCTCGCTAATAAAATAAAATAAAAGAATAAATATTTATATTTGTAATAGTAAAGTTTTAAGTTTTTAAGAAAAGCAGGAAAAAAATAAAATTATTAGAAGATGGTGATCAAACAGAGAAATAATATTTACTTTTTGAAAATTTAATTTATAAAAAATTTTTATAGGAAATTTTTTCGATTTATTTGTCATCAGCCAGCTAATAATTATAAAATTAATTCTTCAAAAAATTCAATTATTTAAATATTCAATTAAAAATAAATGACTTGTTATTAGTTCTATAACAAATTAATTCTTCAAATATATTTCATTTAAAAATAAGTAAAATTATTAAAAATAATTAAAATAATTATCCAAGGAAATATGTAAAAAGCGGCAAAAAAGTATTTAATTTATTTAAGAAAGAAGTTTAATATTCACAGAGGATAAAATTGTGAATAATTTGAGTGGAGCTTAAATTACATTTATGATGTTGAAAATATACTTAAAGTTGAAAATATACTTAAAGTTCATTAATGATGTATAAATCTTTTTAAATATTTATTTAATTACTTAAAACCTTTTTAAATTTTTAAATACTTTAGAAAATTATCACAATTACAAAAGAATATAAATCTAGCATAATTAACCAGAAAATTTTGGATATATTTTATTTTAAAAGATATTTTTAAAATTTTTTTATAATGTACATATATAAATAAATTTGAACTGTTTAGTTTTTTGAAATAACTAAAAGAAAATAATTTATTCATAACTTTTTACATGAAAATTTTCTTTGAAATAAATTTAATTTTATAGTTAAAATAAGCTATACTAAATTTGTAATTCGGTGATAAAAGCGAGATTGATTATATAAAAGCGAGATAGGTTTTTAAAAAGAATTTTTATGTGAAAAGATATGTAGTTCAAACCAATGTTAATGTGAACATTTTCACTATGTAATACTTTTGATAATATATACAAAAACTTGTAATAATATATTATAAGTTTAAAATCATTTATTGGGTTGATCTACAAAAATTAATAAAGAAAATATTTTATAAATAAAAAAGTATTTTGCAAATTATCTTTAATTAGAGTTTAGACAAAATTGTTTATATTTCCACTTTAAAAATACAATTTAATCTAATAAAACCAATTGTATGAAAATAATTTTACAAGACCAATCAATGATAAAAAAACTTTTATCTAAAATTAGTAAGGAAACAATAGATTGGACATGTTTACTATGAAATAAGGTTGTGTCAACTAAAATGATGTTTTATTTCTTAAAAATATAAAAACGCGAAAGTCCTTTACACACCAAGCATTATATTATATTTTTACAAAAAAGATAAAAAATAAAAGCACAATGTATAAATTCTTAATTGAAAGTCTCAAATCTTTTTGAATCTTTTTGAAGAAAATCTTTTTAAAATAATGATTGAAATGATTATTGGCTGGAAAAATTAGTGTTTTTATACAAAATTTTTCTGTGTTTTAAATGTTATATACTATTTTTCGAGCCAAGATTGTTTATATGGTAAAAAATCTTAATGTATTTCAAAATAAATAAATTTTTTTGCATCCATAATCGTTATACTACAGGGTGCGCCATAAGTAACCGGACACTTTTAAATTCCTTATAACTTTTTTTGGTGTCAATATTTTTAAACGATTTTATGCTCATTTTTTAGCTTATTCAATTCTCTATTATGGCTAGTCAACGAGATTCTATAATCTCACTTTTTTCGCAAAAAAATTCAGTCCGCAAAATTTCATCTCTTTTGATTGTCCCAAAAAGCACTGTACAATACACTTTCAAAAAATTCTGGTGAAAATTTTTTGGGAGAAAATTTTTTTGAAATTAATTTAGTAATGATGGCACAACTAAGAACTTACAAAAAAGTGGAAGACCTCGTTCCGTCATCACTTCCAAGAATATAAAAATGGTCAAAAGGAGGTGCGTGCTCAAGGAGGTGCGTGCTATTTGCGAAAATTTTTCTTCGCGCCTTCGCCTCTGTATCAAAGCCAAGGGTGGGCATCTCGAAACTTCTTGATTATTATTGTTCCTTATTTAATTCTCTATCATTTGATTGTATTTCGATTTTATTTTATTGTGTTTTAATAAAGTTATGAGGTAAAACATGTGTCCGGTTACTTATGGCGCACCCTGTATTTATTTCTGGAAATTTTTTTTATTTATTCAAATTTCTCTTAATTTATTTTGTAGTCGTACGAATTTCATTATTACAATTTTGCAGGCAATATGATATATTTCTAATATCAAACAAAAATTTCGCTAATAATTAATTATGCTTAAAAGATATTTTTTTTAATTATAATTTTTATTTAATATGTTTTTTTAAATATTAATGGCAATTATTTCAAGTTTTATATAAATTATATTATAGTTTAAATAATTTATGTTAAATAATTTAAATTTTTTTAATTTAAAAATTAAATATTAACTTATTACATTTTACTGATTTTGTTTCATGCTTAAATAACTTCCAAAATGTTTTTTGTTAAATCCTTAATAAAAAATTTTTCTAACATAATTTTTTCAATTATTAAAAGCATAAAAATGAATATATGAATATGTCATGTTTTTTAAAGCTAATAATTTGTTGTAAAAAGTCTTTTAATAAAAACTAAAATCTAATGAACTAATTGTTTTTTATAAAGAGCTTCCAAAGATTTTTAACTTTTTTGTAAAACAATTGTCTATTAGTGCTTTTAGATAAGTCTGCCTTTATCAGACGGCCTTCCATAAATCAGATAAAAAACATGAGATTTGAAAATGTGTTAGACTGACATATTATTATGTGTCAGCCTTTATTGCTACTAATATTTGAGTTCTAACCAATTGTTTTAATTTTTCAATATAACAAATCTGCAATTAGCTTTAACTACATTATATAATATAAAAATATTTTTGTACATATTACACATTAATTTAAAAATTTATTTAATTAAAGCTTATTAAAAATATTGTTTGGCTCTAATTATTATTTTTCCAAATCATTATTAACGTTGAGTGTTACTTTCAGTTTGCCAGAGTTTTCTTTCCTTTATTCTTCCTTTGACAATTAGCTTAATCCTAATTGAGAAATCAAACTTGGTAAATCTAAACCTTAAAATCTTGTAAAAATGCATAAATTTTTAAAATTTAGACCTAAAATATGAAACTTTTTATCAGCCTATAAATCTATCTAAGTTGGTCACTTCTCCATTGCCAGTAACTGGCGCTGCTGGTTACTAAGTTCGAATAAAAATTACTCATTGTTTTATAATTTTTTTATTATTTTATTATCAAAATAAATGTATAATATGAAGAAAATTTTAATGTAAATTTGGAGTAATAATTCCATCACACTAATTTTCTATCTTCAATAGATGCTGCTCATGATTAAATAGCAACAAAAATTGAGAAGCTAAATTTGCTTTTATTCAAAAAATGAAAAAATCCAATCAAAATCAATTATATTTTCCTTTTTGATAATCGAAAAAAATATAAGTAGCTAATTATTTTCATTTATTTTTTTCGTGTTTAAGCTTCCTATTGGTCACGACCTAGTTAAAATTTTTATAGGTAATACATTTACTCTATTATATGTCAAATACATTAATAAATTTTAAATCTATGAATTACTTAAAAAGTTATTAATTTTTTCTTTAAAATGGGTGTTTCATAATTATAGATTCAAATAATTTTATTTCAAAATCTTAAAAAATAAATTTGGAAATAATCTACAAAAATTTCACATAACATATTTATCGATACTAAGAAAAAATATTAAAGAACTAGGCCCATATCTCATTTCAATTTCGAGATCTCGATACCCTGAAAATCAACGTAAATCAGGGGTAAGGCTCTTTAAAAAATATTTTCGACCCCTTATGGATTATTTTAAATTTTTATTTTAGGCTTATCTGAAAGCCCTTGAAATTTGCTACAAGATAGTTGAATCTCATTTTTCGAAAAAATTATTTCGCTGGGTTATTAAGTGTCAAATATCTTTGTCACCAAAAAACCACTAAATGCCCCATAAAATGCCCTTTCAAATCACTTAGGAATTTTAACTGGTTGTATCTCTCTTTGGAATTTTTTTCGAAAAATGAGATACAGACCCTAAATATGACCGTCGCTGATATATGGGTCGGAGTATGGGAAAAACACCATGGGAAAACACCTCAAAACTATGGGAAAAAACCTCAAAACTATGGGAAAAAACACCTCAAAAAACAAAAATTGAACTTAGATGTTTTACAGGAGCCGTCTCTTATTTTCACAGATTTATAAAAGCATTTGAAGAAATAATGGCACCCTTACACGAATTAACAGAGATATGAGATAGTATATTAGAAATATAATTAGATAAATTACATAAATAATTTGATAATAATTATCTATAATAACATTTAGAAAAAGAAAAACAAAATTGTTCTATTTAAAAATTAAAAACTAAATGGCTTAATAAAAAATTAAATTGAAGTTTATAATTAATATTTTTTGAATAATTTAATTTTTTGAATGGAATTATGTGCTGATAATTAACATCATTAAATTATATTATTCATGAATATTTTTTGTTGTAAATTCCCGACTCCCGACTCCCGAGGTCATTTCACGACCCGACTCCCGTTTCCCCTTTCCCGAGTTTTTTCTTCTCCCGAACATAACTAGTATATTATGAATTTGCCAATTGCCATTACATTTAAAAAAAGAAAGTATAATATTTTGGTGTATATTAATAAAAATTATAAGAATTGAACATTAATTCTGCCACAGAATAATAAAATTTATCAATAAATAGTATAGTATAATTATTATTTTCATGACCTCCTTAAACCGCTAAGGTTAAGTTCAAATTGCCATAGCTGTGCATACGATCATATAAATATTATAATTCACTACTTAATTTAGCTAGCAATCGATTTAAATTGAATTGGTTGAAGCAAAAATTGAATTGATTGAAGCAATGTAAAATCTAATAAACTAATTTTTAGATTTATAAACTGAATTTAATTATTATATAAACGGAACTATCATGTAAATAACAAAAAGACAGACTGATCGTACATAAATGGGTATAATCAATCAGATTCTTTAAAGAATCATATTAAATTAATAATGAATACTTTAAATTAAAAATGTACTTTAAATTGTTAATTGTAAACTCTATAAATTAGATAATTTTAATTTAAAAAATCTTACTAATTAAATTAATATAATATATGTAACTTCAAAAATTTATAAATATTATTAAAAATTAAATATAAAATAATAAATAATTGGGAAAGTGATGATGTTCTATTTCCCAATCGGTTGTAAATATTTATTTAAAAAAGAATGGATAGATTAGTCTAAAGAACTGTTACATAATGATAGTCGGGATGATATGACGAGAATTCCTGATATAATTTAAATAGTATATTTAATATGTTAATATACTTTTCACTTAACAAAAAATCATAAAAATTAACGGAAAATTAAAGTAAAAGTTATGATCCAGAAAATTCACAAGTTCATTTTAGCAGTATTATGAATTAAAAATATGTTTTATTAATATATTAATCCAATTGCAATAAATGCTTATATTTTTGACACAATTAAAATTGTCAAGAAAGGATTCAACACAAGGAAAAAAATTGTCTATCAGGACACTGCTTTGTAAAACTAAATGTCGTTGAAAAGATTCTTGGAATTAGACAAAAAATATGCCGCCACTGCAAAAACGAGCTGTCCCCGAATTTTATTTTGTTTTATATTAAGTCTAATTGAGAAGTTAATCAGCCAAGATATTTAAGAAATAATGTAAGCAACACATACGAAAATAACAAAGAGTCAACAACAACAAAAAATTAATTATAATAGTGAATTTAAAAAATTTTAAATAACATCCGCATAATAATTTAAATAACATCCGCATTTAAAATAACATCCGCATAATAATTTAACATTTATAAACAATTTAAATTGATTTATTATTTGTTGTTAGATGAATTATGACTAAGTTCAAAATCGTCTGAATATTAAACAAGTTGAAGATTGATAATATGTTAGCTGGGCTGAGAATGTGTTAAATCAATTAATACGTAAAAATATGCAATAAATTAATCGGTGAAAATGAAATTTTTGTAAAATTTATAATACATGATATATTTGGTGTTTTTAGTCCACCTACAAACAATATAAAAAATATTCTCTAAAATTTTCAAAATTCTAAGCAAAGAATTTTGATTGATTTTGAGTATATAAGAATTTATTCCAATAAGAGATATAATTTTGATGTAATATCAATTTAACAGGATTCATCAGATTATTTAAATAATCCTGAATATTAAAATAATTTATATAAAAATTTTCTAAAATTGTTAAAAATGTTGATCTTGAAAAGATTTTTAAAAATGTTTTAAAACTCTTGGTACTACATACTACTTTTATTAATAATATACAACTGTTATTCTTCGTAATATACAACTGTTATTCTTCGCATGCGTAAGCTTAATTTAAAAAATATAAATTGAAAAATTAATAATAATTATTACGCGTATTTTAGAAATTATCTTATTAAACTATAATTTTTGAATTCGATATATAACGTTGTTTACTAAATCACTAAAAATATTGAAACCTTTTTAAAGAAACAAAAAAATCTAATAAATATTGTTTTTATCTGTTTGATTGTGAACTGAAAAATTTTTAGTTATCGATTAACATCAAAAACAGATCAGACTCACCATAATAGCAATAATATTAAATTAAAAGTTCCATACTATTAAAAGTTCCAATTCTTGCGGTAATAATTTAAATAATAATTTAGCTTTTTTTATCAAGTAGCTTTCAAATAGTACATATTTTAAAAATTTTAAATTAAAAAACATTTAAATTATTAAGTGTCAAAGGTTATCAAACTAGTCATCCGCTGATTAAAAAATGTTCTACCATCAAAATTTATAAAATTTTATGACAACACAAAAGAAGATTATTATTACAATAATTTTATCTAATAATTATCACAATATAACAGCAAAAAACATGTAAAGAATGCTAATAGGGAACACTATTTTATTGTGAATTTAAAAAATGGCGAAATTAAACATTATGAAATTATTGATTCATATAACACAACAATTAATTGAGGAATTGGAGGCTGTTCTTGAGGAAATTTATGTGGACATCAATAATTCCAACGATTCTAAATTAAATGACGCTAAAGATGACATTGAGAAAGAAAATGGCTAAAAATTATAAGCAAAAGGATTCTGAAGAAATGGCTAAAAAATTTTAAAAATAATTAATTAAATTTTTAAGTTATATTACGTTAAAAAAATAAAATTGATACACTTCAATCTATGAATGTCTAGCTACATATTAAAGTTAAGGAGCATAAGGAATTATAATATTTAGATAAATATTATGTATTGCAGTTTTTTCTAAACAAATGTAACTAAAAATATATTAAAAGATTTCGATCTTCAGAACATTGATGATCAATAATGAAATTTTCTGCTTCCGGAACAGATATAAAATAAACTTAAAATAAGATACAAATTTTTGATTTGGCATTTATATAGAAGTTTTATAAATATAACAAGCAAAAACATCAAAATATATCTAATGAGAAAGCTTCAAAATCATTTAAACAAGTATTTTATTTAAGAAACATTATAAACTTAATCAAATATTTATTTTACAAAACAATGGTGAAGGAAATTCTATTCTATAGCACTGATTCATAATTATTTTAAATTAATTAAATGTTTATTATGATAATATTTAATATTTTTTGTAATGAATTTTAGACTTCATAGTGTCAAAGAGCGAATACACTGGATTCGACGAAATTATAAATTTTATAAAAATAGGTATTCTGAAGATGTGCGATGTGTATAAATTGAGAGAATATTGGAAAAGAAAGTAGGAAAGAATGGAAGTGAGCAATTGTTAGGTGCTTCGGGCCGGAATGAAGTAAACTTTTAAATTATATAACTTTTGAAACAGGGTTTATTTAGATTCCTGTGAGCCGAGGAAGCATCTTATTAACCTAGATGCATTTAAAAAATATTTGTAGGATGAAAGGAAGAAATTTTATGAAAAAGGAGGAAAAACTCGAACACTCGATCGAGGATCGAAAGAGAATCGAGGGAGGTTCTTAAAAAATATTTTTATGGTAAATTAAAAAAAATTTATTCTTCTTGGTTTTTTATTTTAGCTTCCTCATATTATATGAAACGACAACTTGTACATAGAAGAAATACATAGGGAAATGTAATAAATATGCAGATAATTAACTTAATTAAAAAAAATAAATATTTAAGCATATTTTCTAAAAATAATATAAAAATACTCAATTATTATTCATTTATTTTCATTCAAATAAAGTTACTTTTATGACTTACACTTTTCTCTTTTGTAATAAATATTTAATATGTAGTACTCTCTTATAAATAATAAATATAATGAATTATTTTTGGGTAAATGAATTTATTTTTGGGTATATAAAACTATAAAATTAATTCAAAAAATATTTATTGGAAAAATTAATTGTTGATAATTAAATTATGAGGAAACCGAAATTGAAGAATTAAAAAAATAACCGAAGAAGCGCGCGAAGCATAAAAATACTTAAACAATATTCAATCACCTCATTAACTTTATGCCAGCCTTTTTTAGCAAACACAATTGGAAATATTAACTTTTAAGACTAAATCATAAACCAAATCATAAACTAACAATAAAAACAATTATAAATTAGTAAATTTTGCATTATTAAATAATAAATAAAAAATAATTTGGACAACGCGTTATGGATTAGTTTATGTTAAAACTTTTTTATACTTTACCTAGAATTTCGAGTAATATATTATATAATTTATAATTAATTATATAATCTTTTATATATTTAATATTTTTTAATAAGATACTGAAATAAGGATGAATTCAAAGTTCTATGGAATGCCACACAATTTCGTAAAATTAAAAAATAAAAATAAATATTCTATATAATAAAACTTTTTATACATGTTTTTATGGCTTCTGCAAAGAGGAAGCAGTCTGGGAACCATTCGTAATAATCAAAATTTTAAATTACATTCCCAGAATAAAAAAATAAATGCTTTTTTATTTAACAAAGGCTATAATTTTTAAACATTTAACAATAACTTATATATTAACAATATTTTTTAAATGATTTTTTATCAAAAAACTTGAATTCTGAACTTGGTAATAAATTCGACACTGAAACTGAGGAGATTATGAATAAACTTGTATGTCTTTATAATCATAACTTGAACAGAGACATGCTTTAATTGAAAGCTGGATTCTAAAAAAAGATGAAAACAAAGATGAAAAAAACTTTAAAATATGTTTTATTTTTATTCCATAAATAAACATTTATATTGGTTAAAAAATTAAATAATAAATGTTCAATATCAAAATTGTTCAACAAAATAGGTATTTCCAAACGTCCTACTTAGTAATATGTATTAGAGTTGATCAAGACGAGACCGATACCGAGATTCTCGGCTTTTTTCCAATATCGGTCTCGGTTTTTTCATTCTCGGTCTCGAAACCGATACCGAGATTCTCGGTCCATTTCTCGGCGAGAAACGATACTGACTCAAAGAAACAAAATCCCCAATATTGTCCATGTTTTCGTCCAAAATTTTTTTAGGATATCCGTCATAACAGTGTAAAGCATATAGCTATTAATTTCCTAAGGCTGTGCAGTAGGCGGCGTGGTGTAATGGCTAACACATCAGTCCGGTCTACTGAAGATGCTGGTTCGCTCCCAGCCGCCGAATAACCTTTTGCACTAGATAAAGGAGAGAAATAGCTCTAAAATTCAAAAAATTTTCGCCTGCGGCGCGCTGAAAAAGGAAGAAATTTGGTGACTTGGCCTTCCAAAATTTAATAAATTTTCGTCTACGGCGCTGAAATGTTGAATTTTCCTAGCCCTCGGGTTATATTTCCAAGATTTTGATTACAGAGCCTTCCGATTTTCGGCAACTGTTGTTCCCACTAGTGGATTAAGGGAATTAATCCATTGTTCCCACTAGTGGATTAATTCTCAAATTTTTTTAAATTGATCGGAAGCAGGGATGAGCGCATTGGTTTTTGCGTATCTGAGGGCAAAAATTAAAAGAAATCTGGCTTCATGGCTTTCCAAAATTCTCAAATTTTTGCCTGCAGCGCTGAAAATTGG
Source organism: Meloidogyne incognita (assembly GCA_036172945.1). Taxonomy (NCBI): domain Eukaryota; kingdom Metazoa; phylum Nematoda; class Chromadorea; order Rhabditida; family Meloidogynidae; genus Meloidogyne; species Meloidogyne incognita. Next base: position 4,748,931 of record JARQAC010000013.1, read on the forward strand.
AAGAAATCTGTTGACTTGCACTTCTAAAATTCTCAAAATTTTTGCCTGCGACGCTGAAAATTGGAAGAAATCTGTTGACTTGCACTTCTAAAATTCTCAAAATTTTTGCCTGCGACGCTGAAAATTGGAAGAAATCTGTTGACTTGCACTTCTAAAATTCTCAAAATTTTTGCCTGCGACGCTGAAAATTGGAAGAAATCTGTTGACTTGCACTTCTAAAATTCTCAAAATTTTTGCCTGCGACGCTGAAAATTGGAAGAAATCTGTTGACTTGCACTTCTAAAATTCTCAAAATTTTTGCCTGCGACGCTGAAAATTGGAAGAAATCTGTTGACTTGCACTTCTAAAATTCTCAAAATTTTTGCCTGCGACGCTGAAATCAATGGTTTGGTTAACCGAAATTTTTACTTGATATGCCTCAAAAGTTGTACGGACATATTCGGATACGGATGTCGACCTCACGGATATACCTATTCGGTTACGGACACAACAATTTGTATCCATTGCCAAGCCTGATCGGATGCAGATGATGAAGAGTATTTATCTGATGATTTGGATTATGAAAATAATGAATGAATTCTTTTTAAACGTATTTTTTGACATAAAATAAAAATTTTTGCTAGTCTCGGTCAGTATAGTTTCTCGGTATCGGTCTCGGCTCAAAATGTTGGTATCGGTCTCGGTATCGGGTTCTTGAGTATCGGTCAATCTCGGTCTCGGGTTGGCCGATACCAGTATCGTTTTGATCAACTTTAATATGTATGTATAATAAATATTTTCTTTAAAATATCAAAAAATTTTTATTTGCTAAAATACAACAGACTGCAAATTTTTGCGTTACTATTTTCTTAGTCCGACGTATTTTCATAGTCCGATTAATTAATATTACAATAACCTTAATAATAGTCTCTAAGGTCTTATTAAATGCGCATGCACATATATTTAGTTATGTAAATAGAAGTATAGTATAGATTAATAGAAGAATAGAATATAGAAGTATAGATATCTAAAAAATAAAAATCAACACATTGAATCAAAATAAATTTAAAAAGTTAGGTTTATGAAAATGAAATGTAACTATTGTAAAATTGGATGAGTAATTGGCTATGAAGTCCTCGAAAATGATGTGCTTTTTTGGTTTAATTATTATGATATTGAACTAAATGAAAATTACGCTATGAAAAGGATTTTAACTGAAATATGAAATTTAAAATAGAATTTTATTAAAAATTGCTAAATGAAATTTATTAAATTTATAAATAAATTTTAAAATAATGTAATTAACTCTATATGTTTACAAGAATTATTGAGATTCTATAGAAAGAATTGGATTTTATATTTAAAATTATTATTACCTCGAACTACTTTAAAGAGATTAATCATAAATTTTCATTAATTTATATATGTTTAGAAACACCCTACTAATTAAATATAAAAATAATCTTTAAAAAATATGTTGTTAAAATAGAATAATATAGGGACTGGGACGTTTTGGCGCGGCCGGTTTGGCGCGACCCGGTTTGGCGCTGCCGTTTTGGCGCGGTCAGTTTGGCGCGGCCGGTTTGGCGCGAGTCGTTTTGGCGCCTGCCGGTTTGGCGCGGGGTCGTTTTGGCGCCACAGTGGAAATATAAATATATACATAATTTAAATATTGCTCCCTTCTCTGAGCAACCCAACCGTTATCGGAACAACTTTCCAAGTTAACGGGTCAACTTCCCGCATGCTTGGGTCAACTTCCCCCGTAACAAATCCTCCATATTGGAACATATACATGGATAATTCCCATAATAGAAACTATTTTTGGAAATTTTTATACTCGCGCCAAAACGACCCCCGCGCCAAAACGGCCGCGCCAAAAGGACTCGCGCCAAAACGGCCGCGCCAAACTGGACGCGCCAAACTGGCCGCGCCATACCGGCAGGCGCCAAAACGGCCGCGCCAAAACGACCCCAACCCAATAATATAGGGAATCATGCCAATAGTAATGTCAACAAAATTCCGTTAATCAAATGTATTATTTCAAACAATAATTTAATATATTTAAAAAAATAATTTTTAATTATTTTATTTCAAATTTTACATATTATATTATAATATACATATCAAAATAGCTTTAAAAATATTTCATTTAATTAAAATTAAGCATTACTTTCATATGTATACAAAAATATAATTTTTTTGAATTTAAATAATTTAATTAAACTCATTTAAGACCACCGTAATGTCCCAAAGAACGCTATAGTTATTTCCATCTACAATAAATTTAGACGTTATATAATAAATTTTTGATTTATTATATTGATAATTAGTAAACATCTTTAATATGTTAATTTTTGCTTTGTAGGCTCATGATTGTCCATAGATGGTCGATAGAAAGTTGTTATATGAAACAGTAATATTCATAAATAATAAAAGTATAAAACTGCAAAGCAATTAAACAAAAGACTTTTTCTTATTTATGATGATTTATTGCTATGAGTTTGTCAGGGAATATATAAAAGAGCATTAAAATTAAGCATTAAATTAAGTAAAATTTTTTATCTACTTTTCATTAGATAATTTCAATTAATTAGTCTCTTGATTATTTATCTTCGACCCTAGAGGTTAAGGCTTTTACATATATTCACACCTGAATTTTTATATTATTGCTTTTTATTGAATTTTTTTATTATTGCCTATAAGGTTGATGTTAATAATTTCATCTATAAAATAATTTCTTAAGAAACTACAAATTTAGTAAGAAACTAGAAATTAAAATACTAGAACGTTACTGTGTGAAGATTAAATAAAAAATCAATAATTAGACGACATTGATAATAATTATGAATAAAGAAAAATTAAGCCTAGTTTATGTAAATTAAAATATATATCATTACTTAATAAAGAATAAACAAAAATAATTAAAATTAAAAAATAATATTATAGAATATATTAATATTATTTTTTATTTATTAGTTAAATTATGGAAATATATTATGTCAAGATTTGTAGAGGGATCATTTTAATCATAATTTATATTAAAAATGAAATAAATGGAAAAACCTTCCTATTATATAATGTAAACTTTATTAGAAATTTATGAATATTATGATCGAAGCGATAATTGAAAATTAAATAGATAAATACTTTAGAATAATTAAGGTCAAAATTTGTTCAGATCTTTGGTAAATTGATATAAGCTAAGCTGTACAGAAAATGTTTATTTATATGAAAAAATTCATAAATCAAATTATAAATTAGATACACTATTTAATGCTGAATATTATTTTATAAAAAATTTACATGACTATTATAGTTGAAAAATAATAAATGGCATAAAATATTTAAATAATAAAAGGCATTAAGTAAAATTATATTAATATTTTTCATTATATTAATTAACATTTAATCGGATATCGTTTTGATTTCCGAAAAATTGACCAGGTCATATTCGTAAATATTAATTAACGAGCTTAAATTTTATTTATTAATTATATTTCGATATAAAATAAAAGTTTTATTTAATCTAAACAAAAGTTTTATTAAAACTCCGCTAGGAAATAATAAAAGGCATTAAGTAAAAGTTTGATTAAATCGATCAAAAATTATTGTAAGAAAAATTATTAAAATATAGAATTAGTAAAAAAACGACAAAAAATTCAAATGTCAAATTGTTTAAACAATTAGGAGTTAAAAAGCGAATTTTTCTGAAGGATAAATTTAAGCCAATTAATCGAGCAAATATTATAATATCTGACAGAAAATTTTAATTAAAAAAATAATTATGAAATATTTATCGATAATATACTATAATACCATTTTTGAAAGAGATAAACGATTTATCCCTACTCAAGCAAAAATAAACAATCCTTTTTAATGCATATATTGTTTACAAAGAAAACTACCTTTAGATGGATCAGTACATGTTTCTCAATTTTCTGCTGGAAAAACATCACAAAGATAAACCACATAAATATTATTAATGAGAGCTAAACTCATTTAGCTCAAACAATATGTTAAATGAAAGCTGAATCTAATCTTCACAGATGCTACAATTTTTGCTCGTAAAAAAATTTGATACACATTATATTCATGCCAAATTGATCACTGAAGATACAAAAACTATTGATGTTTGGTTAGCTTAAATAGAAATAAATTTCTATAAATAAATTTAATTGAATATTATTTTGATATTTGTATGAAAGAAAAAGATCTTTGAATAATATACAAATACATTATTAAAAAATAAATATAAAATTTTAATGTTTTTTCATAGACATTAAAGAAGATTACTTTGAATAAAAATAGTAAATTCGATGTTAAAAAACGTTCAAAAGACGATAACATGTAAAAATTGCTAGAAAAGGAAGAATTATAGCAAATCACAGGTTGTTTGTCAGCCTAGTTTCTTTTAAAAAATAAAAAACGTTTTTGTTTGGATTCCGGCTTTAACTTAATAAAAATAAAATAAATAAATTGCGATTTACTTAATATTATATGACTTAAATTAATATGTTAATAATTAATATGTTGAACTTTTTTGCTGATAAGTTAATATTTTTTGCAATATCCTTTATTTGGAGTTGATTTTTATTGATTTTATTTGGAGTTGATTTTTATTATTTGATTTTTATTATGAGTTGATTTATATTGATTTTTATTGATTTTTATTTTGATTTACATTAAAGAAGAAATTATAGATAAAAACATTATATTAAGTTTAGTTGTGCAATTTTAGACAATTTATTTTCATGAGCTACGTTGATTCGTCAACCATAGCTTAGAAAAATTTAATAAGTGAACTAATATTATTTTTCAATATTGAAATTAATGAAATCATTTCAAATTCTGCCTAAATCAAATGTAAACCAAACATCTAATTCAAATATTGGTGGTTTATCTTACCAATTCATTGCCATGTTAATTCATTAACATTTTTAATAATTATCTTAGATTTAATAATGATAATTCAGTATTAACATTTGTTCCACTTGTTCCTTTTAATGATTTTAAAGAAAAATTTTCAATAATTTAGTGAGTCATTTATTCATTTATTTTTCGATTTATTAATTATTCAGGTACTTTCCTGTTATCGGCCCACATTTATACTTTCTTTCTTCTTTGCCTACTTCTGTACAGGTTGGTCAGATTTTCTTTCATTCTCAAATTCGCTTCATTTCCCGTTGGCAACAAGTGCTTCGAAGCTCGTACCAAAATTCGTACACGTACCTCGTACTCGTACCTGGTTCGAAGTACGAGTACGAGCAAAAATGGGGCAGGTACGAAGTACAAGTACGAGTACGATGCCAAAAAAAGTGAAAAGTACGAGGTACGAGGCCTAAGTACGAGCTCGTACTTGGTGTCAATAGGAAAATTGAACGAAATATATTTAATTCCTTTTATTCGCCAGTATATTACCTTCTAAGAAATAAAAAATAATATCAATGCCGTATAAGATAAAAAAATTGGAAAAATTAAAAAATAGCTAATATCAAAATTGAAACATCAAAATATGAAAAAAATAAAAAAATATAAAAAATGACAAATATGTTTAAAAAATGAAGATTATATAAGAAAAGATAAATAGTTAAAACGAAGATCGTCTTTTGCCTCTGTCGGAGAAAGAGAAGCAAATTAAATAGTAAAATAAAAGTTTTAAAAACGAAGAAAGAAAATAATACGAATTGGAAAAGAGAATATTGCAATGCCAGTTCTTTTGCCGACTCCTCTACACACTAACGAATAGAATACAAATTTAATTTGGTTAATTAAAAAATAAATATGCACAAGATGGCAAATAAAAAAACTACCGTATTTTCTCTAAAATAACCCCCCCCCTCTAAAATATATTCATATTCAAAGTGCATTTCCATTAGAGTGCATTTTTTACTATCCGGTACCCAAATCTTGGCGTTTATGCATTCCTGAAAATCATTCTCGTAGATTCCCTAGAAAACAAGAAAAACTAAAATATCAAACTAGGAAAGTGAAGTGAAAAGAATTTTCGATAAAACATTCAAATGAATCTTTAAGCATCTATATAAAAAATAGAAAAACTGTCATTAATAGAGGATTTATGGCTTAGTAAGCTTCTTCATATTGCATTCATGTACAAGTATTTTTAGTATAAAAACTTTAGTTTATTTTTTTCCTAAAAATGAAATCTGGAGTAGATATTAAATAGAAAATTAGATTAATATTATAACATGATAATGAATATAATAGTAAAAAACTACATTATGCAAAATATTTAAACATGCTTGAATTTAAATTTTTTATTAAAACAAATTTATAATTAATAACTCTTTTCAAAATCATAGAGCCACTAAATTTTTTGTAATAACTCGATGAAAATCGATTGAATTTTTTGCAATTTTTTCATGTTTAAACATAACATATCTTTAAATATTACATTTATCTTTAAATATTACATCTTTAAATATTACATACAAACATAGTAGAAAATCATAAATTCTAAATAATTGTACTTTCTGAATCTAAAGACATGAAATACCTGTTGATGAAATCATTTATCTCTTTGTGTGATAAGGCAACTCCTTAATTTTTTACAGAAAAGCCTAGTATTTGGAGAACAAACACGATCGAATTTATCCTTCCACACTACATTACGAATTATTTTTTATTTTCTGTACTTTTTTATAATTTGTTAAATTTATTTAAAATTTTTGATGTTAAAAGTAAATGTTTACATAGAAATATTTAGTCTTCAAGTTAATTACTTTTTAGCTTAATTAGCTTTTACCAAGTTATTTACTTATTCAAGTTATACCATTTTGTACAGAGTTGATTATATCTTATGTATAGAACGTTCTTTCATAAATAAGAAAATCCTATCTTTAAACCTGATATTTGTTAAAGGTTTCAAATATCAAATAAAAAATATAAAAAATTTTAATATAATCACTTTATTTATTATTAAATTTGATAAGTTAAATTTAAATTCTTTGTTTACAATTATTTTCGACTTTTTCTTTTTATTTAATTTTATTATTATGAGCATTTTTCCTTTCATACTAAAAAATTTTGTTAATATATTTCCAAAAATAGCACAACTTTCACTGCAATTTATAGGTTTGTATTCGACATTATATAAGGACTGGGATTAAAATAGATTATGTAAATTTAATATTAAATTTGATATTAGACTTAAAAATATTAATTGTTTTTTAAGTAATTTTTAAAATAATTAACAATTTTTGTAAAATTATAAGTTCATTAATGAAAATTTAATGAACAAAAATTTCATTAATGAATTTTTGTAAAATTATAAGTTCATTAATGAAATTTTTATAAGTTCATTAATGAACTTCAGTATAACTTTCTATTTACCGTATTTTCTCTAAAATAACCCCCCCCTAAAATAACCCCCTCTAGAGGTCGATCGAAAAAAATAACCCCCCCCTCTAAAATAACCCCTCTAAAATAGCCCCCCCTAAAATATTTAATTATTTTTTTGGCATTGCTATTTTTCAAACCACAGCACGGTTTAATCCCTATATTTCAATAAGATTAGAAATGATTATGGGGGATATCAGGGATTTGGAGGGATATAAGGGGATTCTGATGGATTAAGGGATGGCGGTGGATTAATATTGATTCGGGGATTTGGAGAGATATTAGGTATTAGGTGTGAATTTATGAATTAAAAGAGATAAGTATTAAGAGTATTTTTTCACTTTTATTCAATCAAATGTCCGATATCCTCCCAAGTCCCTGATATCTCAAATCCATTGATTTCCACCTTAATCCAGTCAAATTGGATTTTGAGAGGTCCACTAATAATCTTTTACTTCTTAAATCTCATAATATTCAACTTAATCCTCCAGCATTTCCCTTAATCTCTTAAAATCCATTAATATCCAACGATGTCTACTCCACTAATTCCATCCACTTGATCTCTCGACGAAGGATTAAAGTCATGTCACATTGACTTTAATACCTGAAAATGCCAAGATAGGCATCTTAATCCAATCCCTTTTAATATTATTAAACTTTGGGACTTAACTGAGTTATATAAAAGTGGGATAATAATCTAAAATAAGTTCTTAATTATGTATCCCGAACCTTAAACCAAGTTTTTTATGAATTTACGGACTGAGGAGTACTTGATGAAAGTTTTTGTGCTAGGATTTTCGTTAAGAAACCTTTAGTTTGTGATGAATTCTCTTAAATTTTAGAAAAATATTATTCAAAATTTGGTAAAAAATTTTGGTTTTCAGAAAATTTAGAGATCGAAAAAAATAACCCCCCTCTAAAATAACCCCCCTTCTAAAATAACCCCCTCTAGAGGTCGATCGAAAAAAATAACCCCCGGGGGTTATTTTAGAGAAAATACGGTATATAAAATGGTTTAAATAAAAAGATTTAAAATAAATTGAAAATAAAACAATTTATTAAAATGCTTAATTAGTTGGATAATTGAAAATGCAAAAGAATTTAGTATAACAATTAAAAAGAATTTTGATAAATTAATATTGTTTATTTTAATCTGTTTGATTTTTAGAAAGAGTTGTACTAAATTTAGAAAATACTATGGATGAAAATATAAAATTCTTAGGAATGTGTCAAATTTGCTGGAGAGGTTCAGCTGAATCTTTTAAATGATGGTATTATTGACAAATTAGACCATACATCAGGGTTCATTACAATTGAAAAGTTCCATTTTTCTCGAAACATTTAAAATAATTATTGAATTTAATTTCATAAAATTTTATGTTAGAAAAGTCATGACTAGAATTATAAAAAATATATAGAAGTATGAAAATAATAAAGGTAAGTATAAATAGTAGGTTAAAAATAATAATATATATCGAATATGGAAGTTTAAACAAATTAAATGAAAATGCTTTATATTTAGAAGGCTGGGTCAAAGCTAAGATTTAATTTAATAAATAAATGTAGTAGTAGAAGTTTCAGAAGACGATCGATTAAAAAATTATTGAATATTACAAGTCTGGTGTCAATCTCAAATAAAAATCTCATATAATTAATTGTAAAAATTTTTAAATATATATTTTAGATAATTCTGTAGTTTAATATTTTTACCAATTGCAATTATTTATAGTTAAGTTTTTCCCTCTCCCTCCCTACCATCCTTGACTTTCTTTTTTCATCTTCCTATTTTTTTTAAAGTTTTGAAAAATATTATTATGTATTTTTGATATTATTTTTAATAAAATTAGAGACTATAAGCATTGATATAATGTAACGTTGATATAATGTAATAATTTTTAGAATAAAAGTCGATCAATTAAATTCATTTTTTAATTAAATAGAAGTTTAACTCGAATAAGAATAATAAAAGAGAGCGGATTTTTAGATCAGAATTTTTGCTAAATACATCTTCAAATTATTTTACATTGGTGATGAAGTTTATATATGATGAAGTTTATACCAAATTTTTAATTTATATTAATATATCTTCACAAATTTTTTATATTTTATAGCTTCATATATTTAACAATATAAATAAAGTTTTTTACCTTTATTGTAAATTAATTTATGCCGATTTCTAATTATATTTTTGAACATATTAGCTTTATTTTTGTTTGTATTACATGAGGAGAGTTTGGAGATATTATAAAATAATTCTATATATATCTTTGCGAGTTTGATTTAATAAAAATTAAAAAATATATTTTTTATTACTAAATTTGTCTTAATATAATATTCATTTTTTCTTAATGTTACTGACTGTCAATTAAATAGGCAATACTATAGAAAGGATTTTAATATTTAATCAGTATTTTAATTTTTTATTTCAAAAATTAACAAATACATATATGACAGAAATCTAGATATCTTAATAATTTATTTGACTAATTTAAATTAGGCCCATTTTGGTTTCATTTTTACTAATTTGTTTATTTTAATCTAGCAATCAGTTTTTTATCAAGCGTTTGAACGATTTAATTTTAGTATATCAAGTGTTAATTTTTATAACATCACCCATATGCAGCGATAGGTCCTATCAAAAATTATTTTAATTAAACAAGATTAAATTAAATGTAAAATGATTTACCTTGAGTTGATTTATTTTAACAACAAACTGTACAAGGAGTTGCTGGGTCAGAATTATGTCTGCCACAGTATAGTAAGAATACATTTAATTGACTAACATCATGATTAATCGAAGACAATTCGTTAATTAAATGTTTGATGTCACCCATTTTCAGAATAATTAAGATTTAATTTTTAAATAATTTTATTATTTTTAAATTAATGATTATACTTTAGGATTGATTGGCTGTTTACAAAGCTTAGTAAAAATATTTTAAAATTATTTTAAAAGACTTAATTAGTTTAGTTATTAAAATAGTATACAATTAAAATAACAATTTTGATGATACTATATTGTCAATAAAAGTTAATTTGAAATCGAGAAATACATATGAGCAATTCGTGACATATTTAATCTGAGTTTGTATAACTTCAAAATTAAAAAAATTTTAGTAAGGAATTATAATCGAGAAAAAATAACACTAAAATTAAATGTATCAGCAAATTTTTTGATAACAAAATAATCACAATTATAAAACTAAATAATTATACAAGCATTGATTGGACATATTATTAAACAACGATTTTTTAGCAGAATATATAACCAATTAATTCTATAGTTATACCATGGCAGTGACATTGCCATGTAAAAACATTTTAGATGCAGTTTACTTTTCAAAAGAACTGTTTATTATTTATAAGAATAAAACTCCTCGCACTATAAGAACTAATTTTGTTTATTAATGTTTTCAATTAATTTATTTTTTCATTAAATACTATTTAATAATAAATTATTATTATCACAGAATTAATTAATGCAATTTTTAAACATGCACTATTCTCGATATTGTGATTTTTTTCAATAGATTTTATTTTTATTTATAGTTTCTCAACGTAACAATAAATATTAATTTCAAAAAATATATTTAATATTTTGATTTTTTAAATTCTCTTTATCTCTTTATTATAACATAGGAAGAATTCAATAAAATAATGGGAAGGGGTTATTTAAATATTAATCCAAGATAGCGAATTTTTATCAATGATGACAGAATCTATTGTTATAAACTCAAGGCGACGACGATTGTGTATTTTTAAATTTAATTTAATTATTTATTTTTTCTATGTCGTTTTTATTCTATTATTAATTATTTTTCCTTTTCTTTATTATAGAAAATAATTTAATTTTTATATAGAAATCATTTAAATAGATAATCATCCACATCACGAACCTCGTTCAATTTTATTATGTTTTTTCCCTATTACTCCAATAGCCTGATAATCTATTAAATTAATGAAATTATTTCATTTTTTCAATATAACTATAAATAATTTTAAAAAATTATTATTTTGCAGACTTTTGAAAAATACATTAAAAATTATATTTTTTGCTTATATTGTTCTGATTGAGCTATCTCTATCTTGTTTTTAATAAAATTATGTTTAATTGACAATAACTTGACAATAACCAGATTGACAATAACTTATTTCTAATTATTTTAATAAATTTTTTCTTCCTTTCTATTTCTTCTTCAGTTTGTTGGTGAGTCGGATAATGCAATTCAATTTATTGGGAGAGAAATTCGAATTAATATTAATTTTGAATATTAGTATTTGTATATTAATTAATTTTGAATAATAATCAATTGAATATTAATTTTAATGTTCATTTTGAAGTCTAATCTTTCTGGTATATTTACTATGATGTATTTAGTTTTCTTAATTAACTCGCATATTTATTAAAGATAATATAATTAAATATTAGTTTTAGTTTCATGTTTTTATAATTTGCATTTTTACTATTATTTTTGCAATTCACTTTATGTTAAATATGTTCAGGAAGTAATAGTTGAATTTTATAGACAAATTTAATCATTTATGGACTACTTTACATATGAATATGGAAATAGTTAAATATTAGCGTTTTAAAAAATTTATATCAATAATAATTCTTATTTTAGACTTTTTTGAATTATTTTACTAAATTTTATTTAATATAAAAATTTAACATTATTAAATCTTTTTGTACAAATAAAATATTTATTAAGATTAGAAATTTTTGAATAGTCATTTTATTATGGCAATAACGCATCATTAATTTCAATCCAATTACAAAAAAATAATATTTTTTTATTCTAATGTTAATTCAAAATTTTTCACTTATCTAATTTATTTATTAGTTATTATTTAAAATATTTCTACATCATTAAATTATGATGTGAGCAACTTTGTGTATAAACTTTGGTAATTACCAAAACAATACTAACGTTTTTTAATTGAATTAATGCATTTATAATTAGTTTATATATTTATTTTTTATATTGGTTAAAATGAGTATTTTTTGGATTTTCTTTTCAATTTGGATTAGTTTTAATAAAATTCTTAAAAAATAATTGGTGTTTTTAGATAATTAATATTTTAGTCATATTTCTTAGTAAACATAGTTTATTTTTTGTTGAAAATAACAATGTTTATTTTAAGCGCAACAAATAATTGAAGAATTTATTTTTGCTTTATTTATTTGTCTGTTTATTGATTTAATTCTTGTTATTATATTTTATTTAACTGTTAATTCCTCAGAGGTGTGTTTGTTATCGGCTAAGTCCTTTTTACTGAAAATTTTATAGGATGTTTAAGTAATCTTTTTAATTATAAATATAAATTTATTAAATAAAAAATATATTTTATATAAATATACTAATAATTTTTTTAATTATTGAAATAAAATAAACGAGGAATTTATTTAATATTAGATTTGCTTCTGATTATTTATTTTAAATTATTTGACCTGATAAAAATAAAAAAATATGGAATAAATTATTAATTTTTAATACAGAAATTGAATTTGTTTTTAATTATTGTTTAATATTTCTTTAAAATAACTTGTAACTGTCAAATTCATTTACTTACATAAAAACAATTGTTTCTATTAAAAACTTTTTTATTGATTATTTATTTTTTATTTTTATTTTTTTATTAGACTAACAATAACCTGTAAATTTAAATTTCTTTATACCATTTTTATAATAAATTCTTTTGCATTTCCATCTCCTATCAATAATACTAGACTATTACTGTAAACTTTGAGTAGTCTTTAGATAAAGAATTATTTTTGTTATTCTCTTCAAATCAAATAAAGATACTGAGTCTACTTCCATGATTTTTTTCATAAGTATAGCAATTATTTTTATAAAGAAATAAAATTTTTTAAATTGTATTATTAGAAAAAGTGATTCGCTTATATGCAAAAAAATTTGTGAGATAAATGTTTAGTCAGTTATATTTTTGTATCCATTTTTTCTATTCTAATATCTATTTAATAAATGTTGTATACATATATTGTTTTATTTTTGTTAAAAGTATACAAACAACTTTATTTTAAAATTGTCTAAGCATATTTTGATCTTTTAAATTATAATTTGAATTTCATTTATTGTTTGACATGTAACTTGTATGCCAATTAATTTATTGTTTTAATTTTTACATTTTTCTTTCTATTTTCCTATATTTTAATGATCTTATTTTCTATAATTATTGTTTTTGTGTTCCTCATAAGTATTTTAATGTATTTTAATTAAATGCTGAAATTAAAGTTTAACTAAATTTAAAATTGGAAGGCAGTATCTCAGGCTATTAAACACGGGCGATATTTATCAAAATAAATTTTAATGACTAGATCTAGTGAAGCGAAAGAAGATCAATTTTAATTGGTAGGTTTTTTAAATGATTAAGATGTCGTTCCTCCATTAAATTTATTTCACTATTCGCCACAACACACTTCATGATTTATCTTTAATCCTCACTGCCTTGAGCTTCGACATTTTGAACGATTTTATTATTTCCCTCTACTTAGATTTCCTCTTCTTCACCTTTAATGATTTCAATATATTTTTATACAAAGTAGGAATTAATAAGATTACTAATTCTTATGTAATATGAAAAGATAAAAAAAAATCAATTATTAAATATACATGAAAATAAAAATACATTAATATGTATCTTTAATTTTAATAAATAATAATAATTTAATAAATAATAATAATTGATTTACTAACATATTACAATTTCATTAATTTCCAACATAGCATTTTAAAAAATTTACATTTAAAAAATTGAGCATTTTAAAAAATTAACATTTAACATCTTTAAATTAATTATTTTTTAGGGTTAAACCTAAATTTCTGGAAAAAAATTTCTAACTTCATTGTTAACATTGAATTATAAATTTGTTTGGTGCAGAAACATTGGTGCATGGGCTCTGAAGTTTTAAATTTTCCTTTTTACGATCAATATATAAAAATTAATAATTATGACGATTAATACCTGCACATCATAGATTATTTATATCTGCACAGAATTTATTCATTTTAACTAGTAAAATTAAAAAAAGCAAATATTGTTTTTGTAATAGTAATTTTCTAAGTTTATAAATATATAACAAATTTTATAATAATGTAATTAAAAGTACTTATTAATTTAATTAAAAATATTTAATAATATTTATGTTTATTCCCAAGACTTTTCATTCCATTTAATTTTTTAGAAACGAAAAAATATTATATTATCACATTTCCTTCATAAATTTTTTAAATTTTGCTGTTTGTTTTGTATTTATAAAGTACATATTAACGTTCTGTGCAATATATTTGATTTATGTCTATTTAATTTAATTTAGGTATGTAAAATATACCTAAATTGATTCAGGTATATTAAATAAGGGAACAAAGTATTTTTAATGTTTATTTATCAATTTATAGATTTTAAAAAATTTAGCAATTAAATAATACGTTTTATAATGTTTAATCATGTATATATTAATTAATAATAAGAATAATGATTATATAAAATATTTCAGAATATATCTATTAAATATTTATTATCAAAAACATTCTCGCTAATATTTTCCTTGATATAATTTAAGTAATAAATAATGCATTTTATTTATAAATGTTTTAAGAATTAAGTCATTAATCTCAAAAAACATTTTTCATAGCAAATAGATAATTTAAAAAAATAGATTATTTTATAGGTTAGATGACAAAGTGGTACAAAATTTAAAAATTTTTACTAACATATATAAATTATATACATTCGAACTGTGACAATTTTCCCATTCGAATGATATAGAAATAAAATAATTTATAATTTCTTTACTTTTTTCGAGAATTATATCTTTAAACAATCTTCCATTTCATTTTTAAGAATTTCCATTTTGACTTCATCTATCGATTTGTGATTCGACACATCATGTTCTTTCATTAATAATATGATTTCATCAAAATCTTTATTTCGTTAATTTTTGCCATTTTGTAAATTTCAATTAAAATTTTGACATCTACATCCATTATCTTGCTTTCAAAAGCAAAAGTAAACAATTATGTTAGCTTTTTAATTGATTGATTAAATAAGTACCCTAGTTATTTAATTTATAATCTGAAACCATATTTAAATAATTTAATTAGTATGCAATCATCGCAATTATGATGGAATAATTTGTTATTTTGAATAAATTTGAGCATCTTATTAGAGTAATTAAATTTTTGTTTATTAATTTTGTTGTAAATGTAATTATATATTTTTTAAGATATTTTTGTAGTTGAGTGAATTGTTTGTTTTCTGATGGTCATATTAGAAATATTATAATTAGATTTTTACATTATACTGAATACAGCATGATCGCAATGAAAATTGTCCTATCAACATTGTATTATAAATAACTTTAATATAAATTTACTTCTATGTATATTAAAATAATTTATTTATATTTATTAGATTCTTAAGTATTAATAAATATTTACTGTGTGAGTTCGGTGTGTTTATGAAATTCTACGATTCGTTCATATGCTACAATTATAAATTTAAATAAAAAGTAACAAATAAAAAATCGAAATAAAACTAGATAATATTACATAAAAATAAACATTTACATAATTAGTGAAGATGGTGGTTCTTTAATGAGTAAGCTTCTGTATTTCATTTATATACTACAATAATATATTCAAATCTTATTCTTTAATCCAGTGTTTTGTGATGAGATATGAGCAATTATATAAAATAATTATTGTAATATAAAAATTTGTACAATTTTATATTTTTCATTTATAGAATTAGACATTATTTATAAAATTTAGCACAAGATTGTCTGAGTGAATTATTAATTTGCTTTGTCTAAATGCAGTTTCTTCTTTCCAATCTTTGAATGTAACATTATAATAACTATTTTCATATGCTCAGGAGCTAATTTTACTAATTTCACAAATATTAATTAATATGAACATTCTATTGTTAATTTTTAATGTTTTGCAAAATAAATTTTATATATACAAAATTTAAAAGCTTTTTTTAGAAATTATTTATTTTTTTCTATTGAAAGTAAGTAGTCTTTTAGCAACCCAATAAATAGTAAAATTAAATTAAAAATTAATTTAGATATATAATTTTTATATTTTTAGAAGTAAAACTTTATTTCATGCTTTATTGAGCCCAGACTTCACAAAATTTCCAATAATTTAAAAACAAAACAAAACTTAATGTGCTTCAAATTAAAAATAAAATATTCAAATATATTTGAAATACTTATGAAATACGTACTAATTTAGTATATATTTTATTTAATTAGTATAATGTTTATATCGAATTGACAATGGTACTTAAAGCCTATAGCTCTTATTATAGTCCTTATTGGTCAGTTTTGATATTTGTTATAATTTTAATTAACTTACATTATTATAATAATACATATATAAAAGATTATTTTTAAGCTAAAATTTATAATGAATTTAGATATTAAATATTCTGACCCAAAAAGTATATTTGCTCTTGGTGTACGGAATTTTCGTCTCTGGAAATCTCGTCTCCAAGACTTTTCGGAACTTTCGTCTCCAACATTTTCGGAATTTTCGTCTCCAGCGGAATATTCGTCACCAGGACGAAAAAACGGAATATTCGTCACTGCACTTATAGGCGCGGGGAATTTGGGCGTCGGAGTGAATTTTTTGATTTATTCGAAAATAGCAAATATCAAACTATGTAAGCCTATAAAACTATAGAATACAAATGGATCTGGACAAAATATGTCATTCGGAACAGCTCGTCGAACTAGGTCAAACGACTCCAAAATCATCCCGATTCAATCATTCTCAACAAAATTATGATTAATTGAATCTTGCTTGAATAAATAATTTTGTGCTTATACATAGCGGGTAGGTCAGCATTTCAAAGCTGAAAATCAGTAAAAAGGGATAGGTTTATGTTACTGTTGTAGAACCCAGCAACCGTTGACTCCCGTGAAGCGTGTGCCGCAAAATCCCGAGCGAAGCGCGGGATTTTGCACAAGCGTCTTGCCGACGCCCATAGGTTTGCGTTGTTTGATTTTGTGTTATTTTTGAATAAATCAAAAAATTCACTCCGACGCCCAAATTCCCCGCGCCTAAAAGTGCAGTGACGAATATTCCGTTTTTTCGTCTAGGTGACGAATATTCCGCTGGAGACGAAAATTCCGAGAATGTTCGAGACGAAAGTTCCGAAAAACCTTGGAGACGAATGTTCCAGAGACTAAAATTCCGTACACCCGATGGATGAGGCGATTCATCATAATAATAGATTTTATATTAATGAATGAAGCGATAATTGTCAAAAAAATTTTATTCTTTCATACTGCACACCTCTAAAATTTTAAAAATTTTCGCCTGCGGCGTAGAAATTTCGATTTTTAATTTTTTAGTTAAACCCAGACAAACATCAATGCGGCAAACACCAATCCCCATCGACCCCGAAGGCTTGGGGAGCTTCCTAATCTATACATACATACATTCATAAAAATGGTTATTTTTGCTTAAGAAGCATAATCTGGAATTATTCTTTAGAAATTTATATGCGATCTAACAAGTTTTTCATAAGTTACTTGGTCAAGAGCTCCCTCTAAAGTAGGAGTCACATATGACTTTTTTATTAACTATTATCTAATTTAACGTTTTAAATTTTCGAATTGAAAAATTTAAATTCGATTTCTAGGCATCAGCTTATTCTGGATTTGAAACTCAACATCAATACTTGCAAGATCAATTAAATAATCTTAGACATGAATATCATATAAATGAGTTGAGACAGCTGGTAATTTTATTATAAATAAATTTGGAAATTGGTTGAGGAAAATATCTTTAAGGATATTCATCCAGATTTTTATTTCAGCAATTCCGGATCAGATATTTGAAAAAGATTCCGTTTCGTATTTTTGTTGGTTTCGTTAGTAGTTTTTATTTTTGTGTTGTGACTAGAGTTACAAGAGATCGAGATTTTAGAAAAAATCCGAGTCCAAGATTGACCGAGACTCGCATGACCGAGACTGAGATGCAAAATTTGACCCGAGACCGATATCGAGATCCGAGATAAACAGAGATTTTTCAAAACTTGGTGGACCAAGCAACAGTCTAGTTGTGACGACAAAAATAAAAACCGTTTCGTGAACGGAATTTTTGTTAATTTTTGTTTCATATCGTTAATCATAATAATTCTTATTTTCGCGCAGATCTTTTCAGACCGTCAATAGGATTTATATTTTTTCGATTAAAAAAATACATTCTCGTCATCCTATTTTTTTAAAACTCAATTAAAATACTATTGATATTGCTAATTTATAGGCACAACAAGCTTTAAATCTCCGCAACCATTATGTACATAATCCAGAAATTCAACAAAATAATCAGGTAAATATAAATTTATATGTTCGCAAAAATTTGCTGCATTTTATTCCAATTACATTCAATTTGACCACTTGAAATTTCCCGAAATCACTCAAGCAGTGCTTCGAAATTTCAAATTTGCTCGTACTCGTACTTCGTACCACCTCTTTTTTTGGCCTCGTACCTCGTACCACCCCCATTTTTTGCTCGTACTCGTACTCGTACCTCGTACCGCCCCTATTTTTGGCCTCGTACCTCGTACTCATACCTCGTACTTATTCGTACATGAGAAAAAAGGAAAAAATCTAAAATTTTCATGATTTTTTGGAGTCCATGACATCTAGTTTTATATTTAAAGCGACGTATGCTATAATTTTTTGAATATTGGAAGGTTTTGAAGCTATAAATCCTCCAATTTCATCAATTTTCTGCGCCGCAGGCGAAATTTTTGAGCATTTTGGAGTGCAAGGAGAAATATTTCCTCCAAGAAGGGTCGTGCTACCCGAAATCCGACATTTTTTCATCCATTTTTCATCTTCTTACATGGAGCTTTTTATCTTTTCCGCCGAACTTTTCACATTTTAATCTCCTTATATCCTTCTTAATCTCAAATCCCTTTTTTTTCAAAAATTTTGAGAATTTTTGAATGTCCTTAATTCTGATTTCTTCTATTTTTTGCGCCGCAGGCGAAAATTTTGAAAAATTTTTAAGGCCATGAAGCCAGATTTCTTCCATTTTTGCGCCGTAGACGAAAATTTTCAAAAATTTTGAAGGCCATGAAGCCAGCTTTCTAGCATTTTTCTGCGCCGCAGGCGAAAATTTTGAAAATTTCGGAAGGCCGTAGCCGAAAAAATTCACTTTTTAGTGTTCAAAGTAAAAATATTTTTAGAAATTTAGAGGGTTAAAATCTCATAATTAATCCAAGTAAAAATAAAATAATTTTTAAAATAAAATTATAAATAAAGTTATTTATGAAAAAAAATATTAAAAATCCTTGTCCTCTGACTAGGCATCGAACCCACCTCTAAGTCATTAACGTCTTTGGTGAAGCCTAACACATTCACCACTCGGCCACACGCTCATATAATGGCGAATGAAAGAAATTAGATATATTTTTTCAATTTTACTATTAACACCAAGTACGAGAAGTACGAGCTCGTACTTAGGCCTCGTACCTCGTACTTTTCACATTTTTTGGCCTCGTACTCGTACTCGTACTTCGTACCTGCCTTATTTTTTTGCTCGTACTCGTACTCGTACTTCATACCAGGTACGAGTACGAGGTACGAGTACGAATTTTGGTACGAGCTTCGAAGCACTGCACTCAAGGTCCATCTTAATCCATCCAATTCCCTCGATATATTACGTCTTAGCTTTACAGCGCCGCAGGCGAAAATTTTGACATTTTTTGAAGGCCAATGAGCCAATCTCTTCCTTTTTTGGCGCCGCAGGCAAAAATTTTTCCTTTTTTGGATTTTTAAGGGGCTAGATTTGGCCAAAAATCCAGAATTGTATTCAGAATTTACTCGAAATTGGACCCAAGCAGGGCTCGATGCTTTCAGATGCGGCCCGGGCCGGGTTTTCCGGGCTAAAATCCTGAAAACCCGGAAACCCCGAAAAACCCACTTGGTCTGGGATCGTACTTAGGCCTCGTCCTTACCCATTCCTCGAAATTTCTGAAAGTTAAAGTCGTTTTTTTAAAAATGGCTATAACTTTCAGATATTTCGAGGGTTAGATAAGGAACGGTCTCAGACCGAGTGGGCGTAGGTCCCGAACATGAAGAAATGCTTTGGAACCATAACTCAACTTTCCAACACCAAGAAAAATCCAATTTTTTGTTGATGGGACGCATATACTTTCATGGGCATATATTTTATTTCATGGCATATATTTCATTGGACGCATGTCCTAAGATAGAGCCAAATATCTTCCATTTGATCGGAATTTTAATATCTATTTACATTTGTTTGTAACAGAAATTATAAGATCTAGTATAAAATCTTGGTTGTCGAGATTTGAGATTTTTCAACATAACTAGGATCTCGTGTGCCATTCCCAATCTAGGCAGGAAATCACTACCAAGTTGAGTATACCTCGTTTCTTACCGCTTTTCTTTATTAATTTTTCCTCTTTTTATGTTAAGTTATATATCAGTTGAAGATACAAAAAGTTTCTTCAGAAAGGAGTTCCGAAGATAGAGCCATACCTTGAATTAGAGCCCAAACAGAAATAGTTCCCCACTCTTAGAGTGAAGTCGAAAAATAGAGCCTCATCCTGAATTAAAGCACGCCCTAATAGTGAGTGGGATATATCGCAGAGATTTAGTTGATTTAATTTAAATCTTTTTAAAAATTTATTACTAATAAAAATATTTTTTGAATAGGTCTCGTAAAGAAATTTACCAAACGAACAAATCATTTAATCGCTCAAGATTAAAGCTTTTGAAGTTTTACGCTCAGGGTTATAGTGATAATTTACTTTTAATTGTGGTTAGTTATTTACTTCCGTGTGGGTCATAAACAAGATGTCACATGGGACAAAAATAGTGAATAAAACTCAGAGTTGCACGAGGGGCTCAAGGCCTCGAACCTCGGTCTCCGGACATCCTCGCCAAGAACCTTGCCGAGGAACTAGGCTAAATATACACCCTACAGATGAATTTCTTTTCTAAGAAATGGAAGAAATCTGGGCCTCTTGCCCTTCCAAAGTTTCTTCTAAAATTCTTCGTCAGTGCAGGCGGCGGAAAATGGACGAAATTTGCTTCTTGCTCAATCTCAAGATTCAAAAGTAATTTTCGCCTGCAGCGCTGCAAAAGGATTAAGAAAAATGAATACTAACTTTCTGTCTACACCAGTCCCTGAAAATTAGGAACTATCCTATATTAGGGAGATTGTTCTCGCAACATGAGAAGTTGCTTTTCAATAAGGAGGAGGAAGTTGTTTACTTCCTCAAATTTAGGGTAAAATCCATAGTGGGTGAAGGACCGGATCCGACCAGATTTTCCGGAGTTTTCGCAATCCTGGGTTATTTTCAGACCAGATTAATAAGATAATCCGGCCGGATTTCGTCCGGCTCTAGTTACAAATGGCGCCGCAGGCAAGATTATATAATGGTTATCAGGGATGGCCGGTTATCCAAATCACTTTACCCGAAACACTTTTTGAAACTCGGATCCGAAATCCGACCCGACTTTTTTAGAATTTTAGTATTTTTCTTTCTCGATAAAATGAAGGATTACCTCAAAAATTCTCAAAATTTTTGCCTACGGTGGATGAAAGATGTTAAAAAATCTGGGTATCTAGTAGTAATTTTTGTGAGAATCCAAACTTTTTATCCTCTCAAATTTAAAAATTTTCGCCTGCGGTGCTAAGTTAAAAGACATGAGGTTTCTTCAAAAAATTTTCCCAAGACCTCTCCGTATCAGACAACTAAACTGATGCTTGGGACATCTACTGAATAAGATTAGACAGATGAATTTGATAATGAATTAGTGAAATTTTGATAAAATTTAGTAAATTCAATTGGATTTTGAAAATTTATAGAGGTTTCTAGAAACCTCGGTAATTCTCGAACCTCGGACCTCGGCCAAAATTTGCCCCTCGACCTCGATCTCGGCTTTTCCAGCCTCGGTGATCCTCGGTCTCGGTTTTTCCGAAAAACCTCGACCTCGTGCAACTCTAATAAAAACTGAAAAAATTGAAAACACAATAATGTTTCTAAGGAAAGGGGTTTGGCGAATAATGGAGGGAAATTAATAAATAATAATGAAAGGCGGAAGCTGGCGATTCAAAACATAATGTTTTCCAGTTAAAATTTTTATCAAATTTTTAGGTACGTGAACGCATTGGGTATCTCCATCAAAGCCTTAATAATTTGGTAGCTCAAGTGGGTTCGACTGCACCTGAAACTCTGGTACAATTAATTTTTATTAAATCATATCTAATTGGTTTTGCATTTAAAAATCGTACTTTGTCAGCGATCACCACGTTAACCTATGTACAGGGTCACCCAAAAAGTTTAGGAACAATTGATTTGCCTTAAATATTTTCTCATTTACATTTTTTATATATTTCTTCTCATTTCGAAGCACAAACAATTCTTAATTCGGGTCATCGGTTCTATTATTGAAACTTTGATACTTTGTGGCTATCTCCAACTATTTTATTTTTCATCTCCTTTACTTTTCCTTTCTCAAAGAATACACATGAGACAATGTAAGAAAAAATTTTTAGCTTTATAGAATCAAAATCCCTAATATTCTAATCAAAAATATTACAACACCATTTCCAATCCTAAGATTCAAGTATTCTTTAAGGCAGTTCGCAATCGCAAGTCACCCGAATTATTTCAGAAGCAAAAATTTTTGTTACATATAATAATAATTTTGCGTTAATAATATGTAACTTCATAAATATCTCGTTCATAAAAAAATTTTTTATGAATGAGATAACATATTGGGGGGGGTATAACATATACCCCACCCCTTTCTAATACTCTTGTTAAACATTGCCAACATCACTCTTCTCTAATGTATGTACTGTTATTTGCAAAACGGTCAGAATCACATGATTTTCGTGAACTATAGGATAAAAATGAATATAAACTAGTATCTACAGGAAAAAGGCCAAAACTTGCCTCAGTTTAGGTCTGAGGAAACTTTTAGCATAGGGATGGGATCTTTCAGCAGAATTCATCCCGTTATCATACTTCTAAAGGCATGCCATTTTCCCTGTTTTAACTCGTCTCAAATATAAGCACCGATTACTCTGGATTTTAATCGTAGGGAAATCACTCTCGATCTGGTGCGACTTTTGCCAAAAGCGTCTTCTACCTTGTATACAAGCAAAGTATAATCAATAATATTTGTTCTTTATTTGATTCTTTATCATTTTAGCTTTATTTGATCTCATTATGTTTAATTGCTAAACTTTTTCGGTCACTTTGTACTATGTAACCCGTTTAGTATGTATTACCCAAATTGAGTCATCAAATACAATATCCGCTATGAAACTATAGGATATCCTAATAAAATACCTAATTAATAATTTTTTCGCACAATTTTAAGCAGTTAATTCCAACCTAGGACAATTAAAAAATAAATTTGTGCAAATTTATAGTTCGAACAAGCCTATAACCTTAATCAAGAACATGTTGACATTGGCCATATTGTATCAAATCTAAGGGAGCTTGAGCCCAATGAACTACAGGATGTAAATTATTAATAATTATAAACTTGTTCATGTGCATCCTAGAAAAAGCTCCGTGGTTTAGTTAGGGAAATTACAACTAGGGATGATAAGTATTTTGGATTATTTTATTAGCAATATTTAATTTATCCAGAACGAACGAAAGTTGGTAATGGTCACCGTTCCCTGACCATTTTGAGCTTTTTTTTGTTTACTACATAATTTATCATATATCATTCGAAAGAGCTCTTCGAACTTGGTCGAATGATACCATGATAGGCTAGATCGGCGGTACAACAATTGCGGAAACGCAAGTGCGGATGCGATTATTGCGGATATAAAATTCTTTAAAAAAATCTAAAAATGCTTCAGGAAGCGTCAAAAGTCTGAAACTGACAGCGGGACTAAAAAACAAGGATATCTTTTCAATCATTTAAAAAAATTTTGAATCCGCATGTCGTAACGCCGCTTGATCTAATCATTCTTACCAAATTATGAAGCAAAATCCTAGTTAGGTTAACTTTTTGTGTCAATGCAAGGGAATAAAATAAACGGTCAAAACTTTGTTCACTTAAGTCAGATTTCGTTGATTTTAATGTCATGCACTCAGCTCGAAGAGCTCTTTTGAATGATATATAATTTGCCATAAAATTAGAAAAAACTAGGAAAAAATAGAAAGGAAAAAAGGTGTCACTTCCCAAAATTTCTCCTGGTAAAATATTTGCTATCCTAATGCTAATCTAGGAGTAAGATTTCGGAATTTCGATAAATTCAAAACAAAATCTTACATGTCGCATTCGAACATGACCACTTCCAAACGACCATGTCACCCACAAAAAATAATTAGGATCTCTAAAAAGCGATGATAGGTTTTGCTTATGAAAGATTTCCTTTAATTTTAAATCTAATAATACTCGGCATAAAATTATTATTTTAAAATTATTTATATATTATAAATTAAATTTATGGATAGCTTATGCAAATTGGAACCAACATTCTTGCTTTCTTAAATCAATTGTATCAGGTTGTATATTAAAAATAATTAAACATAAATTACTAGTAATAGATTGGGATATTAGATTGTAAAAATTTAAAAATGTATGTATGTATATGTTATAGCAAATAAGTTAATAACATCAGCTATCTGAATATAAGCAATTTATTTTGTTGATCCAGTAAATACCTAATGTAGAGTCGCCACCAAAATTGTGATAATTGATCCTTTTAGCATCTTAGGATGTGAAATTCCCGCAACAAAAATACTTTATTAAAGCTTAGTGAACCACCTATACTTATATGTAGAAAAGTTAATTAAATTTTAAAATTTATTTTTAAAACTTAACAGCCACCAAGCTATTGAAATTTTTGTTGAACGAGGAGAAGAGTTGTTCAAGCGGAAGAAAAAAATTGAGTGATTTATTTTTCGGTTCCATTGCGCTCTTTATGACAAAATTTTCTTAAACTTCCACCACATTTCGGGAACAACCTATCGACATTTGTTCTAGTCCATGTTGGATCTAATGGGTTTGCACCAGGGTGACTCTTTCCAAAACACTAAAATATGCGAAGCCACTCAAAACTCTGGCAAAAATAGGGCGAAATCGGTCAAAACAGAGAAAAAAATAGGGATTGTTTTAAAAAGCTAAAAATCATTAAAATTTCAAAAAAGCTTTATTCAGAGAAATTTTCACTAGTTTTAACTAAATTCAGCAAATTAGGATCAGAGCATTGTGAAATAAAATTATTTTTCTAAAATCTTAATGGATAAAATTTCTAAAATATCGAAATTGAAAATAGGTTTAAAAATCTCCGAACTAGAAAGTCGAACCAAAAGTTCGGATATCCGAATTCGAAACCGATAACACTCAAAATTCATGCATGCTCCTTTTTCGCGTTGATTCTAATATTAAGCCATTATTCTCCTTTGCAGCGCCGCAGGCGAGAATTTTGAGAAAGTAGGAAGGACAATGATCCAGATAATTTTTTAAAGATTTTTTATGAATTTACGATTGAAAGGCCAAGAGCTAGATTTATTCGTTTTTTCGCATTTTATTTACAAAATGCCCCAAAAAATTAAAAAATCATAAAATAGGGCAAAATATGGTAAAAATAGAAAAAGGGAGGAAATGGGCGAAAACGTCGAAGATAGGGCAAAGCCAGTAAATATGGAAATTGTCACCTTGAATTGTCCAAAAGATAACATGTATTTTGTTAAACATCAAATGAACTTCTTTATTCCTTATTAAAGTCGGAATCCTTTTTTATTTTTTTAAATTTTATTCTCTCCGTAATCTTTCATTTGTATACTACCATGGGTTCCTTTTTAAAGTCTATGTACCAGTACCAATTATTTTACGTACCAATGTTTTTTATTTAAGCACGATTTTTTTAAACTGTTTTTGGTAGTTAAAGTTTGAATTGGGTTTTCGATAAATTTCTTTCTTTTACATGACATTGTTAATTCGAATTGTCGTTTTAAATTCAGTTTGCTAAATATATTTCTCAAAAAATTTTTTAACTTAGAGTAGTTTTTAAACATTTTTTAATGATTGACTAAAACTAGCCAAAATTTGTATAAAAATATATCTCGAGAAGATAAAACGTAATGGTCGTAGTACACTTAAAAAACATAATAACATAAAACGTAATGTATGTAAGTTGAAAATCGAGTTTAAAATAAAAAAATATTAAAAATTCCTGCAAAAAATTTGCAATCCCTTATGAATTTCATTTTGTTTTCTTTATAAAAAGTACTTGCATAGCATGTTATTGTCTTTATTTAAAATACACTGATTCAAAATCCAACAAGGAAATACCACATGTAAAAGCTATATTAATTACCGTATTTTCTCTAAAATAACCCCCGGGGGTTATTTTTTTCGATCGACCTCTAGAGGGGGGTTATTTTTAGAGGGGTTATTTTAGAGGGGGGGTTATTTTTTTCGATCTCTAAATTTTCTGAAAACCAAAATTTTTTACCAAATTTTGAATAATATTTTTCTAAAATTTAAGAGAATTCATCACAAACTAAAGGTTTCTTAACGAAAATCCTAGCACAAAAACTTTCATCAAGTACTCCTCAGTCCGTAAATTCATAAAAAACTTGGTTTAAGGTTCGGGATACATAATTAAGAACTTATTTTAGATTATTATCCCACT
Organism: Meloidogyne incognita; assembly: GCA_036172945.1. Taxonomy (NCBI): domain Eukaryota; kingdom Metazoa; phylum Nematoda; class Chromadorea; order Rhabditida; family Meloidogynidae; genus Meloidogyne; species Meloidogyne incognita. The sequence continues at coordinate 4,775,957 of JARQAC010000013.1, forward strand.
TTTATATAACTCAGTTAAGTCCCAAAGTTTAATAATATTAAAAGGGATTGGATTAAGATGCCTATCTTGGCATTTTCAGGTATTAAAGTCAATGTGACATGACTTTAATCCTTCGTCGAGAGATCAAGTGGATGGAATTAGTGGAGTAGACATCGTTGGATATTAATGGATTTTAAGAGATTAAGGGAAATGCTGGAGGATTAAGTTGAATATTATGAGATTTAAGAAGTAAAAGATTATTAGTGGACCTCTCAAAATCCAATTTGACTGGATTAAGGTGGAAATCAATGGATTTGAGATATCAGGGACTTGGGAGGATATCGGACATTTGATTGAATAAAAGTGAAAAAATACTCTTAATACTTATCTCTTTTAATTCATAAATTCACACCTAATACCTAATATCTCTCCAAATCCCCGAATCAATATTAATCCACCGCCATCCCTTAATCCATCAGAATCCCCTTATATCCCTCCAAATCCCTGATATCCCCCATAATCATTTCTAATCTTATTGAAATATAGGGATTAAACCGTGCTGTGGTTTGAAAAATAGCAATGCCAAAAAAATAATTAAATATTTTAGGGGGGGGGCTATTTTAGAGGGGGGGTTATTTTTTTCGATCGACCTCTAGAGGGGGTTATTTTAGAGGGGTTATTTTAGAGAAAATACGGTAAATAGAAAGTTATACTGAAGTTCATTAATGAACTTATAAAAATTTAATTAATGAACTTATAATTTTACAAAAATTCATTAATGAAATTTTTGTTCATTAAATTTTCATTAATGAACTTATAATTTTACAAAAATTGTTAATTATTTTAAAAATTACTTAAAAAACAATTAATATTTTTAAGTCTAATATCAAATTTAATATTAAATTTACATAATCTATTTTAATCCCAGTCCTTATATAAAGTCGAATACAAACCTATGTATTGCAGTGAAAGTTGTGCTGTTTTTGGATATATATTAACAAAATTTTTTAGTATGAAAGGAAAAATGCTCATAATAATAAAATTAAATAAAAAGAAAAAGTCGAAAATAATTGTAAACAAAGAATTTAAATTTAACTTATCAAATTTAATAATAAATAAAGTGATTATATTAAAATTTTTTATATTTTTTATTTGATATTTGAAACCTTTAACAAATATCAGGTTTAAAGATAGGATTTTCTTATTTATGAAAGAACGTTCTATACATAAGATATAATCAACTCTGTACAAAATGGTATAACTTGAATAAGTAAATAACTTGGTAAAAGCTAATTAAGCTAAAAAGTAATTAACTTGAAGACTAAATATTTCTATGTAAACATTTACTTTTAACATCAAAAATTTTAAATAAATTTAACAAATTATAAAAAAGTACAGAAAATAAAAAATAATTCGTAATGTAGTGTGGAAGGATAAATTCGATCGTGTTTGTTCTCCAAATACTAGGCTTTTCTGTAAAAAATTAAGGAGTTGCCTTATCACACAAAGAGATAAATGATTTCATCAACAGGTATTTCATGTCTTTAGATTCAGAAAGTACAATTATTTAGAATTTATGATTTTCTACTATGTTTGTATGTAATATTTAAAGATGTAATATTTAAAGATAAATGTAATATTTAAAGATATGTTATGTTTAAACATGAAAAAATTGCAAAAAATTCAATCGATTTTCATCGAGTTATTACAAAAAATTTAGTGGCTCTATGATTTTGAAAAGAGTTATTAATTATAAATTTGTTTTAATAAAAAATTTAAATTCAAGCATGTTTAAATATTTTGCATAATGTAGTTTTTTACTATTATATTCATTATCATGTTATAATATTAATCTAATTTTCTATTTAATATCTACTCCAGATTTCATTTTTAGGAAAAAAATAAACTAAAGTTTTTATACTAAAAATACTTGTACATGAATGCAATATGAAGAAGCTTACTAAGCCATAAATCCTCTATTAATGACAGTTTTTCTATTTTTTATATAGATGCTTAAAGATTCATTTGAATGTTTTATCGAAAATTCTTTTCACTTCACTTTCCTAGTTTGATATTTTAGTTTTTTCTTGTTTTCTAGGGAATCTACGAGAATGATTTTCAGGAATGCATAAACGCCAAGATTTGGGTACCGGATAGTAAAAAATGCACTCTAATGGAAATGCACTTTGAATATGAATATATATAAGCTTATGTTTGGCATACATTAGCTTGCATATAGGGATTTAAATAGAGGATTTACGTTTACAAACTTAATTTTAGGAAATATGTAATGGTTCTCTGAACTTCAATAAATCTTAGTTTACCCTTCTTCAAGGCCTTCTGGATTTGATAACTCATTCTTTATATTTTAATGATTGCTCCCACCTTTTAAATAAACATTATTTTCATTTCAAGTTAAATAATTTATTTAATTTTTTAATTTGATATTAATTTTTTAATTGTTTTGTAAATTTATATCAAAAAATTTTGGGTTTTGTTGTCGTGATTCTATCATTAAAATTTTTCAGATTTTAGAATTCTATATTTGAACATCTATTTCTCTATTTCTATTTGCCTATTTTTGTCACCTATTCTAGCATTTTATACAACCTATTTAGGTACCTATTTTAAGGTTTATTCGACCTAAAAATCCGATCCTTATAATTAGGTTATCAAACCATTTGTTGTCTTGGTAACCGATTTTTAGAAAGAGGAAAATAGACTATATAAACTATACAAACTATTAGTGCAAACCAATTTTTCAAATATAAATGCGTATTTTTTATATTTCAATAAAATTAATTTAACTAATTTTTATTACCCTCTTGAACGCCTGAACCTGATGTGCCATAAAAATTGCGTCCTTGTTGAAGACTAGAATTTTGAGAAAATTGTGAATTGTCCCCATAGTGTTGGAAGTCAAAGTTTGACATATATTGTTGGGAGATTTGATCTTAATTCGAAAATTGTTTCATCATTAATTTGTCCAAGTATAGATAACGGAACGTTAAGGCCGAAAATTTCGCAAGACAGAAGACTAACAATAAGAAATCAAAACACGACTAAAATTTCAGCTGTTATTTTAGAGCTGTTATTTTAGAGCTTTTATGCTTTAAAAAACCAAAAAGCTCTATTAATCATTACTTTTACGTTGCGCAAAATAATTCTGAATCTCTTTGAGTTTTCCTATAGTCACTAACTGCTTTTCTCTGTTCTTAGATATAAGTTGCTCAATTTCAACATTTTGTTTTGATCCAAAATAATCCATAGATTTTTTCTTGTTAGAATGATTTTCTTGGTGTTTGCTTTTAAATACTTTTTTAAGGCAATCAAGTTCTTTTCGAAGTTTATTGTCTTCTTTAATTTTTTCAATTTCCTCCAAAGTTAAATGTCCTTAAAATTAAATGTGAATTTTAACTCATGCTCAGTTTATCGCCTATCAACAAGTATGCGTCCATTCAAACTTTATACGTTTATGCAAATGTTTACTGGTAATTAAGCGCACATGAAAATATAATACTTTAACAGAAACATACGTTCTCAATAAGCGAATATAAGGCTCATCATTCCCTTGTAGAAAAATTTGAAGTTTTGGGGGTGGATTTAACTTAATTTTAGATTATTCCATTACTATTTAAGAAATAAAATGTTTAAAATTAAAACATAACATACTTCTCCCTGTCCAGAGCTTTCTCCAGGAGATGCCAGAACATCAAATCGACAGAACATCAAAAACAGTAAACAAGATATTAAGATGTTTTTTCGCATTGTTAATATATGAATAAAAAAGATACTAAAAATTATTAAATAATTAAAACGAATGCACCTTTTTCTCAAGCCATTAGAAACATTTACTTAATCTTACTTAATAGGGCTTATACTTTTGATTTCCCTCATAAATTTTTCTCAGTTAAACCTAAATCTCTGATAAATTACCTATTTAAAATTATTATGTTTTATATAATAAAAATTCTTAATAAATATTTTAATAAAACAAGGTTAATATTATAATATGATAAACAATGTCTCTTATTTTATTTAAAATATTCAAATAAAATTAAATAAAAATGAAAAATAATTATGGAAATAAAACGCAAAATAAAGTAATAAAATAATAAAACAATTAGATGGTAGGGCATTAAAAAGGAAAATTTTCCACGTGTGATGGCATATGATAAGAAACGCCTGCTCGAAAAGGAAATTGATATTGACTTCCGCTGACACACAAAATAAATTTTTATAAGAGGGTAGCTAGGAGAAAAAAATTGTAAGGAGGACAATGAAAAAATTTTTCCATTAATCTAGCAAATGTTAAAGCATGATTCAATCAATTAAAACAATCTTTTTTAATTAAAGGAAAAAATCGAAGTAAAAAGGAAGTTAAATTAAGAAATTAAAAAAGGAAGTAAGAAATTAAAGTAAAAAAAAGCTTGAAAAATAAGTAAAAACTGAAGAAAAAGTTACCGCACAAAATTAAGTGATTTTCCTTGATTTGTTTTTGTAACCTAAAATTTTAGCCTATTTTGACAAAACTGAAAGTAATACTAAATTGTTTGAAACACTAGGAAAAACCGATACATAACAAAATAGCATCTGGGGTTAAAAAATCCGTACTCTTGGTGTAAAGGGCTAATTAAATCTCAAAGAGAGCGGTCTTATCAAAGCTCAGTCATAAATGAAGTTTAGCTAAAGACTGAAAAATACTTTTCTGAAACTGTTTTTGGAAATAATTTTTTCTGGACTCAGTGTCAAATATCATTGCGATTTTTTCACCTTTATCTTATTGATAACAGAAGGAAAAGGTAAATGTACAGTAAATGTGTTGACTTGATGTTGTGTTGACTAGAATCTTTAAAATTATTTTTTGTATTTAATTATTTATTTAATTATTACATTATATTTCATTAAATTAAAAACTTTTTTGAATTTTTTTATTAATTAACTTTTTATTTTATTTTGAAATTAAAAGATGTCTAGATTATTTTTTAAAATAACACTGCTAAAATCAATTTTATATAAAAAATCAAAGAGAAAAGTGCAGGTATAACTCTGATAATATTATATCAATTTTATTTAAAAAAATCAAAGGGAAAAGTACAAATACAAAATAAAATTAAGCATACATATACATATGTATTTACTAGACATTTATTTAAATTATGTAAGATAATAAATTACTTTATTTTGATTTTTTTATTTTGTTTAAAATTGTTATTTTTCATAATTACCTAATAACATAATTTAAATAATTTTTATCAATTTAATTTAATTTTTACTGATCGTAAACTTTTCCAATGTTTCTTTATTAAATTTACAATATGTATTCCCAATCAGCATTTGGTTCCCTATTATCTTAACATTTCCAATTCGAAACAATTACCGAAAACATTCTATAATGTTATGTCCAAGGGTTGCCGATGTTGACTTGTACAATAATTATATATATCCTATGTAGAAATGTATAATGTGTGAAGGTGGATTGAGGCTAGAACAAACGAAAGAATGATAAAAGTGATCCATTTAGACTGACGATTTCACTGGCTATCTTTTGACTAGAAACTGCGACATTTCTCTAATAGATCCTTAGACAAAATTTGACTGGCTTCTAATAACGCTCAGCGAATTTATGGCTAAGCTGTCTCAAATTATACATTTGTTAAGGAATAGCAGCAATGAATATCAGAATCTTGAATTTTTTGAGAATTTAAAATTTGAAAACTGAGCACCCAAACGAGGTGTACCGATAAATAAACAAATACAAAAGTTTGGAAAAAATCATTTGAAATTAGATCATTTTTAAAAATCTTTATTAAGATATAATTATTGGCCCTATCCCAAAAGAAGGGTCGAATCGTTTTTCTTTACTTTTTATTTCTTTATAAAAATGGTCAATTCTCCTTAAAGTTGATGTATGTTTCTTGTATGAAATTTATTCATAAGCCATGATAATTTTTTTAGACTAGTTTAATCAAAAAGGGATTTACAACTTTAGCAAATTTATTGTACATAAAAATAAAATTCCAAGCATGCCTCCGTGTAAATCCAGATGCTCGCCCAACTATGGATGCTGTTGTTGGTTTTTTGAAAGGAGAAATCGACAATCTTTAGACGATTTGGTTTGGTGACTACGTTGCATAAAGATACCACGAAAGGGAAAATTTTTAAAGATACCAAAGGAAAAAGTTTTTTTCTATTTTTCCTATTGTTAAAGCTTTCTTTGTTTTTCTAGTGGCTTTCTTTTTTTAAGCTTTGTTTGTTTTTTCTACTTTCTTCGTTTTTCTAGTTCTTAGCAGACTGAAAAATTGTTTCAGCTCTGAAAATAACTAGTTTTTTCAGGTTTAAATGTAAATAACTTCAAATGCTTTCCATTTCTACTTTTCTGTTTCTAAATTTTTATTTTATTTTCTTTAACTATATGTTTTTCAGGCATTGAAAATATTGATTTTAATGTTCTGGCTCGTGCAGGATAAGTACATATACACATGATTCAATTGCGTCCATTATTATTTTATCTTTTTCTAGTATACTTCTACTTTATTTAATTTTATGTATATAAAGTACTTCTACTTAATCTAATAGTATATAAAAGTACCTCATTGTAGTGAGGTACTCTTATATACAATAGCCTAATATGAATTTTTTGTCTCTAGGATAAAATTGCTTTGATTAACTAATTAGCATTATATAATATATTGTGCCATGCTTCTATAGAGTTATTAGTCTTCCCTGACTAATCAATTCCCTTATTGTAACAAAATAGAAAAAAGGGTGCGCAATTAAAGAAAATTACGACGCTAATTACTAAGTAAAATAATCAACTCTCTCATTCATCAAGGACACACTAATCCGTAGCAATTAAATAAAGTTTTAAAGATTGCTTATATGTATTTAATCGAAGCACACATAAAATTGTAGTGAATTTTCTATTGAATAAACTTGATGTTGTATCAATTAACAATAAACCCAATTAAAAGAAATAACAAAAAGATTAAACTTATTTACATATATACATAAAACATTAAATGTAAAAATATAGTCTCCAATTATTTAAATAAAATTTATTTTTATTTAATTTAATAAATTAATTAAATTTAAAAATTTATGATAAATATTATTCAACAATTTGTTAACAAGGTATTACCAGAATTTAGTAAATTAATTAGTTTTATTATTAAAATTGTTGTCTTAATTTAAAATATTAAAGTAAAAATAATTTAAAATCTATTAATAATTAACAGTTATGATAATTAAAATATTAATAATTATAAATATACAACAGTTTAGCGATTAAGAAATTTTGAATATATTGAATGATTTAAGTAAAATGCTGCTATTCGGGTGTGTTAGCAGGTATTTGTTGTCCTTCCGGTAAGCCATTATTATCTTCCAATCGCGAAGTTAAAGTTGCTGCTGATTCTTGCTGCTGTTCAACAGAAGTTCGCGCAAGTAATGGCACAATATTTAGAGAAATATACAATTTTTAATCTATTTATATTAACGTAATCTTTATAATAATTTAATTGATAAATTAGTTATTAAGTCTGATATATGTGAATGTTAATAAATTCATAAAACTTTTTGAAAAATAAATAAAAATTTAATTTTAATATATAGATTCTATTGATTTTAAACAAAAGTATTTAAATATTCACTTTTGACTTTGTTTTAATCTACAACAGACAATTATTTTTATTTTTGTAATCTGTTGTCGATTTTAATTTTTTGCAGTAATTTGTTATTTATTTTTTTAGCATTAAGAAATATGCATTCATACTAAATATTTGATGCTTAATCACGCAAGTCTCCCACGAAAATTAGTATTTTTTAATAATATTATAATAATTTTTTAATATCAATTTGAAATAGAATTATAATGTAATATAAGATAATTTTAGAAGCAAGCATATGGGCAAATTTTTAATGGGCACAAAATGATAAAAATTAATAAAAGTTTGATTAAAAATTTAATTAAATTTTTAATCAAATATACACTAATTAAAATAAGGAACAAAAATTAATTTTTACTAAATTAATTTTATTTTAAATTAAAAAATTAATTTTATATTCCTATTATTATAAAATTTTAAATATTTATAATTAGATCAGTAATTGCTTATAATTTAATTAACTTGATAATTTGTATTAATATTAGTTTGATCTCGGGATAGATTTTTTGCTCAGATATTTTTTGCTTAACAAAAAATATCTGATTGTTTTAATAAACTAAAACACCGCTTGGAAAATAATATCATAAAGTTTTATTAGAAAATTAAAAATAAAATTATTAAGCATCATAAATAGGAATGTTATATTAATTTTATATTATAATTAATGTTATATTAATTATATTAATTACAATGTTATATTAATAAACTAAATTATTTTAAGAGGTTATTAAAAAAATTAATGAATTTATAAAAAATTTGTTAAAAAAAATAAATGAATTTATGAATCAAATAATTAAAGTTGAATTTTGTATTTATTATTTTTATTCATTACAATTAAAATCCCTTACAAACCACAGCTAAAACACATGTGAGGATTGATATGTGTCATAACAAAATTAAGCATTTTTTAATATAAAATAAATTATTAAATTTAATATGTAGTAATAAAAAATAGATTTAAAATCAGAGAATTAAATTTAATAAAAATATGCATAAAAAGAGTAAATACATTGTTTTTTAAACATGTAGTATATTCTATCGTAAAAATTGCATAAATTTCAATAATTAAATTTTTAAAAAATCGAAAATATTCCAAACATTTTTCTTATAATCTAATTTACTGAAAATTATTTCCAACAGAAATTTAAACAAATTTGATATAATTTAAATCAATAAATATAAAATTAAATCTCAAGATAAATTACATAATATCAGTTAGTTATGGAAATTTTATTGATTGATTAATTGTTGATTATTTGCCGCGACATGTTGATTATTGTTGTTGTTGCGCTGTTGATTATTTGCCGCGAAATTTATTTTAATTAATTTATCTGCATTATTTAATTATTCTTGTCTTTTGTTCGTATTTTATTTCATAATTATTTTATACAAATATTAAAATATATTTTATTTATAGAGTATTTTACTTAAATATAACGATTTGTCTTTAGTGATTGTATTTCCTATGTAACTATGACTCAATTGATGTTAGTTGTTACCACCCCCCGAAATAAAATTACTATAATAATACTAAATTAAAATATGTACTATCAAGGATACTGTTAACTATACTAATTAAATCAAATTTACATAGAACGAAAAAGGAACACAAATTTTATCCTAGAAATTAAAAATGCGAGCAATAACGAACGTTACTGCAAGTTTGCGTAAAACAATGAAATGAATTATGTTAAAAAATAATAATTAAAAATAATAATTTTGATATAGTTAATTATACTACAAAATAATTCTAATTCTAGTTAAGTCTTTCTATAATGAAAATTTAAACGTGATTTATTTAGTTGACAATAAAATAAACCGATCACTTAAGCTCAAACTTGGTTCTTAAAATTTCATTAATTGTCAATGATCATATTTTTGTTCGAAAAGTTTTCGATTTCAAACGCGTTCTTTGTTTATTTAAATGTAAAAAATACACTAGTACATGGAATATAAAAATGAAGTTATGCAAGATCTGTTAAATTTGGAAAATCAGTTTGTCAATCTCTAAACCATTCAAAAATATTACTAGTATCAATATTAAATATTTTGTTTTTAATAATTGTTCTTATTGGCTTCAAACCGTCTCTTCTGCTTATTCTCTAATAGATAGATTTTAAAATTTCCATAACTAACTGATATTATGTAATTTATCTTAAGATTTAATTTTATATTTATTGATTTAAATTAAATTTTATTAATTATTATGTTCATTTCAGTTTCAGAAGATTAAGAAATTTAAATAAATGTATGAAGACCATTATATAATTTTGTTCCAAGATTTCAATGATTCTTCAGTTAAAATGACTATATTTTTTATAAAGGTTTTATCTTAGAGGTTGATTATTATCACTAATAATCACGGCGCCGAGGTTTATCTTCTCGATTCTAAATGAAACAAGTTTAGTTTAAAATATTTTAATTTCCTAAAATTTTATTCTCAAATAATTTACTATCGCAAAATTAATTTTGATAAATAAATTTTTTGATAATAAATTGTTCTAATTTTTTGATAAATAAATTGTTCTATTTTATAATAATTTCTATAATATATAAAGTGGATTATTTTTAATTTTTCTAACGAAATTAAATAGAATAGGCGTTCCTTCTCAAGTAATGCCCGTCTTCGAGCCATAACCTCAAATGTCTTATTTAACGCATTTAATCTTATTTAACCTTATTTAGCTGCGCATCAGGTGCACATTAATTTATAAAGTTAATTAATATATAAAATATTTAATATAAAATATTTAATATTTTTAGGTTGGTAAACTTAAAATCTAATTTATTTATTTTAAATAAACTAGCTACATATTATAATACATTTATAAATTCATTGTATTTGTGTTTACTATAATTTTCTGGATAATAGTGTAATATGTAGTGTAAGATAGTTAACATTATTCATTTAGGCGTTTTTAAATTTTAGGTTTTGGCAAAAATTTGATGCTTAAATAATATAGTTTGTGATTTTTATTGTTTAGTTGCACTTTTTTGCAATAAAATATTTTTTTATTATTTCAAACGGTATTTATTATTCAATATATTTATAACTAGATATTAGATTATTCGAAATTTATGTAAGGGACGTTTAATTGTTACACGATAACTCGATATGTAATCTTTTTAGAGATTACTTGAACAGAATGCATTCATTTAATTTCGAAGTATCTGAATTAATTTGCATTGATTCTTAGAATCATCTACATTTTATGTTATTTATCAAAGTATTTACTTTTTTAGCTAACATGAAAAAAACGAAATTGTTTGAAAATAAGAATTGAATGCATCAATTTTGTACTTCATCGAATTGTGATGACCATTTATTAGGATAAAAATAATTGCCAATTGTGCACTTTTTGCTATTATAATGCTTTGAGGAATGTATTAAGGAAAAAAAACAGAAAGAATATTTTTTGCTTAAGAAAAGACTGGCATAAAGTTAGAAAAAGTGATTGAATATATTTAATTTTTTGATGCTTCTAGTGCTTCTTCGGTTATTTTTTGTATTTTTTTTATTAATTTTACTACCCATTAATTTTACTATTCCGTTAAAAAATCTCGGTTCATTTTTAAACATATAAAAATATATATCTTGTGCTGAGCTTTTAGAGTTAAATTAATATGTATATATAAGAAAATAAAAAAATATTTTAATAAAAGCTTTACATTTAGAAAAATTTAATTAGAAGTATTTTTTAAAGTTAACCTAACAATTTTTAAAAAAATAAATATTTAGTCATTTTTCAAAACTTCTTTTATTTAATAAAAAAGCCTTTAGTGTGCAAGGTGTGCAATTTCACACTTATTAATTCTTGACCGTTAAAAATTATTAAAATATTTCAAACAAACAAAATTAATCATTTAAAGTTTACTTAAACGAATTTAATTTTAAAAATTGATTTGTAAATTATTTAATAAATTAATTAAAAATAAACCAATTTCGTTTGATCTTTCAAAAATTTTGTTTTTGAAGTAACTTTCTAAAAATAGTTTTGATATCAAAAATCTGTTTTTTCATTTATTATTTGAAGTGAATATTGGAGAAAAATTTTAAAAAATTTTTCAAATAATTTAAAAAAGATTTTATATTTCAAAAATATATTACCTAATTAATTTAATAAATTTTTTTCAAATTATTAAAATAATTTTTTTTTAATATTTGAAAAAATTGTTGGTTTAAGAAATTGTATAAATAAACAATTGTTGGTTTAAATTAAAAAAATATTATTTTAATTATAAAAAATTTTTTAATATTAAAGAAAAAGAATTGGTGGTATTAGAAAAAAAATTGTTTATTTAAAAAATTATTTTAAATAAAAATAAGAAATTTTTAAAATTAATTCTAAAAAATTAATTCAAAAAAATTCAATTTCTTTCAAAATTCGCTTTCATCTTCTGGTTCTTCTTCTTGAACATTTTTAAATAAATACGAACATTTTGTGATATCAAATTGAAATATTTTTGTCTGATATAGGATATCATTGTTATCTTATAATGAAAATTTTTAATTTATTTAAAAATATTTAATAAAATTTTTAATTAAATTTTGTAGAAAAAAATTTTTATATAGAAAATAATATATAAATTTTATATAGAAATCTATTATATAATTTTTATTAGAAAAATTTTTTATAGAAAAAATTTGTAATAAATTATTTATAGGAGTTTTTTAAAATTTTTCTAAAAATTGTAATTCAAAAAAATTTCTTGCTATAGTATATTAATGTTCAGTTAAATTAAAATTTGTATTAAAAATCTATTAATAAAAATTTAAAAATATTTTATGTTTAATTTTGAGATGAGGCATTTTTTGAGATAAGGCATTTTGGTGGTGGGACATTTTGGGGTGCAACGTTTTGGGGCTGAGACATTATGGGTGTGGGCCATTTTCTGTGGAAACCAATGAACACAAAAAATTTTTCAAAATTGTAATCTTTACAAATTTTTTCCCAAATTTTTACTAAATTTTCACTTTTTGGCAGGATTTTGGGCAATTTTCGCAATATTTTCGCCAAAAACCTCAAAATATGCAGTAAAATATGCATTATGCAACAAAGTCCGGAATATGCAAAAATATGCATTATATGCAAATAGAAACCCCCTCTAAAGACACCCAAAATATCGACACCCAAAATGACGAATTACCCAAAATATCGAATTTTTTAAATTTCATAATTATGTATTCCAATGATCGGGCATGATGTTCTAACATCAGGGAATTGTGTTTTCGATCGAACTGACCATAGCGACCGATCAAGATTCTACTTGGAGATTGATCACTCTTCTTTGATTGGACATATTGATCATGATCGATGTTTGTTCCATTGTTGGACCAATTTCCCTATGTTAAAAAGACTTCCCCGATCATTGGAATACATAATTATGTAGTTTAAAAATTTCCGATATTTTGGGTAATTCGTCATTTTGGGTGTCGATATTTAGGGTCATCGATATTTTGGGTTCGATATTTAGGGTGATGATATTTAGGGTGTCGATATTCTGGGGTGGAGTCCAATAATTAGTCGTATTTTTAGATTTTATTATATTCGCATAAATTATTCATTATTTTTTTCGAAAAAGATAGAAATACTGAAAATATATCTTCCATGATTTTATTTGAACATTAATAAATAAATAAACTAAAATGTAATAATAAATAATGTCCAGTGCTTCGAAATTTCAAATTTGCTCGTACTCGTACTTCGTACCACCTCTTTTTTTGGCCTCGTACTCGTACCTCGTACAACCCTTATTTTAGGCCTCGTACTCGTACTCGTACCTCGTACCACCCCTATTTTTGGCCTCGTACCTCGTACTCGTACCTCGTACTTACTCGTACTTGAGAAAAAAGCAAAAAATCGAAAATTTTTACAATTTTTCTGAGTTAAGGACATCTAGTTTTAAATTTTAAGCGTTTTATGCGATTATTTTTGAATTTTGGAAGGCTTTGAAGCTATAAATCCTCCAATTTCATTCATTTTCTGCGCCGCAGGCGAAATTTTTGAGCATTTTGGAGTGCAAGGAGAAATATTTCCTCCAAGATGGGTCGGGCTACCCGAAATCCGACATTTTTCATCCATTTTTCATCTTTTTACATGGAACACTTTATCTTTTCCACCGAACTTTTCACATTTTAATCTCCTGATATCCCTCTTAATCTCAAATCCCTTTTTTTCAAAAATTTTGCGAATTTTGGATGTCCTTAAGTCAGATTTCTTCTATTTTTTGCGCCGCAGGCGAAAATTTTGAAAAATTTTAAGGCCATGAAGCCAGATTTCTCCATTTTTCACCGCCGAAGGCGAAAATTTTGAAAATTTCCTAAGGCCGTAGGCGAAAAAATTCGCTTTTTAGTGTTTAAAGTAAAAATATTTTAAGAATTTTAGAGGGCCAAAATCTCAAAATTACTCCATGTAAAAATAGAATAATTTTTAAAACAAAATTAGACTTAAAAATAAGTTATTTATGAAAAAAAATTAAAATTCATTGGCCCGCGAATAGGAAGCGAACCCATCATCAAATCACTACAGACTTTGGTGCATTCAAGCACCTTCACCACTCGGCCACTCGCTACTATAATGGCGAATGAAAGGAATTAAATATATTTTTTCATTTTTCCTATTAACACCAAGTACGAGAAGTACGAGCTCGTACTTAGGCCTCGTACTCGTACTTTTCACTTTTTTTGGCCTCGTACCTCGTACCTCATTTTTTTTTGGCCTTTTTTTTTGGCCTCGTACCTCATTTTTTGCTCGTACTCGTACTTCGTACCAGGTACGAGTACGAATTTTGGTACGAGCTTCGAAGCACTGATAATGTCATTCACATTATTAATTTCTTAAGAATTATTCCCATATTATCTTAATCTAAAAGTTTTATCTGGAATTAATTAATTTTTACAGTAGTATTAAATTATTTCGGCTTAGTATCACCTTTCTCTTCACTACTCTTCGCTTAGGAGCATACTATACTCTTCGCTTAGGAGCTACTCTTCGCTTAGGAGCACAAATAAAACAATTTTTATAAATTAATAATTTGCCCTTACTCTAATAAAGATGACGCCAACTTAGGTTTTTCAAAAATTCTAATATTTTTAACTTTATAATAGGGTGGGACAAAACCGTTTAATTTTGAAAAAACCGTATACCGTTTATGCCGTTTATCTGAGACCCGTATACCGTTTCGTTTATTTTTAAAAACACGTTTAAACGACCGTTTACCGTTTATTTTTAAAATTTTTTAAAAACTATTCATAATTCAAAAAAATCAATAAAAATCAATAATTTTGCTCCTCCCTCTTTATAAAAATTATAATTCAACAATAAATTCATCATATCGATGTACTTAGAGGGTAAAGGACAGGCTGAAGGGATGCCTGGTGATTAAGAGTGATATCAGTGGGTTTGGATATCTGGAGGATTTGAATATATATCAGAGAATTGAGGTGGGATAACGGTAGATTATGAGTTATTAAAGGGGATCAGAGGATTAAGAGATCAGAGGATTATTATATTTAAGGATTATGGTGATGTAATGGGATTTAAAAGGATTTAAAAGGACCCGTTTATCGTTTCGTTTAATTTTAGCAAAAATACCGTTTATCGTATACCGTTTACCGTTTAGCTAAACGGTTTTGTCCCACTCTACTTTATAAGTTAAATTTTAAATAAATTATATTTATGATTACCACATCAGAACATATTTTAGCTTAATTTTAATTTTTATTCATTAAATAAATAATTTTATTTCAACATAGATATTTTCATTTGCTTCACATTTTTTATCTTCCTAAGTAAAGCGGATCGTTTTTTCTAGATCTCATAAATTGCTATAACAGTTTCCAAATGCCATTAACAATCTGAAAATAGATTACAAGGTCTAGTATCGTAACATTATATAAGTATTATTAACTTAGACAAACAATATCCAAATATGCTTTCCAATTTGCCTTTAGGATCCTGAATTTAATAATGGTTTTTTATTAGAGTACCAAAAAAATTTTAAATTTCAAAGAATATTTGTATGTAAAATTTTCCCTAAATAAATTTTATTATTTAGAAAATTCATTTGAATTCAATTATTGTAAAATTTGTATTTTAAAATTTTTAAAAAGTTACCGTTAATATTCTATTTGCATTTAAAATGACTTAAGGATAATTGATATATATGTATAATAAAATTGATCTAAATATTTAATAAATGTTTACTAGTTGTTCAAAAATATTTTATAATATTATATAATAATGTCCTGATCTAATATCATTTTTGTGAATTTTATCAACAAATATCCTCTAATAATCTAATTATTTAATTTTGCTAACTGAAAATTCAAATGGTATGTTTTCAAAACGTCGCACCTAAAGATCACTTTTGTTTCGTAAAATAAATTCAATAGAACAATAGACCGTTTATGACAAAACACGAGTTAGCAAATAATTTTATAAATAACATTATTCCCGCTGTTGATTTTTTAATAAGTGCTTCCTTTTTTTAATTTAAATTATTTAATTTTACTCTTAATCACCTTCAACATACAAAAATTGTTTATTGTTGTATGTACTGCGCGCTTGAACGCAATATAAGTTTCGGCGTCCAAGTATTTATCTATTAGACTATGTGTTTCTCTTATATCTGAATTACAATATTTTGATCGCTGTATATTTTATTTTTATTTTAAAAGTGGGATACTGAGTAATCACTAGGGATCGGATTTTTAGGTCGTAAAAACCTTAAAATAGGCACCTAAATAGGTTGTATAAAATGCTAAAATAGGTGACAAAAATAGGCAAATAGGTCCTAAAAATAGAGAAATAGGTTGCAAAAAAAGGTCGACATATTGGGCAAGAAAGGCAAAAATGACGATTAATTTCTATTTTAGTTCATAAATTTCAGCAACAAAGCAAAAATGTTGAAAAATTTTAGTTTTACAAAAATATTGAATTTTTAGAAAAATATTTTCACAAAAATTGAAGAAAATTTTTTGGACTTATAAGAAAAATTGACAAAATTTTTGAAAAATTTTTAATTTTTTTCAAAAATTAAAAATAATTTTGAAAAAAATCGAATTTTCATGAAAAATGCCCAAAATAGGTGGTAAAAAAGTGAAAAAATCATAAAAAATTTTTAAAAATTCCAATTTTGAAAAATTTTTGAATTTTGAGGAAATATTTTTCAAAAAAATTGAAGAAAAATTTTTGGGCTGATAAAAAAATTGATCAAATTATTGAAAAATTTAAATCTTTTTTCAAAAAATTTAGAAAATTTTTGTTAAAAAATCGAAATTTTATGAAAAATGCCCAAAATATGTGACAAAAAGTGAAAAAATGACAAAAACATCCAAAATAGGTTACAACCTATTTTAGGTTGCAAAACGCCAAAATAGGTTCAAATAGGTCATAATAACTCCCTGTAAACAAAAGATTTTCAAAAAATAACAACGGATTTGAGCTCAATTCATCAGGACTATTTCGCAGAAAAAATAGGTTATAACCTAAAAATCCGATCCCTAGTAATCACATAAAGTGGAAAAATATTAAATTGATTTAATTCTTAAGTTAAATCTAATTTCTTATTATTTGTCCTTCTCTTTCCTGTTGATATTTTTGTGTTTTTAATAAGACGGGTATAATCACAATCGTAAATTTGTTGTAGAAAACTCGTTTAACAGTTAAAGATTTTTGTTTTGAAATTTGGAACTGGAACAATCATGTCTTATTTTTAATATTATAATGTTTTAAGAAACGATAAAAGATTTTAATGTTTTTTCCAAACATGTAATTTCATTATTTGTTTTGGTTGATAAATTACATAATTTTGTAAAAAAGATTTCAATATTCGATTTAATTGTTTATTTATTAATATATCTATTTTTACATATTTTATATTCCAAAAAGATGCGCTATGGTATCAGCTATCCCATCTTTCATCCTCCATAACATAGACTGGTCATAGATTGTGTTTTAGAAAGTACTTAAAATAAAAGAATGTTTAAATAATTGTTAAATTATTTGACCTCAATGTTTTTAAACGAACTTAATTATGTCCTCGATAATTGATAAAGAAAATTTATTTATTATAACAAGTGATATTATTATAATAACATATATTAATATTATTATTATATTTTTTATTTACAGGGTGACAAGAAATGTTTAGGACAAACTATTTATGCCATAACTTTATTCAAACTAAAGATAATGAGATCAAATAAAGATGAAATTATAGAGAACTAAATGGAGAATAAAATATAAAAATCTTTTAGAATTTTCCCTATTCTACCTTGAGATAAGTTTAAAGGAAAGTGAGAAAAATTATTGCTCCTGGTCGCAACTTTTTTTGAGACTTTTTGCCAATAACTTTAGAATACATTGCAGGAATTACAAAATTTTTTTTGGCATCTAGAGCAGTCCTTTATCTATAGAAATTATAAAGCAAAAAATTTTTTAGATTAACGCTTAAAGAGATATTCGATTGCGCGTAACCCTCCCAAAATGAGAAAATCGCATTCCCCCCAAAACTGACTTACATCTATTCAGAGCCATCCATGTAGGAGTTGGAGTAAAACTTCCACACTAATAAATAGGGACAGCCAAAACATGCAAATGCATGTTTTGTATGCGGATATGCCTTGAAGTGGGAAGCCCAAAAATGGTGTTTTTACATAGGTCCGAGCACTTTAGGACCCGGTTCTTAATGCAAATTTTTGCATATTTCGACCATTTCGTGCATATTTGCATATTTGTGCATATTTTGGCAAATTTTGCATATTTTGGTCCATATTTTGGCATTTTTTGTAAAAGTTTGCCAAAAATTGACCAAAATTTTGAAATTTTTTAGTCAAAAAATTTTTTTATAAAAATTTTTTGAAAAAATATTTTCGAAAAATTTTTTGAGAAAAATTTTTTACAAAAAAATTTTTGCAGGAATTTTAAATCAATTAAATCTTTTAGAAGTGTTCTTAAAATGTAAAATTTAAGGCTATATTAGTGTTTTTAACATAAAATATAGTTTTTAAAGCATATTTTAACTATTTTTTGGTGCATATTTTGGCAAATTTTGCATATTTTGGTGCATATTTTGGGCTTTTTCGGTGCATATATATGCGAATATTTGACGATTTTCCGTGCATATTTTGGCTGTCCCTACTAATAAAAAATAATAAAACTTCCAACAACTATTTTATATCTTAATTAATCAAAAAAATTATTATTAATATTTATATATAAATATTTTTGAAAATATAATATTCTATAAAACTTTAATTAAAATTAAATTTTTAGAAGTTACACTTGCATATGTTATAATTAGGGTTGCGCCCCGACCCCGACTAACCCCGACCCCGACCCCGACATTTTTTGACCTAAAACCCCGACCCCGACATTCCCAACCCCGAAAACCCCGACCCCCGAAAGTTCGACCCCGACGACCCCGAACCCCGAAAAATTTTTATGACCCCGACTCAAACTGCATTAATTAACTAGAGATCGGTACGGGATCGGGACTTTGATGTTAAATAAATGAAGGAAAAGGGAAATATTTATATTTTCTCCTATTTGCTTTTGTTGGTCGGTGGTTGAGTGGTTAGGTTAACTGACTTCACCCATCTAGCTATTTTGATAGCGATGTGGTTCGAGTCCATGGATGGAAATGATGTTGCGAAAATTTTTCTTTTCAAAAATAAATATTTTTAAACTTTGATCTTGATTTTAAATTTGCAAATTTATTTTTTTAAATATTTTAAACTTGAAAAAATTTTAGAAATTTTAAACTAGTCATTAATTTTCCAAAATTTTCGCCTGCGGCGCAGAAAATGGAAAAATCTGTCTCTTGGCCTTCCAAAATTTTTAAAATTTTCGCCTGCGGCGCTAAACTCAATGAAGGGATACATACAGAGGCTATAGGAGAAATTGATGGATTTAGAGTTATAACAAGTATAACGAATGATTTAACGATACAGAGGGATTTTATCAAGGTCTGGTGATTAATCCCCAACACCTCTTAAATCCCCCGTTATCCCTTCAAATCCCTCTAAATCCCATTATATCCATCTTAATCCTCTGATATGCCTTCAGATCGCCTCAATTCCTTTAAGAGGGGGAGTAAGAGTTTCCTTGTGGGTTTGGGGATTTTGGGGATTATGAAGGATAACTTGGATAAAGTACTTCATGCGCCTTCAACTAATAACGAATTAGATACAGAAAGTGAAAATAATGAAGATTAAGTTGATTTTTTAATAAAAATGTTGATTCTGAACAGTAATGGTGGATAAAAATGCTGGATTTTGTAAATTTTCACTTCAACCCCGACCCCCGACCCCGAACCCCGACATTATTTTCAGCCCCGACCCCGAACAATTTGAGCAGCCCCGACCCCGACCCCGACTTTGTCAATTCCGAAAACCCCGACCCCCGACTTTTTCAACCCCGAAGGCTCGGGGCGCAACCCTAGTTATAATTTTTAACCATCTTAGTTGAGTGCATCACACTTAAGCCAAGAAATGCAAGACGGCTATTAGAATATACTATTTATATATAAAAATGTGAATATAAAAATGTTAAATTTTTGTTCAATTTATTATTGAATTAATTAAATAATGTAATTTATTTTGTAAATTATTTTATGTTGCCCAGATCAAAAAGCGTCTTTGGTTAGTCATTTTGCAAATTTAAGTCATCAATCTTGAATTTTCTGGTTCTTCAAGGATTAGGTTCGGTTCCTAGATTTTAATTACTTTGTAAGGGCCTTGGAACTTGTGATCAAATTTCCCTCCTTTATCTTCTCCTTTTGTAACTTTTTGGAGTTTTATATTCATTTATAAATTTTTATATCTAATATTTTATTAAATGATTTGATATACAAAGTAACATATAATGAAGAAATAAAGGAAAACAAAAATATTATCATATTATCTTTTTAATCTAAACAATTAATCCACTGTTTTCTGGTTAATCCAAACCACTGTTTTCTGGTTAATAGTGAAAAATTATTTTTATGAACTATTTTAATATCTTCTTTATATTAGTCGTTTTTTCAAGATAATTACAATTTTTTCAATATTGAGGAATTATTGAGAGCTGGATTTTCATTAAGCTTGAATTATAAAAGGGTGATGAGTAAATTTCTCCTTTAATGCCGTTTGCATAGTTGTAATTTTTTGGGTTTGCCATAAACCACTTGAGCCAAAGTGGCATTTCCTCAAAGTTGTTTTCTAATAATTTCGGTTTCCCAATAATTTTTTAACAGAAAAACGCAACTATTTAAAAATTTATATATCAATCTTAGGTCATTTTAATTTTAACTAATGAACATCATTCTTTATGATTTTCAAGAATCTTTTCTTTTACACTTTTATTTACACACACTTTTTTATTTTTTTCTCTTCTTTACACTCTTATTCTACTGGTAATGTTTTCAAATTCATATATTTTATTTATTAAATTAAATCAAAGCTCCTACCGAAGCTTAATAAATAGAAAACATTTTTCATTTAATTTATTAAAAAACTTACATATTCAACATTTTTTATTTCGTTAAATATTACAGCCCTTTCATTTTTAAAGAGACGTATTCTTAAAAATTTTCATGTATGCCTAAATATTTCATGTATGTCATTTCTGTTCCGTTTCTAACAATATAAATCTAAATTATTTATAAAAAATAACATTAATATTCATAATTAATTTAGCATGTGCAAATATATTTTAATTAAGCATAGCAATTGACGTAAGTCTCTCCATATTCCTCTTCAGTTTTTTCAGGCTTTTTTATTCTAAAATTATAATTAAAAAATTAATATGATATAAATTAAAAATTAATCATATATGTGCTTAATGTGTGTAATTATAGCTTTCTATTTAAATATTCTAAATGTTTATATATTATTTTTATATTCAATCTACTGTAAAGAATTCAATTTATTCTTTTCAAGCTACGGCGACAAGTTGAGATAATTGTCGTCGGCAAAATCAATTGATTTAATTAAAAAACTTAATTTATTTTTAAATAAATTTTTCCAAAGATTAAATTTTTTTATTAAAAAATATTTATTTTAAAATGGTTAGCAAAAAAGACAATAATAACGGAATGGCTTGGCTTTTTAAGTGATTGAATATAGTGGGAGGGAAGAGAGAAAATAATTTAGATTTATATTGTTAGAAACGGAACAGAAATGACATACATGAAATATTTAGGCATACATGAAAATTTTTAAGAATACGTCTCTTTAAAAATGAAAGGGCTGTAATATTTAACGAAATAAAAAATGTTGAATATGTAAGTTTTTTAATAAATTAAATGAAAAATGTTTTCTATTTATTAAGCTTCGGTAGGAGCTTTGATTTAATTTAATAAATAAAATATATGAATTTGAAAACATTACCAGTAGAGTAAAAGAGTATAAAGAAGAGAAAAAAATAAAAAATGTGAGTGTATAAAATAAAAGTGTAAAAGAAATAATTAGTGAAAATCATAAAGAATGATGTTCATTAGTTAAAATTAAAATGACCTAAGATTGATATATAAATTTTTAAATAGTTGCGTTTTTCTGTTAAAAAATTATTGGGAAACCGAAATTATTAGAAAACAACTTTGAGGAACCTTTGGCTCAAGTGGTTTATGGCAAACCCAAAAAATTACAACCATGCAAACGGCAGTATTGGAGAACTTTACTCAATACCTTTTGCTTTCAAGATTATTTTTAGAATTTAGGTAATTATTTGTCTTTATATTATTAAAGACAGAAAAGTATAACAGGTATAAATTCTTTCTTTTGTCTAATTTGTTCTCAAAAAGTTAAAAAATTGACCTGCATGTTTATTCAAAGTAATAATTTATAAATATGCATTTAAATTGTTCTAAGTTTTTAAGAGATAATTAATAACTTAAACTATAATTATTATTAGTAAAAACAATATAATAAACAATATAATATAAATCCCATACCTAGTTATGACTTAGAAATTTGTGAAATTAACAAAGTAAATTTAAATTAGTATTAAAACTTGATATGTATATTTTAGAAATAAATATAAAAAAATAAATCGTTGATAGGTATTTATAATTTTATAGGAAAAATACTATTTCATCAAAATATAAAAAATTATTTATAAAAAAATTATTATTAATAATAAATATTAACAATCTACTAAATATATTTATAAAATTAAATAAATGATTATAAAAAACTCATTTTTTAATTGGATAAAATGTGTATCGGTAGAATACCAAAAGGAAAACCTCACTACGGGGTGAAAATTGGATATCAAAATAGATCGATAACCCCTCTAATGGAAAAATCGCTGGCTCACAAAATAGAATGTGACTAATAAATTAAAAATTATTATAATTTAAGCTACTAATTATTAATTCAATATTAATCAACTACAAATAATCGATGAACGAAAAAAAGATCATTGAAAATCGAATTTTAGGATACTTTATATAAATTATGGGATTATACAGATTAAATTATCATTGAGTTATAACAAGTCATAGATTTAAAAATAAATCTAATTATTTGAGTTATAATTAAATAAAAAAGTAATATTCGTCAATTTTTCACTTTTAATTGCTCTTCTGACTACTTGCTCTTATGCGATAAAAAGTTTATATCCTAATGTAATAAAAATATAAAATTTAAAAATTAAACTGGTATCAATCCACTCATTCAAATCTATGAAAAACACAGGGTGGTTTGTCATAAGACACATAAGTAGAAATATAAAATAAAGTAAGGCAGAGAAGTAATAAATGCATTGTTTATAGAAAATAGATTTTAAATCCCTTCCTTAAACAATTGATGATTTATGTTTCCGTTTATATGAGAGAAACAAAACCTTTAAAAAGTTTATTAATAATAAAATAATAGAAATTTAATTCATCAAAAATAAATTAATTAAAAAGTCGCAAAATTAATATAACATTAACATTTACTTTGGTGATTTTTATAGAAACATTTTTAGAAATATTATTTAATTATAATCAACAGATATATTTTTATTGAATTTTTTTATGAATTTTGAAACATAAAAGAAAGCTGTATATTAAAGTGAATATGAAACAAATTCGACCATTTTAACACCAACGCAATTTTGGTTTAAAGGTGCATCGTCGTTTAATTTTAATTCACTAATAACAAGTTATTCTTAAAATAAAATCTAATTTAGATTTATTAAATATTTATTTTAGCTATTTAAATTAATAAAGTATTTATCCTGCCTGTTTTTATTCAATCGTCTAATCATATTATACTTATTATTTTTTATGTTAAGTTAAAAACTTATTGCTTATTTTGAATAATATATCAAATAAAAAATCACGGAAAGTTTTATACTTTTGTAGAAATATCTTTTCTGAAAATGTTCAAATGATGTTAAAGTTAAAAATCTTGGAAAGATTATAGTTAATTTATGTTAACTGTAAGAAACGATGGATATAAATGTGTTCCATTTGTATTTCATCCACGTAAAAAGCTGAACTTCCTCTATACAGTATGAAAAAATTTAATAAATAGAAAAAATTGAAGTAAATTCATTAATAAATCATTGAATTTCTTGTTTAGAACAGTCGTAAAAATCGAATATAAAAAATTTTAAATGTTGGAGAAAAAGGAAGAATAGTCGAAATAGTTTTTTAATTCTAAAAGTGTTTTGTCGGTATTTTGTATAAAATAACTGAATTTTAGAAATAATTTTAAACACCTTGGTTTGAATTTATCTGTGTTGACACCTATAGCTTTTCATAGACACTCCCTCCAAGGCCGCGAATCCATATATTGAATGTTTTGTACGCCGAGAGAAATTAATTACATATGCCCTACTATTCTTCAAATATGAATGCAAAATATCTCAGCTGAGTCGACATTCTATTCATATAAGTGTGTATTCAACTATCTCATAAATCAGTGTATATTCAATATCTCATAAATCAATAAAAAATAACCAAATAATTAAATTAAATAAATGTTAAAATAATATTAATTAAAACATAATATTTATAAATCTAATCCATCAATCTAATAAATAATAAAAAAATAATTAAAGAATAATTAAAATAATATTGTTTTAAAAGCTACGAGTATAAGATGAATGCAACTCGGTGTAAAAAATATCGTAATAGAACCAAGTGTAAACGCTCAGATAAAAAGTAAAAATATATTTTAAATAATTTTATAATACTTTAACAAAAATTTTTTCAACTGAATTAGGTCTAATTTAATTCATCATCATAACTAATTTATTTTTATATTATAAATTTTTCAGAGGAAATATTTTAACTAATAAATTTATTTTAAATCAAATTATTTATCGTTAAAAATTTAGTGAAATCAGAGGAGCAGCAACACTAATCATTAGTCATATTATTTTAGGTTAAAGATGCCAAAAGAATAATATTGACCAAAACTTACAGCATTTAAAAATATAAAATTTGTTCGCGATTATAAAATCATATTTTTTATGGATAATTTTATTCCAAAGTGAGGAAACTATAAATTGATATAATATTATTAAATAAAAAGCTCTTTACAAATAGAAATTAACCTTTTTGAAAAATAAATATCATGAAATTATATATTTTAAGTTACAGAATTCTTAATAATTGCATCATTAGAATTTTTTATCATAGATCAGCTTATTAAATTATTCTGTTCGAGGTTTTAATATTTCAACAATATTGAAAGTTGTTTTTATTTTATAAACATTGAGATCTAAAAGAAACTAAGTTCATGATCTTCTGTATCCAAGCCGTCTGAGTTAAACATAATAAAAATTGTGAAATTTGTGTAGATAAAGGTTACAACCTACATTCAGCCAGCTGAGGGAGAAGAAATCATAGAGACTATTTATAAATAAATAATTATATGAAAATAAATGAAAAAATTATTCAGTATCAGTATATTATAAGCCATAAATCATAGAGACCGAAGTGAAGTTGAGAAAAATTATACGATCCTTAATTGGCATTTTATACAGTTTCAAATAAATTGATTTGTATTGATTAAGAATACACATGCATAAATTCAGAAATAACTAATGGAACTTGTTTGACAAATTGTTTTTAATGTGAAAAATGATTATTCTGTTAAACATGTATTTCCAAAAGAAAAAAATAATAATTCTTCATATTATAAGAAGTAAACATTTGAAAAATATTTTTTAATAATTTGTACTTGAAATAAAGAGATTTTGACATGAATAAAATATCTGTTTTAATTTTATAATTATATTTATAATTAATTAAAAAGCAGGAATTTGTTAAAAACAACGATATTATGGAAATTATTTGCTTTTATGAAGAAAAGGAAATAAATATAATAATATATAAATATAAAAACTTTATATGATTATATTTCTTGAATCGATCTAAATTTTAATCAAAATTTAACATATTTTTAATATTTTTTTCAAATTTATATAATTTAAAACTATAAATTTTACATAATAAGCATGATAATAAAATTATAAATTCATATATAGAAATGTTTTAATTATTTGGAATATAAAAAATGTATATAATCCAAACAATAGAATATTAATTGGCACAGCAGGCCAAATGAAACATTTTCTGCTTCCCGAAGAGAACAATTTGGTTATCACAGAAATTCAACTGTGTTAGCCCATCAGTTTATCAACAAACAAATTAAAATTCGTGCAAACATTAAAATAAAATCAAAAATTTTACCTGGAAAAATGGACTATCATTTTTAAATCAATCGAGTAAACGAGGGTGTTATAATAATGGGTTCCTGCATTAACTATGAAAAATAATTTATGAAAATGCTTATTTACTTTTATAAATTTAATTAAATAAATATATAATTATTGTGGTAATTACCAAAGTTTATTATTTACAATACCCGAAAGCATAATTTAATAAAAATTCAAAAATAAAGAAAAAGAAATATTTACATAGATTATAGAATAATTCTTATAAATGTAAATATTTAAAAAATAAATATAAAGTGATATGTAAAATGATTAAATATTTGAAATTCAAATGAATTTTAAGTCAATTAAAATTGAATTTAGATTCTCTTTATTAAGTTGCTTGATATGATTCGTCTAAAGTTTTAATTTATCAATGTTTTTAAAAATTTATCTAAATTTATTCTAAAATTCTGAATAAAAATTAATATTCAAAAAGCAAAATCCTAAAAATTATAGGTTTAAGAGCATAACTCCATTAACTGTGCACGATATAATATTAATTACAAAGTCGTGATATTTTAAATTAATTTAAATGAATATCAATAAAAATTTTTAATATATTAACTGAAAAAGTATTTAATTAACAACAACATAAATATTTAATGAATCTAAATTAGATTTTATTTTAAGAATTAATGAGTGGTAAAAATTTCTTTAAAAGAAATCAACAATTTGTTATTTTTCAAGATTAATTAGAGGAATTAAAAATTCTACAGTTGTGTTACTAGATCGTGTAAATTAAAGAAAACAAATACGAACGAATATCTAAATCTAGATTATATTACTCTAGCATTGATGTAGAAAAACAAAAAAATAATTTTCAAGTAATTTAAATATTTTTTAAATAAAAAAGGAGAAATTGATGTTGGAGGACCTATCTCAGCTATGCTTAGACACATCCCGAGCTTACTCCAGTCGTAATTTCCTAGGCATATTTAGATGTAAAAATCATTCATATGTATATAAATCATTTATATGTTTAGAATCATATTAGAATAAAAATAAGAAAATTATCGAGATTAGCTTTTTATTTATTTTTAATGATAGACGACTAATAAAAGTATTTACATAATTTCATATGACTAACACAATAATTAAAAAATAACCAAAACAACCCATATAAACTTTGGATATGGTTACTAAATAAATTCCAAGTTTAATATCTAACGAATAAATTATGTTATTCGTTTCTGCATACAAAGTCGAATAAAACATTATAAATAGATAGGCAAAAATTCATTTTTCAACATTTGTTAATTTTTATTATTTATTTGAAACTTAAGTTAAATTAGTTAAGTTAACTTTCAATTAATAATAAATTCATTCTATGTTTAAAAATTGATGAACGACGAACGCTTTAGTGTTTCAAACCGGAAAAGAAAGTTCCTGAAGAACTCGACACATGCGCTGTTTGTTTGGAAAATGGATGTGCATCTAGAATTAATAATTAAAAATTTTTTGAATTTTAATTCAATCGCAAATTTTTTCAAATTTTTAGATGACATTGAACTAGTAAGTTGTATTTATTGTTTTAATTACCTAAGTGTATTATTTACAATACCCGAAAGCATAATTTAATAAAAATTCAAAAATAAAGAAAAAGAAATATTTACATAGATTATAGAATAATTCTTATAAATGTAAATATTTAAAATAAATATAAAGTGATATGTAAAATGATTAAATATTTGAAATACAAATGAATTTTAAGTCAATTAAAATTGAATTTAGATTCTCTTTATTAAGTTGCTTGATATGATTCGTCTAAAATTTTAATTTATCAATGTTTTTAAAAATTTATCTAAATTTATTCTAAAATTCTGAATAAAAATTAATATTCAAAAAGCAAAATCCTAAAAATTATAGGCTTATGAGCATAACTCCATTAACTGTGCACGATATAATATAATATTAATTACAAAATCGTGATATTTTAAATTAGGTAATTTAAATGAATACTAATAAAAAATTTCTAATATATTAACTGAAAAATTATTTAATTAAACATCAACATAAATATTTAATAAATCTGAATTAGATTTTATTTTAAGAATTAATGAGTGGTAAAAATTTCTTTAAAAGAAATCAACAATTTGTTATTTTTCAAGATTAATTAGAGGTTATTTAATTTAATTTATATGTAAAAGTAAATAAGAATTTTCATAAATTATTTTTCTAGTTCAGGTACCCTTTATTGTAACACCCTCGTTTACTCGATTGATTTAAAAATGATAGACCATTTTTCCAGGTATAAAATTTCTAATTTTATTTTATTAATTTAATTCCCAAATTCTGCAGTATTTTTCATTTTATTCCTTATACATACTAATAATTATTTTAATTAGTCTTTTATAAATAATTAACCAATTTTTATTAGATGGTTTAATAGGTCATTTCATTGCCAGGAGAATTGCTCCTTCAGCATACCAACTCCTTAAGCATAAGCTTAACAAATTGAATAATATTTGAAAAAACGATTAGACGTTCTGAAATATGTAAATGATCAATTGAATGTTATAATGGGGATTTGGGCTTGGCTTATATTGTGTTCCTAAGGGGAGGATATTAGTGAAATGCACGTGAATAGTGAAGAGAAATATGAGAAAATGTTACAAAACTAGGTTCAAAGGGCGAGAAAGAGAATTTTTGGTAAAAATATTGCAAGGATTTCTGTCCTTGACAAGAGGAAAAATATAAATTTAATATTAGAATAAATTTTAAAGAGATGATTAACTAATTTCGTATTTTATACGACAAAACCAATTTTTATCAAAACCAATTTTTATCTTTAAAATATTTTACTTCAATTCCTTAATGATCTAATACAGTGCTCCACATAACTATACTTCCACCCCTATTTTTGTGTTTTTTCCTGTTCGACCCCAAATTATTTTTAGATTATCGTTTAAATATTATCCCCAGGTAACTAAAAGACTAATAAAAAATTAATATTTAATTTCTTAAATGCCTGTTTCTCTCCTTAAAATTTTTCTGGAAAATAAGTTTGATGCTATCTTGTAGTAAATTTCAAGGGCTTTCGAATGAGTCCAAAATCAAAATTTACAGTAATCCATAAGGGGTCGAAAATATTTTTTAAAGACTTGTGACATAGAATATTCTTGCGTTTTAAAACGTCTAGCGACGAAATATAAATATTATCTAAATGCATAAAATTATTGTGTCAATATAATATGTACTGTGAAGCAAGCTATATAATTTTTTCCGAAAAAATTTGTTTTATTTTATTTTCTTAAAAAATATTTTATTAAATATTACATTTCTTACTAGTGAAAGACAAAATTATATTATTTCGTGTAAATTCAAATTCTTTATAAGAATTCATAATCTTTCTGAAAATCTTGTGAATATTTAGTAATTATTTATTATTGACAAAATATATTTGCTTATTCGTCTATATAATTTTTTATCGGTAAAATTTTTGTTTGCTAATAATAAAAACCCACCATTTTCAAATTGTAGTAGCCTTTATATCTGGAATTAGCTAATGCTGCAATAAATTCTCCAATTAACACTAATCCAATTACCAAACACTGCCGTTTCTTACCGGAATTGGATCTTCTTCAGTTTGCAAACTAATAATTAAACAAATGTTATTCAAAATTTCTCATAGCTACTTACCGTATTTCCTCTAAAATAAGCCCCGGGGCTTATTTTTTTCGATCGACCTCTAGAGGGGGCTTATTTTGGAGGGGGGGCTTATTTTGGAGGGGGGGGGGCTTATTTTTTTCGATGTCTAAATTTTTGAAAACCTGAAATTTATTACCAAACATTTAAAAAATTTTTTCTAAAATTCAATAAAATTCAACCAATTTTAAGTCTATTCACGAAAAACCCTTGTCCAAAAACTCTTCAAGTTCTCTGTCAATTAATCGTCCAGCTTAGATATGCTTTAAGTTGGAGATAAATCAAAATGTGTTAGATTATTATCTCGCTTGTATGTATCCCATTGAGTCTCTATAGTCTATTAGTATATTACGATTAAAAAAGATTAAGAAAAAGGATTAACTTTTTAAATACTTTTTTAATAAAAAAAGGATTAAGAGGGATATATGGGGAGTTCAAAGCTTAAAATTGGATATTAGTGGATTTGTATGTGACATCGAAGGATCAAGTGGGATATCGCTGGATATTGGGTGAAATCGAGTGAGATAAGTGGATTTTAAGGTATCAAGGGGTTAAGAGGGACGATTTTAATCCATTGAACTCACTACATATTAATCCAATGAAATTCTTCTTTATCACCGAAATCATCTTAATCTCTTAATCTACCGAAATCCCTCTTAATTCGCACGATATCACTTCTAATTAGACTTAATATCATCATCCATATTTATCTCATTACCTACAAATCCTCCGATATCACACTTAATCACCTCAAATCCCTCGATATCTACGTTAATCCCTTTATATACCTACCTGCTAATCTCCCAAATACCCTCTTAATCACTTCTAATCCTTCTATATCCCTCCATGGGGACTAAACTGAGTGGACCTAACAATTAATCAACAATTAAAAAATTTTATTGGGAAGGGGGCTTATTTTAGGAGGGGGGCTTATTTTAGAGGGGGGCTTATTTTTTCGATCGACCTCTAGAGGGGGCTTATTTTAGAGGGGGCTTATTTTGGAGGGGGGGCTTATTTTAGAGGAAATACGGTATCTTATATTTATTAAAAAATTAAAAATTTAAAATGAAAAATTGACATAATATCTCAAAAATAAAAAATCATACACTTAAAATCTTGTAAAAATACAAGAATTTTTAAAATTTCGACCTAAAACACGAATCTATTTATAAGCAAAAAACTATCTAAGTTGGTCTATCTAAGTTGGTCACTTCCCCATTGCCAATAATTGGCGCTGCTGCGTTACTAAGTTGCGAATAAAAAATATTGTTTTATAATTCATTTTTTTATCAAAATAAATGTATGTATATAACAATTAATTTATTAGAGAGATAGTATATCTTTTTACTTATTTGTTTATTTATCCTGTTGTTTTATCTAATTTTAAAGCATTTTCATATTTTGTTTTTGACAATTGACCAACTGAATTTTTGATTTGGTGTTCTTGGTGACACCTCACATAAAAATTATAATTGCTTTACAAAACGGTCAAATTAAAGTAATTCGTTGTTTAAATGTTGGTATTAATTTGCTGGTATGAAAGCAAAAAATACATTTCTCTATTTTTTATACGATTAATTCTTATGAGTAATGCATCTCTTCCCATATTTTTCGTTAACCGCAACAAGACATTTCTCAGAATTTTTTTCATT
Source organism: Meloidogyne incognita (assembly GCA_036172945.1). Classification (NCBI taxonomy): domain Eukaryota; kingdom Metazoa; phylum Nematoda; class Chromadorea; order Rhabditida; family Meloidogynidae; genus Meloidogyne; species Meloidogyne incognita. Next base: position 4,807,604 of record JARQAC010000013.1, read on the forward strand.
TTGAAAATTTTTTAACTTTCATAATAAAAACTAATTAAATTTATTGTAATAATTGATATAAAAACTTTACATTGTTTGTTGATTAATACTTCTGAGGAATGCATCTCTTTCCATATTTTCCGGTAACCTCCAACAATACAACTCACAGCATTTTTATCATTTTGGACAGCATTTTTATCACTTTTATAATAAAAACTTTCATAATAAAATTTGTTTTTAAAAATAAATTTGTAATTTTCGATTAAATATTTATTATGATGTTATTCTTTTGTGTTATTCTTTTTTTATACTTTATACTAGAGATCGGTCTGGATCCAGTCTGGATTTTTTCTGGATCCAGAGTCAAGATCCAGGCTTTTTTTGATCGTTCTGGATTTTTTCTGGATCTGGATTTTTCCTGGATCCAGATCCAGAATCTTGTCTAGGGTACTAACCTAAATCCAGAATCCAGATCCAGGATTTTTGAAAATATCGATCTCTACTTTATACGATACGTCGACTTTCTAATCAAGAATAAAAAATAGTTTGAAGTGAAAATTAACAAATCAACATCAGATCTACAAATATAGTATTAATTATTATTAATTATTTAAAATGTAGAAATTACTTTCCAAATAAACGACACAATTTCAAATACCATTTATATAGATTTGTATAATAAGAAATACATTTTATGCATAAGATTTTTATATAATTTATGAAATTTGTATAATTTTATATTCGGTACTGTAAATTTTCTTGAAAAAATAGTAAATGTGTACAATTTTTATAGTTTATTGGTATGTTTATGCAAAATAATTTATATATCCAATTTTAATTTTTTTAAATTAATATTTTTCCTATTTTTCCTTATATAATCTATCAAATTTATATTTTTATATTCACATATATTTTTATATCACACATATATTTATATATTTTATTTCTCATTTATAATTCTCATTTGATTTTTCACGGATAAATGCTACTGTGCTTTATTTGCTTGATCAACTATTTCTTCAAGGTCAACATTATTTAAATTTATTTTATCTTATTATTAATTTCATTGCGGCATTAATTGCGGCATTTATATAATAACAGTTTCAAGTTAATAAGCATAACTTTGTAGTAAAGTATTTTACTTTATAATTAGTAAAATCTTTCTACTATTCTTATAATATTTAAATATAAAACTTTGATTTAAATAATCGTTTCTTTTGGCGAAATGTTGGCCTCCTCCGTAACAGTTCTATTGAGTTATAAAAACTTTTTAATTAAAATATAGTTAATTCTGATTAAAGATAAAGTAATTTAAATAAAATTTTAATATAAAAGATCATAAATTATTTTGTGATTTATAAATACTCCCAATCCTTAAGGGCGTTGCGGGGTTTGATTGGAGTAATGCGAGGGATAAGTAAAGTTGCATCGGAAGGCGCTTCTTCTATTTATCAAACAAAGGACAAAAAAATCAGTGTCAACAATCGATCGGGATTAAAAATTATTCGTGAGATTAGAAAAATGATTCGATGTTTTATTAAATTTACATCACTGCTCAAAGGCACCAAATAGAAAAAGAAAATATTTAATATTGTATCAAAAAAAGTAAGAGGTAAGTTTACTCAATGGAAATATTTTTATTCAATGTTTTAATGTACACCAAAAATTAATTTCTTTGTGTGAAAAAAAGTGAAAAGGAAGGTATACAGGGTGGGGCAAAAGTTCGGCGACAAATTTTATTTTGTCCTTTCTTAAAATTTTATTTTAAATTTTGCTTTTTGTTTATTTTTTCCATATTCTATGATTCGTGCTCTACAAATTTTATCTTGAAAATTTTTTTCTATCTCATAAAGTAAAAATTTTACAGACTTTAAAAAAATCGTGCTTCTATTATTTCTTTGTATTTTAAAAATGTTCGAAAATGTGACATCGCTAGACGGCTCGATATCTGTCGTATGTTGGTTTCCAAAGCAATAAAACGATATCATTAGCTTGGAAATACTCAGGACCGCCCTAGTAGTGGCCCGCCGGTAACCGCAGTTACGCCTGAAAACATCAACGTGGTCAGATTCCGAATTCGCCGTTTTTCTGAACAATCCATGTGAAAAACTGCCTCAGATCTCGGAATGAGCTCGAGGAGCCTACTAAGAATTGTCATAGTGAAGCTTAGACATCGGAGCTAAAAGATCAGCCGCGCATATTTCCTTATCTATCGAATGAAGCATCAGAAGCTTCAGAAATGTCGAAACATTAAACGCCTGGTCGCCATAACAGAGTGGTGAAATGTAAAAATTAATGCTAGTCTAAAAATGACATTCTGAGGAGGATTGAGCATCCATGGCCATTATAGCTTTACGGAAAAAACCAATTCTCGCTTCAGCAGGATTGAGCACCCGCGCATGGAGCTAAAACGACAATCCAGCTCTGTGGGGAGCTGTTTCCTGGTTTTTGGGAGTAAGATTTAAGGCCTTCAAACTCACTGGATTCAAGTCGGTTGATTATTCTATTTGGGCATTTCTGGAGCAAAAAGTATGCCAAATCCGATACGCAACATCGGAGGAACTAATGTTGTTTTGGAGCGAGCCTGGAACGAAATAACCGTGGAACAATGCGCGACCATTGTGAGTAACACCCGTAAGTATTTGGATGCGTAAGTATTTGGATGCGTTTATTAGACAAAGGAGAGTTTGATAAGTTTTTTAAAATAAACAAAAAATTAATTATTTAGAGAATAACAATATGATTACGATATGAAAATTAGCCATAAATTTTGATGGATATTTAGAATGAATTAATATAATAATATTTGCACATCTATCTTTTTCATTTATTATATTTTAATTTATTTACATATTTTACACAATACATTTTTTATCCAATAAGAAAAAATTTATTTCATAATCATTCTTTCAGAATAATTAGAGAGAAACCGCTGTAAAAGTTTTATGGTATAAAAATATGAAAAAAATCCTAAAATTATTGAATATGTTTTTTTAATTATGTAGTGTTCTTTATCCTAAATTATTGTGTGCCTATTTAATTATCTTACTTCTTAACTTCAATTTTTCTAGTTAATCAATTAATAAATATTTAAATTTAATAATTTGTATTCACGAATTAACATTTACGCATCATTTAATTAAGGCATTAATTAATCCAAATAAATTATTTAGATTGTATAAGAATTTGTTTAAATTGTTCTTTCTGTATTAATATAAAAAATATTTTGCAAAATATATTGTTTGATTATTTAAGATGAGATAAATTATATTCACTATTTATATAAATAAGAAATTTTAATTAAATATTTGTGAAATAATGAATCGTATTCTTTGTTTGGAACGCTTAAGAATTCACACTGTTTCCCCGAGTCGTGGAACCAAAGGCTAGAAATAATTAAAAAGTATTATTTCTAACAAAATTTATTTTATAGAAGAATATTCACTCATGATTATTTAATATAATTTTATATTAGTATTTATAATATTATAATTTAATATTAGATTAATATAATTTAATATAAATTAAAATTAAAAATTTTAATATATGATAATAATTTTTATAAATTTTATCAATTTAAGTTGAATTTTAATTTGAATAATATAACTAAATTTTGATATAAAATACTGATCATTTCTGGAGAAAAATATTATGACATATTAATGCGATCAGATTAAAGTGACTAATTGTAAATTGTTTATAACTAAATACATCTATAAGTCATAAAATATATCTGATATATTTTTATATTATAATGGAATATATAATTTTAACTAAAAAATCTATTTTATTATTTTAATTAAATAATATAATTTGCTAAGATAATAAGATAATAATCTTTCTCATTTACATAATCAGATTGATCAACTTTTATATCTTATCACATTGTTCAGTTTTTAAATCAACTTTATGTTGCTTGGTACTCTCATTTTTGTTTTTAATAACTTATACCATATAGTACTTTTCTATAATGATTTATAGATTTTAGTATATTTTATTGATAATTCTACAGCCAGACAAATGGTTGCAATAAAATTAAATATAAATTAAATATAAAAAATTTGCAAATTATTATTTTAATTATATTTTAAGGATTAGTTTTTAAAAGAAATATTATTTTATTTTCTTTTAATAAAATTTATATTATTTATTGATTATGGAAAAGGAATATCGGCAGTAAATAACAGAATAAATAAATTGTCGATACCCATCGGAGATATTTTGCTGCAGTGTGTAAAGTAAATGAGCGTTGCTGATTATTAATAATTATTTATTATTATTAATAATTATTAATAATTATTTATCTAGTAATATGATATCTTTTTTAATTCTTGTTTTATATATTACGTAAAATTATTCATATGAGAAAATATTTTATTGCAAAAAGAAATGTTTTCGTATTACCTAATTTTACAGTTTAAAGACCCGATTTTCTTTTAGTTTATTGAAATATTTTGTTAGACATAACCTTATCAAAGAGATACTAACTTCCAAGTATTAGTTTCCCGAAATAGACTCTTATAACTGATTTAAGATACTATAAAATACTATAAAAGTAATAACATAATATATAAAATACTTGTTATAACACTTGTCATAACAAGTTAATATTTGCTAGAACTCTTTTATTTGTTATAAATCGCTATTTCGAAATCATCAGAAATGGAATCTGGATTCATCATTCAAATGTTTATCATTTCAAATAAGATTGTCTTGAACGTGCTAAAGAAACGTTAACGTCCAACGTGCTACTACTCTCTAAAGTCTACTCCATAGAGGACTCGATCTTTACACAAAATTTTAATTTATATATGGAATAATGATTTAATTATTAATTATAAAATAATTTTTAAAAGTATTCTAAATTATTTATTAGATTAGATGAAGTCCGTGAAACTTTATTCATTTTCATTAGGTACTTATAGTTAAAAAGATTAGTTTAATTTACGGCTTTTAAAGTTTTTGAAAAATATTTAAAGTTTTTCAAATATTAAAATATATTTTGACAAATTAAATTTTAATTATTAAAAATTGCTTATTTCTAATAAACAATAAATTAATTTTATAAAATTTAAATTTTTATAGGTATTTCAATTTTACATTTATATCCATATTCAATAACTTTTAATAAACTTTAAAAGAAAGACCTAGTTTTTTTCTATTTTACGGGACACATATATTCCAAGTTTTTTTCTATAATTATGGGACACATCTATAATTCTGGGACACAAATTTTCGAAAATTTTTAAAAATTTTAAATAGAAACGCAGACCTCTTGTAACTTTTACGATATTTTTACATATGCCTAAGCATGCAATCATTACACGAAAAGTTCAGAAAAAAATAATTACATTTCAGGTGTGAAATTCAAAAATTATGGATAGAGTGTATTTCATTTAATTTTGAAAATGATAAATTTACTGTTTTATTTATATAATGGTTAAAATAATTCTTATGAAGTATTCCAATTAGGTATTACCAATTTATTCAATAAATAATAAATTCAGTTAAAATAATTTTTTCTATAATTATGGGACACCCTGTGTTAAATAAATTTAATAAAATAATTTGTTGTTGTTGTTAATATTTCCTAATAAAATTCTTATGTAGTAGCTTTGTTTAAATAATGTGTTTTAATATAATATCTTTTATATGTTGTTCAATATATTTTGGTGTTACAACAATTAATACAATAAAAAATTTCTAAGATACAAAATTAACTTTTAAAATTAATCCAATAGTCACTCCGGTCGTAGTTAAAATGTGTAAGAGTCAATTTAATTAAACTTTTATTCCTCTTTTATTTTTGTTGACCAACTAATTAATTTAATTTTTCACTCCATATTTATTCTTGGGCCCATATAATTAACAATTTTAGGTTTTAGTGTGATCTCTATTTTTAGATTTATTGGATGTTCTTTGAACCTCTTTTATATAATTTTATAATATGTATTTTGTGCTATGTAATTCTGACTGTGTTACTTTTCAAATTTTGTACTTTTTTTAAATTAATTCTGATTTTTGTATTTAATTTTTGAAAAATATATTAATAATTTTTTATTTAATTTTAAATCAGATGGGCTAATAAGAAGGGAACTAACATTAGTAAAAATATCAAATTGAAACGTGTTCGCGTAAAGAATCCTGACTTTTAATTCTCACTATACCAACAGTCTTCGAATAGATCCGGACGAAGCAATAACTGATTTAAAAAGCTTGCACAACTTGGTTTCTGATATGAGATAAAGAAAGAACAGTGCGGACTCTCACAGGCACACTATTTACCCATCTATAAAATGGGTAAAATTTAAGTAAACGTTATGTTATAAATTTAAAATTTAGTGTTTTTAGGACTCTGATTAGTGAAAAAAATCATTAAATTGATAAGTGTAAATATTTAAAAAAGGATTGTTCAAATATTTTTAAACAGATATTTAATAAAAAATACTTAGGAAATATTAATAAAGACTATAAATTAAAATATTAAAGATGAAAAATTGTTTAAAAAATATTTATTTAAAAAAATATACTCGAAGGATAAAGTTTATAATGAAGATAGTCGGCGAGAGAAAAATTAAATCCAAAAAATCTTTTATTTAATTCTATCTATGTATTTAAAATCTATTTTTCTTTCCTATCTTCATTCTTTTGTAAATTTTAAATATTTAATCTTGTGTATAAAATATTTCCAGAAATTGTTTTGTTTTTATTTTAAAGTTCGATCGAGTAATACAAAAATATTATTAAAGAATATCAAAATGTAATTATTATTATCAAAAAGCCAACAAACCAGTAAATTCCCAGCTCGCATAAAAATTTCTTCTCCTTTGCTTTTCTTTGCTTTGATTGGTCAAAGTAAAGAAAAGCAAAGGAGAAGAAATTTTTATGCGAGCTGGGCATTTACTAGTTTGTTGGCTTTTTTTATTTAATGAGCAACCCCCTAGAAACAAAAGGATAATTTTAATAAAACAATAAAATATTTATTTAAAATCTAAAATTTAATAAAAAATTTTCTTAACACTTGTGACTTATTTAATGAGCAAAAATTAGCGAGGAAAAATTAATTGACAAAAATTTCTTAACAATCCCTCGGCTTATTCTTTAATGTTATATAGAGATGACGCAAGTAACTCATACAATGTTTAAAAATATACTTTAAATCGTAGGAATCGTATATTTAATTATAATTTTTTAGATTTTCTAGCATAAAGTGCTTTTAATTCTTCATTGCCCTCTAAATAAATAGCTTTCTAAGACGACTAATACAATCATTTTTATTTTTTTTATTTTAATAATTGTTTTTTTAATTTCGTTAAAATTCCGTGATTACAACTATTTTTAAATTAAATGTAATTTTGAAAATTCAAACAAAATGTAAAATCATTCAAAATCCTGCTCTTTTTAAAATGTATTCTAAGTTTACTTTCCATTAATGCATAATGCTCTCCCATAAGATTACCATTGCTTAGGAATACCCCGTATATCTCCAGTGTGGGTCCAAATCCTTGGATATCTCAGATATCAAACCAATCTTCAGATAACCTTCAAATCACTCTCTGTCCACCAAAATCCTTCATAATCTACAGAATTTCTTTTTAATCCATAAATTTTTGAAGGAATATCGAGGGAATTTGATGGATTAAGCGGGAATAGAAATGGATATTGGCCCTCTCATAAATTATCTACTCTCTAATAATTTACTTTCCATCTAGAGACACACCATCTAGATGGAAACAGACACACCATTTTTAACATATTTGTATATCCTAATTCTAAACTGAAATCCTGTTCGCGCCAATCTTTAATAGTAATCACTAAAATAAGCAGCAGACGAAATTTCAAAGAAGCTAGAAATTTTGAGAATTTTGGAGGCAAGGAATTTAGAAATCCTTCATTTTCCCTAATTTGTTATTAAAATCCCAAAAATTTTTCAAATTATACAAAATGGTAAAAATAGGGCAAAATATGCAGATTTAGAAAATACGGAAAAATAGGGCGAAAAGTTAAAAAATAGGGAAAATGCCCTATAAATAGTGTAAATGGACAACGCTGGTTACAAATGGGGAGAAAACTGACTTTGTGGCCTTGCAAAATTCGCAAAAATTTTCGTCCGCGGCGCTAAAAAGGTATTATATTTTAAATTAATTATCATTCCTCGGACTTAAAGTAAAAAACGTTTGGCAAAAAAACTGAGATCCAACCGAGATTTGGATATCCGGTTGCGAAATATTAAGGCTATCATATTGTTTGCTGGAAGTATAGCCTTGAGAACAATTTCAAGTAGTTAACGTCATTGTACATATTGGAAGTTGACTCAAACCCAAACAAAATTACAAGAAATAAAAATAACTCATAATTATTCATAAGCTTCTTTAAAATTTATAAATAAAGCAATTTTTGTGTAAAAGTAATTAAAATAAAATTTTTAAATTTTATATAGCTAGAATCATGGATTTTCTGACATTCAAAATGTCAAAATAATTGCTTATTTTCTTCTTTTTATTATTTATTCAGCTTTTACCTTTAATACAAGGCAGTGCTAACTCATCAAGTTCAGGACGCGACAGAAATTCAAATGCAGATGGTACTGGAGCTTCAAGCTCTGGCAGAGCTGGACAATCAAGTTCAAACTACCTTATACCTATAACAGTAACAAGATTTAAAACTTCAAAGCCTGAAAATCAAAATATTCGTGAACAAGTGTTTAATAAATATAGCACAACACCCGTTGCTATATACAATACTGCTGTAGATTGTGCAACGTACATGAAGGTCTTGATTAATCAAGGGAGTAATAAAATACCCAAAGAGGTTAATTAATTTTAGAAATTTATTATATAGATCCACCTAAAGAACCGGAATAGGTTATGGGTACTAAAAACCGATGTTATAAATGGGTATATAACCGGTTTTTATGGGTATAAAAACCGAATACAATTTTTATTCACAAATACATAAATATTAAATTATTTTAGTGTATTGATGTTCTAGACAAATTCTTAACAAAAGAAGTTAAATCAAAGAATGTAAAAAGAGTTAAGAAAAATCAAATGCTTGATGATGACTCTGCAGCTCAAATAATCTATTTTTATCTTATAAAAAACATAAATCAAATTATTGATGAAATTGAAGCTAAAGCTAAGGTATGTTATGGTTTAGTTGTGTGTGTTCGGCTTTCTTTATCTTAAAGTATTGACATTTCTTAAATGCTATCTTATAAAAAAAATAACTCAAATAATTAATCCTTATTTAAGAAGGGTTAACCTGTTAGAGTGTGTAAATAGCTGAGAGGTGATAATTATTTGCGAGTATCTCCCAAAATCAGGGAGCCATATATTCCATTTTATATATAGCCCAAAATACAACAGGAACCAAAAATTCAGTAAAATTTTGGACAGAATTAGCGTTTTTTAAATTTAATCTCGTTATAGATAGAAATGATGCAGATTACAATAAATGCAGCTAATGAAAATGGCCAACCAAAATGTCCAATCTGTAATGAAGTTTATAACTTAGAACATATGTTCCAAAATGAAGATTTTATTGAAACGAGTAATTGTAAGAATGAACGCTTATATCACTTCTTTCATCGAAATTGTATGTTTTTACAAATGGGCACATCTGGAAGTCATCAAACATGTCCAACATGTGGTAGTGAAATTAAAATAACTTTCCATCCAGATGCTGATAAAATAAACAAAAATTTAAGAAAAATTGATATGGGTTTTGATCTAGAACCGATAAAAAATCATTTCAAAAACCGAAATGTCTAGGTGCAAAAATTTTTTATTATTTTTTATTTTAATTTCTTATTACTAATTTTACTCAATTGAGTGAGTAACAAAAAACAAAAAAATTAAAAAAAATCCTTAAAAGTTAAAAATCCACAAAAAAATTTAAAAATTCAGAAAAACCCAAAAAACTTTTATTTAATTCTGTCTATTTAAAATCTATTTTATTTTTTATTTTCATTCTTTTGTAAATTTTAAATGTTTAATTTTTTGTATAAATTATTTCCGGGAATTGTGTATTTAAAACTTGTTGATTACTAAAGATACGAAAAATTATTTTTTCGTATTATTTTTTCGTAAAATTATTTTTTTCGTAAAGATACGAAAAATTATTTTTTCGTTTTCGCCTGCGGCGCTAAAAAAGGAGGAAATATGGTGACTTGTCTTCAAGAATTCACAAAGATTCATGGCCTAATTTCCTTCCGAAATTTTCAAAATTTTTGCCTGCGGCGCAGAAAATGGAAAAAATCTGGCTGCTTGAGCTCCTAATTTCAAAAAATTTTTCGCCTGCGGCGCTAAAACTGGAATAATTATGAGGAATCGAAAGATTTAGAGAGATACCTCCAAATCCTCCTTAATTCCATACCTCCAAATCCTCCTCCATATCCCTTTTATCTTTTTACATATTTCTTAATCTCGGTATCTTTCCATGGATAAGGAGGATAATAAGAGGGAAAATAAATTTGGGCGGATAAGGAGGGATTGAGTGATGACTGAAATTGATGGGGGAATTTTGGTATATTGGGGGATTTCTATTAGGCTTCAGCTGATCCACATCCCCTGGCCCACATCACTCTTGTTCATCCTATATCTCTTCGAATCCTCTGAAATCCATATTTGCGCGTGATATCAAGGGCCTCAGTACATCATTATTACCTCAAATCCCTTTATCCTTGATACACTTATATCGCTTAAATATCCATTAATCAATTAAGAACCTCTAGTACATCTAACCCCTAGTAATTACTTCTAATCCCCCAAAAAAGTCAAAATTCCCGAATTCCCGAAAATCGTGAATTCCCGACGATTTTTGGCTCGTGAATTCACGATTCACGAAAATCGTGAATTCGAAAATTTCGTGAATTCACGATTCCCGAAAATCGGGAATTCGAAATTTTCGTGAATTCACGATTCACGAAAATCATGAATTCGAAAATTTCGTGAATTCACGATTCCCGAAAATCGAGAATTCGATTTTCTGTCGGCGCGATCCCTGATATATAATTTAACGGTCTAGTTAACGGTAATAAATTTTTATTTAAGATCTATCATTTATTAAAGTTTAAATCTATAATGAGATTTTTTAATTTTTTACAAAATAACATGGTAACGCTACTTTATAAGACTTTACCTATTTATTATACTATATCGATTTACTTTACTAAACCGTTAAATTATATGGATTATATCTATAGAAATTTAATTAAAAATAAATAGAATATAAATCATAGACAAAATTATATTAATATTTACTTTAGAGTTATAAATTATTTCTTTCTAAATCATTTCTAATTTTATTCATATTTTTTTCATTTTGTTATAATGAATATGTTAATTTATAATTACAAAATTATATTTCTATTATAATTATAATAAATTATTATTAAAGACATACATATATCTTTTTTAAAATATTTTATATCATAATACAGATTTCTCTTTAATATGTATTGAAGCACGTATTCTTGTTGTAGCTTCAATAAAAGTTAAGCACATTTTTTGCAATATTAACACATATTTTGTCAATTTTTTTATATTTTAATTTAGTTTCAAAATACCTTGATACCGATATATATTTTGTTTTAATTATAATAAAATTTCTTTAGCTATAATTAAATTTTAATTTATTAATTTACCTCTTATTTATAAATTAAGAAATTTACTTGATTCTGACCCATATCCTTCCCCTTGCACCAAAAATTTTCTCTCCCATTTTCGGTAACTTTCTTTTCCAAGACCCTTTACACGTAATACATACATTTATAACATTTAGCCTTTTTAATAAAATATTTAATAATTTTCATGACATTACTTCTTCTACAAGTTATAATTTCATTGTTTTTCTATATTTTTATAAGTTCAATAAAATTTACAGATGTTTATGTTACAACATTTTATAATTTTATTTATTGTCCAAAATTCTTGTCAATTTACTATAATTTAGGGGAAAAAATTGCCATGATGTCCATGTTATCATTTGTACATTTTAATTCCTTATCCAATTTTTATAATTTTCCCATTTTATTAAAATTTGATGATAATCTCCCACCTCACTTTCTATTACAAATCGGGAACATCTTGACATTTTTTCCATATTATTTAAATTTATTCATTTAGGATAAAATTAAAATTTTGGAGTTTTATAAAAATATAATGTTTAAAGCCTTTTGGAATATGTTATTTCAATAATTTAATTTTTTATATTATATTTTTATACAGAAAATTTTATTATAAGTTAATATAAGTTAATATCACTTATTCTACATGTATGAAAAATCGTTTAAAGATATTATTTTTTACGTTTATGAACTCCTTTAGCCTATAGCCATTGGCTGAAGTTTAGCACTTCAGCCATCCAGCATGAAAAGAACAATGGGCTATAAAATTTAAATTTAAAAATATATTTTGAAAATATATCAAACTTTGGAATTTGGACAGCCACTGTAAAATTTTAAAAAAATTTAATAAAAAAGTAGCTAAATTAACAATAATGACAAATCATCGTTTTTTTCAACTTACTGTAAGAAACAATCGTTGCGAAAAAACGTGAAATTATTTTTTAAAAAAAAAGTTTTTGAAATTGTTTATTAGAAAGACTTAAATTATAATATAAACTACGGCTGTATATGAAAGGAATGCGGCACCCAATTTTTTCCCTTATTCTTAAAAATGGTTAATTTTCTTTTATTTTTCTCTCTATTTTTGATTTTTGCCTACGACTACAAATGCAAAAGGATTAATTTTCTTTTATTTTTTTATTTCGTTCGTTTGACTGACCGATGTGTGTCCGTGTTTTAACTGACCGAGTTGGTTCGTGTTTGTCTGTCCGTTTTCGTCCGTGTTTTGTCAATCTGACACATCGGTCAGTTAAAACACGGACGAACTTGGACAGACAAACACGGACGAAAACGGACAGACAAACACGGACCAACTCGGTCAGTTAAAACACGGACACACATCGGCCAGTCAAACGAACGAAATAAAAAAATAAAAGAAAATTAATCCTTTTGCATTTGTAGTCGTAGGCAAAAATCAAAAATAGAGAGAAAAATAAAAGAAAATTAACAATTTTTAAGAATAAGGAAAATATTGAGTGCCGCATTCCTTTCATATACAGTCTAAACTACTAAATATTCAAATTTCTATTAAAATTAAATTATATGTTGCGAATCCGCCAATAAAAAACATGAATATAGTAAATTGAAAATTTTACTCAATTTGACAAATTAAAAAAAGCCAAAAATTTTAAATTAAAATTTATATTTTAATACATTGAATTAAATATAATTGAGGAATTATTATAATTTCTGTATACTATAATATTAATTACTCTTTCTTTATCCAACTACTTATTTTAAAATGCGAATTCTTTAACAAAATTTTGCAGCAAAAATTAACAAGATAAACAGTTAAAAATAAAAGACAAATTAGATATCAAGTGGACCAAGGAGATTCAAACAAATTTTTTCTGAAATAAGGTATATATTCTGCTATATTTCTATATTTAACACTTTAACTTCATTCATTGCAAATAACATTGTGTAAATTCCACAATCATTATGTAGGTAGTTGTTTTATCTTTCTACATTAAATTTCTATATTAATCTTTTTTACCTATTATGTAGCTAATGATATAATAATATATTTTTCTATTTAAGATAAATAGATAAGATTATAATAATAATATCTAGATAAGTTCTTAGAAATTATCGACAACAATATCAATACATTAGCCACTTATACAGCAGCTTAGAAGCTTCGAGGTTGATTTAAACTTAAATTAAAAAGTACACAGTATCAATTCTTAACAACAAGCTGCGCGTTTATGGCGTGTTAATAAGTGTAGTATATATAAATAGAACCTTTAAACCTTTAACTATACGTCAAATAACTGCTTTTACGACATCTAAATATAATTTATTTACCAATATTTCTATCTAATATTTTTAGTATATAAAGTAAGCATCATTATATGTTATATAATTAATAGTTTTATTTATAGAGGTTTTGCAATTTATTATAATTTATTTTTCAATGTATTCTTTCATCATTATTAATTTTGATTATTTATTATAGGCATGCCTACGAATACATACTATTGTTGCAAACGATTTATTTTTTAATAAAAATATAATACATATTTATTAAAAATAAAATAAAACGTGCTTAATACAGCCGAAAGTATTATGAATCTGCCAATTGGTGTAGCTATTTCGTTATGAACTCGGGAAATAAAACCTAAACACACCGATCATGTTAGTTCTGTCGAAATTTTTGTTAACCTATTATTCTAGGATGTATCGGTAGAACTTTTGAAAAATATGATTAATAAAGAGTAAATAATATAACGTAGAGTGTTAATAATTTTTGCTCCAATAGGTTATAAATGAATTCGAAATTTAATTCAAGTAATTTATCTTCAAAGTTAAAACTTTTTATGAATAAATAATTTTAATTATTTAAATAATTCTAATTATTTATTCAAATCTAAATTTTATTTTAATTTTATAACAGGTTTTTATATCTCGATAAAGTGATTATATTATTTTTATGTCTTATATTAATGTTTATTTATTTAAAAATTAAAATTATTAAATTATTTATAATTAATTTCATCTGGAAAACCTCTTTCAACATATTTGATTCAATTAAAATTACTTATTAAAGATATATATCCAAAAAATTCTTCATAAAAGAAAAATAATTTTTTCAAAATAATATGCTAAAATAAATTAATATTTCTTCTAGATTTAAGTTCATATAAATATTATTAATTTATAAAATTAAATTTATCAACTATAATAGCATTTTTTTAATTTTTCGAAAAAATTAATGTTTTCTAGCTTTTGAAGTTAGCCTTGAACCATATAAGTTAATCATTTGAGAGATACCTCATAATACAATAATATGTAGCTCTAGTGGTTCGGTAATTTTGATTATTTTCTAGTCATTTTTTTGTCTTTCGCATTTAGAAGAAGAATTTAACCAAAAGTTTTTTTAAGATGTTAATGTAGTTTTTTAATCAGAAGTTTTTATAAAAAACTAAATTACCCGTTTTATTTCCTCACTTTCGCTCCAATTATTGATTTAATGAACTGTCTATTCAAGAAAATTTGCGATGTTAAAATATCCGTTACAACTTTTGACTATGTTTCCAATACCCACCTAGAATTATTTAAATAATTTTATTTTCTCTGGTTAAAACAAATCATCTTAAATATTGCCTTGTATTTTTAAATTAAATTGTAAATGTTATCGAAATTTATAGTTTTAAAATTTAAAATTATAAACAAATTTGATGTATTAATAATATAAATAAAATTGTATTAAATCTATTGATATTTATTCTTTTGAAATTTAATTCTATTAAATGTATTTGTATTTTGAATATACTTTTTATAAAAATTTGAAACATAAAAAAACAGAGTATAAAAATTCTACAATCATACTGAATCAAATTGTAATTGTATTTCTTTCGCGTAAACCAATGGTGAGAGTTGTTTCCAAACTCCACCTAGAATTATTTAATTTTATAAATTTCAAAAACATACTTATAAAAAATTTATTTATTAAAATTAAAATCTGAATTCTTTTTATATTATCTCTCAGCCCTATCAAATAAATACTAAAATATTTTATAATAATATTGATAAACGGAAATAATTTTATTAGTCGTTGATGACCGCAATTTCAAGAAATTATTAGAAATTATATATATTTTATTTCAGACTTTGTATCTCAACGTATTTACTATGATTTTTAATCTATAGTTTATAGTTTACTTTTTATTTACGTGTTGTTTTTATAGTATTGCTAGGCTACATTTTTTAGGCGGTTGTTCATTTGCTGTTGGAATAAATATTCTTCTATATTGAAACTATAAATTTGAATTAATTATTTTACTTTTATGCTTTTTTTCCATGTGTTTCCTCTATAAATATAAATTTGTCTTCAATATTCTTTCCAGTATCTTTTGTATTTCTTTTTATTAGTTTCGTCGTCAATTTTTTGTGTTTTAAAAGTTTGAAATTATTTATTTATAAAAAATAAACAAATAAAAAAATTTGTTCGTGAATTTTGACCATAAATCGTATCGCACAAAGACTAAATGTTCATTTAACAATTATATTTAGGTTTAAAATTTTTCATCAGAAATCTCTCTAGGTTGCGAGTGCGCTAAAATTTTTAAATATTCAATGAGAAATTTCTGTTACATAATTTGTTAATTTGTTTGTACAATTAATTATGTCTAGGTAATTACTGATGTTGTAAAATAATGTGACGTGCTTCATGAAATTTGGTAATAGACATGTCTGAACAGATCTCTGCACAGTTTTTGAAATGTTTCTAAAATAAAAAATATTTCAAGGAATTTAATAATTTATTTGATTTACTAATTTATATCAATCGAAACGATAGATAAAGCGCTGACTCAGATTTTTTGATTCCTTATTGGTTTTACATTCAGAAAATTTTAAAGAGTACATATAGAAAGGGTTTGTTTTTTATGCTTTTTTTATGCTTTTTTTATAATTTTTATTTATAAAACAAACAGTCTAATATTTATCTATGGAGGCCAGTTAGTGTGTTTTTTTAATTTTTTAACAATTTCTGGCGGAATGGTTCTTGATAAATTAGATGTAGTTGGTTCAATTAATGTTGGTTAGATTTTGCTTTTTGGTCGTTTTCTGCTTGATTAACATTACTGAAACAAGTAACAAATTTTTAAATTTTATATCGCATTCAAGATAAAAGTCATCGTCGAATCAATTGAAGCTTTTGCTACTTTTGTACTTATTAGCCAATCTCATGTAAGTTTTAGAACTTCTTCAAGCATTTCATTTGCGTTCTTTATGACAGATGTATATTTTTTAAACTAAATATTGTAAATTTTATTATTATTAAGTATTTTAATTAATTTTTTGAATTAAGGTAAATATAAAAATTAGAACCTGCCAACTATGCACGGGAATGATGTTTTTCCCTATTTTGACTATAAACTTTGGTTTCAGATCCCCCGGCATTATTTTGATGAAATTTATATAAGTAAATTTATGTAATTTTGAAATTTTTATAAAATATTTATGATCCATAGACCATTAAAATTATTTTTAAATTTTTTTCATTAAATTAGCCTACAAGATTTTCAGATCCTCTGAAGACACATAAGTTTGTACGCTAAACATTTTTTACTTTATAATAAAAGTTTTTAATTTATTAAAAAATATTTAATAAAATTTAAATTTTATTATAGAAATTTTTTAAAATTTTTTATAAAAATTTTATTTAAAAAATTTTAATATGTATTATAAAATTTTAATTAGTTGAAAAATTTAATAGTTTTACTTGTTTCAATGTTATTTAAAATTCTATATGTTGTATATCATTTTCAATTATTTATTTTGTTGTTTAATTTGATGAAATTTCCTTTCAAGATCATTCAAACTCATTTTCGTCTCTACATTTATTTTTCTTTCGATTATGTATATTTTTCAACAATTGTGCTTGGACGGCACTAATCTTTTTTATATCATTGCGGTGTAAATAGTTTTTTAATATTTTAGTTATAATATTTTAAATTTTGACATAATAAATTTTTTTAAATGTTTTTTAATTTAAAATATTTATCATATTTATCAATTATGCATAAATTCCCAACAATTAAATGTATAATATAATTGTAATTCTTTTCTTAGTTGAAGATATTTATCTTGAATTAATCTTAATAATTTATTTGTATTTGCTGCAGATGATGTAAAAGGATCAGAAATTTTATCAATTATAATTTTATCAATTTATCATCAATCTAAATAAATATTTTAAATAAAATTTTCAGTTAAAATTTTTTAGGTTATACAAGTTTTTTAAATTCTACAATTGTTATTGTTAAGACTTTTGTAACAATAACAATCTCATTTGCCTTAAGCGCCTTAATCGCAACTGAGCTGAAATGCTAGCTTCTAAAACTCACAGAACTATAATGGAGCTATGATCATTATATTGGAAATTTTTGACACCTCCTTGAATCTCTTCGTAAATTATGTTTAGTTAATTGTTATCTATATGTTGATTAGTTATAATAATTATAATCAGTTTGTTAAATTCCTTTAATCTTATTAAATTTAATTCGTAGATTTTAAATAAAATTTAATTATATTTTCATTTTTTAATGCCTTTTAAATAATAAGTTATTTGAATCAAAATAAGGTGAAAATTTTAAAAATAATTTTTTGCTCATAATTTTTTATTGCTTATCATTCATTCTTCAGTTTTTAGCTTATGTAATAAACATAATGTATTTCTTTATTGTTTTTAATATATTCAATTTTATTTTAATATAATTTAGAAAATAATTATGCTTTAAACAATTATTTAGAATACATTATTATTATATAATAAATAGGGACAGCCAAATATGCGCATATATATGCACCGAAAAAGCCAAAAATATGCACCAAAATATGCAAAATTTGCCAAAATATGCACTGAAATATGCACCAAAAAATAGTTAAAATATGCTTTAAAGATCAATATTTTAAGCCAAAAACACGAAATTAGCCTTTAAAAACGCAATTTAAGAAAATTCTGAAAAGATTTGATGGAATTAATATTTCTGCATAAAAATTTAATGAAAGAAAATTTTTCCGAAAAATTTTTCGAAAAAATTTTTTCATAAAATTTTTATAAAAAATTTTTTGACCAAAAAAATTCCAAAAATTTGCAAATTTTCGCCGATTTTTACTAAAATTTACCAAAAAATGCCGAAATATGGACCAAAATATGCAAAATTTGCCAAAATATGCACAAATATGCAAATATGCACGAAATGGTCGAAATATGCAAAAATATGCATTAAGAACCGGGTCCTAAAGTGCTCGGACCTATGAAAAACACCATTTTTGGGCTTCCCACTTCAAGGCATATCCGCATACAAAACATGCATTTGCATGTTTTGTGTGTCCCTAATAATTACATTAATTTGTGAATTTTTTGAGTCCTATATACTGTTCTAATTAAGCTGAAGCTTTCATTAATGATATGTATGAAAATAGATTTATTATGAAAAAATAATCTTTAGTTTTTTATATGACAAATATAATTATTTAAAGAAACTAATTGTCGAAAATTTTTTAATTGTAATAATCCAATAATATTACTTCTAGTAATTGTCCGATATACGTTGACTCAAATTCAGAAGTTTTTCAAATATTTATTTAGCTAATTTATTTACTTACATATTTTGTGCAGTTCTCTAATTTTAATAAGTACTATAAGTAACTTCTATAATATTAAATGCATACTGAAACTCAGTCAAAAGTGTGTAGTGTCATTTTTATTTAGTAAAATGTTTTCTCAACATTTGTTAAATTTTATATTTACACACCTTACATAATTAGACAGAATTTATGTCAATTTACTATTAGACAATTATAATTACAATTTTTATTACACCTACAATTTTTATTACAAAAACGAACCTTTTACAAAAATATTATATTTATAAAATATTCGATTATCATTAATAATTACATTTTGCCTCAGCATTCAGACTTTCAGTATATTATTTTGAATATTCTATAAGCCATTATATACAGGGTGCGGCATAAGTAACCGGACACTTTTAAATTCCTTATAACTTTGTTTATTGTCAATAATTTTAATCGATTTTTTGCTTATTTTTTAGCTTATTCAATTCTCTATTATGGCTAGTCAACGTGATTCTATAGCGTGTTGTAATTCTCTATTATGGCTAGTCAACGTGATTCTGCAGCGTGTTGTAAAGCCTTGGGCCGAGAGCCATTTCGGTCGCAGAGTCTGGATTTTCCAACAGGACTCTGCTCCGGCACACAAGGCGAAAGAAGTTCAGGACTGGTGCAAGGCCAATTTTCCTGGGTTCATTAGCGGACAGGAATGTCCACCCTACTCCCCGATGAATTATTCTGTTTGGTCTATTTTGGAGTCCAGGGACTGTGCTAAGCCTCACAAAAGTTTGGAGTCTCTGCGTCATTCTCTCACCAGGGAGTGGGACTTAATTACACTCAAAGAGGTGCGTGCTATTTGCGAAAATTTTTCCTCACGCCTTCGCCTCTGTATCAAAGCCAAGGGTGGGCATTTCGAAACTTCTTGATTATTTTTGTTCCTTATTTAATTCTCTATCATTTGATTGTATTTCGATTTTATTTGATTGTGTTTTATTAAAGTTATGAGAGAAAACAAGTGTCAGTTTACTTATGCCGCACCTTGTACATTATTTAATTTAAGTTTCAATTGTTTTATTAGGTTATTTTTGATAATATAAAGTAGCAGAATCATTTTATATGTATTTAATATGCTTTCCTTGTATTATTTTAAATCAGGGCTCGGATTCGTACTTTATTTGAAAGTACAATACTTTAAAATCGACTTCCGTACTTACGAAATTGAATTTGTACTTTATTGCAAGTATGTACTTTAAAATCAACATTTTGGATTGAACATGAAATTGGGGAAGGGATTAGGCAAAAAAGTGAATTTTTTGGCCTACGGCCTTCGAAATTCTCAAAATTTTCGCCTGCGGCGCTAAAAAAGTAAAAAATCTGGCTTCTTGGGTCCAAATTTCAAAAAATTTTCGCCTGCGGCGCAATAAAAAGGAAGAAATCTGGCTTCTCGGGCTCAAAATTTCAAAATTTTCGCCTGCGGCGCTGAAAAAGTGAATTTTTTTGCATACAGCCTTTCAAAATTCTAACAATTTACGACTTCAGCGCTAAAAATGGAAGAAATCTGTCTTAAGGACCCCGAAATTTCCCAAAATTTTCGCCTGCGGCGCTGAAAATGGATGAAAGAAAGTAGCTCGTTTGAGGTTAAGACTGTCAGGGCTTTATTTCTTGTGTCAGCGAATTTTGACATGTCATGCATTGAAATGCACAAAATGCTCAGTGGAAACAAGAAATTATTAGAAAAGATTCATTTAGGAGAGAAATATAAAACATTTGAGCATGAATAAATATTTTCTAATCTAAGTTTGAGTGTACTTTTTATTCGGAAATTTAGTCCCTATGTACTTTAAAATCATGATTTTTGTACTTTTGATTAGCATTTTGTCGATCCGAGCCCTGTTTTAAATAATATATGTAGTTATTTAATTAAAATTGTAATTATATTAATTAAAATAATACAAGTTCGAAGATCATCAATCAGTTTAAGCGACCATTTATCCAAAAATCCAGTGGCAATTTTTACAAAACGAAGGTATTTCAATATTTATTACGTTTTAAATCATATACATTTTCCAGTATGAATTTTAATGTTTAAATTTGCATTTATAATAATTAAATTAATTAAAAATGTTTAAGGTGAATGGACGTGCAAAAATCATAACCGTCAAAAAAGACTGAGAGTGCTCTTAAATTCATGGTTTTTATTATTATGAAGAGTAGTTAAATGTGAAAATTGTGAGTTATTACGATTTATCTATAGAATTATTTAAAACTTGCTTTTGATTTTGACCTTTCATACTATATATTTTTCCTAATAGAAAGCGATTGTTAATGCAAAAAAATATATTATTAATACAATGATAATAACACTCTATTATTTATTTATACACTACACATATAATTAAAGTGTATAAATTATTATGTAAATAAAATGACCTGATTATATATTCATACTTGATAGAAGAAATTTGATAGAAGAAACTAGATTTTTTGATTTTTGGAATTTTTTAGGATTTTATTAAATTTGTTTCATTACAGAAAATAACACATTTTATTTAATAATTCTGTTTAATAACTCCTGTTGTTTAATGAATTCATTGGATGGAAGTTTACCAAACTTGAAATATTTTTTTAATTTTTAATTTAAAATATTTTCTTTGGATATTCTTACGTTCAAAAATAATTTTAAATAAATTGCAATTAAATAAATTGCAATTTTCATTTTATTTATCAAAATTAAATCTATTTTTTATAAAAACAGTAAATTTTATATCATGTATTATTATATTTTGTTTCTTCTGAGATTTAAATTTAAAATAATGAATATGCAGTTTTATTAAGTATTTGTCGCATTACATATTTGACTGCATTTTAATACCACTTCCGAGACTTAAATCATAATTATTTTATATTTAAATCTAAATATTATTTTGAAAGTTTGTTTAAAAATTTCAATAAAATTTTATATTTTTCGTTGTTTAATTTTAACTTACTTTTTTTAATTCAAAGTTCACATCCAAAAAATTTTTAAAATCCCAATAAACCAAAGAACAAGCTTTTTTGATAACAAATTCACCATTTATTTTGATTATATCAAATTAAAATAAATTCTATACTTCTAAATTCATTTCATGTTATTATATTATAAATTTATTTTATTAATTTTATTTAGTATTTATTAGTTTTGTATTTTTGAAAGATTTATGTTATGTTTAATTAAAATTATAGTCCATTCTATTTTTGTATAAGAAATTATTATTAAGGAAAAATACATATTAAAATACATATTGTTGATAATATTTGAGTTGATATATTGAGTTGATACTTTGTATAGTAGATGAGGAAGAAAATGGCTATGGTATCTCCAATATCAATGGAAATAAACATGGAAAATTTTTAAGGATTTTTCAAGTTTCTCTTATATAAAAATGAAATTTTTACAAAATGGTTTTATAATTTATTAACACCAGGGCTTCGATTTCTTCGAATTTTTCTCATTTTGTGGTTTTTTGATAGGGCGATGAGGATTATTTTTAAAAATGCGGATTTGCGGATTTTTGTGGTCTTTTAAAGAATATGAGGATATTTTCTATTTTTCTGTAGTACCATTGAATGTTTTTTTATCACAATAAAAGTGTGAAAATAATAATAAGCAAATGTTAAGATAAAATAAAACAAAAAATATTAATAAACCCGAAATGTATAATAAAGTAGAATTTTTAATTAAAAAAGTTATATTACACAATTCAGATCGTGCCTCCAATGAATTAGTATAATTTATAAATATGAATAATAAAAATAAAAACCCCCGAAAACGAAAATAAGATGAATCATCTATAAGAGTAGATAATTAGATAATTTGAACAAAGAATGTTAGGTTTTTAAATAACTGAGGCCGTGATTACGGAGAGACTGTAAGACAACAAATACGTATCAGTGCATTCTATTAGGTGAAAGTTTTACTATCTCAGTTAGAACAATCAACAAACAATGATTGTTATAAAATATAAAATAGTCGCAAAAAAAGAAAAACTGCCACTAACATTAATAACATATATATAACATTAATATCATATATTTTAACATTAATAACATAATTTATAAAATTAAAAAAAATAATCTAAAAATATCCATAAGGAATTGAAGAACATATATATGGACAAATAATATTTTTACTAAGGAGAAGCGAACAAAATGAGTTAGACTCTCGATACATAATTCTAAATTATTTAATAAATTGCATCATACACATAAACGGCTTAGTCTTGATAAGACATTTTGAGCTGTAATAATTTGAAAAAAAATATACAATGATATAAAAGAAAAATTAATTTTATATTAAACAGATTGAATTGGTTTAAAAGACAAATGCAAAATAGATAATCGTTTAAAATACTGCTTTTAAACATGTCCATGAACCTACAATCAAAAATCAGCCGTTGGAGAGCATAATTAATTATTTCTTTTATAATTAATTAAGTTCTCCAAAATTCTAAATA
Source organism: Meloidogyne incognita (assembly GCA_036172945.1). Classification (NCBI taxonomy): domain Eukaryota; kingdom Metazoa; phylum Nematoda; class Chromadorea; order Rhabditida; family Meloidogynidae; genus Meloidogyne; species Meloidogyne incognita. The sequence goes on from JARQAC010000013.1 coordinate 4,831,289, forward strand.
TTAAATTGTAAGATAATAAAATTGAATTGTAAAAAAATTAATTCAACTGCAAATTTTGGATAAACTATTAATTATGAGACTAATTTTATTCAAAAAAATATAAATTAATTTTTATGTGAAAAATATCGTTGAAAAAAAAACTTTTATTGTTTATATATTGATTCAAAAGACATTAAAAGTATTTTCAGAATTTTGATAAAAATTATAACTGAAACTATTATCGTATATATACTTCAACTAGTATATAGTTCGGTATATCAATTTTTGTATCTTAATTTGATATTCATGTCAAGTATAATATTATCTTATCTATACATACAAAGTCAATAGATAGTCGATATTACAACGCAGTTTATTATTATTAGTATTTTATTATTTATTATTATTTATTATTATCAGTTTATTATTATTTATTATCAACTATTTTATTACAATTACGAGATATGTTTCTTTAGATGCGCGATAGCGTAATTATATGTCAAAAATCTCGTGAAGGAAAGAGGATGAAAAAACAATTAAAAAAAGAACTGAAAACGCAAGACAAGCAATGGCAAATAAATGAAACACAAAAACAAGTTTATCAGCAAACAATAGCTTCGATTGATGGTTAATTAATAAAATTTTGAAATAATTGAAAAATATTTTTAAAAGTGAGGAATTTTTTAAAAATTATTTTGTCAATTTCTGAAAAATTACATTAATTTTTGAAATTATATTAAATCTAAAGATGAACAAACGATTAATCAAACGATTAATTTAATAATAAATTACAATAGAGAAGAATAAAACATATAAATTTAAAAATTATAAAGTGGCATCAATTATAGAAATAAAATATTTTGTAGACTAACTATTTTCTTCATATTCTAATTATTCGTAATAATTCTTCATAATAAACAGTAACAAATTCTTCATAATAAACAGAATTCAACTATTTTATTACAATTACAAACAGATATGTACTATGATACCATATTCAAACAATAAATGCTGAATTTGTAAACCATTTTCAATATAAGGATTAATTATTATCGAAGATTTTATTATTATTTATATGTTATTATTATGATCAGTTAAATCTAAAATTTTTTAATTATTTAAATGCAGATCATTTGGTGGAGGTTGATAATGATAATAATTTTGACCATAATAATTCATAATAATAATAATGATGCTTATTTTGTTCATTTTTGTTATTTAAAATTTCAGTATTTACATAAATTATTATTTTTCTTTCATCCAATTTTACTTTTCTCAATTTTTGTATTTTCTCAATTTTTGTATTTACTTTAAGTTGTCCTAGAATAACCATTCATTTTGAATAACCATTATAAATAACTATTATAAAATTTTTAAAGAAATTTACTTTCAATTGATTTTTGAAAAATTTAAAAAAAATTTAGAAATGCCATATTTGTAAAAGGTATATAGGTAATCGCCGAAATATAACCGAAGGATCAAATAATTTTTATATTTATCAATAGAATTTTCCTAGATTCAGAACAGTATAAATTAAGGAGTACAACATCGAAACGCTGCAGGTATTAACACAAAATATATATTAATTCTGACAAAAGAATCAAAATAAAAAAATGATCTCATGAAGAAGAAAAAATTGCAGAGGAAAAAATGACACTGTATATCATTAAACTTAATATTTATCTGGAACTTAACATCATTACAAAGGTACCAAAATTAATCAGAAATCACTAAAAAGCTATATAAATATACATATTGCAATATAAATAAATTTAAAAAATATTTGAAATGAAAACAAAAAAAATCTAGAGCTTCATAATGACACTAGTTAACATTCTGCGTCTCTGTATGCCTTTATCCTCCACCGAGGAAAAGCATTTTATTATTAGAAATTTAGAATAATATTAGGGTGTAACATAAATAATTAGCCCCCCCTTGAGCAAAGTTAAATAAATATTTATTAAAATTTAACTAAATGTTTTCAGACTTCGAATTATATTTTTCTATGATCCTAAGAGAGTTGCCTATTTTCTGGCAAAAAATCAGAATCCTAGGATTAAGTTGTCATTAGTTAGAGGTGAAATACCAAAACTTGTATTTTTGAAACGAGGCAAATTCTTTTTGCTTTTTCTTTTCAAAATTGATGAGTAAGAATGAAAATTTAAATAGATTCTGATAGAGCAGAATCATGAATACAATGTTATAAGAAATTCCCCTTGAAAATAACTGGCTGATTTTTTAGAGGGTCGCATTTGTGAAATAGGGGCTAACATTATGCTGCTTTAGGATAACCCTCGCGCGAAAATGCCCAGCGTGGCCAGGCGACCAGATTTTTCGATGGACATGATCTATATGGGAATAATACAATTTGGGGGTAATAGTTTAGCCAGTTTAAACTAAATTCCAATGATTACCCCGCCGCGACACAACCAAATACATAACAGATCACGCTGTTGGACCAGTCTGGATTTTTTCATAAAAATATGTTTATTTTTATCAAATATATTTTGAAATTGTATTTTGCCCTAATAATATTTTATTACTAAAGAGTATAGTTAAAGAGTATAGTTTTTATTACTTAAAGAGTATAGTTGTAAGTTTTTATTTCACATTTTAAAGTTTAATTATCAGAATTAATAAATTTTTCCATTTTATTATTTTTTATTATTTATTTATTACTTAATAAAATATAAATTTAAAATATATAAATTAATAATAATAAGTATGTACTATTTATATTTTTATGGGTTCAGGTGTTGCTAGCGGAACTCATAAACATACTTTCTCATACGTTGTGACTCGTTTTTTATATCCATTTTTAAATTTTTTATCAGTTGTTATATATTTTTATCGATTTATTTCTTCTGTTTTTACTATTAATTATATTTTTCTATTAAAAATTTTTTTCTTTTCATCGTGGATTTTATCATTTGTACTTTTTAATGAAATAGCTTTTTCGACAAATATTTCTGTTTATTTATGATTCTGTTTATTTATGAAATGAGTTGTGTTATATATTTTTATTTTCAATAGTTTAAACGATCAACCTTTACTACAGCTTTTAAAGCTTTTTTTCAAAAATAGTTTACCTATTGACTTTCGAGGTACGAAAGTATAAACCTTAACCTTAGCGTGAATGATTTCTATTATGTTCTAGCTTGATCAATATTAGTCAAATTCAATTCTGTCAAAATTCTGATAATTCACTTTCCAGACTGAAATCGTGGTGCATTCATGCAAAAAACAGTTTCGGAGCATTAATCTTTTATAACCATTAATCCTTATCAGAAAACTTTTTATAATCGATTTTAATATTAAATTTATTTATTGTAAGTATTTTTCTATTTAATAATATTAATTATGTTGAATAATATAAATTTCTTTGCATTAACTAAATTTTATATGTATTTATATATCAAGCTCTTTATCTTTCCAGATATTTTTCCAGAAATCGAATTTATTTCACTTTTTTATACTTCATTTCATCTATTTCAATTATCTTATCGTATTTTTTACTTATTTGTTTATTTCGTTTTTTGTCTTATCGAAGATCATGCCAATAGATGAAAACCCATCAGGACCGTCTAATCAAAATTTTTTACATCCGACAAGAATAAAACGCAAAAAACATTAAAGGATTTTTCCATTAAAAATCTTAAAAATTTTTAAATATCCAAGTCATTAGAATTAAAGTAAAGTATAATTACTATTTTAAAAAAATTTTTTCTCTCAGTTGCTTAACAATTTTATCTCAAAATATTAATTTTCTCTGCATTGTTAACTAGTAATATAATTTGAAATTTTGTTTGTATTTTTTATTTATTATCTCTTCATCAAGTTATTTTAAATCTTTAATATAATTATTATTTTTAATTATATATTCAAATAGTTAATATTTTCAATTTATTAAATCTTTTAATTCATTATTTTTACATTTTTACTCAATCTCGGCAATTAAATCAAACGGTTTACTTATATGAAATAATAATTCTTTTATTAATATTTTAGATATTTCAGAAATTTTAATTCTAAAAATTATTTTGTATAAAAAAATAAAAAAATCACTCCATGGCCAAAAAATTAAATGTTTTTTGTTTTTCTTAAAATGTTTTTTCTTCTCTTGATTTAACATTTTAGAAATTGTATTTATCATTCTAAAAATTATATCCTATTTATATAAAAAAATTTTCTTTTCGATAATCCATTCCGTGTTTGAACAAATCTAAGAAATATTCTATTAATATTTTTTTATCAAACCCAAATCAAAATTTTTGAGATTACTCTAAAACTTACTATATTTTTCGGATAATTTGCCATTTTTGGTCATTTTTGAACATAATAACTTCCTATGCTTTATTAATATTTAAATACATATATTCATTTTCTTATCTAGCTAGATTAAGCATTTCTTCTTCATTTGTTAAAAATAATTTTCAATTTAAAAATTATTTAAAAATTTTCATATTTTCCTTTATTTTTTACTATTAACTATTAAATTATAGTTTAATACTATTAACTGATAGAATAATCGATAGATAACTGAAAGATTATAGTATAATTAATATAAAATTAATATAAAATAATTAAATTCAAAAAATAATACATATAATAACTGTTTGTAAGTGCTTAAGAACTTTGTCTAGAAATACTTTGCAACAATAGTATTTAAACAAATATATTTAAAACCATTTTATATTATTAAAATAATCAAATCCATAAAGGATGTTTGTTGTTGATTATCTTTTATTTTTCAAAACAAACAATTTATTAAAAAAATGTTATTAAAAATATGGAGATGTGTTGCAGAAACTTGCCAAGTGCAATAGTTAGAATAAAATTAAGATTTTTTGAAGAAATTGAAGAATTTGTTGTTTAAGACTGAAAATAATTATTATAAATTAAAAAATAAATTTATAAAATATATAAAATATTAACAAATATTAATGTTACACGAAATAAAAATAATAATTTTACTGTTATGTTAATGAAAAATATAAAAATAAAATTAAGTGAAAGGAAGGATAAAGAGCGAAACGAGGATGTGAAAAAATGGAATAATAATGACTAAGGAAAGAACAAAAAATTTTGCTCTTTATCTGGCGATCGCCAGAATTTTTTCTTCTGGAGAAAATTATTATCTATCTGGCGATAGCCAGATAAATAGAAATATTAATAATATTTTTTTCTAATTGTTCCTTTATCTTTTTATTTTGAGGAAACTAAACTTTTAACGCACATAATTTTTAATCTATTAAATTTTTATTCTTATTACCTAAATTATTTTCTTTATATAACATTCAAACCTACCTCCCATTATTCCATGGCCAATGTTCGTTGAGCCTGTGCTACCAGAAAGAAGTTCGACTCTCATTTATATTCTCCAATCCATAGTGCCGAATCCATACCCAGAATATAGAGGAAAATTGGGAGGGGAGTATATTTGGACTTCCTACGAAAGCCATTTTATTATGGCTGTATTCGATTTTTAAAATTTAATTTTTTAATTTTTATAATTAATTTTCCAATTAAGTTTTACATTTATATGTTTATTTTTCGCTCGCTTTTTTAAATTTGATTTTTTCAAATTTTTTAAAATTTTTCTATAATTCCTTTTACTTTTTATTTTAGTTTCATACTTATCTTATTGCGGTATTGCCGAATACTTTTTCTAGCAAACGATCGCAACTAAAACAACATTCATATTCTCCAATCCAATATAGAGGAATATTGGGAGGGGCATGAAGAAAAATCATTGCAATTGTCTTAATTTCATTAGACTTCCAAAAATTAGACAGTTTAAAAAAATTGATTAAAATACAAAATAAAAAATATTTATCTTCTTTATCTATTAATATTCATAGATTATTTCCTAATATTTGTATATTTATTTTATTTCACAAAATTATTTTTATTTGTTAAATTGATGATATATGTTTGTTAAATATAAACCATTTTATAGTTATTTAGTTGCAATTACAATTTAATTAATAGTTGCATTACATAAAAATCTTTATCAATAAAATTTTATTTTGATAATATTTTATATAACTTGAGACTAATTAAGCATATTCTTATTGTAATTTATTTTTATTATAAAGTAGATATGAAGCCTAGTACAAAGGGATCAACACATTCTGCTTCGAAATCTCTCCACTTACAAGAAATTTTTCATGAGTTCCTTCATTTAATTGAGAAAAGAATGAAATTTCTTTTATTTTATTATAAATATTAATTATATTTTATTTAAATATACTTTTCTAATTTATATTTGAATTTGATATCGTTAAATTAAATAAGTTTTATAATCAACAGACAAATTAAATGGATTTAATTCAAAAATTTGCTCCATCAGACAAGCGCATATGAACATTTTTGGTTCATTACGATTTGGCTAGAATTGAGGTTTTATTTTGTCGTAACTATTTAATAAAGATCGCATTAATATAATTGTTCAGCACAGTTTAAAGGTTTAAAAGGCTAAAAACTTTTTAAACTTTTATAAGGTTTTTCTCCATATAAACGGAAACATAAATCATCAATTTTTCCCCATTTTCATTGTATGCTTTTCTGTTGAAACATCCTGTATAATAGAATGCATTCTTACTTCTTTTTCCACTTGCATTCTTAGTTTTTTATTTGCTGTGAGTGGCGATAGACAACTAGAGTAGACAATAGGCGATAACATTACAATTTCTATGCAGTATCTACTCTTCACCACTCGCAGGAAAAAATGAAGTAAGAACGCACGCAATGAAAAGGAAAGAAAAGAGAACGGTTGAGTACGAAATTGACATACAGGGTTAGGGTTCGAATTTAGACATAATTTTTAATTCAAAAAAATGCTATTTCACCAAATTTCATTAAAATCTGTCAAAACAGAAAAAAGTTATGAATTTTTAAAATAGTATTTCTTAGTTGAAACACCCTGTACATGTTTAATTATACGAGGACAACATTACTAATTGTTATTTAATACTTATTTAGTATATTCATAATATAATTTCTTCTTAAGACCATTCACCGCCGTAGATTTATTCCTTCTAATTTAATATCATGATTAATTTATTAAATTATAATTTTACGTTAAATTTATTTATTGTTATTCTTGCATTCCCTGCCAAAATTGTTTAATAGTCAATACGAATAATTACTCAAAGATTTCTTAAATAAAAACGCATATTGTTATCTTACCATATCAATAAAAAATTAGATTATGTTTGATATTTATTACATTAGTTAAAGGGAATCAAATTACAATATAATAATATTACAATACCAATATATTAATATGATAATAATTATTACAACATAAAAATATTTATTTAAATTATTTTATCAAATTAAATTTTTTCTGCTTATTATTATTATAACAGATTGTTGACAGTCCTGAGGAGGACTATTTGGTTTATTCGTATGCAATTTACTTAAACATTTTATTTCAAATCGGCGGAAATAAATACATAAAACATAGTTTGTATCCGCTGAATTAAATTGTATAAATTTTCTTATAGCTTCAAAGTATGATATATTTTTAACTCACGTTATGTTTGATAAGAAAATACATTTTTCGTTGTATTTCAATATCTACTCAAGACAAATTATTTCAAACATATTTAACTATGAAGTAAATATGTATGTATTTCTATTTCAAATTTATTTGTGTATTATTTATTTAAAATTGAATAATTGAATATACTTTATTATTATTAATGTTTTTTTTATTTTTATGATGCTTTGATTAATAATACTATAAATATAATAACTTGGTTCAGTATAAATTTGATGTAATATATTTGTATTTACATCTTTACCTCACATTTCAACAGATTTACCTCCCATTATAACCTGCCAAGGGACAGTCTCCTCTAAAACCCATCATCGAATAATTTATTTTATATTTAATATTTATTTTTCATTGGATCGGTTTGTAAATTTTTAAGTTGAATATCTAGCATAACTTACTTTTGTAATATTTTTCTAAACTTTTTTATAATATCAAGATTGTTTATAAATTGCTTGTCATTTATTTATTTGTTTATCCTTCGTTAATATCTTTTAAATTGAATTAACTTTTATAAATATGATTTTAATTTGATTATATCAATTTACAGTAAAATTTACTTCATTAATTTCCATTTTTTCGATAATAATTAAATCAAATTTAATTCTGCAATAGATTCGACATCTTTATCAATTTACATATAAGATTAAAAAATTCAAAAGAAATTTTAAAATGTTTTATTATCAGGTTTAATTTTTTAACATAACTGGTATTATTCCTAGTTAGTTCACAAAACTTACGGAACGAACAAATTTTCACACAAATTACAGTATTCTATACAAGAGCATGCAACATGCGTATATATGATGTTTACCTAATCCTCCTCCTTTTGACAAATAAGCAAATATTAGATGTAATAAAAATTCTCACATTTTTTACATTTTATATTTTTTTGTCTTTTTAATTCATTCCACCACGGGCTCATCGTATATATTTCCAAACAATTCTTCATCAAAAAGTAGTCTCAGGAAGTTCCAACTCTACAGGTCCTCTCATTTCAACCTGCCAATGGAAAGTCTCCTTTAAAAACCTTCATCGAAATTATCAAGAGACCAAGGCGAATGAAATCCTTGTGTTTTCAAACTTTGGGATATTTATCAAAATTAAATAATTTATTTTAAAAAGATATATAATTTTAGATAAAGATCCGATAAAGATTGCTTAACTACCTATAAAAATGCTTTCTGTTACTGGCATCGTATGGTGCTAATTCTTTAATTCTTTGTTTGGCAAAACCTCATTTAATAAGTAAATTATTTCATCATGAATTATATATAAGTTAACCAATAAATTTATTTCTAATTGAAGAACAAATATAAATCATAAGATTTATTTGTAAAATTAATTATTTTAATTCTTATATGTATAGTTATGCCTCCGTTAATGTTGTAAGCTAAGTCCCTATTAAAATTACTAATCTTAAAATATTTTTAATTGTAATTTTATTTCTGAGTTATGTTTTTAATTTAGTTTGAAAATTAAAGTCTATTGAAAAATTAAAGTAAACAAAATTTTATACTTTTAAATATTTAATTTTTTATTTAATTTTATCTCAATTTTCAAATTTTCCAATTCTTACAAATAATTCTTGTTATTTTTAATTTCAAATTCTTATTTTTGATATTTGAAAAAATTAATATTTGAAAATTTTATATTTGAAAATTTATATTTGAATATTGAAAATGCAATGCTTTATTATTTGAAAATTCAATGTAATCAAGTTATTTAAAATACTGGATTCTATATCAATAATTTTTAATTGAAAATTTTATTACCGATTCTATATTTATTTCAATACGTTCATTTATTCATTAACTTATTTGTTGACTTATTGATTGACTTATATTTATTGACATATACATACTTTGACTTATAATCAAATCACCAGTAACGGAATCCTATTTAATTTTTTTATCATTTTAGAAATGTCTTTTGATGTTTCTATATGCTGAAATAAATTATTTAAAAAATTTATTTTCAAAATCTGATAAAGATTCAGTAAACTTTTATTTTTCGAATTATAGCAATGGAAGCAATCTGTTGGGATGTATTGGACTATGTGGTTTGGCCAGTGATGATCTTCTCGAGGAGTGTTGTGGGTGGTATAATAATAAACCAAATAAATTTATTATTATACTTTTTATACATGGGCTTATTTTAATTACATTTATCCTTTTTCAAATCTATCTTACTTCATTCAAACTTGACTTAAAACGATCCCTAAAGAAAATTTACATCATTTACATTATATTACATCATTTTTTACATTTACATTATTCAATTGTAAAGCATGAGCCAATAAATCTTTATTATACCATTCGCATAGTTTAAAATTTTGTATTGACATTTTGACTATATTTATTTTTTATCATCTTTTTTATAAAACTTTATTTTTAGTTTGTTTGAATTGTATTTTACTATAATATAACTAAATATTTTGATGAATTGTATTTTAATTGTATTATATTTATATTGTATTATATTGAATTGTATTTTACTATAATATAACTAAATATTTTGATGCGCTTGCATGAATTTATTTTCGTACTTATCACTTCCTATCTAGTGGAATATTGTGCCACATGAGAGAACCGAATTTTCATTGTACCCTCACAGATATTATGAAGAGGGTATCCGAGGATACGGACGGATATGGATAGTGTTTTTTAAAAAACTGGACGGATACGGATGGATAAGGATATGACGCTCCAAATCCGCGGATATCCGCCCTAATTTCTGCGATTAAACATCACTGATTGAATTTTAAAAATACATTTTGCCAAGAGATAATAATTATATTCCTAACGTAGGAGATAATTGAGTGGCACCTGATCCCAACCCCCGACCCAAAAGTCAACCTCGACCCCGAACCACGACATGCCCTCCCCGGCAAACCCTGATCCCCGACGATCCCGAACCCGAAGGCCCGGTGAGCCCTACTCACGGCGAAAATTTTAGAAATTTGGAAAGCCAATAAGCCTTTTTCCATTTTCAGCGCCGCAGGCGGAAATTTTGAGAATTTTAGACGCCGTAGGTCAAAAAAAATTCACTTTTAACTGAGCAAACGAAAATTTTCAGAATTATGGAGGTCTAAAAACTTATACCAGGCCCATAGCCAGTGAGGGGGTAATTGGGGAACAGGAAATTTGGTGTAGGGATTGGGCAAAAAAGTGCATTTTTTGGCCTACGGCCTTCCAAAATTATCAAAAATTTCGCCTGCGGCGCTGAAAATCAAAGATTTTTTGCTTAAGGGTCTTCCAAAATTCTCAAAATTTTCGCCTGGCGTTGAGATCAACTGGTAGCTGCCTTCTGATTTTCGATCAAACTGCCTTCTGATTTTCGAACCTCCGATGTTCACAAGCAAGGTTCGTTTTGCTGCATGCAGTTATTACCTCATTATCTAACTATTACTCGAATTAAAATAAATTTGACCATTTTGAAAATTGTAGCCAGGCTGACCATTTTGAGAAAACACGGATATATCCGCGGATATCCGCGGATGGATATGCCTCAAAAGTTGGACGGATACAAACGGATACGGATATTGACCCCACGGATATATCCGGATACGGATAGCAAAATCTGTATCCATGACTCTGTAAAAAACAGTGAAGTGTGGTTAATTTAAGCGGATTTAGATAGGAATTTATTGGCACCTATTTAGAAAATGTTAAATTATTCTGCTTTCAATATATTTTTTCCATTTTCTTCTTTTGTTTACCCGTCGTCAACGATTATTTTTAAGGGCACCAGTGTATTTATATAATGTTCTATTCTATTAAAATTTATGTTCTATTCTATTAAAATCAATCTTCCACATCATGTTCCCCATCATGAAAGCTTATATGTACAACTTTTTAAATCATAATCTTTCATAAAAATTTTACTTATTTTATTATTTATTCCTATATTAGTCGGATGAGTAGGATCTTCAGTCGTAAGGCACTTTCATAAATAAATGACGAATTAATTGATTAGAAAAGTTTTATTTCTTTGATTAAATAGTAGTAATATCTTAATAATTTATAGTCAAGAATGAATAAATCTATTTAATTTTTGAAAAATTGGGCTTTTAAATTTATAATTTTTCCTTTTGAAATGAGTAAAAATTCTAATTATATTTTCTAAAGAATAGATTATTCCAAATTTTTAAGAATGTTTAAAAATATTATACATATACACTAACAAGCTCAGAAATTAAAAAATAAATCACCGATGTTAAAAACTAGAGCGTACAAAAAAACCAAAGGTTGGCTGAATTGATCAATATCCATTTAATCATAGCTCAAACGATTATGATCAATTATTTCTTATTGATAATTTTTTAATAGATATAAAGAGCTAATAATGTGTTTGATGTAGTAATTAAAATTCTTTTTAATCATCCATTTTTGATTAGCTATTATATTTATATATTGTTATGTGCAATGTTTTTATATCTATACAGAAATTCTACCATAATTCATTAAGCACTACATAATTTCAATATATTTTATTATAAATTCTGAAAAAATTATTTATTCATTTGTGTACATAATTAATATAATTTTAGCAATGCAATAAATTTTGTGACTTTTATTTATTTAATTCTTGAATATTTATTATTCTTTATGTAAGTTTCATTGATTCAGCGGCATTTTATGGAAACGAAATTTAATTAAAAATATTTACTTAATCTTTATTAATTTTTTAGTTATAAATTTTTATGCTGTATAAAGTCTAAATTATCTATAATTTGATTTTGCAAAATACTTCAACAGCAATTGAAAATTTCTATTTTTATTAAATTATTATTTAAATTATTTTAGTTTTTGTGTTTTAATGTAAATATTTTAGTTTTTTAATGCTAACTACATTTGCCATTATCGTTGATTTTTAATTTTTAATGAAAAGTAAATAATTTTTCTCAAAATCTGTTTTAATCATTTATTGCGACGTATTAGCTTCTAGACTGATACATGCTGACTGTCAGAGCATTATATAGTAAAGTGTGTTGGTCCCAGTCCCTATTAGAGGAAATAATGAAATATTAATAAATAATAATCTCTAATAATACATCTGATGCGCAGTGGGATTTCCTTTCTCTCTCCTTTCCGGACTTCACGATATATCTATCTCTTTCATTCTCTAACTCTCATTTGTGGTCCAGAAGGACCTTAGACGAGAATATATATAAGTTTTATTGAGTAACATAAACTATAAGATAAGTACGATAAATATGATGATAAAAGGTCAAATACATTTCGATTAATAATAACATAATAAGTAACGAGAACAAATTCGATATCCAGGGACTTTATATTATAAGCGCTCTTATTTCTCTTTTCTATTTATTTATTATAAGATTACATTGAAGATTAAAACGCTTTATTAAAAACTAAAGAGAGAGAGCGCCGCTTGCACGTGATTAAAATCCTAAGAGAGAACTGACTGAAGTCCAAACAAAACTGAATCGCCTATAACTGTATATCGCTCGCTTTTATGCTAGGATAAATTGAATTGATAGGCGGGACTTTTACATTTTAGGATTTGTGATTTAAGTCTCCGCCTTACATGAGTTAATTTTAACAATTTTATTTAAAATCCATCATTTCACAAATTAAAATTTTCAAATGGACGGCGAAACATAGGAAAGTCCTCTTGTGGTATCTTTTGCAGTGTATTGAGTAATTTAATAATATATTGATACTTTTCTGTACAAAAAGTCCTCAATATCTCGATTTATAAAACTTTTTTATAAATATATTTTCTCTATATTTTTTTCCTTCAAAAATGAGGTCGTGGCACCATATTCTAAATTTCCCCAATATATAAAAATTTTATTTATATTAAAAAGCAAAAGAAATGAAAATGAAACTAATGAATAAAAAAATGAAAAATGTTTCATTTTTAAAGATATTATTTTAAAGATATTATTTTCATTTTTAAAGATATATACATTTTTAAAGATATCAGCAGAATAAAATCAAAAAATAGAAAATTCTTTCTTCTTTGTCATATTGATGTCAAATAAAATGCTTCGTAACAATTTTTGTAATCATTATTAGTAGTATAAACATTAGTAAGTTTATTTTTTGTATTTTTCGCAGAAATGATTGACCGAGGTAGAAAATTCAAAAGCGTTTTTAAATTCATAAGCGTATATTGCGCGTATAAATATTTTATAAAATAGCTATCTTTTAGTTACTCCAACTGTTGTCATTAGCCACCAGTAATCTCTACCATTACCAAATTCAGCAGAAATCTATATAATAAAATTGAAATCTATATTAAAAAGAATACTCATTATCTAAATATATTTTATCAAACATTTTTAAATATATGTAAAATAATTTTTCATTAATTTTCATAGATTTGTAAAAAAGAAGGGCTGATTTGGCTGCACGTGGCAAAAAATTGAAGTAATTTGGAAATGCAAATCAAATTTTAACTTATTATTATTTTTTAATTGTTAGTATGTCAATAAAAATTGTTCATGGATTAAAACTAGTGATAAAATAATTAAAGTAAAAACCATTATAATTTAAATTAATTTAAAACGTCAAATAAGTTTTTAAATAATTAACTATAAGTAACTTAATTACTGAACTTTATTTTAATGTTTCATCAAATAGAATAAAATTAACTCTATGAGGTAAATACAACTTCGGTTTGAATATTATTGGAAGATGATAAACTTGCGTGGTGAGTATTCTTAAAGAAATTGAGAAAACATAAAACAAAAATAACAACTAATTGCTAATTGAGATTAAATATATGTATTAAAATAAAAAATTGAAAAAACTAATTCTGGAATACATTTTATTTCTATATTAACTTAATTATGGCTAAATATTAAAGAATATTATGTTTTTAGTCCAGAAAGTGCTCCTTTAATGCGGTCATCTAATTGTCTTATTATCAATTAACTTAAAGATTAATTATGAAACAATTTATATAAATAGGCTCCACTAGATATCCAATCCTATTCGAGATAGCTAGAAATATAGGCGGATCATAAATGATAAAATATGATTTTTTTCTATTAAATATAAAATAAATATACCTATCATTTTAATTTTCTAGAATAATATTTCTACTTTTAGTTTGCTTAGAAATTTATTCCCAAAAAACCGATGAGCATTAAACACAGTTAGTAAAGTTTTCAGATGGAGAATAGAAGGAAAATCAAAATTGCCTCGTATACCATCGATAACGTTTTGGATGAATTAATAATAGTGTTACGACCCGAGGTGTCCGAGATTTAACTAATGTGACGAGCACAATAATAACACTTTATCACAAAGAGAAATAAACAAAGTAGGCGAAGGGAATGGGACAGACGATGGAGATCAGTGACTAGCCCCGCTAGTATGATCCAAATAGACTGACGCTTTCACTGGCTTTTATACTAAACTCTTTAAGGGCTGACGCCCATACACAACACCTCCCCTTGAAAAAAAAGGTTCGGCTTTCACTTAAAGCCGAAGCTTTACAACTTTAACATTCACTATAGCTTCCATGCTATCAATACAATCAACACTAAGCCAGAGCGTCTAGTCTCTCACTAACACTCAAATCACAACAAATACAACAAATGTGGGATGACAAAAAGGAAAAAACAACAAATTAAAATTACAATACAACAATTACAAAGATCACAAAATTTGTCATCTTATTCCACATTTTTCTTCTGGCATCGGTCATCTACAGTGCATACAACAGCTCCTATCAAGGTAATCGTACGTCCTGAATTGGTCACACTGTTGATCATCACACTGCTTGTCCATAAGCTCTCACTTTTATTTTTCACTTTTCTTCACTATTTATTTTCCTCACTTTTTATTTCACTTCTATTTTTTACACTTTCTATTGCGGCACTACATTCACTTTTCAACACTGTGCCCAATAATAAAATTTCACTGAATTGCACCACTATCACTATTTCACGACTTAAATGAAGTCAAACTCCACAACACTAACATTTAGTTAGTGTGGAGTTCGGTGCCGTTTTCCCGTGTACTTTTAGGATGGCTCGTGGTTGAATACTAACACTTGAATACTACTACTAACTAACCACTCAAAGGATGCCTATTACATCCTGCCTCTGTCAAAGACTCAGGTACCGCAACACTTCACTGAACTTACACTATGTGTAGTCTGGGTTGCTTCACTCACTTGCGCTGGCATAATACTTCAACCACTAATAATACTAACTCCTCAGCGCCTTGACTCACTGCAATTCACTTCACTCAACAATTCAAACTTCACTATTTGGTCTTACCCACCCGTAGGCTGCCAAATTTTACTTTTTTTTCACTACAATTCAAACTTCTTTATTTGGTCTTACCCACCCTTTAGGCTGCCAAATTTTCACTTTTACACTTTTCTCAATTTCTGGACTTACATTCTCTTGAATGCCAGACACTTCAAAACTTGATCGGCAAAATCTTCGCATTTCCAGGACCACTAGGCATTTCAGCCTTAAACTTCGACCATTGGCACTCGCACTGAGTCCTTTTTCAGGTCACTACTAACAGGTCCATGCGCACAAACAATTCACTCAATTCACTTTCGACTCATGCCGATCACTACTACGACGTCTGTCCACTCACAATCAAAACAATCACTTTCACTAATTGCCAAAGCAATTCACTACACTTCGCCTCACTTCACTTTTCGTCGACCGCGCCATTGTTATGACCCCGCTTACGAAGAGATCAGAACAAAACGTTTATCGCACAACGAAATACAGAGCAGGTGAAGGTAGGTAGAAGAACTAAAACTGGGAGCGAGAACTAACTATTGGCTGGGCTTTTATACTAATCACACTAAGGGCTGACGCCCATACACAACAAATAGATTCTGATTATTCTAATCATAATAACAGTTTTCCAACAAAAGGTCTTAACTATGACAGAACGTGAGATATTCTTTAAATATAATCACATAACTAATTAAGAATTAAGGAATTACCACATCAAGGCTTATAAAAAGAAACATTTACAAAATAATAAACTATTGATGACTCGTCCGATTCTGTTGCAATTATGTAATACAATAGAAAATAAAAAATTTATATAGAGACAATAATGAAGAAAAACTAAAACTAAGCAAGATTTAGTTGAAATAATATGTTAAATAATAAATAGTAAAAATTTAATTATTTTAATTCCAGCAAAAATTGACACTGTTCAATGTATGTGCATAAATAATGTTATAAGATATATGTATCCAATAAAGGAAACTGTTAAAATATTAAAAACAAAATCATTTTCGGGACTTTTAATTAACGAAATATTAATTTGAAAACATCATCATGGGAATAGAAGATTCAAAATATGAAGAAAAAAAGAAAAAATATATAATAGCAAATTATTAAACATACATACTATTATTATATAGATAACAATCATTATTATAACTAAATAATAGTTATTCACGAGACGATATATCGACGATATTTTTCGAGATATCGCGAGATTTTTTTCGAGATTATCGATCTCGTCTCGATCAATTTTTGAAAAAAATCGAGATTTTTCGATATCGAGATTTTTTGAGATTATCGATCTCGATCTCGTATCGGTCCGTAGCAAGAGACGTCTTTGACTATAGGCGATCACTTTTGAGTACAATAAATGCAGAAATGTTAATTTTCTGAACCAAACACTTCCATTGATTCATTACAAATACTAAATTCACTATTTATTCACTATTTATAAATTTATTTTACATTTATTGTATTAAATTCGCTCTCGAAAATTTTGGACCGAGATTTTTCGATATCGAGATTTTTCGAGATTAGCGATCTCGATCTCGTCTCGATCAATTTTTAGAAAAATCGAGATTTTTTCGATATCGAGATTTTTCGATAATCTCGATCTCGATCTCGAAAAATCGCAAATGAATAACACTACTAAATAATGCGATAAGTTAAATGAAATTGATGAAGAAATAATAAATAATCAATAGATGATGATTGCTAATGTTGCTCGAAAAAGGGGCACTATTAATCAATAAGTAATTAATCAATGAAATGTATAAAATGTTCAATTAAATAATAATAAAATTATTTGATATTTTGTTGATAATCGTGTGTGAGGAGTATCAATACAACTTAATCGTCTATAATGTTGAAAATTCGGACTCTCCGGAACACCGTCATCTATAAATATAGGAAAATTTTTTTAAAGTGCATAATAGCCTTAAAGGAAAGTTTATTTAAAATTATCTTTCTTTTGCCATTTCCCTTTTTCCTTCTCATAAAAATATAAATAAATGTGGAGATAGAAATGAACATTCACATAAAAAAATACTTTTTCCTAAACAGCAAAATAAAATTTTTTAAAGTGCATAATAGCCTTAAAGGAAAGTTTATTTAAAATTATCTTTCTTTTGCCATTTCCCTTTTTCCTTCTCATAAAAATATAAATAAATGTGGAGATAGAAATGAACATTCACATAAAAAAATACTTTTTCCTAAACAGCAAAATAAAATTTTTTTAAATTCATTTGAAAATATAGTAATTGTAATAAAGTCTGTTAAGTTAAAAAATATGTGACTTTGATATTTTGCTGCTCCAAACTATTAAAAAATTTCTTTCTTCAAATAAATTATTTATAATTTTAAATATATTTGTACTTATAAATCCACTTAATAATAATAATTATTTCTAAAATATTAATTAGAAACAAATCGAAATTTATTGACAATAGATAAATTCTCAATTATTAACGCCAGAATTATTATGTCATATATATCTTTATCTAAAATTATGGTTATAACTGCATTAAAATAATATAATAAATAAAATATTTATCAATCACTGAATTTTATTATTTATAATTCAACGCGCATGATGTAGAAGACGGTATAAAAATTGATTTTATATGAATAAATAATAAAATTAAAAACATTAATAAGTCTGAAGATTACAATAAAATATTTTGTTTATGAAAGTTTAATCTAATTAAAAATCTTAATGCTAAATAAGTAAAATAAATTTGCAGAGACTTTTACTTAAATTTAAAAGTATTTTTAAACAACATGCTCAGTATGGTATATAATGCTTAGAATATTATAAATATAAATATTTTAATAAGATTAAATAATTTTTCGTTTGAATATAAAATTACGGTTATTGAACTAAAGTCTGGCAATGTATTTATAATAGGCAAATTAGAAATATTAAATAATCATTTAAACAATTCTGGTTAAAATTAATCAATTTGACATATTTGACACTTCAAAGAATAAGAAATTTTATTAATAAATTTTTTAATATAATGGAAATAATTTTAATAAATCAAATTAATAATTTCTTAAAATTGATACTATCATTATTAATCTAAATATTGTAAAAATGTTAAATAGCTATGCAACTTTTCAGTGTTTAAATTAAAAAGTATATAAATGTATATTTGCATAAATTTGGCATAATCATAGAAATCGGTTTAAA
Organism: Meloidogyne incognita; assembly: GCA_036172945.1. Classification (NCBI taxonomy): domain Eukaryota; kingdom Metazoa; phylum Nematoda; class Chromadorea; order Rhabditida; family Meloidogynidae; genus Meloidogyne; species Meloidogyne incognita. The sequence continues at coordinate 4,850,267 of JARQAC010000013.1, forward strand.
TATATAATTCGAGTATAGCCAATAATATTTAATATAAGCAATAATATTCAAATGTATCCAAATAATATTCAAAATTTGAAATGTTGTTTGACATAATAGCAGAGTTTAAATTTAAGACGAGTTTAAATTTACAAAAATGATTTGGCTTCTTTTATATTAAATTTTATTGCAACTATTTTCTGATGTAAAATTATAAATAAAATACATATCAGGGCTGGGCTCATTTCGCATTTCGCGTTTCGCATCTTTCGCATTTTTCGCATTTTTTGGCGCGAAAAGTTTCGCATTTCGCATTTCGCATTTTGGTCCAAATGCAAAATTTGTTTCGCTTTTTGATTTAGTTTTTCTTTATTTTTTTAGATATTTTTACATTAATTTTTAAAGGAAAAGGGAAAGAAATATAAATAAATTATCCCTCTTTTTTTTAGTTGGTCGATGGTGAAGTGGTTAAGTTGACTGACTTTGCTCACTGTGGTGGCCTGGGTTCGAGTCCTGGGTTTGGAAATAGGACTTATACAATTTTTCCTTCCAAAAATAAAATTTTTAAATTCTGATTTTGATTTTAAATTTGTAAATTTATTTTTTTAATATTTTAAACTTGAAAAAACTTTGAAAATTTTAATTTAGTTTCTAACTACGACTTTTAAATTTTAAAAATTTTTTGGAAAATTGGAAGAAATCTAGCTTCTGGCCTTACGAAATTCTAAAAATTTTCACCTGCGGCGCTAATTGAGTAAGTCCTGTTCTAAATAACAATATCCTACTTAGGCTCCGGATCTGCAACTAAAATTTGATTAGTATTGGAGCTGGAATAAGCAGAATGCCGAAACGGGAAATCTATCTCTTAATCTCTCATAATCCGTCAAACCTTCTTTATACTCACGAATCCTTTATCACCCTTATGCTATTGAATTCCCTTAAATCACCCTTAATCAATTCAGAAGGCCTTAATCAATTAATTCGCCCTTAATCAATTCCTTGTACATCAGCTGAAGCAGAAAGGTTGTTTAGTAGTGCAGGATTAATAATAAACAATCTGAGGAAGAGTCTTCTTCAAGAAAATGCAGAAATGCTTTTATTTTTGCATCATAATCTCGTAATTTATAATTTTGAATATAAATAAAAAATTTTTTAGAATTTTTAACTAATTTCGCTTTCGCTTTCACATCTTTCGCATTTTTTGGCGCGAAAAGTTTCGCATTTCGCATTTTATTTTTTTTTAAAAAGTTTCGCATTTCGCATTTCGCTTTTTATTTTTTGATTTCGCCCAGCCCTGATACATATGTATACTATAATATATAATTTATTATTAAATAAAAATTTCATTGAATAAAGTTACATTTAAATTAAAAGTAAAATAATTTAATAGAAAAGAAACTTATATTCTAATTTAAATATTATATTATACAATGCTAATTAGTTGATATAAGAGATGCATATTGAGGAAATGTACCATGTGTTAAATTTGTTTAAAGTACATATTAAAAAATTTTCTAGCTAAAATTTGTTATTGACAAGATTTTATTAACGTACCTTCAAGAAACTAATTTTTATTTAATAAAATATATAAAAATTTGTTAAAACAACAAATAAATTTAATAAACATAAAATTTCAATTGATTGAAAATAAAGAAAATGTTAAAGAGGAAAACAAAATAATAGGAGCGAGGCCATCTTTAAAAAATAGATATTAAGCACCCTCATTTTTAGTTCTAAAAATAATTCTGAAGCGTATATTAATCAACTATTTCCTTAAGAAGTTCAACAAGAGTGTAAATCATTCAAGTCATGGCAACAAACAAGCAAACCTGTTGGATTAACGAATTCAACAATGGAAATATAAAATGCCGGGATATTTAATTTGATAGTAATGTAAATAAGAATTAAAATTTTTAAATTAAATAGAATAATATTAAAATAAGAATTATTTAAAATAAAATTATCTTTTAAAAATCTTTGCCCTATCTTAAAAATCTTTTGCCTATTTATACAATAAAATAAATTTATTTAAATAAATATTTAAAACAATAATACAATAACCTAACATTAACAATTTGTTATTCAGACAATAATATCAACAAGTAACTATATATAATATCAACAAGTAGCTAAATAAATAAGGGAATTAATAAATAATTCTATGGCTAACAATTTAATTATGAATTGTGAGATTAAATTTATTTACCTAATATAAAGTAATTCACAAAAAAAACAAACCTAAGCTGAGTATTAAATATAGAAAAAATTTAATTAATGAAAAATTAACAAACCAAGCAATACCTGTCCACCAATTTTAATTACTAATATTCTATCTTTCTTAGGCCCGGCAGTGTCGCGTTTTTAAACGCGAGTTTTAAAATTAAATCTTAAAATATTAATCTTAAAAATTCTTTTATGAAGGACCTTTTTCTAAATCTTATAATAAAATTCTATTATTCACTTAAACTTTTAATAATTGTATTTTTAACTAAGAAAAATAAATTGCTATTTTTGTGTGAAATTTTAATTAAATTTTATTAATTCAATTTTGATACTAAATAAAAATTTATTAACAAAAACTTTATTGTTAGAATAGTTATTTGTAATAAAATTACAAATAACTTATATATGTAATAAAAATCATCGAATTACAGGAAACATAGTAAGAGATCTACAAAAAATAATGAACATACCTCATATAATGGAAAGAACCTTAATGAAAACATATATTCAATTGTTTTGGTAATAGAAGGAAGAAAATGATTAAAATAAAACATTTTCTAGTCTTCTGTGCTTTTATTTCTTTAAATTTGAGTTAACATTTAGCACTCTCGTTAATTGATACGGCTAGAAAAAGGCCAAATGTTTTTATTGAAGTGAAAGGAAAATTATGAAAAATAAAGATAATCTATAAAATCAAAAGAATGGAAATAAATTAATGAAAAGGAATATACTATAAAAATCTAGAGATTTTAAAAATACTAAAGAAAGAATAACTGTTTAATGTTTATCCGTATTAAAATATTGAATAAAAATTAAATAATTAAATTTTGAAATAAATGAGTACAAATAATTTTAAATATTTTAAATTGTCTTTTCCTAATTTTTTTATTTGAGAGTAAATCCGGAGCATGACAATTATTTTTACACAGTTGTTACAAAGTTTAATCAGCATTATTACAATTTTCAAAAATTTATACAGATTATTTCTATATACATAACTTTAAAAATAATGATATGATATGTTATAATATCATTAAAAATAGATTATAACGTAAATATCAATTTTTTTATCAGCCTAACTTGATTGGCCCTCGCCACAACAGGTGTAATATTTTTCGCAATTACTTGGGAAAATTAGAATCGTCTGAATCGGTGACATAATAATTTATATTAACAAAAAGTTATTTTAACTAAACTGGACATTTCAGTAATAATTTCTTATCTAATAATTAAACATTAAGATGTATCTCAATAAGGCGGAAAAATGTGAAAATTATTGAAAAATTATAAAAAGAATTTTAAAAATTACTCAAAAACTTGAGAAACAGTAGAAAACTTGAAAAACCTTATTTCGAAAGAAATGATGAAAAAACAATTGAATTTGCAGAACTAAGAACAAATCAAATTTGAAATAGTAAATATTAAAATAAAATTGAAGAATAAGGAGATAATTTTGATATAAATTAAGAAAATAGAACATGATTTAAAATACAAGAAATATAAATAATTTTAATTTAAATATTCGGAGCATATGTTATATTGCATTAAATGTAATATAAACATTGCATCTTCATATTGACATATACACTTAATGCCTCCCATCTGGAGACTGTAAAGTCTTCCATAGGAGGTATAGGCATTATATAGTCTATAAACTATTTACTATAGTCTATAACTATTTACTATTTATGATTAGGTAAAAGACATCTTCAATGAAAAAACAGTGAGCACTAAAAATAAATATGTATTCTTAAACGCAACTACTAGCTATAACTTAAATTTAATGCTTAAAAACAGAGCTAAAAACGAAATAGTTTGATATTAAACGATTTGATGGAAAGAGTTGTCTGCAAAAATGTCTACAAAATGATCTAAAGAAATGATTGAAACTTTAAATTTTAAGGGGAAAAATAGAAAAATTATTCCCTCTAAATCAGAATTTTAAAAATTATTGAATTTAATGTAATTGATGTTACAATATGTATTAAAGAAGTAGAGACTGAAAAAATTCTTAATATAAAATCAACTAAAACACGACTAATAAACTATATGATTGTAAAAAAGTAAAAATCAACAGTTCTTCTAAGTTTTATTAAATATAAAATTTATATTTAGAAATAAATAAATTAGTGATATTAGAAAATTGAAACTAAAAATTGAAAACTTATCGTATTTTATATTAATTTTATATATTTTATTTAAATAAAAAAATTTTTATTAAGAACTATAATGAAGAGACGATGTTGAAGTGATAAAGGACTAGTGAGGTTACTAGCAAAATTCTTTTTGGTGTCAATATAGTAGCATTCAATGTGGTATAGCCCTAATAATATAAACTCAAAGAAAAATAAATTAAATTTGTACCTTTATTTGTTAAAATATTAATTTTTATTAATTATTCTTTTAAAGGTGACATATTTATAAATTATTAATTTTGTAAATTTTGTTTTAAACATATATTTATAAATATTGCAACTATAACCGTATGTACACTTAAAATATAAAATCCAGAATTTTAACAAAAAAATTGAAAAGTACAATGATTGATAAAGTACAATTAATAACAAATTGATAAGATTTGATTAATTGATTGCATTTGATTAATTGATAAAGTATATTGAAATTAGACTTAAAGGTAAAATTTTATTTATCTAATATCTATTTGTTATAGAACAGCTGTCAATTTATTAAATTTATTTTATCTGAGGAAAAGCCAAACAATCCAAAAATCACTTTTTACTTTGCCCCGTTTTATTTATAAGAAAAAAAGTGTGGCTTCTCCTCCTCGCTAATAAAATAAAATAAAAGAATAAATATTTATATTTGTAATAGTAAAGTTTTAAGTTTTTAAGAAAAGCAGGAAAAAAAAATAAAATTATTAGAAGATGGTGATCAAACAGAGAAATAATATTTACTTTTTGAAAATTTAATTTATAAAAAATTTTTATAGGAAATTTTTTCGATTTATTTGTCATCAGCCAGCTAATAATTATAAAATTAATTCTTCAAAAAATTCAATTATTTAAATATTCAATTAAAAATAAATGACTTGTTATTAGTTCTATAACAAATTAATTCTTCAAATATATTTCATTTAAAAATAAGTAAAATTATTAAAAATAATTAAAATAATTATCCAAGGAAATATGTAAAAAGCGGCAAAAGAGTATTTAATTTATTTAAGGAAGAAGTTTAATATTCACAGAGGATAAAATTGTGAATAATTTGAGTGGTTCTTAAATTACATTTATGATGTTGAACATATACTTAAAGTTGAAAATATACTTAAAGTTCATTAATGATGTATAAATCTTTTTAAATATTTATTTAATTACTTAAAACCTTTTTAAATTTTTAAATACTTTAGAAAATTATCACAATTACAAAAGAATATAAATCTAGCATAATTAACCAGAAAATTTTGGATATATTTTATTTTAAAAGATATTTTTAAAATTTTTTTATAATGTACATATATAAATAAATTTGAACTGTTTAGTTTTTTGAAATAACTAAAAGAAAATAATTTATTCATAACTTTTTACATGAAAATTTTCTTTGAAATAAATTTAATTTTATAGTTAAAATAAGCTATACTAAATTTGTAATTCGGTGATAAAAGCGAGATTGATTATATAAAAGCGAGATAGGTTTTTAAAAAGAATTTTTATGTGAAAAGATATGTAGTTCAAACCAATGTTAATGTGAACATTTTCACTATGTAATACTTTTGATAATATATACAAAAACTTGTAATAATATATTATAAGTTTAAAATCATTTATTGGGTTGATCTACAAAAATTAATAAAGAAAATATTTTATAAATAAAAAAGTATTTTGCAAATTATCTTTAATTAGAGTTTAGACAAAATTGTTTATATTTCCACTTTAAAAATACAATTTAATCTAATAAAACCAATTGTATGAAAATAATTTTACAAGACCAATCAATGATAAAAAAACTTTTATCTAAAATTAGTAAGGAAACAATAGATTGGACATGTTTACTATGAAATAAGGTTGTGTCAACTAAAATGATGTTTTATTTCTTAAAAATATAAAAACGCGAAAGTCCTTTACACACCAAGCATTATATTATATTTTTACAAAAAAGATAAAAAATAAAAGCACAATGTATAAATTCTTAATTGAAAGTCTCAAATCTTTTTGAATCTTTTTGAAGAAAATCTTTTTAAAATAATGATTGAAATGATTATTGGCTGGAAAAATTAGTGTTTTTATACAAAATTTTTCTGTGTTTTAAATGTTATATACTATTTTTCGAGCCAAGATTGTTTATATGGTAAAAAATCTTAATGTATTTCAAAATAAATAAATTTTTTTGCATCCATAATCGTTATACTACAGGGTGCGCCATAAGTAACCGGACACTTTTAAATTCCTTATAACTTTTTTTGGTGTCAATATTTTTAAACGATTTTATGCTCATTTTTTAGCTTATTCAATTCTCTATTATGGCTAGTCAACGAGATTCTATAATCTCACTTTTTTCGCAAAAAAATTCAGTCCGCAAAATTTCATCTCTTTTGATTGTCCCAAAAAGCACTGTACAATACACTTTCAAAAAATTCTGGTGAAAATTTTTTGGGAGAAAATTTTTTTGAAATTAATTTAGTAATGATGGCACAACTAAGAACTTACAAAAAAGTGGAAGACCTCGTTCCGTCATCACTTCCAAGAATATAAAAATGGTCAAAAGGAGGTGCGTGCTCAAGGAGGTGCGTGCTATTTGCGAAAATTTTTCTTCGCGCCTTCGCCTCTGTATCAAAGCCAAGGGTGGGCATCTCGAAACTTCTTGATTATTATTGTTCCTTATTTAATTCTCTATCATTTGATTGTATTTCGATTTTATTTTATTGTGTTTTAATAAAGTTATGAGGTAAAACATGTGTCCGGTTACTTATGGCGCACCCTGTATTTATTTCTGGAAATTTTTTTATTTATTCAAATTTCTCTTAATTTATTTTGTAGTCGTACGAATTTCATTATTACAATTTTGCAGGCAATATGATATATTTCTAATATCAAACAAAAATTTCGCTAATAATTAATTATGCTTAAAAGATATTTTTTTTAATTATAATTTTTATTTAATATGTTTTTTTAAATATTAATGGCAATTATTTCAAGTTTTATATAAATTATATTATAGTTTAAATAATTTATGTTAAATAATTTAAATTTTTTTAATTTAAAAATTAAATATTAACTTATTACATTTTACTGATTTTGTTTCATGCTTAAATAACTTCCAAAATGTTTTTTGTTAAATCCTTAATAAAAAATTTTTCTAACATAATTTTTTCAATTATTAAAAGCATAAAAATGAATATATGAATATGTCATGTTTTTTAAAGCTAATAATTTGTTGTAAAAAGTCTTTTAATAAAAACTAAAATCTAATGAACTAATTGTTTTTTATAAAGAGCTTCCAAAGATTTTTAACTTTTTTGTAAAACAATTGTCTATTAGTGCTTTTAGATAAGTCTGCCTTTATCAGACGGCCTTCCATAAATCAGATAAAAAACATGAGATTTGAAAATGTGTTAGACTGACATATTATTATGTGTCAGCCTTTATTGCTACTAATATTTGAGTTCTAACCAATTGTTTTAATTTTTCAATATAACAAATCTGCAATTAGCTTTAACTACATTATATAATATAAAAATATTTTTGTACATATTACACATTAATTTAAAAATTTATTTAATTAAAGCTTATTAAAAATATTGTTTGGCTCTAATTATTATTTTTCCAAATCATTATTAACGTTGAGTGTTACTTTCAGTTTGCCAGAGTTTTCTTTCCTTTATTCTTCCTTTGACAATTAGCTTAATCCTAATTGAGAAATCAAACTTGGTAAATCTAAACCTTAAAATCTTGTAAAAATGCATAAATTTTTAAAATTTAGACCTAAAATATGAAACTTTTTATCAGCCTATAAATCTATCTAAGTTGGTCACTTCTCCATTGCCAGTAACTGGCGCTGCTGGTTACTAAGTTCGAATAAAAATTACTCATTGTTTTATAATTTTTTTATTATTTTATTATCAAAATAAATGTATAATATGAAGAAAATTTTAATGTAAATTTGGAGTAATAATTCCATCACACTAATTTTCTATCTTCAATAGATGCTGCTCATGATTAAATAGCAACAAAAATTGAGAAGCTAAATTTGCTTTTATTCAAAAAATGAAAAAATCCAATCAAAATCAATTATATTTTCCTTTTTTGATAATCGAAAAAAATATAAGTAGCTAATTATTTTCATTTATTTTTTTCGTGTTTAAGCTTCCTATTGGTCACGACCTAGTTAAAATTTTTATAGGTAATACATTTACTCTATTATATGTCAAATACATTAATAAATTTTAAATCTATGAATTACTTAAAAAGTTATTAATTTTTTTCTTTAAAATGGGTGTTTCATAATTATAGATTCAAATAATTTTATTTCAAAATCTTAAAAAATAAATTTGGAAATAATCTACAAAAATTTCACATAACATATTTATCGATACTAAGAAAAAATATTAAAGAACTAGGCCCATATCTCATTTCAATTTCGAGATCTCGATACCCTGAAAATCAACGTAAATCAGGGGTAAGGCTCTTTAAAAAATATTTTCGACCCCTTATGGATTATTTTAAATTTTTATTTTAGGCTTATCTGAAAGCCCTTGAAATTTGCTACAAGATAGTTGAATCTCATTTTTCGAAAAAATTATTTCGCTGGGTTATTAAGTGTCAAATATCTTTGTCACCAAAAAACCACTAAATGCCCCATAAAATGCCCTTTCAAATCACTTAGGAATTTTAACTGGTTGTATCTCTCTTTGGAATTTTTTTCGAAAAATGAGATACAGACCCTAAATATGACCGTCGCTGATATATGGGTCGGAGTATGGGAAAAAACACCATGGGAAAACACCTCAAAACTATGGGAAAAAACCTCAAAACTATGGGAAAAAACACCTCAAAAAACAAAAATTGAACTTAGATGTTTTACAGGAGCCGTCTCTTATTTTCACAGATTTATAAAAGCATTTGAAGAAATAATGGCACCCTTACACGAATTAACAGAGATATGAGATAGTATATTAGAAATATAATTAGATAAATTACATAAATAATTTGATAATAATTATCTATAATAACATTTAGAAAAAGAAAAACAAAATTGTTCTATTTAAAAATTAAAAACTAAATGGCTTAATAAAAAATTAAATTGAAGTTTATAATTAATATTTTTTGAATAATTTAATTTTTTGAATGGAATTATGTGCTGATAATTAACATCATTAAATTATATTATTCATGAATATTTTTTGTTGTAAATTCCCGACTCCCGACTCCCGAGGTCATTTCACGACCCGACTCCCGTTTCCCCTTTCCCGAGTTTTTTCTTCTCCCGAACATAACTAGTATATTATGAATTTGCCAATTGCCATTACATTTAAAAAAGAAAGTATAATATTTTGGTGTATATTAATAAAAATTATAAGAATTGAACATTAATTCTGCCACAGAATAATAAAATTTATCAATAAATAGTATAGTATAATTATTATTTTCATGACCTCCTTAAACCGCTAAGGTTAAGTTCAAATTGCCATAGCTGTGCATACGATCATATAAATATTATAATTCACTACTTAATTTAGCTAGCAATCGATTTAAATTGAATTGGTTGAAGCAAAAATTGAATTGATTGAAGCAATGTAAAATCTAATAAACTAATTTTTAGATTTATAAACTGAATTTAATTATTATATAAACGGAACTATCATGTAAATAACAAAAAGACAGACTGATCGTACATAAATGGGTATAATCAATCAGATTCTTTAAAGAATCATATTAAATTAATAATGAATACTTTAAATTAAAAATGTACTTTAAATTGTTAATTGTAAACTCTATAAATTAGATAATTTTAATTTAAAAAATCTTACTAATTAAATTAATATAATATATGTAACTTCAAAAATTTATAAATATTATTAAAAATTAAATATAAAATAATAAATAATTGGGAAAGTGATGATGTTCTATTTCCCAATCGGTTGTAAATATTTATTTAAAAAGAATGGATAGATTAGTCTAAAGAACTGTTACATAATGATAGTCGGGATGATATGACGAGAATTCCTGATATAATTTAAATAGTATATTTAATATGTTAATATACTTTTCACTTAACAAAAAATCATAAAAATTAACGGAAAATTAAAGTAAAAGTTATGATCCAGAAAATTCACAAGTTCATTTTAGCAGTATTATGAATTAAAAATATGTTTTATTAATATATTAATCCAATTGCAATAAATGCTTATATTTTTGACACAATTAAAATTGTCAAGAAAGGATTCAACACAAGGAAAAAAATTGTCTATCAGGACACTGCTTTGTAAAACTAAATGTCGTTGAAAAGATTCTTGGAATTAGACAAAAAATATGCCGCCACTGCAAAAACGAGCTGTCCCCGAATTTTATTTTGTTTTATATTAAGTCTAATTGAGAAGTTAATCAGCCAAGATATTTAAGAAATAATGTAAGCAACACATACGAAAATAACAAAGAGTCAACAACAACAAAAAATTAATTATAATAGTGAATTTAAAAAATTTTAAATAACATCCGCATAATAATTTAAATAACATCCGCATTTAAAATAACATCCGCATAATAATTTAACATTTATAAACAATTTAAATTGATTTATTATTTGTTGTTAGATGAATTATGACTAAGTTCAAAATCGTCTGAATATTAAACAAGTTGAAGATTGATAATATGTTAGCTGGGCTGAGAATGTGTTAAATCAATTAATACGTAAAAATATGCAATAAATTAATCGGTGAAAATGAAATTTTTGTAAAATTTATAATACATGATATATTTGGTGTTTTTAGTCCACCTACAAACAATATAAAAAATATTCTCTAAAATTTTCAAAATTCTAAGCAAAGAATTTTGATTGATTTTGAGTATATAAGAATTTATTCCAATAAGAGATATAATTTTGATGTAATATCAATTTAACAGGATTCATCAGATTATTTAAATAATCCTGAATATTAAAATAATTTATATAAAAATTTTCTAAAATTGTTAAAAATGTTGATCTTGAAAAGATTTTTAAAAATGTTTTAAAACTCTTGGTACTACATACTACTTTTATTAATAATATACAACTGTTATTCTTCGTAATATACAACTGTTATTCTTCGCATGCGTAAGCTTAATTTAAAAAATATAAATTGAAAAATTAATAATAATTATTACGCGTATTTTAGAAATTATCTTATTAAACTATAATTTTTGAATTCGATATATAACGTTGTTTACTAAATCACTAAAAATATTGAAACCTTTTTAAAGAAACAAAAAAATCTAATAAATATTGTTTTTATCTGTTTGATTGTGAACTGAAAAATTTTTAGTTATCGATTAACATCAAAAACAGATCAGACTCACCATAATAGCAATAATATTAAATTAAAAGTTCCATACTATTAAAAGTTCCAATTCTTGCGGTAATAATTTAAATAATAATTTAGCTTTTTTTATCAAGTAGCTTTCAAATAGTACATATTTTAAAAATTTTAAATTAAAAAACATTTAAATTATTAAGTGTCAAAGGTTATCAAACTAGTCATCCGCTGATTAAAAAATGTTCTACCATCAAAATTTATAAAATTTTATGACAACACAAAAGAAGATTATTATTACAATAATTTTATCTAATAATTATCACAATATAACAGCAAAAAACATGTAAAGAATGCTAATAGGGAACACTATTTTATTGTGAATTTAAAAAATGGCGAAATTAAACATTATGAAATTATTGATTCATATAACACAACAATTAATTGAGGAATTGGAGGCTGTTCTTGAGGAAATTTATGTGGACATCAATAATTCCAACGATTCTAAATTAAATGACGCTAAAGATGACATTGAGAAAGAAAATGGCTAAAAATTATAAGCAAAAGGATTCTGAAGAAATGGCTAAAAAATTTTAAAAATAATTAATTAAATTTTTAAGTTATATTACGTTAAAAAATAAAATTGATACACTTCAATCTATGAATGTCTAGCTACATATTAAAGTTAAGGAGCATAAGGAATTATAATATTTAGATAAATATTATGTATTGCAGTTTTTTCTAAACAAATGTAACTAAAAATATATTAAAAGATTTCGATCTTCAGAACATTGATGATCAATAATGAAATTTTCTGCTTCCGGAACAGATATAAAATAAACTTAAAATAAGATACAAATTTTTGATTTGGCATTTATATAGAAGTTTTATAAATATAACAAGCAAAAACATCAAAATATATCTAATGAGAAAGCTTCAAAATCATTTAAACAAGTATTTTATTTAAGAAACATTATAAACTTAATCAAATATTTATTTTACAAAACAATGGTGAAGGAAATTCTATTCTATAGCACTGATTCATAATTATTTTAAATTAATTAAATGTTTATTATGATAATATTTAATATTTTTTGTAATGAATTTTAGACTTCATAGTGTCAAAGAGCGAATACACTGGATTCGACGAAATTATAAATTTTATAAAAATAGGTATTCTGAAGATGTGCGATGTGTATAAATTGAGAGAATATTGGAAAAGAAAGTAGGAAAGAATGGAAGTGAGCAATTGTTAGGTGCTTCGGGCCGGAATGAAGTAAACTTTTAAATTATATAACTTTTGAAACAGGGTTTATTTAGATTCCTGTGAGCCGAGGAAGCATCTTATTAACCTAGATGCATTTAAAAAATATTTGTAGGATGAAAGGAAGAAATTTTATGAAAAAGGAGGAAAAACTCGAACACTCGATCGAGGATCGAAAGAGAATCGAGGGAGGTTCTTAAAAAATATTTTTATGGTAAATTAAAAAAAATTTATTCTTCTTGGTTTTTTATTTTAGCTTCCTCATATTATATGAAACGACAACTTGTACATAGAAGAAATACATAGGGAAATGTAATAAATATGCAGATAATTAACTTAATTAAAAAATAAATATTTAAGCATATTTTCTAAAAATAATATAAAAATACTCAATTATTATTCATTTATTTTCATTCAAATAAAGTTACTTTTATGACTTACACTTTTCTCTTTTGTAATAAATATTTAATATGTAGTACTCTCTTATAAATAATAAATATAATGAATTATTTTTGGGTAAATGAATTTATTTTTGGGTATATAAAACTATAAAATTAATTCAAAAAATATTTATTGGAAAAATTAATTGTTGATAATTAAATTATGAGGAAACCGAAATTGAAGAATTAAAAAAATAACCGAAGAAGCGCGCGAAGCATAAAAATACTTAAACAATATTCAATCACCTCATTAACTTTATGCCAGCCTTTTTTAGCAAACACAATTGGAAATATTAACTTTTAAGACTAAATCATAAACCAAATCATAAACTAACAATAAAAACAATTATAAATTAGTAAATTTTGCATTATTAAATAATAAATAAAAAATAATTTGGACAACGCGTTATGGATTAGTTTATGTTAAAACTTTTTATACTTTACCTAGAATTTCGAGTAATATATTATATAATTTATAATTAATTATATAATCTTTTATATATTTAATATTTTTTAATAAGATACTGAAATAAGGATGAATTCAAAGTTCTATGGAATGCCACACAATTTCGTAAAATTAAAAAATAAAAATAAATATTCTATATAATAAAACTTTTTATACATGTTTTTATGGCTTCTGCAAAGAGGAAGCAGTCTGGGAACCATTCGTAATAATCAAAATTTTAAATTACATTCCCAGAATAAAAAAATAAATGCTTTTTTATTTAACAAAGGCTATAATTTTTAAACATTTAACAATAACTTATATATTAACAATATTTTTTAAATGATTTTTTATCAAAAAACTTGAATTCTGAACTTGGTAATAAATTCGACACTGAAACTGAGGAGATTATGAATAAACTTGTATGTCTTTATAATCATAACTTGAACAGAGACATGCTTTAATTGAAAGCTGGATTCTAAAAAAAGATGAAAACAAAGATGAAAAAACTTTAAAATATGTTTTATTTTTTATTCCATAAATAAACATTTATATTGGTTAAAAAATTAAATAATAAATGTTCAATATCAAAATTGTTCAACAAAATAGGTATTTCCAAACGTCCTACTTAGTAATATGTATTAGAGTTGATCAAGACGAGACCGATACCGAGATTCTCGGCTTTTTTCCAATATCGGTCTCGGTTTTTTCATTCTCGGTCTCGAAACCGATACCGAGATTCTCGGTCCATTTCTCGGCGAGAAACGATACTGACTCAAAGAAACAAAATCCCCAATATTGTCCATGTTTTCGTCCAAAATTTTTTTAGGATATCCGTCATAACAGTGTAAAGCATATAGCTATTAATTTCCTAAGGCTGTGCAGTAGGCGGCGTGGTGTAATGGCTAACACATCAGTCCGGTCTACTGAAGATGCTGGTTCGCTCCCAGCCGCCGAATAACCTTTTGCACTAGATAAAGGAGAGAAATAGCTCTAAAATTCAAAAAATTTTCGCCTGCGGCGCGCTGAAAAAGGAAGAAATTTGGTGACTTGGCCTTCCAAAATTTAATAAATTTTCGTCTACGGCGCTGAAATGTTGAATTTTCCTAGCCCTCGGGTTATATTTCCAAGATTTTGATTACAGAGCCTTCCGATTTTCGGCAACTGTTGTTCCCACTAGTGGATTAAGGGAATTAATCCATTGTTCCCACTAGTGGATTAATTCTCAAATTTTTTTAAATTGATCGGAAGCAGGGATGAGCGCATTGGTTTTTGCGTATCTGAGGGCAAAAATTAAAAGAAATCTGGCTTCATGGCTTTCCAAAATTCTCAAATTTTTGCCTGCAGCGCTGAAAATTGGAAGAAATCTGTTGACTTGCACTTCTAAAATTCTCAAAATTTTTGCCTGCGACGCTGAAAATTGGAAGAAATCTGTTGACTTGCACTTCTAAAATTCTCAAAATTTTTGCCTGCGACGCTGAAAATTGGAAGAAATCTGTTGACTTGCACTTCTAAAATTCTCAAAATTTTTGCCTGCGACGCTGAAAATTGGAAGAAATCTGTTGACTTGCACTTCTAAAATTCTCAAAATTTTTGCCTGCGACGCTGAAAATTGGAAGAAATCTGTTGACTTGCACTTCTAAAATTCTCAAAATTTTTGCCTGCGACGCTGAAAATTGGAAGAAATCTGTTGACTTGCACTTCTAAAATTCTCAAAATTTTTGCCTGCGACGCTGAAATCAATGGTTTGGTTAACCGAAATTTTTACTTGATATGCCTCAAAAGTTGTACGGACATATTCGGATACGGATGTCGACCTCACGGATATACCTATTCGGTTACGGACACAACAATTTGTATCCATTGCCAAGCCTGATCGGATGCAGATGATGAAGAGTATTTATCTGATGATTTGGATTATGAAAATAATGAATGAATTCTTTTTAAACGTATTTTTTGACATAAAATAAAAATTTTTGCTAGTCTCGGTCAGTATAGTTTCTCGGTATCGGTCTCGGCTCAAAATGTTGGTATCGGTCTCGGTATCGGGTTCTTGAGTATCGGTCAATCTCGGTCTCGGGTTGGCCGATACCAGTATCGTTTTGATCAACTTTAATATGTATGTATAATAAATATTTTCTTTAAAATATCAAAAAATTTTTATTTGCTAAAATACAACAGACTGCAAATTTTTGCGTTACTATTTTCTTAGTCCGACGTATTTTCATAGTCCGATTAATTAATATTACAATAACCTTAATAATAGTCTCTAAGGTCTTATTAAATGCGCATGCACATATATTTAGTTATGTAAATAGAAGTATAGTATAGATTAATAGAAGAATAGAATATAGAAGTATAGATATCTAAAAAATAAAAATCAACACATTGAATCAAAATAAATTTAAAAAGTTAGGTTTATGAAAATGAAATGTAACTATTGTAAAATTGGATGAGTAATTGGCTATGAAGTCCTCGAAAATGATGTGCTTTTTTGGTTTAATTATTATGATATTGAACTAAATGAAAATTACGCTATGAAAAGGATTTTAACTGAAATATGAAATTTAAAATAGAATTTTATTAAAAATTGCTAAATGAAATTTATTAAATTTATAAATAAATTTTAAAATAATGTAATTAACTCTATATGTTTACAAGAATTATTGAGATTCTATAGAAAGAATTGGATTTTATATTTAAAATTATTATTACCTCGAACTACTTTAAAGAGATTAATCATAAATTTTCATTAATTTATATATGTTTAGAAACACCCTACTAATTAAATATAAAAATAATCTTTAAAAAATATGTTGTTAAAATAGAATAATATAGGGACTGGGACGTTTTGGCGCGGCCGGTTTGGCGCGACCCGGTTTGGCGCTGCCGTTTTGGCGCGGTCAGTTTGGCGCGGCCGGTTTGGCGCGAGTCGTTTTGGCGCCTGCCGGTTTGGCGCGGGGGTCGTTTTGGCGCCACAGTGGAAATATAAATATATACATAATTTAAATATTGCTCCCTTCTCTGAGCAACCCAACCGTTATCGGAACAACTTTCCAAGTTAACGGGTCAACTTCCCGCATGCTTGGGTCAACTTCCCCCGTAACAAATCCTCCATATTGGAACATATACATGGATAATTCCCATAATAGAAACTATTTTTGGAAATTTTTATACTCGCGCCAAAACGACCCCCGCGCCAAAACGGCCGCGCCAAAAAGGACTCGCGCCAAAACGGCCGCGCCAAACTGGACGCGCCAAACTGGCCGCGCCATACCGGCAGGCGCCAAAACGGCCGCGCCAAAACGACCCCAACCCAATAATATAGGGAATCATGCCAATAGTAATGTCAACAAAATTCCGTTAATCAAATGTATTATTTCAAACAATAATTTAATATATTTAAAAAAATAATTTTTAATTATTTTATTTCAAATTTTACATATTATATTATAATATACATATCAAAATAGCTTTAAAAATATTTCATTTAATTAAAATTAAGCATTACTTTCATATGTATACAAAAATATAATTTTTTTGAATTTAAATAATTTAATTAAACTCATTTAAGACCACCGTAATGTCCCAAAGAACGCTATAGTTATTTCCATCTACAATAAATTTAGACGTTATATAATAAATTTTTGATTTATTATATTGATAATTAGTAAACATCTTTAATATGTTAATTTTTGCTTTGTAGGCTCATGATTGTCCATAGATGGTCGATAGAAAGTTGTTATATGAAACAGTAATATTCATAAATAATAAAAGTATAAAACTGCAAAGCAATTAAACAAAAGACTTTTTCTTATTTATGATGATTTATTGCTATGAGTTTGTCAGGGAATATATAAAAGAGCATTAAAATTAAGCATTAAATTAAGTAAAATTTTTTATCTAATTTTCATTAGATAATTTCAATTAATTAGTCTCTTGATTATTTATCTTCGACCCTAGAGGTTAAGGCTTTTACATATATTCACACCTGAATTTTTATATTATTGCTTTTTATTGAATTTTTTTATTATTGCCTATAAGGTTGATGTTAATAATTTCATCTATAAAATAATTTCTTAAGAAACTACAAATTTAGTAAGAAACTAGAAATTAAAATACTAGAACGTTACTGTGTGAAGATTAAATAAAAAATCAATAATTAGACGACATTGATAAGAATGATGAATAAAGAAAAATTAAGCCTAGTTTATGTAAATTAAAATATATATCATTACTTAATAAAGAATAAACAAAAATAATTAAAATTAAAAAATAATATTATAGAATATATTAATATTATTTTTTATTTATTAGTTAAATTATGGAAATATATTATGTCAAGATTTGTAGAGGGATCATTTTAATCATAATTTATATTAAAAATGAAATAAATGGAAAAACCTTCCTATTATATAATGTAAACTTTATTAGAAATTTATGAATATTATGATCGAAGCGATAATTGAAAATTAAATAGATAAATACTTTAGAATAATTAAGGTCAAAATTCGTTCAGATCTTTGGTAAATTGATATAAGCTAAGCTGTACAGAAAATGTTTATTTATATGAAAAAATTCATAAATCAAATTATAAATTAGATACACTATTTAATGCTGAATATTATTTTATAAAAAATTTACATGACTATTATAGTTGAAAAATAATAAATGGCATAAAATATTTAAATAATAAAAGGCATTAAGTAAAATTATATTAATATTTTTCATTATATTAATTAACATTTAATCGGATATCGTTTTGATTTCCGAAAAATTGACCAGGTCATATTCGTAAATATTAATTAACGAGCTTAAATTTTATTTATTAATTATATTTCGATATAAAATAAAAGTTTTATTTAATCTAAACAAAAGTTTTATTAAAACTCCGCTAGGAAATAATAAAAGGCATTAAGTAAAATTTTAATTAAATCGATCAAAAATTATTGTAAGAAAAATTATTAAAATATAGAATTAGTAAAAAAACGACAAAAAATTCAAATGTCAAATTGTTTAAACAATTAGGAGTTAAAAAGCGAATTTTTCTGAAGGATAAATTTAAGCCAATTAATCGAGCAAATATTATAATATCTGACAGAAAATTTTAATTAAAAAAATAATTATGAAATATTTATCGATAATATACTATAATACCATTTTTGAAAGAGATAAACGATTTATCCCTACTCAAGCAAAAATAAACAATCCTTTTTAATGCATATATTGTTTACAAAGAAAACTACCTTTAGATGGATCAGTACATGTTTCTCAATTTTCTGCTGGAAAAACATCACAAAGATAAACCACATAAATATTATTAATGAGAGCTAAACTCATTTAGCTCAAACAATATGTTAAATGAAAGCTGAATCTAATCTTCACAGATGCTACAATTTTTGCTCGTAAAAAAATTTGATACACATTATATTCATGCCAAATTGATCACTGAAGATACAAAAACTATTGATGTTTGGTTAGCTTAAATAGAAATAAATTTCTATAAATAAATTTAATTGAATATTATTTTGATATTTGTATGAAAGAAAAAGATCTTTGAATAATATACAAATACATTATTAAAAAATAAATATAAAATTTTAATGTTTTTTCATAGACATTAAAGAAGATTACTTTGAATAAAAATAGTAAATTCGATGTTAAAAAACGTTCAAAAGACGATAACACGTAAAAATTGCTAGCAAAGGAAGAATTATAGCAAATCACAGGTTGTTTGTCAGCCTAGTTTCTTTTAAAAAAATAAAAAACGTTTTTGTTTGGATTCCGGCTTTAACTTAATAAAAATAAAATAAATAAATTGCGATTTACTTAATATTATATGACTTAAATTAATATGTTAATAATTAATATGTTGAACTTTTTGCTGATAAGTTA
The DNA here is from genome assembly GCA_036172945.1 of Meloidogyne incognita. NCBI lineage: Eukaryota > Metazoa > Nematoda > Chromadorea > Rhabditida > Meloidogynidae > Meloidogyne > Meloidogyne incognita. The sequence goes on from JARQAC010000013.1 coordinate 4,869,976, forward strand.
ATATTTTTTGCAATATCCTTTATTTGGAGTTGATTTTTATTGATTTTATTTGGAGTTGATTTTTATTATTTGATTTTTATTATGAGTTGATTTATATTCATTTTTATTGATTTTTATTTTGATTTACATTAAAGAAGAAATTATAGATAAAAACATTATATTAAGTTTAGTTGTGCAATTTTAGACAATTTATTTTCATGAGCTACGTTGATTCGTCAACCATAGCTTAGAAAAATTTAATAAGTGAACTAATATTATTTTTCAATATTGAAATTAATGAAATCATTTCAAATTCTGCCTAAATCAAATGTAAAACCAAACATCTAATTCAAATATTGGTGGTTTATCTTACCAATTCATTGCCATGTTAATTCATTAACATTTTTAATAATTATCTTAGATTTAATAATGATAATTCAGTATTAACATTTGTTCCACTTGTTCCTTTTAATGATTTTAAAGAAAAATTTTCAATAATTTAGTGAGTCATTTATTCATTTATTTTTCGATTTATTAATTATTCAGGTACTTTCCTGTTATCGGCCCACATTTATACTTTCTTTCTTCTTTGCCTACTTCTGTACAGGTTGGTCAGATTTTCTTTCATTCTCAAATTCGCTTCATTTCCCGTTGGCAACAAGTGCTTCGAAGCTCGTACCAAAATTCGTACACGTACCTCGTACTCGTACCTGGTTCGAAGTACGAGTACGAGCAAAAATGGGGCAGGTACGAAGTACAAGTACGAGTACGATGCCAAAAAAAGTGAAAAGTACGAGGTACGAGGCCTAAGTACGAGCTCGTACTTGGTGTCAATAGGAAAATTGAACGAAATATATTTAATTCCTTTTATTCGCCAGTATATTACCTTCTAAGAAATAAAAATAATATCAATGCCGTATAAGATAAAAAAATTGGAAAAATTAAAAAATAGCTAATATCAAAATTGAAACATCAAAATATGAAAAAAATAAAAAAATATAAAAAATGACAAATATGTTTAAAAAATGAAGATTATATAAGAAAAGATAAATAGTTAAAACGAAGATCGTCTTTTGCCTCTGTCGGAGAAAGAGAAGCAAATTAAATAGTAAAATAAAAGTTTTAAAAACGAAGAAAGAAAAATAATACGAATTGGAAAAGAGAATATTGCAATGCCAGTTCTTTTGCCGACTCCTCTACACACTAACGAATAGAATACAAATTTAATTTGGTTAATTAAAAAATAAATATGCACAAGATGGCAAATAAAAAAACTACCGTATTTTCTCTAAAATAACCCCCCTCTAAAATATATTCATATTCAAAGTGCATTTCCATTAGAGTGCATTTTTTTACTATCCGGTACCCAAATCTTGGCGTTTATGCATTCCTGAAAATCATTCTCGTAGATTCCCTAGAAAACAAGAAAAACTAAAATATCAAACTAGGAAAGTGAAGTGAAAAGAATTTTCGATAAAACATTCAAATGAATCTTTAAGCATCTATATAAAAAATAGAAAAACTGTCATTAATAGAGGATTTATGGCTTAGTAAGCTTCTTCATATTGCATTCATGTACAAGTATTTTTAGTATAAAAACTTTAGTTTATTTTTTCCTAAAAATGAAATCTGGAGTAGATATTAAATAGAAAATTAGATTAATATTATAACATGATAATGAATATAATAGTAAAAAACTACATTATGCAAAATATTTAAACATGCTTGAATTTAAATTTTTTATTAAAACAAATTTATAATTAATAACTCTTTTCAAAATCATAGAGCCACTAAATTTTTTGTAATAACTCGATGAAAATCGATTGAATTTTTTGCAATTTTTTCATGTTTAAACATAACATATCTTTAAATATTACATTTATCTTTAAATATTACATCTTTAAATATTACATACAAACATAGTAGAAAATCATAAATTCTAAATAATTGTACTTTCTGAATCTAAAGACATGAAATACCTGTTGATGAAATCATTTATCTCTTTGTGTGATAAGGCAACTCCTTAATTTTTTACAGAAAAGCCTAGTATTTGGAGAACAAACACGATCGAATTTATCCTTCCACACTACATTACGAATTATTTTTTATTTTCTGTACTTTTTTATAATTTGTTAAATTTATTTAAAATTTTTGATGTTAAAAGTAAATGTTTACATAGAAATATTTAGTCTTCAAGTTAATTACTTTTTAGCTTAATTAGCTTTTACCAAGTTATTTACTTATTCAAGTTATACCATTTTGTACAGAGTTGATTATATCTTATGTATAGAACGTTCTTTCATAAATAAGAAAATCCTATCTTTAAACCTGATATTTGTTAAAGGTTTCAAATATCAAATAAAAAATATAAAAAATTTTAATATAATCACTTTATTTATTATTAAATTTGATAAGTTAAATTTAAATTCTTTGTTTACAATTATTTTCGACTTTTTCTTTTTATTTAATTTTATTATTATGAGCATTTTTCCTTTCATACTAAAAAATTTTGTTAATATATTTCCAAAAATAGCACAACTTTCACTGCAATTTATAGGTTTGTATTCGACATTATATAAGGACTGGGATTAAAATAGATTATGTAAATTTAATATTAAATTTGATATTAGACTTAAAAATATTAATTGTTTTTTAAGTAATTTTTAAAATAATTAACAATTTTTGTAAAATTATAAGTTCATTAATGAAAATTTAATGAACAAAAATTTCATTAATGAATTTTTGTAAAATTATAAGTTCATTAATGAAATTTTTATAAGTTCATTAATGAACTTCAGTATAACTTTCTATTTACCGCATTTTCTCTAAAATAACCCCCTCTAAAATAACCCCCTCTAGAGGTCGATCGAAAAAAATAACCACCCCCTCTAAAATAACCCCCCCTCTAAAATAGCCCCCCCCTAAAATATTTAATTATTTTTTTGGCATTGCTATTTTTCAAACCACAGCACGGTTTAATCCCTATATTTCAATAAGATTAGAAATGATTATGGGGGATATCAGGGATTTGGAGGGATATAAGGGGATTCTGATGGATTAAGGGATGGCGGTGGATTAATATTGATTCGGGGATTTGGAGAGATATTAGGTATTAGGTGTGAATTTATGAATTAAAAGAGATAAGTATTAAGAGTATTTTTTCACTTTTATTCAATCAAATGTCCGATATCCTCCCAAGTCCCTGATATCTCAAATCCATTGATTTCCACCTTAATCCAGTCAAATTGGATTTTGAGAGGTCCACTAATAATCTTTTACTTCTTAAATCTCATAATATTCAACTTAATCCTCCAGCATTTCCCTTAATCTCTTAAAATCCATTAATATCCAACGATGTCTACTCCACTAATTCCATCCACTTGATCTCTCGACGAAGGATTAAAGTCATGTCACATTGACTTTAATACCTGAAAATGCCAAGATAGGCATCTTAATCCAATCCCTTTTAATATTATTAAACTTTGGGACTTAACTGAGTTATATAAAAGTGGGATAATAATCTAAAATAAGTTCTTAATTATGTATCCCGAACCTTAAACCAAGTTTTTTATGAATTTACGGACTGAGGAGTACTTGATGAAAGTTTTTGTGCTAGGATTTTCGTTAAGAAACCTTTAGTTTGTGATGAATTCTCTTAAATTTTAGAAAAATATTATTCAAAATTTGGTAAAAAATTTTGGTTTTCAGAAAATTTAGAGATCGAAAAAAATAACCCCCCCCCTCTAAAATAACCCCCCCTTCTAAAATAACCCCCCTCTAGAGGTCGATCGAAAAAAATAACCCCCGGGGGTTATTTTAGAGAAAATACGGTATATAAAATGGTTTAAATAAAAAGATTTAAAATAAATTGAAAATAAAACAATTTATTAAAATGCTTAATTAGTTGGATAATTGAAAATGCAAAAGAATTTAGTATAACAATTAAAAGAATTTTGATAAATTAATATTGTTTATTTTAATCTGTTTGATTTTTAGAAAGAGTTGTACTAAATTTAGAAAATACTATGGATGAAAATATAAAATTCTTAGGAATGTGTCAAATTTGCTGGAGAGGTTCAGCTGAATCTTTTAAATGATGGTATTATTGACAAATTAGACCATACATCAGGGTTCATTACAATTGAAAAGTTCCATTTTTCTCGAAACATTTAAAATAATTATTGAATTTAATTTCATAAAATTTTATGTTAGAAAAGTCATGACTAGAATTATAAAAAATATATAGAAGTATGAAAATAATAAAGGTAAGTATAAATAGTAGGTTAAAAATAATAATATATATCGAATATGGAAGTTTAAACAAATTAAATGAAAATGCTTTATATTTAGAAGGCTGGGTCAAAGCTAAGATTTAATTTAATAAATAAATGTAGTAGTAGAAGTTTCAGAAGACGATCGATTAAAAAAATTATTGAATATTACAAGTCTGGTGTCAATCTCAAATAAAAATCTCATATAATTAATTGTAAAAATTTTTAAATATATATTTTAGATAATTCTGTAGTTTAATATTTTTACCAATTGCAATTATTTATAGTTAAGTTTTTCCCTCTCCCTCCCCTACCATCCTTGACTTTCTTTTTTCATCTTCCTATTTTTTTTAAAGTTTTGAAAAATATTATTATGTATTTTTGATATTATTTTTAATAAAATTAGAGACTATAAGCATTGATATAATGTAACGTTGATATAATGTAATAATTTTTAGAATAAAAGTCGATCAATTAAATTCATTTTTTAATTAAATAGAAGTTTAACTCGAATAAGAATAATAAAAGAGAGCGGATTTTTAGATCAGAATTTTTGCTAAATACATCTTCAAATTATTTTACATTGGTGATGAAGTTTATATATGATGAAGTTTATACCAAATTTTTAATTTATATTAATATATCTTCACAAATTTTTTATATTTTATAGCTTCATATATTTAACAATATAAATAAAGTTTTTTACCTTTATTGTAAATTAATTTATGCCGATTTCTAATTATATTTTTGAACCTATTAGCTTTATTTTTGTTTGTATTACATGAGGAGAGTTTGGAGATATTATAAAATAATTCTATATATATCTTTGCGAGTTTGATTTAATAAAAATTAAAAAATATATTTTTTATTACTAAATTTGTCTTAATATAATATTCATTTTTCTTAATGTTACTGACTGTCAATTAAATAGGCAATACTATAGAAAGGATTTTAATATTTAATCAGTATTTTAATTTTTTTATTTCAAAAATTAACAAATACATATATGACAGAAATCTAGATATCTTAATAATTTATTTGACTAATTTAAATTAGGCCCATTTTGGTTTCATTTTTACTAATTTGTTTATTTTAATCTAGCAATCAGTTTTTTATCAAGCGTTTGAACGATTTAATTTTAGTATATCAAGTGTTAATTTTTATAACATCACCCATATGCAGCGATAGGTCCTATCAAAAATTATTTTAATTAAACAAGATTAAATTAAATGTAAAATGATTTACCTTGAGTTGATTTATTTTAACAACAAACTGTACAAGGAGTTGCTGGGTCAGAATTATGTCTGCCACAGTATAGTAAGAATACATTTAATTGACTAACATCATGATTAATCGAAGACAATTCGTTAATTAAATGTTTGATGTCACCCATTTTCAGAATAATTAAGATTTAATTTTAAATAATTTTATTATTTTTAAATTAATGATTATACTTTAGGATTGATTGGCTGTTTACAAAGCTTAGTAAAAATATTTTAAAATTATTTTAAAAGACTTAATTAGTTTAGTTATTAAAATAGTATACAATTAAAATAACAATTTTGATGATACTATATTGTCAATAAAAGTTAATTTGAAATCGAGAAATACATATGAGCAATTCGTGACATATTTAATCTGAGTTTGTATAACTTCAAAATTAAAAAATTTTAGTAAGGAATTATAATCGAGAAAAAATAACACTAAAATTAAATGTATCAGCAAATTTTTTGATAACAAAATAATCACAATTATAAAACTAAATAATTATACAAGCATTGATTGGACATATTATTAAACAACGATTTTTTAGCAGAATATATAACCAATTAATTCTATAGTTATACCATGGCAGTGACATTGCCATGTAAAAACATTTTAGATGCAGTTTACTTTTCAAAAGAACTGTTTATTATTTATAAGAATAAAACTCCTCGCACTATAAGAACTAATTTTGTTTATTAATGTTTTCAATTAATTTATTTTTTCATTAAATACTATTTAATAATAAATTATTATTATCACAGAATTAATTAATGCAATTTTTAAACATGCACTATTCTCGATATTGTGATTTTTTTCAATAGATTTTATTTTTATTTATAGTTTCTCTGTGTAATAATAAATATTAATTTCAAATATATATTTAATATTTTGATTTTTAAATTCTCTTTATCTCTTTATTATAACATAGGAAGAATTCAATAAAATAATGGGAAGGGGTTATTTAAATATTAATCCAAGATAGCGAATTTTTTATCAATGATGACAGAATCTATTGTTATAAACTCAAGGCGACGACGATTGTGTATTTTTAAATTTAATTTAATTATTTATTTTTTCTATGTCGTTTTTATTCTATTATTAATTATTTTTCCTTTTCTTTATTATAGAAAATAATTTAATTTTTATATAGAAATCATTTAAATAGATAATCATTTAAATCACGAAAGTCGTTTAATTTTATTATGTTTTTTCTCTATTACTCCAATAGCCTGATAATCTATTAAATTAATGAAATTATTTCATTTTTTCAATATAACTATAAATAATTTTAAAAAAATTATTATTTTGCAGACTTTTGAAAAATACATTAAAAATTATATTTTTTGCTTATATTGTTCTGATTGAGCTATCTCTATCTTGTTTTTAATAAAATTATGTTTAATTGACAATAACTTGACAATAACCAGATTGACAATAACTTATTTCTAATTATTTTTAATAAATTTTTTCTTCCTTTCTATTTCTTCTTCAGTTTGTTGGTGAGTCGGATAATGCAATTCAATTTATTGGGAGAGAAATTCGAATTAATATTAATTTTGAATATTAGTATTTGTATATTAATTAATTTTGAATAATAATCAATTGAATATTAATTTTAATGTTCATTTTGAAGTCTAATCTTTCTGGTATATTTACTATGATGTATTTAGTTTTCTTAATTAACTCGCATATTTATTAAAGATAATATAATTAAATATTAGTTTTAGTTTCATGTTTTTATAATTTGCATTTTACTATTATTTTTGCAATTCACTTTATGTTAAATATGTTCAGGAAGTAATAGTTGACTTTTATAGACAAATTTAATCATTTATGGACTACTTTACATATGAATATGGAAATAGTTAAATATTAGCGTTTTAAAAAATTTATATCAATAATAATTCTTATTTTAGACTTTTTTGAATTATTTTACTAAATTTTATTTAATATAAAAATTTAACATTATTAAATCTTTTTTGTACAAAATAAAATATTTATTAAGATTAGAAATTTTTGAATAGTCATTTTATTATGGCAATAACGCATCATTAATTTCAATCCAATTACAAAAAAATAATATTTTTTTATTCTAATGTTAATTCAAAATTTTTCACTTATCTAATTTATTTATTAGTTATTATTTAAAAATATTTCTACATCATTAAATTATGATGTGAGCAACTTTGTGTATAAACTTTGGTAATTACCAAAACAATACTAACGTTTTTTAATTGAATTAATGCATTTATAATTAGTTTATATATTTATTTTTTATATTGGTTAAAATGAGTATTTTTTGGATTTTCTTTTCAATTTGGGTTAGTTTTAATAAAAATTCTTAAAAAATAATTGGTGTTTTTAGATAATTAATATTTTAGTCATATTTCTTAGTAAACATAGTTTATTTTTTGTTGAAAATAACAATGTTTATTTTAAGCGCAACAAATAATTGAAGAATTTATTTTTGCTTTATTTATTTGTCTGTTTATTGATTTAATTCTTGTTATTATATTTTATTTAACTGTTAATTCCTCAGAGGTGTGTTTGTTATCGGCTAAGTCCTTTTTACTGAAAATTTTATAGGATGTTTAAGTAATCTTTTTAATTATAAATATAAATTTATTAAATAAAAAATATATTTTATATAAATATACTAATAATTTTTTTTAATTATTGAAATAAAATAAACGAGGAATTTATTTAATATTAGATTTGCTTCTGATTATTTATTTTAAATTATTTGACCTGATAAAAATAAAAAAAATATGGAATAAATTATTAATTTTTAATACAGAAATTGAATTTGTTTTTAATTATTGTTTAATATTTCTTTAAAATAACTTGTAACTGTCAAATTCATTTACTTACATAAAAACAATTGTTTCTATTAAAAACTTTTTTATTGATTATTTATTTTTTATTTTTATTATTTTATTAGACTAACAATAACCTGTAAATTTAAATTTCTTTATACCATTTTTATAATAAATTCTTTTGCATTTCCATCTCCTATCAATAATACTAGACTATTACTGTAAACTTTGAGTAGTCTTTAGATAAAGAATTATTTTTGTTATTCTCTTCAAATCAAATAAAGATACTGAGTCTACTTCCATGATTTTTTTCATAAGTATAGCAATTATTTTTATAAAGAAATAAAATTTTTTAAATTGTATTATTAGAAAAAGTGATTCGCTTATATGCAAAAAAATTTGTGAGATAAATGTTTAGTCAGTTATATTTTTGTATCCATTTTTTCTATTCTAATATCTATTTAATAAATGTTGTATACATATATTGTTTTATTTTTGTTAAAAGTATACAAACAACTTTATTTTAAAATTGTCTAAGCATATTTTGATCTTTTAAATTATAATTTGAATTTCATTTATTGTTTGACATGTAACTTGTATGCCAATTAATTTATTGTTTTAATTTTTACATTTTTCTTTCTATTTTCCTATATTTTAATGATCTTATTTTCTATAATTATTGTTTTTGTGTTCCTCATAAGTATTTTAATGTATTTTAATTAAATGCTGAAATTAAAGTTTAACTAAATTTAAAATTGGAAGGCAGTATCTCAGGCTATTAAACACGGGCGATATTTATCAAAATAAATTTTAATGACTAGATCTAGTGAAGCGAAAGAAGATCAATTTTAATTGGTAGGTTTTTTAAATGATTAAGATGTCGTTCCTCCATTAAATTTATTTCACTATTCGCCACAACACACTTCATGATTTATCTTTAATCCTCACTGCCTTGAGCTTCTGACATTTTGAACGATTTTATTATTTCCCTCTACTTAGATTTCCTCTTCTTCACCTTTAATGAGTTCAATATATTTTTATACAAAGTAGGAATTATTAAGATTACTCATTCTTAATGAGTATGAAAAGATAAAAAAATCAATTATTAAATATACATGAAAATAAAAATACATTAATATGTATCTTTAATTTTAATAAATAATAATAATTTAATAAATAATAATAATTGATTTACTAACATATTACAATTTCATTAATTTCCAACATAGCATTTTAAAAAATTTACATTTAAAAATTGAGCATTTTAAAAAATTAACATTTAACATCTTTAAATTAATTATTTTTAGGGTTAAACCTAAATTTCTGGAAAAAAATTTCTAACTTCATTGTTAACATTGAATTATAAATTTGTTTGGTGCAGAAACATTGGTGCATGGGCTCTGAAGTTTTAAATTTTCCTTTTTACGATCAATATATAAAAATTAATAATTATGACGATTAATACCTGCACATCATAGATTATTTATATCTGCACAGAATTTATTCATTTTAACTAGTAAAATTAAAAAAAGCAAATATTGTTTTTGTAATAGTAATTTTCTAAGTTTATAAATATATAACAAATTTTATAATAATGTAATTAAAAGTACTTATTAATTTAATTAAAAATATTTAATAATATTTATGTTTATTCCCAAGACTTTTCATTCCATTTAATTTTTTAGAAACGAAAAAATATTATATTATCACATTTCCTTCATAAATTTTTTAAATTTTGCTGTTTGTTTTGTATTTATAAAGTACATATTAACGTTCTGTGCAATATATTTGATTTATGTCTATTTAATTTAATTTAGGTATGTAAAATATACCTAAATTGATTCAGGTATATTAAATAAGGGAACAAAGTATTTTTAATGTTTATTTATCAATTTATAGATTTTAAAAAATTTAGCAATTAAATAATACGTTTTATAATGTTTAATCATGTATATATTAATTAATAATAAGAATAATGATTATATAAAATATTTCAGAATATATCTATTAAATATTTATTATCAAAAACATTCTCGCTAATATTTTCCTTGATATAATTTAAGTAATAAATAATGCATTTTATTTATAAATGTTTTAAGAATTAAGTCATTAATCTCAAAAAACATTTTTCATAGCAAATAGATAATTTAAAAAAATAGATTATTTTATAGGTTAGATGACAAAGTGGTACAAAATTTAAAAATTTTTACTAACATATATAAATTATATACATTCGAACTGTGACAATTTTCCCATTCGAATGATATAGAAATAAAATAATTTATAATTTCTTTACTTTTTTCGAGAATTATATCTTTAAACAATCTTCCATTTCATTTTTAAGAATTTCCATTTTGACTTCATCTATCGATTTGTGATTCGACACATCATGTTCTTTCATTAATAATATGATTTCATCAAAATCTTTATTTCGTTAATTTTTGCCATTTTGTAAATTTCAATTAAAATTTTGACATCTACATCCATTATCTTGCTTTCAAAAGCAAAAGTAAACAATTATGTTAGCTTTTAATTGATTGATTAAATAAGTACCCTAGTTATTTAATTTATAATCTGAAACCATATTTAAATAATTTAATTAGTATGCAATCATCGCAATTATGATGGAATAATTTGTTATTTTGAATAAATTTGAGCATCTTATTAGAGTAATTAAATTTTTGTTTATTAATTTTGTTGTAAATGTAATTATATATTTTTTTAAGATATTTTTGTAGTTGAGTGAATTGTTTGTTTTCTGATGGTCATATTAGAAATATTATAATTAGATTTTTACATTATACTGAATACAGCATGATCGCAATGAAAATTGTCCTATCAACATTGTATTATAAATAACTTTAATATAAATTTACTTCTATGTATATTAAAATAATTTATTTATATTTATTAGATTCTTAAGTATTAATAAATATTTACTGTGTGAGTTCGGTGTGTTTATGAAATTCTACGATTCGTTCATATGCTACAATTATAAATTTAAATAAAAAGTAACATATTAAAAATTGAAATAAAACTAGATAATATTACATAAAAATAAAAATTTACATAATTAGTGAAGATGGTGGTTCTTTAATGAGTAAGCTTCTGTATTTCATTTATATACTACAATAATATATTCAAATCTTATTCTTTAATCCAGTGTTTTGTGATGAGATATGAGCAATTATATAAAATAATTATTGTAATATAAAAATTTGTACAATTTTATATTTTTCATTTATAGAATTAGACATTATTTATAAAATTTAGCACAAGATTGTCTGAGTGAATTATTAATTTGCTTTGTCTAAATGCAGTTTCTTCTTTCCAATCTTTGAATGTAACATTATAATAACTATTTTCATATGCTCAGGAGCTAATTTTACTAATTTCACAAATATTAATTAATATGAACATTCTATTGTTAATTTTTAATGTTTTGCAAAATAAATTTTATATATACAAAATTTAAAAGCTTTTTTTAGAAATTATTTATTTTTTTCTATTGAAAGTAAGTAGTCTTTTAGCAACCCAATAAATAGTAAAATTAAATTAAAAATTAATTTAGATATATAATTTTTATATTTTTAGAAGTAAAACTTTATTTCATGCTTTATTGAGCCCAGACTTCACAAAATTTCCAATAATTTAAAAACAAAACAAAACTTAATGTGCTTCAAATTAAAAATAAAATATTCAAATATATTTGAAATACTTATGAAATACGTACTAATTTAGTATATATTTTATTTAATTAGTATAATGTTTATATCGAATTGACAATGGTACTTAAAGCCTATAGCTCTTATTATAGTCCTTATTGGTCAGTTTTGATATTTGTTATAATTTTAATTAACTTACATTATTATAATAATACATATATAAAAGATTATTTTTAAGCTAAAATTTATAATGAATTTAGATATTAAATATTCTGACCCAAAAAGTATATTTGCTCTTGGTGTACGGAATTTTCGTCTCTGGAAATCTCGTCTCCAAGACTTTTCGGAACTTTCGTCTCCAACATTTTCGGAATTTTCGTCTCCAGCGGAATATTCGTCACCAGGACGAAAAAACGGAATATTCGTCACTGCACTTATAGGCGCGGGGAATTTGGGCGTCGGAGTGAATTTTTTGATTTATTCGAAAATAGCAAATATCAAACTATGTAAGCCTATAAAACTATAGAATACAAATGGATCTGGACAAAATATGTCATTCGGAACAGCTCGTCGAACTAGGTCAAACGACTCCAAAATCATCCCGATTCAATCATTCTCAACAAAATTATGATTAATTGAATCTTGCTTGAATAAATAATTTTGTGCTTATACATAGCGGGTAGGTCAGCATTTCAAAGCTGAAAATCAGTAAAAAAGGGATAGGTTTATGTTACTGTTGTAGAACCCAGCAACCGTTGACTCCCGTGAAGCGCGTGCCGCAAAATCCCGAGCGAAGCGCGGGATTTTGCACAAGCGTCTTGCCGACGCCCATAGGTTTGCGTTGTTTGATTTTGTGTTATTTTTGAATAAATCAAAAAATTCACTCCGACGCCCAAATTCCCCGCGCCTCAAAAGTGCAGTGACGAATATTCCGTTTTTTCGTCTAGGTGACGAATATTCCGCTGGAGACGAAAATTCCGAGAATGTTCGAGACGAAAGTTCCGAAAAACCTTGGAGACGAATGTTCCAGAGACTAAAATTCCGTACACCCGATGGATGAGGCGATTCATCATAATAATAGATTTTATATTAATGAATGAAGCGATAATTGTCAAAAAAATTTTATTCTTTCATACTGCACACCTCTAAAATTTTAAAAATTTTCGCCTGCGGCGTAGAAATTTCGATTTTTAATTTTTTAGTTAAACCCAGACAAACATCAATGCGGCAAACACCAATCCCCATCGACCCCGAAGGCTTGGGGAGCTTCCTAATCTATACATACATACATTCATAAAAATGGTTATTTTTGCTTAAGAAGCATAATCTGGAATTATTCTTTAGAAATTTATATGCGATCTAACAAGTTTTTCATAAGTTACTTGGTCAAGAGCTCCTCTAAAGTAGGAGTCACATATGACTTTTTTATTAACTATTATCTAATTTAACGTTTTAAATTTTCGAATTGAAAAATTTAAATTCGATTTCTAGGCATCAGCTTATTCTGGATTTGAAACTCAACATCAATACTTGCAAGATCAATTAAATAATCTTAGACATGAATATCATATAAATGAGTTGAGACAGCTGGTAATTTTTATTATAAATAAATTTGGAAATTGGTTGAGGAAAATATCTTTAAGGATATTCATCCAGATTTTTATTTCAGCAATTCCGGATCAGATATTTGAAAAAGATTCCGTTTCGTATTTTTGTTGGTTTCGTTAGTAGTTTTTATTTTTGTGTTGTGACTAGAGTTACAAGAGATCGAGATTTTAGAAAAATCCGAGTCCAAGATTGACCGAGACTCGCATGACCGAGACTGAGATGCAAAATTTGACCCGAGACCGATATCGAGATCCGAGATAAACAGAGATTTTTCAAAACTTGGTGGACCAAGCAACAGTCTAGTTGTGACGACAAAAATAAAAACCGTTTCGTGAACGGAATTTTTGTTAATTTTTTGTTTCATATCGTTAATCATAATAATTCTTATTTTCGCGCAGATCTTTTCAGACCGTCAATAGGATTTATATTTTTTCGATTAAAAAAATACATTCTCGTCATCCTATTTTTTTAAAAACTCAATTAAAATACTATTGATATTGCTAATTTATAGGCACAACAAGCTTTAAATCTCCGCAACCATTATGTACATAATCCAGAAATTCAACAAAATAATCAGGTAAATATAAATTTATATGTTCGCAAAAATTTGCTGCATTTTATTCCAATTACATTCAATTTGACCACTTGAAATTTCCCGAAATCACTCAAGCAGTGCTTCGAAATTTCAAATTTGCTCGTACTCGTACTTCGTACCACCTCTTTTTTTTGGCCTCGTACCTCGTACCACCCCCATTTTTTGCTCGTACTCGTACTCGTACCTCGTACCGCCCCTATTTTTGGCCTCGTACCTCGTACTCATACCTCGTACTTATTCGTACATGAGAAAAAAGGAAAAATCTAAAATTTTCATGATTTTTGGAGTCCATGACATCTAGTTTTATATTTAAAGCGACGTATGCTATAATTTTTGAATATTGGAAGGTTTTGAAGCTATAAATCCTCCAATTTCATCAATTTTCGCGCCGCAGGCGAAATTTTTGAGCATTTTGGAGTGCAAGGAGAAATATTTCCTCCAAGAAGGGTCGTGCTACCCGAAATCCGACATTTTTTCATCCATTTTTCATCTTCTTACATGGAGCTTTTTATCTTTTCCGCCGAACTTTTCACATTTTAATCTCCTTATATCCTTCTTAATCTCAAATCCCTTTTTTTCAAAAATTTTGAGAATTTTGAATGTCCTTAATTCTGATTTCTTCTATTTTTTGCGCCGCAGGCGAAAATTTTGAAAAATTTTTAAGGCCATGAAGCCAGATTTCTTCCATTTTTGCGCCGTAGACGAAAATTTTCAAAAATTTTGAAGGCCATGAAGCCAGCTTTCTAGCATTTTTCTGCGCCGCAGGCGAAAATTTTGAAAATTTCGGAAGGCCGTAGCCGAAAAAATTCACTTTTTAGTGTTCAAAGTAAAAATATTTTTTAGAAATTTAGAGGGTTAAAATCTCATAATTAATCCAAGTAAAAATAAAATAATTTTTAAAATAAAATTATAAATAAGTTATTTATGAAAAAAAATATTAAAAATCCTTGTCCTCTGACTAGGCATCGAACCCACCTCTAAGTCATTAACGTCTTTGGTGAAGCCTAACACATTCACCACTCGGCCACACGCTCATATAATGGCGAATGAAAGAAATTAGATATATTTTTTTCAATTTTACTATTAACACCAAGTACGAGAAGTACGAGCTCGTACTTAGGCCTCGTACCTCGTACTTTTCACATTTTTTGGCCTCGTACTCGTACTCGTACTTCGTACCTGCCTTATTTTTTGCTCGTACTCGTACTCGTACTTCATACCAGGTACGAGTACGAGGTACGAGTACGAATTTTGGTACGAGCTTCGAAGCACTGCACTCAAGGTCCATCTTAATCCATCCAATTCCCTCGATATATTACGTCTTAGCTTTACAGCGCCGCAGGCGAAAATTTTGACATTTTTTGAAGGCCAATGAGCCAATCTCTTCCTTTTTTGGCGCCGCAGGCAAAAATTTTTCCTTTTTGGATTTTTAAGGGGCTAGATTTGGCCAAAAATCCAGAATTGTATTCAGAATTTACTCGAAATTGGACCCAAGCAGGGCTCGATGCTTTCAGATGCGGCCCGGGCCGGGTTTTCCGGGCTAAAATCCTGAAAACCCGGAAACCCCGAAAAACCCACTTGGTCTGGGATCGTACTTAGGCCTCGTCCTTACCCATTCCTCGAAATTTCTGAAAGTTAAAGTCGTTTTTAAAAATGGCTATAACTTTCAGATATTTCGAGGGTTAGGATAAGGAACGGTCTCAGACCGAGTGGGCGTAGGTCCCGAACATGAAGAAATGCTTTGGAACCATAACTCAACTTTCCAACACCAAGAAAAATCCAATTTTTTGTTGATGGGACGCATATACTTTCATGGGCATATATTTTTATTTCATGGCATATATTTCATTGGACGCATGTCCTAAGATAGAGCCAAATATCTTCCATTTGATCGGAATTTTAATATCTATTTACATTTGTTTGTAACAGAAATTATAAGATCTAGTATAAAATCTTGGTTGTCGAGATTTGAGATTTTTCAACATAACTAGGATCTCGTGTGCCATTCCCAATCTAGGCAGGAAATCACTACCAAGTTGAGTATACCTCGTTTCTTACCGCTTTTCTTTATTAATTTTTCCTCTTTTTATGTTAAGTTATATATCAGTTGAAGATACAAAAGTTTCTTCAGAAAGGAGTTCCGAAGATAGAGCCATACCTTGAATTAGAGCCCAAACAGAAATAGTTCCCCACTTTAGAGTGAAGTCGAAAAATAGAGCCTCATCCTGAATTAAAGCACGCCCTAATAGTGAGATATATCGTGAGATTTAGTTGATTTAATTTAAATCTTTTAAAATTATTAATAAAAATATTTGAATAGGTTCAAGAAATTTACCAACGAACAAATCATTTAATCGCTCAGATTAAAGCTGAAGTTTTACGTCAGGTTATAGTGATAATTTACTTTTAATTGTGGTTAGTTATTTACTCGTGTGGGTCATAAACAAGATGTCACATGGGACAAAAATAGTGAATAAAAACTAGAGTTGCACGAGGTCAAGGCCTCGGAACCTCGGTCTCGATCCTCGCCAAGAACCTTGCCGAGGAACTAGGCTAAATATACACCCTACAGATGAATTTTTCTAAGAAATGGAAGAAATCTGGCCTCTTGCCCTTCCAAGTTTCAAAAATTTTCGTCTGCGGCGCGGAAAATGGACGAAATTTGCTTCTTGCTCATCCAAGATTCAAAGAATTTTCGCCTGCAGCGCTGCAAAGGATTAAGAAAATGAATACTAACTTTCTGTCTACACCAGTCCCTGAAAATTAGGAACTATCCTATATTAGGGAGATTGTTCTCGCAACATGAGAAGTTGTTATAAGAGTGAAGTTGTTTACTTCTCAAATTTATAAAATCCTAGTGGGCGAAGGACCGGATCCGACCAGATTTTCCGGAGTTTTCGCAATCCTGGGTTATTTTCAGACCAGATTAATAAGATAATCCGGCCGGATTTCGTCCGGCTCTAGTTACAAATGGCGCCGCAGGCAAGATTATATAATGGTTATCAGGGATGGCCGGTTATCCAAATCACTTTACCCGAAACACTTTTTGAAACTCGGATCCGAAATCCGACCCGACTTTTTTAGAATTTTAGTATTTTTCTTTCTCGATAAAATGAAGGATTACCTCAAAAATTCTCAAAATTTTTGCCTACGGTGGATGAAAGATGTTAAAAAATCTGGGTATCTAGTAGTAATTTTTGTGAGAATCCAAACTTTTTATCCTCTCAAATTTGAAAATTTTCGCCTGCGGTGCTAAGTTAAAAGACATGAGGTTTCTTCAAAAAATTTTCCCAAGACCTCTCCGTATCAGACAACTAAACTGATGCTTGGGACATCTACTGAATAAGATTAGACAGATGAATTTGATAATGAATTAGTGAAATTTTGATAAAATTTAGTAAATTCAATTGGATTTTGAAAATTTATAGAGGTTTCTAGAAACCTCGGTAATTCTCGAACCTCGGACCTCGGCCAAAATTTGCCCCTCGACCTCGATCTCGGCTTTTCCAGCCTCGGTGATCCTCGGTCTCGGTTTTTCGAAAAACCTCGACCTCGTGCAACTCTAATAAAAACTTGAAAAAATTGAAAACACAATAATGTTTCTAAGGAAAGGGGTTTGGCGAATAATGGAGGGAAATTAATAAATAATAATGAAAGGCGGAAGCTGGCGATTCAAAACATAATGTTTTCAGTTAAAATTTTTATCAAATTTTTAGGTACGTGAACGCATTGGGTATCTCCATCAAAGCCTTAATAATTTGGTAGCTCAAGTGGGTTCGACTGCACCTGAAACTCTGGTACAATTAATTTTTATTAAATCATATCTAATTGGTTTTGCATTTAAAAATCGTACTTTGTCAGCGATCACCACGTTAACCTATGTACAGGGTCACCCAAAAAGTTTAGGAACAATTGATTTGCCTTAAATATTTTCTCATTTACATTTTTTATATATTTCTTCTCATTTCGAAGCACAAACAATTCTTAATTCGGGTCATCGGTTCTATTATTGAAACTTTGATACTTTGTGGCTATCTCCAACTATTTTATTTTTCATCTCCTTTACTTTTCCTTTCTCAAAGAATACACATGAGACAATGTAAGAAAAAATTTTTAGCTTTATAGAATCAAAATCCCTAATATTCTAATCAAAAATATTACAACACCATTTCCAATCCTAAGATTCAAGTATTCTTTTAAGGCAGTTCGCAATCGCAAGTCACCCGAATTATTTCAGAAGCAAAAAATTTTTGTTACATATAATAATAATTTTGCGTTAATAATATGTAACTTCATAAATATCTCGTTCATAAAAAAATTTTTTATGAATGAGATAACATATTGGGGGGGTATAAACATATACCCCACCTCCTTTCTAATACTCTTGTTAAACATTGCCAACATCACTCTTCTCTAATGTATGTACTGTTATTTGCAAAACGGTCAGAATCACATGATTTTCGTGAACTATAGATAAAAATGAATATAAACTAGTATCTACAGGAAAAAAGGCCAAAACTTTGCCTCAGTTTAGGTCTGAGGAAACTTTTTAGCATAGGGATGGGATCTTTTCAGCAGAATTCATCCCGTTATCATACTTCTAAAGGCATGCCATTTTCCCTGTTTTAACTCGTCTCAAATATAAGCACCGATTACTCTGGATTTTAATCGTAGGGAAATCACTCTCGATCTGGTGCGACTTTTGCCAAAAGCGTCTTCTACCTTGTATACAAGCAAAGTATAATCAATAATATTTGTTCTTTATTTGATTCTTTATCATTTTTAGCTTTATTTGATCTCATTATGTTTAATTGCTAAACTTTTTCGGTCACTTTGTACTATGTAACCCGTTTAGTATGTATTACCCAAATTGAGTCATCAAATACAATATCCGCTATGAAACCATAGGATATCCTAATAAAATACCTAATTAATAATTTTTTCGCACAATTTTAAGCAGTTAATTCCAACCTAGGACAATTAAAAAATAAATTTGTGCAAATTTATAGTTCGAACAAGCCTATAACCTTAATCAAGAACATGTTGACATTGGCCATATTGTATCAAATCTAAGGAGCTTGAGCCCAATGAACTACAGGATGTAAATTATTAATAATTATAAACTTGTTCATGTGCATCCTAGAAAAAGCTCCGTGGTTTAGTTAGGGAAATTACAACTAGGGATGATAAGTATTTTGGATTATTTTATTAGCAATATTTAATTTATCCAGAACGAACGAAAGTTGGTAATGGTCACCGTTCCCTGACCATTTTGAGCTTTTTTTGTTTACTACATAATTTATCATATATCATTCGAAAGAGCTCTTCGAACTTGGTCGAATGATACCATGATAGGCTAGATCGGCGGTACAACAATTGCGGAAACGCAAGTGCGGATGCGATTATTGCGGATATAAAATTCTTTAAAAAAATCTAAAAATGCTTCAGGAAGCGTCAAAAGTCTGAAACTGACAGCGGGACTAAAAAACAAGGATATCTTTTCAATCATTTAAAAAAATTTTGAATCCGCATGTCGTAACGCCGCTTGATCTAATCATTCTTACCAAATTATGAAGCAAAATCCTAGTTAGGTTAACTTTTGTGTCAATGCAAGGGAATAAAATAAACGGTCAAAACTTTGTTCACTTAAGTCAGATTTCGTTGATTTTAATGTCATGCACTCAGCTCGAAGAGCTCTTTTGAATGATATATAATTTGCCATAAAATTAGAAAAAACTAGGAAAAAATAGAAAGGAAAAAGGTGTCACTTCCCAAAATTTCTCCTGGTAAAATATTTGCTATCCTAATGCTAATCTAGGAGTAAGATTTCGGAATTTCGATAAATTCAAAACAAAATCTTACATGTCGCATTCGAACATGACCACTTCCAAACGACCATGTCACCCACAAAAAATAATTAGGATCTCTAAAAAGCGATGATAGGTTTTGCTTATGAAAGATTTCCTTTAATTTTAAATCTAATAATACTCGGCATAAAATTATTATTTTAAAATTATTTATATATTATAAATTAAATTTATGGATAGCTTATGCAAATTGGAACCAACATTCTTGCTTTCTTAAATCAATTGTATCAGGTTGTATATTAAAAATAATTAAACATAAATTACTAGTAATAGATTGGGATATTAGATTGTAAAAATTTAAAAATGTATGTATGTATATGTTATAGCAAATAAGTTAATAACATCAGCTATCTGAATATAAGCAATTTATTTTGTTGATCCAGTAAATACCTAATGTAGAGTCGCCACCAAAATTGTGATAATTGATCCTTTTAGCATCTTAGGATGTGAAATTCCCGCAACAAAAATACTTTATTAAAGCTTAGTGAACCACCTATACTTATATGTAGAAAAGTTAATTAAATTTTAAAATTTATTTTTAAAACTTAACAGCCACTCAAGCTATTGAAATTTTTGTTGAACGAGAGAGAAGAGTTGTTCAAGCGGAAGAAAAAAATTGAGTGGATTTATTTTTCGGTTCCATTGCGCCTCTTTATGACAAAATTTTTCTTAGAAACTTCCACCACATTTTCGGGAACAACCTATCACGACATTTGTTCTAGTCCATGTTGGATCCTAATGGGTTTGCACCAGGGTGACTCTTTTCCAAAACACTAAAATATGGCGAAGCCACTCAAAACTCTGGCAAAAATAGGAGCGAAATCGGTCAAAACAGAGAAAAAAATAGGGATTGTTTTAAAAAGCTAAAAATCATTAAAAATTTCAAAAAAAGCTTTATTCAGAGAAATTTTCCACTAGTTTTAACTAAATTCAGCAAATTAGGATCAGAGCATTGTGAAATAAAAATTATTTTTTCTAAAATCTTAATGGATAAAATTTCTAAAATATCAGAAATTGAAAATAGGTTTGAAAATCTTCCGAACTAGAAAGTCGAACCAAAAGTTCGGATATCCGAATTCGAAACTGATAACACTCAAAATTCAGCTGCATGCTCCTTTTTTCGCGTTGATTCTAATATTAAGCCATTATTCTCCTTTGCAGCGCCGCAGGCGAGAATTTTGAGGAAAAGTAGGAAGGACAATGATCCAGATAATTTTTTAAAGATTTTTTATGAATTTACGATTGAAAGGCCAAAGAGCTAGATTTATTCGTTTTTTCGCATTTTATTTACAAAATGGCCCCAAAAAATTAATTAAAAATCATAAAAATAGGGCAAAATAATGGTAAAAATAGAAAAAGGGAGGAAATGGGCGAAAACGTCGAAGATAGGGCAAAAGCCAGTAAATATGGAAATTGTCACCTTGAATTGTCCAAAAGATAACATGTATTTTTGTTAAACATCAAATGAACTTCTTTATTCCTTATTAAAGTCGGAATCCTTTTTTATTTTTTTTAAATTTTATTCTCTCCGTAATCTTTCATTTGTATACTACCATGGGTTCCTTTTTAAAGTCTATGTACCAGTACCAATTATTTTACGTACCAATGTTTTTTATTTAAGCACGATTTTTTTTAAACTGTTTTTGGTAGTTAAAGTTTGAATTGGGTTTTCGATAAATTTCTTTCTTTTTACATGACATTGTTAATTCGAATTGTCGTTTTTAAATTCAGTTTGCTAAATATATTTCTCAAAAAATTTTTTTTAACTTAGAGTAGTTTTTAAACATTTTTTGAATGATTGACTAAAACTAGCCAAAATTTGTATAAAAATATATCTCGAGAAGATAAAACGTAATGGTCGTAGTACACCTTAAAAAACATAATAACATAAAACGTAATGTATGTAAGTTGAAAATCGAGTTTAAAATAAAAAAATATTAAAAATTCCTGCAAAAAATTTGCAATCCCTTATGAATTTCATTTTTGTTTTCTTTATAAAAAGTACTTGCATAGCATGTTATTGTCTTCTATTTAAAATACACTGATTCAAAATCCAACAAGGAAATACCACATGTAAAAGCTATATTAATTACCGTATTTTTCTCTAAAAATAACCCCCGGGGGGTTTTTTTCGGGATCGACCTCTAGAGGGGGGTTATTTTTAGAGGGGGGTTATTTTAGAGGGGGGGGTTATTTTTTTCGATCTCTAAATTTTCCTGAAACCAAAATTTTTTACCAAATTTTGAATAATATTTTTTCAGTAAAATTTAAGAGAATTCATCACAAACTAAAGGTTTCTTAACGAAAATCCTAGCACAAAAAAACTTTCATCAAGTACTCCTCAGTCCGTAAGATTCATAAAAAACTTGGTTTAAGGTTCGGGATACATAATTAAGAACTTATTTTAGATTATTATCCCACTCTTTATATAACTCCAGTTAAGTCCCAAAGTTTAATAATATTAAAAGGGATTGGATTAAGATGCCTATCTTGGCATTTTCAGGTATTAAAGTCAATGTGACATGACTTTAATCCTTCGTCGAGAGATCAAGTGGATGGAATTAGTAGTGGAGTAGACATCGTTGGATATTAATGGATTTTAAGAGATTAAGGGAAATGCTGGAGGATTAAGCTTGAATATTATGAGATTTAAGAAGTAAAAGATTATTAGTGGACTCCTCTCAAAATCCAATTTGACTGGATTAAGGTGGAAATCAATGGATTTGAGATATTCAGGGACTTGGGAGGATATCGGACATTTGATTGAATAAAAGCGAAAAAATACTCTTAATACTTATCTCTTTTAATTCATAAATTCACACCTAATAATTCCTAATATCTCTCCAAATCCCCGAATCAATATTAATCCACCGCCATCCCTTAATCCATCAGAATCCCCTTATATCCCTCCAAATCCCTGATATCCTCTACAATCATTTCTAATCTTATTGAAATAGTAGGGATTAAACCGTGCTGTGGTTTGAAAATAGCAATGCCAAAAAAAAATAATTAAATATTTTAGGGGGGGGGGCTATTTTTAGAGGGGGGGGGGGGTTATTTTTTTTCGATCGACCTCTCAGAGGGGGTTATTTTAGAGGGGGGTTATTTCAGAGAAAATACGGTAAATAGAAGTTATACCGAAGTTCATTAATGAACTTATAAAAAATTTCATTAATGAACTTATAATTTTACAAAAATTCATTAATGAAATTTTTGTTCATTAAATTTTCATTAATGAACTTATAATTTTACAAAAAATTGTTAATTATTTTAAAAATTACTTAAAAAACAATTAATATTTTTAAGTCTAATATCAAATTTAATATTAAATTTATATAATCTATTTTAATCCCAGTCCTTATATATAAAGTCGAATACAAAACCTATAAATTGCAGTGAAAGTTGTGCTATTTTTGGAAATATATTAACAAAATTTTTTTAGTATGAAAAGTGGAAAAATGCTTCATAATAATAAAAATTTTCCTAAATAAAAAGAAAAAGTCGTGAAAATAGGCATTGTAAACAAAGAATTTAAATTTAACTTATCAAATTTAATAATAAATAAAGTGATTTATATTAAAATTTTTTATATTTTTTATTTGATATTTGAAACCTTTTAACAAATATCAGGTTTAAAGATAGGATTTTCTTATTTATGAAAGAACGTTCTTATACATAAGATATAATCAACTCTGTACAAAATGGTATAACTTGAATAAGTAAATAACTTGGTAAAAGCTAATTAAGCTTGAAAAAGTAATTAACTTGAAGACTAAATATTTCTATGTAAACATTTACTTTTAACATCAAAAATTTTAAAATAAATTTAACAAATTATAAAAAAAGCAAGTACAGAAAATAAAAAATAATTCGTAATGTAGTGTGGAAGGATAAATCTCGATCGTGTTTGTTCTCCAAATACTAGGCTTTTCTGTAAAAAATTAAGGAGTTGCCTTATCACACAAAGAGATAAATGATTTCATCAACAGGTATTTCATGTCTTTAGATTCAGAAAGTACAATTATTTAGAATTTATGATTTTCTACTATGTTTGTATGTGTAATATTTAAAGATGTAATATTTAAAGATAAATGTAATATTTAAAGATATGTTATGTTTAAACATGAAAAATTGGTAAAAAATTCAATCGATTTTCATCGAGTTATTACAAAAAATTTAGTGGCTCTATGATTTTGAAAAAGAGTTATTATTAATTATAAATTTGTTTTAATAAAAAATTTAAAATTCAAGCATGTTTAAATATTTTGCATAATGTAGTTTTTTACTATTATATTCATTATCATGTTATAATATTAATCTAATTTTCTATTTAATATCTACTCCAGATTTCATTTTTAGGAAAAAATAAACTAAAGTTTTTATACTAAAAAATACTTGTACATGAATGCAATATGAAGTAAGCTTACTAAGCCATAAATCCTCTATTAATGACAGTTTTTCTATTTTTTATATAGATGCTTAAAGATTCATTTGAATGTTTTATCGAAAATTCTTTTCACTTCACTTTCCTAGTTTGATATTTTAAGTTTCTTCTTGTTTTCTAGGGAATCTACGAGAATGATTTTCAGGAATGCATAAACGCCAAGATTTGGGTACCGGATAGTAAAAAATGCACTCTAATGGAAAATGCACTTTGAATATGAATATATATAAGCTTTATGTTTGGCATACATTAGCTTGCATATAGGGATTTAAATAGAGGATTTACGTTTACATAAGGAACTTAATTTTAGGAAATATGTAATGGTTCTCTGAACTTCAATAAATCTTAGTTTACCCTTCTTCTAAGGCCTTCTGGATTTGATAACTCATTCTTTATATTTTAATGATTGCTCCCACCTTTTAAATAAACATTATTTTCATTTCAAGTTAAATAATTTATTTAATTTTTTAATTTGATATTAATTTTTTTTAATTGTTTTGTAAATTTATATCAAAAAATTTTGGGTTTTGTTGTCGTGATTCTATCATTAAAATTTTTCAGATTTTAGAATTCTTGATATTTGAACATCTCATTTCTCTATTTCTATTTGCCTATTTTTGTCACCTATTCTAGCATTTTTTTATACAACCTATTTAGGTACCTATTTTAAGGTTTATTCGACCTAAAAAATCCGATCCTTATAATTAGGTTATCAAACCATTTGTCAATGTCTTGGTAACCGATTTTTAGAAAGAGGAAAATAGACTATATAAACTATACAAACTATTAGGTGCAAACCAATTTTTCAAATATAAATGCGTATTTTTTATATTTCAATAAAATTAATTTAACTAATTTTTATTACCCCTCTCTTGAACGCCTGAACCTGATGTGCCATAAAAAATTGCGTCCTTGTTGAAGACTAGAATTTTGAGAAATTGTGAATTGTCCCCATAGTGTTGGAAGTCAAAGTTTGACATATATTGTTGGGAGATTTGATCTTAATTCGAAAATTGTTTCATCATTAATTTGTCCAAGTATAGATAACGGAACGTTAAGGCCGAAAATTTCGCAAGACAGAAGACTAACAATAAGAAATCAAAACACGACTAAAATTTCAGCTGTTATTTTAGAGCTGTTATTTTAGAGCTTTTATGCTTTAAAAACCAAAAAGCTCTATTAATCATTACTTTTACGTTGCGCAAAATAATTCTGAATCTCTTTGAGTTTTCCTATAGTCACTAACTGCTTTTCTCTGTTCTTAGATATAAGTTGCTCAATTTCAACATTTTGTTTTGATCCAAAATAATCCATAGATTTTTTCTTGTTAGAATGATTTTCTTGGTGTTTGCTTTTAAATACTTTTTTAAGGCAATCAAGTTCTTTTCGAAGTTTATTGTCTTCTTTAATTTTTTTCAATTTCCTCCAAAGTTAAATGTCCTTAAAATTAAATGTGAATTTTAACTCATGCTCAGTTTATCGCCTATCAACAAGTATGCGTCCATTCAAACTTTATACGTTTATGCAAATGTTTACTGGTAATTAAGCGCACATGAAAATATAATACTTTAACAGAAACATACGTTCTCAATAAGCGAATATAAGGCTCATCATTCCCTTTGTAGAAAAATTTGAAGTTTTGGGGGTGGATTTAACTTAATTTTAGATTATTCCATTACTATTTAAGAAATAAAATGTTTAAAATTAAAACATAACATACTTCTCCCTGTCCAGAGCTTTCTCCAGGAGATGCCAGAACATCAAATCGACAGAACATCAAAAACAGTAAACAAGATATTAAGATGTTTTTTCGCATTGTTAATATATGAATAAAAAAGATACTAAAAATTATTAAATAATTAAAACGAATGCACCTTTTTCTCAAGCCATTAGAAACATTTACTTAATCTTACTTAATAGGGCTTATACTTTTGATTTCCCTCATAAATTTTTCTCAGTTAAACCTAAATCTCTGATAAATTACCTATTTAAAATTATTATGTTTTATATAATAAAAATTCTTAATAAATATTTTAATAAAACAAGGTTAATATTATAATATGATAAACAATGTCTCTTATTTTATTTAAAATATTCAAATAAAAATTAAATAAAAATGAAAAATAATTATGGAAATAAAACGCAAAATAAAGTAATAAAATAATAAAACAATTAGATGGTAGGGCATTAAAAAGGAAAATTTTCCACGTGTGATGGCATATGATAAGAAACGCCTGCTCGAAAAGGAAATTGATATTGACTTCCGCTGACACACAAAATAAATTTTTATAAGAGGGTAGCTAGGAGAAAAAATTGTAAGGAGGACAATGAAAAAATTTTTCCATTAATCTAGCAAATGTTAAAGCATGATTCAATCAATTAAAACAATCTTTTTTAATTAAAGGAAAAAATCGAAGTAAAAAGGAAGTTAAATTAAGAAATTAAAAAAGGAAGTAAGAAATTAAAGTAAAAAAAAGCTTGAAAAATAAGTAAAAACTGAAGAAAAAGTTACCGCACAAAATTAAGTGATTTTCCTTGATTTGTTTTTGTAACCTAAAAATTTTAGCCTATTTTGACAAAACTGAAAGTAATACTAAATTGTTTGAAACACTAGGAAAAACCGATACATAACAAAATAGCATCTGGGGTTAAAAATCCGTACTCTTGGTGTAAAGGGCTAATTAAATCTCAAAGAGAGCGGTCTTATCAAAGCTCAGTCATAAATGAAGTTTAGCTAAAGACTGAAAAATACTTTTCTGAAACTGTTTTTGGAAATAATTTTTTCTGGACTCAGTGTCAAATATCATTGCGATTTTTTCACCTTTATCTTATTGATAACAGAAGGAAAAGGTAAATGTACAGTAAATGTGTTGACTTGATGTTGTGTTGACTAGAATCTTTAAAATTATTTTTTGTATTTAATTATTTATTTAATTATTACATTATATTTCATTAAATTAAAAACTTTTTTGAATTTTTTTATTAATTAACTTTTTATTTTATTTTGAAATTAAAAGATGTCTAGATTATTTTTAAAATAACACTGCTAAAATCAATTTTATATAAAAAATCAAAGAGAAAAGTGCAGGTATAACTCTGATAATATTATATCAATTTTATTTAAAAAAATCAAAGGGAAAAGTACAAATACAAAATAAAATTAAGCATACATATACATATGTATTTACTAGACATTTATTTAAATTATGTAAGATAATAAATTACTTTATTTTGATTTTTTTATTTTGTTTAAAATTGTTATTTTTCATAATTACCTAATCTTATAATTTAAATATTTTTTATCAATTTAATTTAATTTTTACTGATCGTAAACTTTTCCAATGTTTCTTTATTAAATTTACAATATGTATTCCCAATCAGCATTTGGTTCCCTATTATCTTAACATTTCCAATTCGAAACAATTACCGAAAACATTCTATAATGTTATGTCCAAGGGTTGCCGATGTTGACTTGTACAATAATTATATATATCCTATGTAGAAATGTATAATGTGTGAAGGTGGATTGAGGCTAGAACAAACGAAAGAATGATAAAAGTGATCCATTTAGACTGACGATTTCACTGGCTATCTTTTGACTAGAAACTGCGACATTTCTCTAATAGATCCTTAGACAAAATTTGACTGGCTTCTAATAACGCTCAGCGAATTTATGGCTAAGCTGTCTCAAATTATACATTTGTTAAGGAATAGCAGCAATGAATATCAGAATCTTGAATTTTTTGAGAATTTAAAATTTGAAAACTGAGCACCCAAACGAGGTGTACCGATAAATAAACAAATACAAAAGTTTGGAAAAAATCATTTGAAATTAGATCATTTTTAAAAATCTTTATTAAGATATAATTATTGGCCCTATCCCAAAAGAAGGGTCGAATCGTTTTTTCTTTACTTTTTATTTCTTTATAAAAATGGTCAATTCTCCTTAAAGTTGATGTATGTTTCTTGTATGAAATTTATTCATAAGCCATGATAATTTTTTTAGACTAGTTTAATCAAAAAAGGGATTTACAACTTTAGCAAATTTATTGTACATAAAAATAAAATTCCAAGCATGCCTCCGTGTAAATCCAGATGCTCGCCCAACTATGGATGCTGTTGTTGGCTTTTTTGAAAAGGAGAAATCGACAATCTTTAGACGATTTGGTTTGGTGACTACGTTGCATAAAAGATACCACGAAAGGGAAAAATTTTTAAAGATACCAAAGGAAAAAGTTTTTTTCTATTTTTCCTATTGTTAAAGCTTTCTTTGTTTTTCTAGTGGCTTTCTTTTTTAAGCTTTGTTTGTTTTTTCTACTTTCTTCGTTTTCTCTAGTTCTTAGCAGACTGAAAAATTGTTTCGAAAGCTCTGAAAATAACTAGTTTTTTCAGGTTTAAATGTAAATAACTTCAAATGCTTTCCATTTCTACTTTTCTTGTTTCTAAATTTTTATTTTATTTTCTTTTAACTATATGTTTTTCAGGCATTGAAAATATTGATTTTAATGTTCTGGCTCGTGCAGGATAAGTACATATACACATGATTCAATTGCGTCCATTATTATTTTATCTTTTTCTAGTATACTTCTACTTTATTTAATTTTATGTATATAAAGTACTTCTACATCTAATCTAATAGTATATAAAAGTACCTCATTGTAGTGGGAGGTCACTACTATATATACAATAGCCTAATATGAATTTTTTGTCTCTAGGATAAAATTGCTTTGATTAACTAATTAGCATTATATAATATATTGTGCCATGCTTCTATAGAGTTATTAGTCTTCCCTGACTAATCAATTCCCTTATTGTAACAAAATAGAAAAAAGGGTGCGCAATTAAAGAAAATTACGACGCTAATTACTAAGTAAAATAATCAACTCTCTCATTCATCAAGGACACACTAATCCGTAGCAATTAAATAAAGTTTTAAAGATTGCTTATATGTATTTAATCGAAGCACACATAAAATTGTAGTGAATTTTCTATTGAATAAACTTGATGTTGTATCAATTAACAATAAACCCAATTAAAAGAAATAACAAAAAGATTAAACTTATTTACATATATACATAAAACATTAAATGTAAAAATATAGTCTCCAATTATTTAAATAAAATTTATTTTTATTTAATTTAATAAATTAATTAAATTTAAAAATTTATGATAAATATTATTCAACAATTTGTTAACAAGGTATTACCAGAATTTAGTAAATTAATTAGTTTTATTATTAAAATTGTTGTCTTAATTTAAAATATTAAAGTAAAAATAATTTAAAATCTATTAATAATTAACAGTTATGATAATTAAAATATTAATAATTATAAATATACAACAGTTTAGCGAGTAAGAGATTTTGAATATATTGAATGATTTAAGTAAAATGCTGCTATTCGGGTGTGTTAGCGGGTATTTGTTGTCCTTCCGGTAAGCCATTATTATCTTCCAATCGCGAAGTTAAAGTTGCTGCTGATTCTTGCTGCTGTTCAACAGAAGTTCGCGCAAGTAATGGCACAATATTTAGAGAAATATACAATTTTTAATCTATTTATATTAACGTAATCTTTATAATAATTTAATTGATAAATTAGTTATTAAGTCTGATATATGTGAATGTTAATAAATTCATAAAACTTTTTTGAAAAATAAATAAAAATTTAATTTTAATATATAGATTCTATTGATTTTAAACAAAAGTATTTAAATATTCACTTTTGACTTTGTTTTAATCTACAACAGACAATTATTTTTATTTTTGTAATCTGTTGTCGATTTTAATTTTTTGCAGTAATTTGTTATTTATTTTTTTAGCATTAAGAAATATGCATTCATACTAAATATTTGATGCTTAATCACGCAAGTCTCCCACGAAAATTAGTATTTTTTAATAATATTATAATAATTTTTTAATATCAATTTGAAATAGAATTATAATGTAATATAAGATAATTTTAGAAGCAAGCATATGGGCAAATTTTTAATGGGCACAAAATGATAAAAATTAATAAAAGTTTGATTAAAAATTTAATTAAATTTTTAATCAAATATACACTAATTAAAATAAGGAACAAAAATTAATTTTTACTAAATTAATTTTATTTTAAATTAAAAAATTAATTTTATATTCCTATTATTATAAAATTTTAAATATTTATAATTAGATCAGTAATTGCTTATAATTTAATTAACTTGATAATTTGTATTAATATTAGTTTGATCTCGGGATAGATTTTTTGCTCAGATATTTTTTGCTTAACAAAAAATATCTGATTGTTTTAATAAACTAAAACACCGCTTGGAAAATAATATCATAAAGTTTTATTAGAAAATTAAAAATAAAATTATTAAGCATCATAAATAGGAATGTTATATTAATTTTATATTATAATTAATGTTATATTAATTATATTAATTACAATGTTATATTAATAAACTAAATTATTTTAAGAGGTTATTAAAAAAATTAATGAATTTATAAAAAATTTGTTAAAAAAAATACACGAATTTATGAATCAAATAATTAAAGTTGAATTTCGTATTTCTTATTTTTATTCATTACAATTAACCTCCCTTACCAACCACAGCTAAAACACATGTGAGGATTGATATGTGTCATAACAAAATTAAGCATTTTTTAATATAAAATAAATTATTAAATTTAATATGTAGTAATAAAAAATAGATTTAAAATCAGAGAATTAAATTTAATAAAAATATGCATAAAAAGAGTAAATACATTGTTTTTTAAACATGTAGTATATTCTATCGTAAAAATTGCATAAATTTCAATAATTAAATTTTTAAAAAATCGAAAATATTCCAAACATTTTTCTTATAATCTAATTTACTGAAAAATTATTTCCAACAGAAATTTAAACAAATTTGATATAATTTAAATCAATAAATATAAAATTAAATCTCAAGATAAATTACATAATATCAGTTAGTTATGGAAATTTTATTGATTGATTAATTGTTGATTATTTGCCGCGACATGTTGATTATTGTTGTTGTTGCGCTGTTGATTATTTGCCGCGAAATTTATTTTAATTAATTTATCTGCATTATTTAATTATTCTTGTCTTTTGTTCGTATTTTATTTCATAATTATTTTATACAAATATTAAAATATATTTTATTTATAGAGTATTTTACTTAAATATAACGATTTGTCTTTAGTGATTGTATTTCCTATGTAACTATGACTCAATTGATGTTAGTTGTTACCACCCACACCCCCCCCCCCCGAAATAAAATTACTATAATAATACTAAATTAAAATATGTACTATCAAGGATACTGTTAACTATACTAATTAAATCAAATTTACATAGAACGAAAAAGGAACACAAATTTTATCCTAGAAATTAAAAATGCGAGCAATAACGAACGTTACTGCAAGTTTGCGTAAAACAATGAAATGAATTATGTTAAAAAATAATAATTAAAAATAATAATTTTGATATAGTTAATTATACTACAAAATAATTCTAATTCTAGTTAAGTCTTTCTATAATGAAAATTTAAACGTGATTTATTTAGTTGACAATAAAATAAACCGATCACTTAAGCTCAAACTTGGTTCTTAAAATTTCATTAATTGTCAATGATCATATTTTTGTTCGAAAAGTTTTCGATTTCAAACGCGTTCTTTGTTTATTTAAATGTAAAAAATACACTAGTACATGGAATATAAAAATGAAGTTATGCAAGATCTGTTAAATTTGGAAAATCAGTTTGTCAATCTCTAAACCATTCAAAAATATTACTAGTATCAATATTAAATATTTTGTTTTTAATAATTGTTCTTATTGGCTTCAAACCGTCTCTTCTGCTTATTCTCTAATAGATAGATTTTAAAATTTCCATAACTAACTGATATTATGTAATTTATCTTAAGATTTAATTTTATATTTATTGATTTAAATTAAATTTTATTAATTATTATGTTCATTTCAGTTTCAGAAGATTAAGAAATTTAAATAAATGTATGAAGACCATTATATAATTTTGTTCCACGATTTCAATGATTCTGGAGTTAAAATGACTATATTTTTTATAAAGGTTTTATCTTAGAGGTTGATTATTATCACTAATAATCACGGCGCCGAGGTTTATCTTCTCGATTCTAAATGAAACAAGTTTAGTTTAAAATATTTTAATTTCCTAAAATTTTATTCTCAAATAATTTACTATCGCAAAATTAATTTTGATAAATAAATTTTTTGATAATAAATTGTTCTAATTTTTTGATAAATAAATTGTTCTATTTTATAATAATTTCTATAATATATAAAGTGGATTATTTTTAATTTTTCTAACGAAATTAAATAGAATAGGCGTTCCTTCTCAAGTAATGCCCGTCTTCGAGCCATAACCTCAAATGTCTTATTTAACGCATTTAATCTTATTTAACCTTATTTAGCTGCGCATCAGGTGCACATTAATTTATAAAGTTAATTAATATATAAAATATTTAATATAAAATATTTAATATTTTTAGGTTGGTAAACTTAAAATCTAATTTATTTATTTTAAATAAACTAGCTACATATTATAATACATTTATAAATTCATTGTATTTGTGTTTACTATAATTTTCTGGATAAGAGTGGAGTATTTAGTGTATGTTAGTTGTCATTATTCATTTAGGTGGTTTTAATTTTTGTGTTTTGGCAAAATTTTGAGGCTTAAATAATATAGTTTGTGATTTTTATTGTTTAGTTGCACTTTTTTGCAATAAAATATTTTTTTTATTATTTCAAACGGTATTTATTATTCAATATATTTATAACTAGATATTAGATTATTCGAAATTTATGTAAGGGACGTTTAATTGTTACACGATAACTCGATATGTAATCTTTTTAGAGATTACTTGAACAGAATGCATTCATTTAATTTCGAAGTATCTGAATTAATTTGCATTGATTCTTAGAATCATCTACATTTTATGTTATTTATCAAAGTATTTACTTTTTAGCTAACATAGAAAAAAACGAAATTGTTTGAAAATAAGAATTGAATGCATCAATTTTGTACTTCATCGAATTGTGATGACCATTTATTAGGATAAAAATAATTGCCAATTGTGCACTTTTTGCTATTATAATGCTTTGAGGAATGTATTAAGGAAAAAAAACAGAAAGAATATTTTGCTTAAGAAAAGACTGGCATAAAGTTAGAAAAAGTGATTGAATATATTTAATTTTTTGATGCTTCTAGTGCTTCTTCGGTTATTTTTTGTATTTTTTTTATTAATTTTACTACCCATTAATTTTACTATTCCGTTAAAAAATCTCGGTTCATTTTTAAACATATAAAAATATATATCTTGTGCTGAGCTTTTAGAGTTAAATTAATATGTATATATAAGAAAATAAAAAATATTTTAATAAAAGCTTTACATTTAGAAAAATTTAATTAGAAGTATTTTTTAAAGTTAACCTAACAATTTTTAAAAAAATAAATATTTAGTCATTTTTCAAAACTTCTTTTATTTAATAAAAAAGCCTTTAGTGTGCAAGGTGTGCAATTTCACACTTATTAATTCTTGACCGTTAAAAATTATTAAAATATTTCAAACAAACAAAATTAATCATTTAAAGTTTACTTAAACGAATTTAATTTTAAAAAATTGATTTGTAAATTATTTAATAAATTAATTAAAAATAAACCAATTTCGTTTGATCTTTCAAAAATTTTGTTTTTGAAGTAACTTTCTAAAAATAGTTTTGATATCAAAAATCTGTTTTTTCATTTATTATTTGAAGTGAATATTGGAGAAAAATTTTAAAAAAATTTTTCAAATTTTAAAAAAAAGATTTTATATTTCAAAAATATATTACCTAATTAATTTAATAAATTTTTTTTCAAATTATTAAAAAAATTTTTTTTAATATTTGAAAAAATTGTTGGTTTAAGAAATTGTATAAATAAACAATTGTTGGTTTAAATTAAAAAAATATTATTTTAATTATAAAAAATTTTTTAATATTAAAGAAAAAGAATTGGTGGTATTAGAAAAAAAATTGTTTATTTAAAAAATTATTTTAAATAAAAATAAGAAATTTTTAAAATTAATTCTAAAAAATTAATTCAAAAAATTCAATTTCTTTCAAAATTCGCTTTCATCTTCTGGTTCTTCTTCTTGAACATTTTTAAATAAATACGAACATTTTGTGATATCAAATTGAAATATTTTTGTCTGATATAGGATATCATTGTTATCTTATAATGAAAATTTTTAATTTATTTAAAAATATTTAATAAAATTTTTAATTAAATTTTGTAGAAAAAAATTTTTATATAGAAAATAATATATAAATTTTATATAGAAATCTATTATATAATTTTTATTAGAAAAATTTTTTATAGAAAAAATTTGTAATAAATTATTTATAGGAGTTTTTTAAAATTTTTCTAAAAATTGTAATTCAAAAAAATTTCTTGCTATAGTATATTAATGTTCAGTTAAATTAAAATTTGTATTAAAAATCTATTAATAAAAATTTAAAAATATTTTATGTTTAATTTTGAGATGAGGCATTTTTTGAGATAAGGCATTTTGGTGGTGGGACATTTTGGGGTGCAACGTTTTGGGGCTGAGACATTATGGGTGTGGGCCATTTTCTGTGGAAACCAATGAACACAAAAAATTTTTCAAAATTGTAATCTTTACAAATTTTTTCCCAAATTTTTACTAAATTTTCACTTTTTGGCAGGATTTTGGGCAATTTTCGCAATATTTTCGCCAAAAACCTCAAAATATGCAGTAAAATATGCATTATGCAACAAAGTCCGGAATATGCAAAAATATGCATTATATGCAAATAGAAACCCCTCTAAAGACACCCAAAATATCGACACCCAAAATGACGAATTACCCAAAATATCGAATTTTTTAAATTTCATAATTATGTATTCCAATGATCGGGCATGATGTTCTAACATCAGGGAATTGTGTTTTCGATCGAACTGACCATAGCGACCGATCAAGATTCTACTTGGAGATTGATCACTCTTCTTTGATTGGACATATTGATCATGATCGATGTTTGTTCCATTGTTGGACCAATTTCCCTATGTTAAAAAGACTTCCCCGATCATTGGAATACATAATTATGTAGTTTAAAAATTTCCGATATTTTGGGTAATTCGTCATTTTGGGTGTCGATATTTAGGGTCATCGATATTTTGGGTTCGATATTTAGGGTGATGATATTTAGGGTGTCGATATTCTGGGGTGGAGTCCAATAATTAGTCGTATTTTTAGATTTTATTATATTCGCATAAATTATTCATTATTTTTTTCGAAAAAGATAGAAATACTGAAAATATATCTTCCATGATTTTATTTGAACATTAATAAATAAATAAACTAAAATGTAATAATAAATAATGTCCAGTGCTTCGAAATTTCAAATTTGCTCGTACTCGTACTTCGTACCACCTCTTTTTTTGGCCTCGTACTCGTACCTCGTACAACCCTTATTTTAGGCCTCGTACTCGTACTCGTACCTCGTACCACCCCTATTTTTGGCCTCGTACCTCGTACTCGTACCTCGTACTTACTCGTACTTGAGAAAAAGCAAAAAATCGAAAATTTTTACAATTTTTCTGAGTTAAGGACATCTAGTTTTAAATTTTAAGCGTTTTATGCGATTATTTTTGAATTTTGGAAGGCTTTGAAGCTATAAATCCTCCAATTTCATTCATTTTCTGCGCCGCAGGCGAAATTTTTGAGCATTTTGGAGTGCAAGGAGAAATATTTCCTCCAAGATGGGTCGGGCTACCCGAAATCCGACATTTTTCATCCATTTTTCATCTTTTTACATGGAACACTTTATCTTTTCCACCGAACTTTTCACATTTTAATCTCCTGATATCCCTCTTAATCTCAAATCCCTTTTTTTCAAAAATTTTGCGAATTTTGGATGTCCTTAAGTCAGATTTCTTCTATTTTTTGCGCCGCAGGCGAAAATTTTGAAAAATTTTAAGGCCATGAAGCCAGATTTCTCCATTTTTCACCGCCGAAGGCGAAAATTTTGAAAATTTCCTAAGGCCGTAGGCGAAAAAATTCGCTTTTTAGTGTTTAAAGTAAAAATATTTTAAGAATTTTAGAGGGCCAAAATCTCAAAATTACTCCATGTAAAAATAGAATAATTTTTAAAACAAAATTAGACTTAAAAATAAGTTATTTATGAAAAAAAAAATTAAAGTTCATTGGCCCGCGAATAGGAAGCGAACCCATCATCAAATCACTACAGACTTTGGTGCATTCAAGCACCTTCACCACTCGGCCACTCGCTACTATAATGGCGAATGAAAGGAATTAAATATATTTTTTCATTTTTCCTATTAACACCAAGTACGAGAAGTACGAGCTCGTACTTAGGCCTCGTACTCGTACTTTTCACTTTTTTTGGCCTCGTACCTCGTACCTCATTTTTTTTTTTGGCCTTTTTTTTTGGCCTCGTACCTCATTTTTTGCTCGTACTCGTACTTCGTACCAGGTACGAGTACGAATTTTGGTACGAGCTTCGAAGCACTGATAATGTCATTCACATTATTAATTTCTTAAGAATTATTCCCATATTATCTTAATCTAAAAGTTTTATCTGGAATTAATTAATTTTTACAGTAGTATTAAATTATTTCGGCTTAGTATCACCTTTCTCTTCACTACTCTTCGCTTAGGAGCATA
Organism: Meloidogyne incognita; assembly: GCA_036172945.1. Lineage (NCBI taxonomy): Eukaryota > Metazoa > Nematoda > Chromadorea > Rhabditida > Meloidogynidae > Meloidogyne > Meloidogyne incognita. Next base: position 4,907,199 of record JARQAC010000013.1, read on the forward strand.
CTATACTCTTCGCTTAGGAGCTACTCTTCGCTTAGGAGCACAAATAAAACAATTTTTATAAATTAATAATTTGCCCTTACTCTAATAAAGATGACGCCAACTTAGGTTTTTTCAAAAATTCTAATATTTTTAACTTTATAATAGGGTGGGACAAAACCGTTTAATTTTGAAAAAACCGTATACCGTTTATGCCGTTTATCTGAGACCCGTATACCGTTTCGTTTATTTTTAAAAACACGTTTAAACGACCGTTTACCGTTTATTTTTAAAATTTTTTAAAAACTATTCATAATTCAAAAAAATCAATAAAAATCAATAATTTTGCTCCTCCCTCTTTATAAAAATTATAATTCAACAATAAATTCATCATATCGATGTACTTAGAGGGTAAAGGACAGGCTGAAGGGATGCCTGGTGATTAAGAGTGATATCAGTGGGTTTGGATATCTGGAGGATTTGAATATATATCAGAGAATTGAGGTGGGATAACGGTAGATTATGAGTTATTAAAGGGGATCAGAGGATTAAGAGATCAGAGGATTATTATATTTAAGGATTATGGTGATGTAATGGGATTTAAAAGGATTTAAAAGGACCCGTTTATCGTTTCGTTTAATTTTAGCAAAAATACCGTTTATCGTATACCGTTTACCGTTTAGCTAAACGGTTTTGTCCCACTCTACTTTATAAGTTAAATTTTAAATAAATTATATTTATGATTACCACATCAGAACATATTTTAGCTTAATTTTAATTTTTATTCATTAAATAAATAATTTTATTTCAACATAGATATTTTCATTTGCTTCACATTTTTTATCTTCCTAAGTAAAGCGGATCGTTTTTTCTAGATCTCATAAATTGCTATAACAGTTTCCAAATGCCATTAACAATCTGAAAATAGATTACAAGGTCTAGTATCGTAACATTATATAAGTATTATTAACTTAGACAAACAATATCCAAATATGCTTTCCAATTTGCCTTTAGGATCCTGAATTTAATAATGGTTTTTTATTAGAGTACCAAAAAAATTTTAAATTTCAAAGAATATTTGTATGTAAAATTTTCCCTAAATAAATTTTATTATTTAGAAAATTCATTTGAATTCAATTATTGTAAAATTTGTATTTTAAAATTTTTAAAAAGTTACCGTTAATATTCTATTTGCATTTAAAATGACTTAAGGATAATTGATATATATGTATAATAAAATTGATCTAAATATTTAATAAATGTTTACTAGTTGTTCAAAAATATTTTATAATATTATATAATAATGTCCTGATCTAATATCATTTTTGTGAATTTTATCAACAAATATCCTCTAATAATCTAATTATTTAATTTTGCTAACTGAAAATTCAAATGGTATGTTTTCAAAACGTCGCACCTAAAGATCACTTTTGTTTCGTAAAATAAATTCAATAGAACAATAGACCGTTTATGACAAAACACGAGTTAGCAAATAATTTTATAAATAACATTATTCCCGCTGTTGATTTTTTAATAAGTGCTTCCTTTTTTTAATTTAAATTATTTAATTTTACTCTTAATCACCTTCAACATACAAAAATTGTTTATTGTTGTATGTACTGCGCGCTTGAACGCAATATAAGTTTCGGCGTCCAAGTATTTATCTATTAGACTATGTGTTTCTCTTATATCTGAATTACAATATTTTGATCGCTGTATATTTTATTTTTATTTTAAAAGTGGGATACTGAGTAATCACTAGGGATCGGATTTTTAGGTCGTAAAAACCTTTAAAATAGGCACCTAAATAGGTTGTATAAAATGCTAAAATAGGTGACAAAAATAGGCAAATAGGTCCTAAAAATAGAGAAATAGGTTGCAAAAAAAGGTCGACATATTGGGCAAGAAAGGCAAAAATGACGATTAATTTCTATTTTAGTTCATAAATTTCAGCAACAAAGCAAAAATGTTGAAAAATTTTAGTTTTACAAAAATATTGAATTTTTAGAAAAATATTTTCACAAAAAATTGAAGAAAATTTTTTGGACTTATAAGAAAAATTGACAAAATTTTTGAAAAATTTTTAATTTTTTTCAAAAATTAAAAATAATTTTGAAAAAATCGAATTTTCATGAAAAATGCCCAAAATAGGTGGTAAAAAAGTGAAAAAATCATAAAAAATTTTTAAAAATTCCAATTTTGAAAAATTTTTGAATTTTGAGGAAATATTTTTCAAAAAAATTGAAGAAAAATTTTTGGGCTGATAAAAAAATTGATCAAATTATTGAAAAATTTAAATCTTTTTTCAAAAAATTTAGAAAATTTTTGTTAAAAAATCGAAATTTTATGAAAAATGCCCAAAATATGTGACAAAAAGTGAAAAAATGACAAAAACATCCAAAATAGGTTACAACCTATTTTAGGTTGCAAAACGCCAAAATAGGTTCAAATAGGTCATAATAACTCCCTGTAAACAAAAGATTTTCAAAAAATAACAACGGATTTGAGCTCAATTCATCAGGACTATTTCGCAGAAAAAATAGGTTATAACCTAAAAATCCGATCCCTAGTAATCACATAAAGTGGAAAAATATTAAATTGATTTAATTCTTAAGTTAAATCTAATTTCTTATTATTTGTCCTTCTCTTTCCTGTTGATATTTTTGTGTTTTTAATAAGACGGGTATAATCACAATCGTAAATTTGTTGTAGAAAACTCGTTTAACAGTTAAAGATTTTTGTTTTGAAATTTGGAACTGGAACAATCATGTCTTATTTTTAATATTATAATGTTTTAAGAAACGATAAAAGATTTTAATGTTTTTTCCAAACATGTAATTTCATTATTTGTTTTGGTTGATAAATTACATAATTTTGTAAAAAAGATTTCAATATTCGATTTAATTGTTTATTTATTAATATATCTATTTTTACATATTTTATATTCCAGAAAGATGCGCTATGGTATCAGCTATCCCATCTTTCATCCTCCATAACATAGACTGGTCATAGATTGTGTTTTAGAAAGTACTTAAAATAAAAGAATGTTTAAATAATTGTTAAATTATTTGACCTCAATGTTTTTAAACGAACTTAATTATGTCCTCGATAATTGATAAAGAAAATTTATTTATTATAACAAGTGATATTATTATAATAACATATATTAATATTATTATTATATTTTTTATTTACAGGGTGACAAGAAATGTTTAGGACAAACTATTTATGCCATAACTTTATTCAAACTAAAGATAATGAGATCAAATAAAGATGAAATTATAGAGAACTAAATGGAGAATAAAATATAAAAATCTTTTAGAATTTTCCCTATTCTACCTTGAGATAAGTTTAAAGGAAAGTGAGAAAAATTATTGCTCCTGGTCGCAACTTTTTTTGAGACTTTTTGCCAATAACTTTAGAATACATTGCAGGAATTACAAAATTTTTTTTTGGCATCTAGAGCAGTCCTTTATCTATAGAAATTATAAAGCAAAAAATTTTTTAGATTAACGCTTAAAGAGATATTCGATTGCGCGTAACCCTCCCAAAATGAGAAAATCGCATTCCCCCCAAAACTGACTTACATCTATTCAGAGCCATCCATGTAGGAGTTGGAGTAAAACTTCCACACTAATAAATAGGGACAGCCAAAACATGCAAATGCATGTTTTGTATGCGGATATGCCTTGAAGTGGGAAGCCCAAAAATGGTGTTTTTACATAGGTCCGAGCACTTTAGGACCCGGTTCTTAATGCAAATTTTTGCATATTTCGACCATTTCGTGCATATTTGCATATTTGTGCATATTTTGGCAAATTTTGCATATTTTGGTCCATATTTTGGCATTTTTTGTAAAAGTTTGCCAAAAATTGACCAAAATTTTGAAATTTTTTAGTCAAAAAATTTTTTTATAAAAATTTTTTGAAAAAATATTTTCGAAAAATTTTTGAGAAAAATTTTTTACAAAAAAATTTTTGCAGGAATTTTAAATCAATTAAATCTTTTAGAAGTGTTCTTAAAATGTAAAATTTAAGGCTATATTAGTGTTTTTAACATAAAATATAGTTTTTAAAGCATATTTTAACTATTTTTTGGTGCATATTTTGGCAAATTTTGCATATTTTGGTGCATATTTTGGGCTTTTTCGGTGCATATATATGCGAATATTTGACGATTTTCCGTGCATATTTTGGCTGTCCCTACTAATAAAAAATAATAAAACTTCCAACAACTATTTTATATCTTAATTAATCAAAAAATTATTATTAATATTTATATATAAATATTTTTGAAAATATAATATTCTATAAAACTTTAATTAAAATTAAATTTTTAGAAGTTACACTTGCATATGTTATAATTAGGGTTGCGCCCCGACCCCGACTAACCCCGACCCCGACCCCGACATTTTTTGACCTAAAACCCCGACCCCGACATTCCCAACCCCGAAAACCCCGACCCCCGAAAGTTCGACCCCGACGACCCCGAACCCCGAAAAATTTTTATGACCCCGACTCAAACTGCATTAATTAACTAGAGATCGGTACGGGATCGGGACTTTGATGTTAAATAAATGAAGGAAAAGGGAAATATTTATATTTTCTCCTATTTGCTTTTGTTGGTCGGTGGTTGAGTGGTTAGGTTAACTGACTTCACCCATCTAGCTATTTTGATAGCGATGTGGTTCGAGTCCATGGATGGAAATGATGTTGCGAAAATTTTTCTTTTCAAAAATAAATATTTTTAAACTTTGATCTTGATTTTAAATTTGCAAATTTATTTTTTTAAATATTTTAAACTTGAAAAAATTTTAGAAATTTTAAACTAGTCATTAATTTTCCAAAATTTTCGCCTGCGGCGCAGAAAATGGAAAAATCTGTCTCTTGGCCTTCCAAAATTTTTAAAATTTTCGCCTGCGGCGCTAAACTCAATGAAGGGATACATACAGAGGCTATAGGAGAAATTGATGGATTTAGAGTTATAACAAGTATAACGAATGATTTAACGATACAGAGGATTTTATCAAGGTCTGGTGATTAATCCCCAACACCTCTTAAATCCCCCGTTATCCCTTCAAATCCCTCTAAATCCCATTATATCCATCTTAATCCTCTGATATGCCTTCAGATCGCCTCAATTCCTTTAAGAGGGGGAGTAAGAGTTTCCTTGTGGGTTTGGGGATTTTGGGGATTATGAAGGATAACTTGGATAAAGTACTTCATGCGCCTTCAACTAATAACGAATTAGATACAGAAAGTGAAAATAATGAAGATTAAGTTGATTTTTTAATAAAAATGTTGATTCTGAACAGTAATGGTGGATAAAAATGCTGGATTTTGTAAATTTTCACTTCAACCCCGACCCCCGACCCCGAACCCCGACATTATTTTCAGCCCCGACCCCGAACAATTTGAGCAGCCCCGACCCCGACCCCGACTTTGTCAATTCCGAAAACCCCGACCCCCGACTTTTTCAACCCCGAAGGCTCGGGGCGCAACCCTAGTTATAATTTTTAACCATCTTAGTTGAGTGCATCACACTTAAGCCAAGAAATGCAAGACGGCTATTAGAATATACTATTTATATATAAAAATGTGAATATAAAAATGTTAAATTTTTGTTCAATTTATTATTGAATTAATTAAATAATGTAATTTATTTTGTAAATTATTTTATGTTGCCCAGATCAAAAAGCGTCTTTGGTTAGTCATTTTGCAAATTTAAGTCATCAATCTTGAATTTTCTGGTTATTCAAGGATTAGGTTCGGTTCCTAGATTTTAATTACTTTGTAAGGGCCTTGGAACTTGTGATCAAATTTCCCTCCTTTATCTTCTCCTTTTGTAACTTTTTGGAGTTTTATATTCATTTATAAATTTTTATATCTAATATTTTATTAAATGATTTGATATACAAAGTAACATATAATGAAGAAATAAAGGAAAACAAAAATATTATCATATTATCTTTTTAATCTAAACAATTAATCCACTGTTTTCTGGTTAATCCAAACCACTGTTTTCTGGTTAATAGTGAAAAATTATTTTTATGAACTATTTTAATATCTTCTTTATATTAGTCGTTTTTTCAAGATAATTACAATTTTTTCAATATTGAGGAATTATTGAGAGCTGGATTTTCATTAAGCTTGAATTATAAAAGGGTGATGAGTAAATTTCTCCTTTAATGCCGTTTGCATAGTTGTAATTTTTTGGGTTTGCCATAAACCACTTGAGCCAAAGTGGCATTTCCTCAAAGTTGTTTTCTAATAATTTCGGTTTCCCAATAATTTTTTAACAGAAAAACGCAACTATTTAAAAATTTATATATCAATCTTAGGTCATTTTAATTTTAACTAATGAACATCATTCTTTATGATTTTCAAGAATCTTTTCTTTTACACTTTTATTTACACACACTTTTTTATTTTTTTCTCTTCTTTACACTCTTATTCTACTGGTAATGTTTTCAAATTCATATATTTTATTTATTAAATTAAATCAAAGCTCCTACCGAAGCTTAATAAATAGAAAACATTTTTCATTTAATTTATTAAAAAACTTACATATTCAACATTTTTTATTTCGTTAAATATTACAGCCCTTTCATTTTTAAAGAGACGTATTCTTAAAAATTTTCATGTATGCCTAAATATTTCATGTATGTCATTTCTGTTCCGTTTCTAACAATATAAATCTAAATTATTTATAAAAAATAACATTAATATTCATAATTAATTTAGCATGTGCAAATATATTTTAATTAAGCATAGCAATTGACGTAAGTCTCTCCATATTCCTCTTCAGTTTTTTCAGGCTTTTTTATTCTAAAATTATAATTAAAAAATTAATATGATATAAATTAAAAATTAATCATATATGTGCTTAATGTGTGTAATTATAGCTTTCTATTTAAATATTCTAAATGTTTATATATTATTTTTATATTCAATCTACTGTAAAGAATTCAATTTATTCTTTTCAAGCTACGGCGACAAGTTGAGATAATTGTCGTCGGCAAAATCAATTGATTTAATTAAAAAACTTAATTTATTTTTAAATAAATTTTTCCAAAGATTAAATTTTTTTATTAAAAAATATTTATTTTAAAATGGTTAGCAAAAAAGACAATAATAACGGAATGGCTTGGCTTTTTAAGTGATTGAATATAGTGGGAGGGAAGAGAGAAAATAATTTAGATTTATATTGTTAGAAACGGAACAGAAATGACATACATGAAATATTTAGGCATACATGAAAATTTTTAAGAATACGTCTCTTTAAAAATGAAAGGGCTGTAATATTTAACGAAATAAAAAATGTTGAATATGTAAGTTTTTTAATAAATTAAATGAAAAATGTTTTCTATTTATTAAGCTTCGGTAGGAGCTTTGATTTAATTTAATAAATAAAATATATGAATTTGAAAACATTACCAGTAGAGTAAAAGAGTATAAAGAAGAGAAAAAATAAAAAATGTGAGTGTATAAAATAAAAGTGTAAAAGAAATAATTAGTGAAAATCATAAAGAATGATGTTCATTAGTTAAAATTAAAATGACCTAAGATTGATATATAAATTTTTAAATAGTTGCGTTTTTCTGTTAAAAAATTATTGGGAAACCGAAATTATTAGAAAACAACTTTGAGGAACCTTTGGCTCAAGTGGTTTATGGCAAACCCAAAAAATTACAACCATGCAAACGGCAGTATTGGAGAACTTTACTCAATACCTTTTGCTTTCAAGATTATTTTTAGAATTTAGGTAATTATTTGTCTTTATATTATTAAAGACAGAAAAGTATAACAGGTATAAATTCTTTCTTTTGTCTAATTTGTTCTCAAAAAGTTAAAAAATTGACCTGCATGTTTATTCAAAGTAATAATTTATAAATATGCATTTAAATTGTTCTAAGTTTTTAAGAGATAATTAATAACTTAAACTCTAATTATTATTAGTAAAAACAATATAATAAACAATATAATATAAATCCCATACCTAGTTATGACTTAGAAATTTGTGAAATTAACAAAGTAAATTTAAATTAGTATTAAAACTTGATATGTATATTTTAGAAATAAATATAAAAAAATAAATCGTTGATAGGTATTTATAATTTTATAGGAAAAATACTATTTCATCAAAATATAAAAAATTATTTATAAAAAAATTATTATTAATAATAAATATTAACAATCTACTAAATATATTTATAAAATTAAATAAATGATTATAAAAAACTCATTTTTTAATTGGATAAAATGTGTATCGGTAGAATACCAAAAGGAAAACCTCACTACGGGGTGAAAATTGGATATCAAAATAGATCGATAACCCCTCTAATGGAAAAATCGCTGGCTCACAAAATAGAATGTGACTAATAAATTAAAAATTATTATAATTTAAGCTACTAATTATTAATTCAATATTAATCAACTACAAATAATCGATGAACGAAAAAAAGATCATTGAAAATCGAATTTTAGGATACTTTATATAAATTATGGGATTATACAGATTAAATTATCATTGAGTTATAACAAGTCATAGATTTAAAAATAAATCTAATTATTTGAGTTATAATTAAATAAAAAAGTAATATTCGTCAATTTTTCACTTTTAATTGCTCTTCTGACTACTTGCTCTTATGCGATAAAAAGTTTATATCCTAATGTAATAAAAATATAAAATTTAAAAATTAAACTGGTATCAATCCACTCATTCAAATCTATGAAAAACACAGGGTGGTTTGTCATAAGACACATAAGTAGAAATATAAAATAAAGTAAGGCAGAGAAGTAATAAATGCATTGTTTATAGAAAATAGATTTTAAATCCCTTCCTTAAACAATTGATGATTTATGTTTCCGTTTATATGAGAGAAACAAAACCTTTAAAAAGTTTATTAATAATAAAATAATAGAAATTTAATTCATCAAAAATAAATTAATTAAAAAGTCGCAAAATTAATATAACATTAACATTTACTTTGGTGATTTTTATAGAAACATTTTTAGAAATATTATTTAATTATAATCAACAGATATATTTTTATTGAATTTTTTTATGAATTTTGAAACATAAAAGAAAGCTGTATATTAAAGTGAATATGAAACAAATTCGACCATTTTAACACCAACGCAATTTTTGGTTTAAAGGTGCATCGTCGTTTAATTTTAATTCACTAATAACAAGTTATTCTTAAAATAAAATCTAATTTAGATTTATTAAATATTTATTTTAGCTATTTAAATTAATAAAGTATTTATCCTGCCTGTTTTTATTCAATCGTCTAATCATATTATACTTATTATTTTTTATGTTAAGTTAAAAACTTATTGCTTATTTTGAATAATATATCAAATAAAAAATCACGGAAAGTTTTATACTTTTGTAGAAATATCTTTTCTGAAAATGTTCAAATGATGTTAAAGTTAAAAATCTTGGAAAGATTATAGTTAATTTATGTTAACTGTAAGAAACGATGGATATAAATGTGTTCCATTTGTATTTCATCCACGTAAAAAGCTGAACTTCCTCTATACAGTATGAAAAAATTTAATAAATAGAAAAAATTGAAGTAAATTCATTAATAAATCATTGAATTTCTTGTTTAGAACAGTCGTAAAAATCGAATATAAAAAATTTTAAATGTTGGAGAAAAAGGAAGAATAGTCGAAATAGTTTTTTAATTCTAAAAGTGTTTTGTCGGTATTTTGTATAAAATAACTGAATTTTAGAAATAATTTTAAACACCTTGGTTTGAATTTATCTGTGTTGACACCTATAGCTTTTCATAGACACTCCCTCCAAGGCCGCGAATCCATATATTGAATGTTTTGTACGCCGAGAGAAATTAATTACATATGCCCTACTATTCTTCAAATATGAATGCAAAATATCTCAGCTGAGTCGACATTCTATTCATATAAGTGTGTATTCAACTATCTCATAAATCAGTGTATATTCAATATCTCATAAATCAATAAAAAATAACCAAATAATTAAATTAAATAAATGTTAAAATAATATTAATTAAAACATAATATTTATAAATCTAATCCATCAATCTAATAAATAATAAAAAAATAATTAAAGAATAATTAAAATAATATTGTTTTAAAAGCTACGAGTATAAGATGAATGCAACTCGGTGTAAAAAATATCGTAATAGAACCAAGTGTAAACGCTCAGATAAAAAGTAAAAATATATTTTAAATAATTTTATAATACTTTAACAAAAATTTTTTCAACTGAATTAGGTCTAATTTAATTCATCATCATAACTAATTTATTTTTATATTATAAATTTTTCAGAGGAAATATTTTAACTAATAAATTTATTTTAAATCAAATTATTTATCGTTAAAAATTTAGTGAAATCAGAGGAGCAGCAACACTAATCATTAGTCATATTATTTTAGGTTAAAGATGCCAAAAGAATAATATTGACCAAAACTTACAGCATTTAAAAATATAAAATTTGTTCGCGATTATAAAATCATATTTTTTATGGATAATTTTATTCCAAAGTGAGGAAACTATAAATTGATATAATATTATTAAATAAAAAGCTCTTTACAAATAGAAATTAACCTTTTTGAAAAATAAATATCATGAAATTATATATTTTAAGTTACAGAATTCTTAATAATTGCATCATTAGAATTTTTTATCATAGATCAGCTTATTAAATTATTCTGTTCGAGGTTTTAATATTTCAACAATATTGAAAGTTGTTTTTATTTTATAAACATTGAGATCTAAAAGAAACTAAGTTCATGATCTTCTGTATCCAAGCCGTCTGAGTTAAACATAATAAAAATTGTGAAATTTGTGTAGATAAAGGTTACAACCTACATTCAGCCAGCTGAGGAGAAGAAATCATAGAGACTATTTATAAATAAATAATTATATGAAAATAAATGAAAAAATTATTCAGTATCAGTATATTATAAGCCATAAATCATAGAGACCGAAGTGAAGTTGAGAAAAATTATACGATCCTTAATTGGCATTTTATACAGTTTCAAATAAATTGATTTGTATTGATTAAGAATACACATGCATAAATTCAGAAATAACTAATGGAACTTGTTTGACAAATTGTTTTTAATGTGAAAAATGATTATTCTGTTAAACATGTATTTCCAAAAGAAAAAAATAATAATTCTTCATATTATAAGAAGTAAACATTTGAAAAATATTTTTTAATAATTTGTACTTGAAATAAAGAGATTTTGACATGAATAAAATATCTGTTTTAATTTTATAATTATATTTATAATTAATTAAAAAGCAGGAATTTGTTAAAAACAACGATATTATGGAAATTATTTGCTTTTATGAAGAAAAGGAAATAAATATAATAATATATAAATATAAAAACTTTATATGATTATATTTCTTGAATCGATCTAAATTTTAATCAAAATTTAACATATTTTTAATATTTTTTTCAAATTTATATAATTTAAAACTATAAATTTTACATAATAAGCATGATAATAAAATTATAAATTCATATATAGAAATGTTTTAATTATTTGGAATATAAAAAATGTATATAATCCAAACAATAGAATATTAATTGGCACAGCAGGCCAAATGAAACATTTTCTGCTTCCCGAAGAGAACAATTTGGTTATCACAGAAATTCAACTGTGTTAGCCCATCAGTTTATCAACAAACAAATTAAAATTCGTGCAAACATTAAAATAAAATCAAAAATTTTACCTGGAAAAATGGACTATCATTTTTAAATCAATCGAGTAAACGAGGGTGTTATAATAATGGGTTCCTGCATTAACTATGAAAAATAATTTATGAAAATGCTTATTTACTTTTATAAATTTAATTAAATAAATATATAATTATTGTGGTAATTACCAAAGTTTATTATTTACAATACCCGAAAGCATAATTTAATAAAAATTCAAAAATAAAGAAAAAGAAATATTTACATAGATTATAGAATAATTCTTATAAATGTAAATATTTAAAAAAATAAATATAAAGTGATATGTAAAATGATTAAATATTTGAAATTCAAATGAATTTTAAGTCAATTAAAATTGAATTTAGATTCTCTTTATTAAGTTGCTTGATATGATTCGTCTAAAGTTTTAATTTATCAATGTTTTTAAAAATTTATCTAAATTTATTCTAAAATTCTGAATAAAAATTAATATTCAAAAAGCAAAATCCTAAAAATTATAGGTTTAAGAGCATAACTCCATTAACTGTGCACGATATAATATTAATTACAAAGTCGTGATATTTTAAATTAATTTAAATGAATATCAATAAAAATTTTTAATATATTAACTGAAAAAGTATTTAATTAACAACAACATAAATATTTAATGAATCTAAATTAGATTTTATTTTAAGAATTAATGAGTGGTAAAAATTTCTTTAAAAGAAATCAACAATTTGTTATTTTTCAAGATTAATTAGAGGAATTAAAAATTCTACAGTTGTGTTACTAGATCGTGTAAATTAAAGAAAACAAATACGAACGAATATCTAAATCTAGATTATATTACTCTAGCATTGATGTAGAAAAACAAAAAAATAATTTTCAAGTAATTTAAATATTTTTTAAATAAAAAAGGAGAAATTGATGTTGGAGGACCTATCTCAGCTATGCTTAGACACATCCCGAGCTTACTCCAGTCGTAATTTCCTAGGCATATTTAGATGTAAAAATCATTCATATGTATATAAATCATTTATATGTTTAGAATCATATTAGAATAAAAATAAGAAAATTATCGAGATTAGCTTTTTATTTATTTTTAATGATAGACGACTAATAAAAGTATTTACATAATTTCATATGACTAACACAATAATTAAAAAATAACCAAAACAACCCATATAAACTTTGGATATGGTTACTAAATAAATTCCAAGTTTAATATCTAACGAATAAATTATGTTATTCGTTTCTGCATACAAAGTCGAATAAAACATTATAAATAGATAGGCAAAAATTCATTTTTCAACATTTGTTAATTTTTATTATTTATTTGAAACTTAAGTTAAATTAGTTAAGTTAACTTTCAATTAATAATAAATTCATTCTATGTTTAAAAATTGATGAACGACGAACGCTTTAGTGTTTCAAACCGGAAAAGAAAGTTCCTGAAGAACTCGACACATGCGCTGTTTGTTTGGAAAATGGATGTGCATCTAGAATTAATAATTAAAAATTTTTTGAATTTTAATTCAATCGCAAATTTTTTCAAATTTTTAGATGACATTGAACTAGTAAGTTGTATTTATTGTTTTAATTACCTAAGTGTATTATTTACAATACCCGAAAGCATAATTTAATAAAAATTCAAAAATAAAGAAAAAGAAATATTTACATAGATTATAGAATAATTCTTATAAATGTAAATATTTAAAATAAATATAAAGTGATATGTAAAATGATTAAATATTTGAAATACAAATGAATTTTAAGTCAATTAAAATTGAATTTAGATTCTCTTTATTAAGTTGCTTGATATGATTCGTCTAAAATTTTAATTTATCAATGTTTTTAAAAATTTATCTAAATTTATTCTAAAATTCTGAATAAAAATTAATATTCAAAAAGCAAAATCCTAAAAATTATAGGCTTATGAGCATAACTCCATTAACTGTGCACGATATAATATAATATTAATTACAAAATCGTGATATTTTAAATTAGGTAATTTAAATGAATACTAATAAAAAATTTCTAATATATTAACTGAAAAATTATTTAATTAAACATCAACATAAATATTTAATAAATCTGAATTAGATTTTATTTTAAGAATTAATGAGTGGTAAAAATTTCTTTAAAAGAAATCAACAATTTGTTATTTTTCAAGATTAATTAGAGGTTATTTAATTTAATTTATATGTAAAAGTAAATAAGAATTTTCATAAATTATTTTTCTAGTTCAGGTACCCTTTATTGTAACACCCTCGTTTACTCGATTGATTTAAAAATGATAGACCATTTTTCCAGGTATAAAATTTCTAATTTTATTTTATTAATTTAATTCCCAAATTCTGCAGTATTTTTCATTTTATTCCTTATACATACTAATAATTATTTTAATTAGTCTTTTATAAATAATTAACCAATTTTTATTAGATGGTTTAATAGGTCATTTCATTGCCAGGAGAATTGCTCCTTCAGCATACCAACTCCTTAAGCATAAGCTTAACAAATTGAATAATATTTGAAAAAACGATTAGACGTTCTGAAATATGTAAATGATCAATTGAATGTTATAATGGGGATTTGGGCTTGGCTTATATTGTGTTCCTAAGGGGAGGATATTAGTGAAATGCACGTGAATAGTGAAGAGAAATATGAGAAAATGTTACAAAACTAGGTTCAAAGGGCGAGAAAGAGAATTTTTTGGTAAAAATATTGCAAGGATTTCTGTCCTTGACAAGAGGAAAAATATAAATTTAATATTAGAATAAATTTTAAAGAGATGATTAACTAATTTCGTATTTTATACGACAAAACCAATTTTTATCAAAACCAATTTTTATCTTTAAAATATTTTACTTCAATTCCTTAATGATCTAATACAGTGCTCCACATAACTATACTTCCACCCCTATTTTTGTGTTTTTTCCTGTTCGACCCCAAATTATTTTTAGATTATCGTTTAAATATTATCCCCAGGTAACTAAAAGACTAATAAAAAATTAATATTTAATTTCTTAAATGCCTGTTTCTCTCCTTAAAATTTTTCTGGAAAATAAGTTTGATGCTATCTTGTAGTAAATTTCAAGGGCTTTCGAATGAGTCCAAAATCAAAATTTACAGTAATCCATAAGGGGTCGAAAATATTTTTTAAAGACTTGTGACATAGAATATTCTTGCGTTTTAAAACGTCTAGCGACGAAATATAAATATTATCTAAATGCATAAAATTATTGTGTCAATATAATATGTACTGTGAAGCAAGCTATATAATTTTTTCCGAAAAAATTTGTTTTATTTTATTTTCTTAAAAAATATTTTATTAAATATTACATTTCTTACTAGTGAAAGACAAAATTATATTATTTCGTGTAAATTCAAATTCTTTATAAGAATTCATAATCTTTCTGAAAATCTTGTGAATATTTAGTAATTATTTATTATTGACAAAATATATTTGCTTATTCGTCTATATAATTTTTTATCGGTAAAATTTTTGTTTGCTAATAATAAAAACCCACCATTTTCAAATTGTAGTAGCCTTTATATCTGGAATTAGCTAATGCTGCAATAAATTCTCCAATTAACACTAATCCAATTACCAAACACTGCCGTTTCTTACCGGAATTGGATCTTCTTCAGTTTGCAAACTAATAATTAAACAAATGTTATTCAAAATTTCTCATAGCTACTTACCGTATTTCCTCTAAAATAAGCCCCGGGGCTTATTTTTTTCGATCGACCTCTAGAGGTGGCTTATTTTGGAGGGGCTTATTTTGGAGGGGCTTGTTTTGGAGGGAGGGGCTTATTTTTTTCGATGTCTAAATTTTTGAAAACCTGAAATTTATTACCAAACATTTAAAAAATTTTTTCTAAAATTCAATAAAATTCAACCAATTTTAAGTCTATTCACGAAAAACCCTTGTCCAAAAACTCTTCAAGTTCTCTGTCAATTAATCGTCCAGCTTAGATATGCTTTAAGTTGGAGATAAATCAAAATGTGTTAGATTATTATCTCGCTTGTATGTATCCCATTGAGTCTCTATAGTCTATTAGTATATTACGATTAAAAAAGATTAAGAAAAAGGATTAACTTTTTAAATACTTTTTTAATAAAAAAAGGATTAAGAGGGATATATGGGGAGTTCAAAGCTTAAAATTGGATATTAGTGGATTTGTATGTGACATCGAAGGATCAAGTGGGATATCGCTGGATATTGGGTGAAATCGAGTGAGATAAGTGGATTTTAAGGTATCAAGGGGTTAAGAGGGACGATTTTAATCCATTGAACTCACTACATATTAATCCAATGAAATTCTTCTTTATCACCGAAATCATCTTAATCTCTTAATCTACCGAAATCCCTCTTAATTCGCACGATATCACTTCTAATTAGACTTAATATCATCATCCATATTTATCTCATTACCTACAAATCCTCCGATATCACACTTAATCACCTCAAATCCCTCGATATCTACGTTAATCCCTTTATATACCTACCTGCTAATCTCCCAAATACCCTCTTAATCACTTCTAATCCTTCTATATCCCTCCATGGGGACTAAACTGAGTGGACCTAACAATTAATCAACAATTAAAAAATTTTATTGGGAAGGGGGCTTATTTTAGGAGGGGGGCTTATTTTAGAGGGGGGGGCTTATTTTTTTCGATCGACCTCTAGAGGGGGCTTATTTTAGAGGGGGCTTATTTTGGAGGGGCTTATTTTAGAGGAAATACGGTATCTTATATTTATTAAAAAATTAAAAATTTAAAATGAAAAATTGACATAATATCTCAAAAATAAAAAATCATACACTTAAAATCTTGTAAAAATACAAGAATTTTTAAAATTTCGACCTAAAACACGAATCTATTTATAAGCAAAAAACTATCTAAGTTGGTCTATCTAAGTTGGTCACTTCCCCATTGCCAATAATTGGCGCTGCTGCGTTACTAAGTTGCGAATAAAAAATATTGTTTTATAATTCATTTTTTTATCAAAATAAATGTATGTATATAACAATTAATTTATTAGAGAGATAGTATATCTTTTTACTTATTTGTTTATTTATCCTGTTGTTTTATCTAATTTTAAAGCATTTTCATATTTTGTTTTTGACAATTGACCAACTGAATTTTTGATTTGGTGTTCTTGGTGACACCTCACATAAAAATTATAATTGCTTTACAAAACGGTCAAATTAAAGTAATTCGTTGTTTAAATGTTGGTATTAATTTGCTGGTATGAAAGCAAAAAATACATTTCTCTATTTTTTATACGATTAATTCTTATGAGTAATGCATCTCTTCCCATATTTTTCGTTAACCGCAACAAGACATTTCTCAGAATTTTTTTCATTTTGAAAATTTTTTAACTTTCATAATAAAAACTAATTAAATTTATTGTAATAATTGATATAAAAACTTTACATTGTTTGTTGATTAATACTTCTGAGGAATGCATCTCTTTCCATATTTTCCGGTAACCTCCAACAATACAACTCACAGCATTTTTATCATTTTGGACAGCATTTTTATCACTTTTATAATAAAAACTTTCATAATAAAATTTGTTTTTAAAAATAAATTTGTAATTTTCGATTAAATATTTATTATGATGTTATTCTTTTGTGTTATTCTTTTTTTATACTTTATACTAGAGATCGGTCTGGATCCAGTCTGGATTTTTTCTGGATCCAGAGTCAAGATCCAGGCTTTTTGATCGTTCTGGATTTTTTCTGGATCTGGATTTTTCCTGGATCCAGATCCAGAATCTTGTCTAGGGTACTAACCTAAATCCAGAATCCAGATCCAGGATTTTTGAAAATATCGATCTCTACTTTATACGATACGTCGACTTTCTAATCAAGAATAAAAAATAGTTTGAAGTGAAAATTAACAAATCAACATCAGATCTACAAATATAGTATTAATTATTATTAATTATTTAAAATGTAGAAATTACTTTCCAAATAAACGACACAATTTCAAATACCATTTATATAGATTTGTATAATAAGAAATACATTTTATGCATAAGATTTTTATATAATTTATGAAATTTGTATAATTTTATATTCGGTACTGTAAATTTTCTTGAAAAAATAGTAAATGTGTACAATTTTTATAGTTTATTGGTATGTTTATGCAAAATAATTTATATATCCAATTTTAATTTTTTTAAATTAATATTTTTCCTATTTTTCCTTATATAATCTATCAAATTTATATTTTTATATTCACATATATTTTTATATCACACATATATTTATATATTTTATTTCTCATTTATAATTCTCATTTGATTTTTCACGGATAAATGCTACTGTGCTTTATTTGCTTGATCAACTATTTCTTCAAGGTCAACATTATTTAAATTTATTTTATCTTATTATTAATTTCATTGCGGCATTAATTGCGGCATTTATATAATAACAGTTTCAAGTTAATAAGCATAACTTTGTAGTAAAGTATTTTACTTTATAATTAGTAAAATCTTTCTACTATTCTTATAATATTTAAATATAAAACTTTGATTTAAATAATCGTTTCTTTTGGCGAAATGTTGGCCTCCTCCGTAACAGTTCTATTGAGTTATAAAACTTTTTAATTAAAATATAGTTAATTCTGATTAAAGATAAAGTAATTTAAATAAAATTTTAATATAAAAGATCATAAATTATTTTGTGATTTATAAATACTCCCAATCCTTAAGGGCGTTGCGGGGTTTGATTGGAGTAATGCGAGGGATAAGTAAAGTTGCATCGGAAGGCGCTTCTTCTATTTATCAAACAAAGGACAAAAAAATCAGTGTCAACAATCGATCGGGATTAAAAATTATTCGTGAGATTAGAAAAATGATTCGATGTTTTATTAAATTTACATCACTGCTCAAAGGCACCAAATAGAAAAAGAAAATATTTAATATTGTATCAAAAAAAGTAAGAGGTAAGTTTACTCAATGGAAATATTTTTATTCAATGTTTTAATGTACACCAAAAATTAATTTCTTTGTGTGAAAAAAAGTGAAAAGGAAGGTATACAGGGTGGGGCAAAAGTTCGGCGACAAATTTTATTTTGTCCTTTCTTAAAATTTTATTTTAAATTTTGCTTTTTGTTTATTTTTTCCATATTCTATGATTCGTGCTCTACAAATTTTATCTTGAAAATTTTTTCTATCTCATAAAGTAAAAATTTTACAGACTTTAAAAAAATCGTGCTTCTATTATTTCTTTGTATTTTAAAAATGTTCGAAAATGTGACATCGCTAGACGGCTCGATATCTGTCGTATGTTGGTTTCCAAAGCAATAAAACGATATCATTAGCTTGGAAATACTCAGGACCGCCCTAGTAGTGGCCCGCCGGTAACCGCAGTTACGCCTGAAAACATCAACGTGGTCAGATTCCGAATTCGCCGTTTTTCTGAACAATCCATGTGAAAAACTGCCTCAGATCTCGGAATGAGCTCGAGGAGCCTACTAAGAATTGTCATAGTGAAGCTTAGACATCGGAGCTAAAAGATCAGCCGCGCATATTTCCTTATCTATCGAATGAAGCATCAGAAGCTTCAGAAATGTCGAAACATTAAACGCCTGGTCGCCATAACAGAGTGGTGAAATGTAAAAATTAATGCTAGTCTAAAAATGACATTCTGAGGAGGATTGAGCATCCATGGCCATTATAGCTTTACGGAAAAAACCAATTCTCGCTTCAGCAGGATTGAGCACCCGCGCATGGAGCTAAAACGACAATCCAGCTCTGTGGGGAGCTGTTTCCTGGTTTTTGGGAGTAAGATTTAAGGCCTTCAAACTCACTGGATTCAAGTCGGTTGATTATTCTATTTGGGCATTTCTGGAGCAAAAAGTATGCCAAATCCGATACGCAACATCGGAGGAACTAATGTTGTTTTGGAGCGAGCCTGGAACGAAATAACCGTGGAACAATGCGCGACCATTGTGAGTAACACCCGTAAGTATTTGGATGCGTAAGTATTTGGATGCGTTTATTAGACAAAGGAGAGTTTGATAAGTTTTTTAAAATAAACAAAAAATTAATTATTTAGAGAATAACAATATGATTACGATATGAAAATTAGCCATAAATTTTGATGGATATTTAGAATGAATTAATATAATAATATTTGCACATCTATCTTTTTCATTTATTATATTTTAATTTATTTACATATTTTACACAATACATTTTTTATCCAATAAGAAAAAAATTTATTTCATAATCATTCTTTCAGAATAATTAGAGAGAAACCGCTGTAAAAGTTTTATGGTATAAAAATATGAAAAAAATCCTAAAATTATTGAATATGTTTTTTTAATTATGTAGTGTTCTTTATCCTAAATTATTGTGTGCCTATTTAATTATCTTACTTCTTAACTTCAATTTTTCTAGTTAATCAATTAATAAATATTTAAATTTAATAATTTGTATTCACGAATTAACATTTACGCATCATTTAATTAAGGCATTAATTAATCCAAATAAATTATTTAGATTGTATAAGAATTTGTTTAAATTGTTCTTTCTGTATTAATATAAAAAATATTTTGCAAAATATATTGTTTGATTATTTAAGATGAGATAAATTATATTCACTATTTATATAAATAAGAAATTTTAATTAAATATTTGTGAAATAATGAATCGTATTCTTTGTTTGGAACGCTTAAGAATTCACACTGTTTCCCCGAGTCGTGGAACCAAAGGCTAGAAATAATTAAAAAGTATTATTTCTAACAAAATTTATTTTATAGAAGAATATTCACTCATGATTATTTAATATAATTTTATATTAGTATTTATAATATTATAATTTAATATTAGATTAATATAATTTAATATAAATTAAAATTAAAAATTTTAATATATGATAATAATTTTTATAAATTTTATCAATTTAAGTTGAATTTTAATTTGAATAATATAACTAAATTTTGATATAAAATACTGATCATTTCTGGAGAAAAATATTATGACATATTAATGCGATCAGATTAAAGTGACTAATTGTAAATTGTTTATAACTAAATACATCTATAAGTCATAAAATATATCTGATATATTTTTATATTATAATGGAATATATAATTTTAACTAAAAAATCTATTTTATTATTTTAATTAAATAATATAATTTGCTAAGATAATAAGATAATAATCTTTCTCATTTACATAATCAGATTGATCAACTTTTATATCTTATCACATTGTTCAGTTTTTAAATCAACTTTATGTTGCTTGGTACTCTCATTTTTGTTTTTAATAACTTATACCATATAGTACTTTTCTATAATGATTTATAGATTTTAGTATATTTTATTGATAATTCTACAGCCAGACAAATGGTTGCAATAAAATTAAATATAAATTAAATATAAAAAATTTGCAAATTATTATTTTAATTATATTTTAAGGATTAGTTTTTAAAAGAAATATTATTTTATTTTCTTTTAATAAAATTTATATTATTTATTGATTATGGAAAAGGAATATCGGCAGTAAATAACAGAATAAATAAATTGTCGATACCCATCGGAGATATTTTGCTGCAGTGTGTAAAGTAAATGAGCGTTGCTGATTATTAATAATTATTTATTATTATTAATAATTATTAATAATTATTTATCTAGTAATATGATATCTTTTTTAATTCTTGTTTTATATATTACGTAAAATTATTCATATGAGAAAATATTTTATTGCAAAAAGAAATGTTTTCGTATTACCTAATTTTACAGTTTAAAGACCCGATTTTCTTTTAGTTTATTGAAATATTTTGTTAGACATAACCTTATCAAAGAGATACTAACTTCCAAGTATTAGTTTCCCGAAATAGACTCTTATAACTGATTTAAGATACTATAAAATACTATAAAAGTAATAACATAATATATAAAATACTTGTTATAACACTTGTCATAACAAGTTAATATTTGCTAGAACTCTTTTATTTGTTATAAATCGCTATTTCGAAATCATCAGAAATGGAATCTGGATTCATCATTCAAATGTTTATCATTTCAAATAAGATTGTCTTGAACGTGCTAAAGAAACGTTAACGTCCAACGTGCTACTACTCTCTAAAGTCTACTCCATAGAGGACTCGATCTTTACACAAAATTTTAATTTATATATGGAATAATGATTTAATTATTAATTATAAAATAATTTTTAAAAGTATTCTAAATTATTTATTAGATTAGATGAAGTCCGTGAAACTTTATTCATTTTCATTAGGTACTTATAGTTAAAAAGATTAGTTTAATTTACGGCTTTTAAAGTTTTTGAAAAATATTTAAAGTTTTTCAAATATTAAAATATATTTTGACAAATTAAATTTTAATTATTAAAAATTGCTTATTTCTAATAAACAATAAATTAATTTTATAAAATTTAAATTTTTATAGGTATTTCAATTTTACATTTATATCCATATTCAATAACTTTTAATAAACTTTAAAAGAAAGACCTAGTTTTTTTTCTATATTATGGGACACATATTTTCCTAGTTTTTTTCTATAATTATGGGACACATCTATAATTATGGGACACATATTTTCGAAAATTTTTAAAAATTTTAAATAGAAACGCAGACCTCTTGTAACTTTTACGATATTTTTACATATGCCTAAGCCTGCAATCATTACACGAAAAGTTCAGAAAAAAATAATTACATTTCAGGTGTGAAATTCAAAAATTATGGATAGAGTGTATTTCATTTAATTTTGAAAATGATAAATTTACTGTTTTATTTATATAATGGTTAAAATAATTCTTATGAAGTATTCCAATTAGGTATTACCAATTTATTCAATAAATAATAAATTCAGTTAAAATAATTTTTTTCTATAATTATGGGACACCCTGTGTTAAATAAATTTAATAAAATAATTTGTTGTTGTTGTTAATATTTCCTAATAAAATTCTTATGTAGTAGCTTTGTTTAAATAATGTGTTTTAATATAATATCTTTTATATGTTGTTCAATATATTTTGGTGTTACAACAATTAATACAATAAAAAATTTCTAAGATACAAAATTAACTTTTAAAATTAATCCAATAGTCACTCCGGTCGTAGTTAAAATGTGTAAGAGTCAATTTAATTAAACTTTTATTCCTCTTTTATTTTTGTTGACCAACTAATTAATTTAATTTTTCACTCCATATTTATTCTTGGGCCCATATAATTAACAATTTTAGGTTTTAGTGTGATCTCTATTTTTAGATTTATTGGATGTTCTTTGAACCTCTTTTATATAATTTTATAATATGTATTTTGTGCTATGTAATTCTGACTGTGTTACTTTTCAAATTTTGTACTTTTTTTAAATTAATTCTGATTTTTGTATTTAATTTTTGAAAAATATATTAATAATTTTTTATTTAATTTTAAATCAGATGGGCTAATAAGAAGGGAACTAACATTAGTAAAAATATCAAATTGAAACGTGTTCGCGTAAAGAATCCTGACTTTTAATTCTCACTATACCAACAGTCTTCGAATAGATCCGGACGAAGCAATAACTGATTTAAAAAGCTTGCACAACTTGGTTTCTGATATGAGATAAAGAAAGAACAGTGCGGACTCTCACAGGCACACTATTTACCCATCTATAAAATGGGTAAAATTTAAGTAAACGTTATGTTATAAATTTAAAATTTAGTGTTTTTAGGACTCTGATTAGTGAAAAAAATCATTAAATTGATAAGTGTAAATATTTAAAAAAGGATTGTTCAAATATTTTTAAACAGATATTTAATAAAAAATACTTAGGAAATATTAATAAAGACTATAAATTAAAATATTAAAGATGAAAAATTGTTTAAAAAATATTTATTTAAAAAAATATACTCGAAGGATAAAGTTTATAATGAAGATAGTCGGCGAGAGAAAAATTAAATCCAAAAAATCTTTTACTTAATTCTATCTATGTATTTAAAATCTATTTTTCTTTCCTATCTTCATTCTTTTGTAAATTTTAAATATTTAATCTTGTGTATAAAATATTTCCAGAACTTGTTTTGTTTTTATTTTAAAGTTCGATCGAGTAATACAAAAATATTATTAAAGAATATCAAAATGTAATTATTATTATCAAAAAGCCAACAAACCAGTAAATTCCCAGCTCGCATAAAAATTTCTTCTCCTTTGCTTTTCTTTGCTTTGATTGGTCAAAGTAAAGAAAAGCAAAGGAGAAGAAATTTTTATGCGAGCTGGGCATTTACTAGTTTGTTGGCTTTTTTATTTAATGAGCAACCCCTAGAAACAAAAGGATAATTTTAATAAAACAATAAAATATTTATTTAAAATCTAAAATTTAATAAAAAATTTTCTTAACACTTGTGACTTATTTAATGAGCAAAAATTAGCGAGGAAAAATTAATTGACAAAAATTTCTTAACAATCCCTCGGCTTATTCTTTAATGTTATATAGAGATGACGCAAGTAACTCATACAATGTTTAAAAATATACTTTAAATCGTAGGAATCGTATATTTAATTATAATTTTTTAGATTTTCTAGCATAAAGTGCTTTTAATTCTTCATTGCCCTCTAAATAAATAGCTTTCTAAGACGACTAATACAATCATTTTTATTTTTTTTATTTTAATAATTGTTTTTTTAATTTCGTTAAAATTCCGTGATTACAACTATTTTTAAATTAAATGTAATTTTGAAAATTCAAACAAAATGTAAAATCATTCAAAATCCTGCTCTTTTTAAAATGTATTCTAAGTTTACTTTCCATTAATGCATAATGCTCTCCCATAAGATTACCATTGCTTAGGAATACCCCGTATATCTCCAGTGTGGGTCCAAATCCTTGGATATCTCAGATATCAAACCAATCTTCAGATAACCTTCAAATCACTCTCTGTCCACCAAAATCCTTCATAATCTACAGAATTTCTTTTTAATCCATAAATTTTTGAAGGAATATCGAGGGAATTTGATGGATTAAGCGGGAATAGAAATGGATATTGGCCCTCTCATAAATTATCTACTCTCTAATAATTTACTTTCCATCTAGAGACACACCATCTAGATGGAAACAGACACACCATTTTTAACATATTTGTATATCCTAATTCTAAACTGAAATCCTGTTCGCGCCAATCTTTAATAGTAATCACTAAAATAAGCAGCAGACGAAATTTCAAAGAAGCTAGAAATTTTGAGAATTTTGGAGGCAAGGAATTTAGAAATCCTTCATTTTCCCTAATTTGTTATTAAAATCCCAAAAATTTTTCAAATTATACAAAATGGTAAAAATAGGGCAAAATATGCAGATTTAGAAAATACGGAAAAATAGGGCGAAAAGTTAAAAAATAGGGAAAATGCCCTATAAATAGTGTAAATGGACAACGCTGGTTACAAATGGGGAGAAAACTGACTTTGTGGCCTTGCAAAATTCGCAAAAATTTTCGTCCGCGGCGCTAAAAAGGTATTATATTTTAAATTAATTATCATTCCTCGGACTTAAAGTAAAAAACGTTTGGCAAAAAAACTGAGATCCAACCGAGATTTGGATATCCGGTTGCGAAATATTAAGGCTATCATATTGTTTGCTGGAAGTATAGCCTTGAGAACAATTTCAAGTAGTTAACGTCATTGTACATATTGGAAGTTGACTCAAACCCAAACAAAATTACAAGAAATAAAAATAACTCATAATTATTCATAAGCTTCTTTAAAATTTATAAATAAAGCAATTTTTGTGTAAAAGTAATTAAAATAAAATTTTTAAATTTTATATAGCTAGAATCATGGATTTTCTGACATTCAAAATGTCAAAATAATTGCTTATTTTCTTCTTTTTATTATTTATTCAGCTTTTACCTTTAATACAAGGCAGTGCTAACTCATCAAGTTCAGGACGCGACAGAAATTCAAATGCAGATGGTACTGGAGCTTCAAGCTCTGGCAGAGCTGGACAATCAAGTTCAAACTACCTTATACCTATAACAGTAACAAGATTTAAAACTTCAAAGCCTGAAAATCAAAATATTCGTGAACAAGTGTTTAATAAATATAGCACAACACCCGTTGCTATATACAATACTGCTGTAGATTGTGCAACGTACATGAAGGTCTTGATTAATCAAGGGAGTAATAAAATACCCAAAGAGGTTAATTAATTTTAGAAATTTATTATATAGATCCACCTAAAGAACCGGAATAGGTTATGGGTACTAAAAACCGATGTTATAAATGGGTATATAACCGGTTTTTATGGGTATAAAAACCGAATACAATTTTTATTCACAAATACATAAATATTAAATTATTTTAGTGTATTGATGTTCTAGACAAATTCTTAACAAAAGAAGTTAAATCAAAGAATGTAAAAAGAGTTAAGAAAAATCAAATGCTTGATGATGACTCTGCAGCTCAAATAATCTATTTTTATCTTATAAAAAACATAAATCAAATTATTGATGAAATTGAAGCTAAAGCTAAGGTATGTTATGGTTTAGTTGTGTGTGTTCGGCTTTCTTTATCTTAAAGTATTGACATTTCTTAAATGCTATCTTATAAAAAAAATAACTCAAATAATTAATCCTTATTTAAGAAGGGTTAACCTGTTAGAGTGTGTAAATAGCTGAGAGGTGATAATTATTTGCGAGTATCTCCCAAAATCAGGGAGCCATATATTCCATTTTATATATAGCCCAAAATACAACAGGAACCAAAAATTCAGTAAAATTTTGGACAGAATTAGCGTTTTTTAAATTTAATCTCGTTATAGATAGAAATGATGCAGATTACAATAAATGCAGCTAATGAAAATGGCCAACCAAAATGTCCAATCTGTAATGAAGTTTATAACTTAGAACATATGTTCCAAAATGAAGATTTTATTGAAACGAGTAATTGTAAGAATGAACGCTTATATCACTTCTTTCATCGAAATTGTATGTTTTTACAAATGGGCACATCTGGAAGTCATCAAACATGTCCAACATGTGGTAGTGAAATTAAAATAACTTTCCATCCAGATGCTGATAAAATAAACAAAAATTTAAGAAAAATTGATATGGGTTTTGATCTAGAACCGATAAAAAATCATTTCAAAAACCGAAATGTCTAGGTGCAAAAATTTTTTATTATTTTTTATTTTAATTTCTTATTACTAATTTTACTCAATTGAGTGAGTAACAAAAAACAAAAAAATTAAAAAAAATCCTTAAAAGTTAAAAATCCACAAAAAAATTTAAAAATTCAGAAAAACCCAAAAAACTTTTATTTAATTCTGTCTATTTAAAATCTATTTTATTTTTTATTTTCATTCTTTTGTAAATTTTAAATGTTTAATTTTTTGTATAAATTATTTCCGGGAATTGTGTATTTAAAACTTGTTGATTACTAAAGATACGAAAAATTATTTTTTCGTATTATTTTTTCGTAAAATTATTTTTTCGTAAAGATACGAAAAATTATTTTTTCGTTTTCGCCTGCGGCGCTAAAAAAGGAGGAAATATGGTGACTTGTCTTCAAGAATTCACAAAGATTCATGGCCTAATTTCCTTCCGAAATTTTCAAAATTTTTGCCTGCGGCGCAGAAAATGGAAAAAATCTGGCTGCTTGAGCTCCTAATTTCAAAAAATTTTTCGCCTGCGGCGCTAAAACTGGAATAATTATGAGGAATCGAAAGATTTAGAGAGATACCTCCAAATCCTCCTTAATTCCATACCTCCAAATCCTCCTCCATATCCCTTTTATCTTTTTACATATTTCTTAATCTCGGTATCTTTCCATGGATAAGGAGGATAATAAGAGGGAAAATAAATTTGGGCGGATAAGGAGGGATTGAGTGATGACTGAAATTGATGGGGGAATTTTGGTATATTGGGGGATTTCTATTAGGCTTCAGCTGATCCACATCCCCTGGCCCACATCACTCTTGTTCATCCTATATCTCTTCGAATCCTCTGAAATCCATATTTGCGCGTGATATCAAGGGCCTCAGTACATCATTATTACCTCAAATCCCTTTATCCTTGATACACTTATATCGCTTAAATATCCATTAATCAATTAAGAACCTCTAGTACATCTAACCCCTAGTAATTACTTCTAATCCCCCAAAAAAGTCAAAATTCCCGAATTCCCGAAAATCGTGAATTCCCGACGATTTTTGGCTCGTGAATTCACGATTCACGAAAATCGTGAATTCGAAAATTTCGTGAATTCACGATTCCCGAAAATCGGGAATTCGAAATTTTCGTGAATTCACGATTCACGAAAATCATGAATTCGAAAATTTCGTGAATTCACGATTCCCGAAAATCGAGAATTCGATTTTCTGTCGGCGCGATCCCTGATATATAATTTAACGGTCTAGTTAACGGTAATAAATTTTTATTTAAGATCTATCATTTATTAAAGTTTAAATCTATAATGAGATTTTTTAATTTTTTACAAAATAACATGGTAACGCTACTTTATAAGACTTTACCTATTTATTATACTATATCGATTTACTTTACTAAACCGTTAAATTATATGGATTATATCTATAGAAATTTAATTAAAAATAAATAGAATATAAATCATAGACAAAATTATATTAATATTTACTTTAGAGTTATAAATTATTTCTTTCTAAATCATTTCTAATTTTATTCATATTTTTTTCATTTTGTTATAATGAATATGTTAATTTATAATTACAAAATTATATTTCTATTATAATTATAATAAATTATTATTAAAGACATACATATATCTTTTTTAAAATATTTTATATCATAATACAGATTTCTCTTTAATATGTATTGAAGCACGTATTCTTGTTGTAGCTTCAATAAAAGTTAAGCACATTTTTTGCAATATTAACACATATTTTGTCAATTTTTTTATATTTTAATTTAGTTTCAAAATACCTTGATACCGATATATATTTTGTTTTAATTATAATAAAATTTCTTTAGCTATAATTAAATTTTAATTTATTAATTTACCTCTTATTTATAAATTAAGAAATTTACTTGATTCTGACCCATATCCTTCCCATTGCACCAAAAATTTTCTCTTCCATTTTTGGTAACTTTCTTTTCCAAGATCCTTTACACGTAATACATAAATTTATAACATTTAGCCTTTTTAATAAAATATTTAATAATTTTCATGACATTACTTCTTCTACAAGTTATAATTTCATTGTTTTTCTATATTTTTATAAGTTCAATAAAATTTACAGATGTTTATGTTACAACATTTTATAATTTTATTTATTGTCCAAAATTCTTGTCAATTTACTATAATTTAGGGGAAAAAATTGCCATGATGTCCATGTTATCATTTGTACATTTTAATTCCTTATCCAATTTTTATAATTTTCCCATTTTATTAAAATTTGATGATAATCTCCCACCTCACTTTCTATTACAAATCGGGAACATCTTGACATTTTTTCCATATTATTTAAATTTATTCATTTAGGATAAAATTAAAATTTTGGAGTTCTATAAAAATATAATGTTTAAAGCCTTTTGGAAGATGTTATTTCAATAATTTAATTTTTTATATTATATTTTTATACAGAAAATTTTATTATAAGTTAATATAAGTTAATATCACTTATTCTACATGTATGAAAAATCGTTTAAAGATATTATTTTTTACGTTTATGAACTCCTTTAGCCTATAGCCATTGGCTGAAGTTTAGCACTTCAGCCATCCAGCATGAAAAGAACAATGGGCTATAAAATTTAAATTTAAAAATATATTTTGAAAATATATCAAACTTTGGAATTTGGACAGCCACTGTAAAATTTTAAAAAAATTTAATAAA
Organism: Meloidogyne incognita; assembly: GCA_036172945.1. Taxonomy (NCBI): domain Eukaryota; kingdom Metazoa; phylum Nematoda; class Chromadorea; order Rhabditida; family Meloidogynidae; genus Meloidogyne; species Meloidogyne incognita. The sequence continues at coordinate 4,936,701 of JARQAC010000013.1, forward strand.
AAAGTAGCTAAATTAACAATAATGACAAATCATCGTTTTTTTCAACTTACTGTAAGAAACAATCGTTGCGAAAAAACGTGAAATTATTTTTTAAAAAAAAAGTTTTTGAAATTGTTTATTAGAAAGACTTAAATTATAATATAAACTACGGCTGTATATGAAAGGAATGCGGCACCCAATTTTTTCCCTTATTCTTAAAAATGGTTAATTTTCTTTTATTTTTCTCTCTATTTTTGATTTTTGCCTACGACTACAAATGCAAAAGGATTAATTTTCTTTTATTTTTTTATTTCGTTCGTTTGACTGACCGATGTGTGTCCGTGTTTTAACTGACCGAGTTGGTTCGTGTTTGTCTGTCCGTTTTCGTCCGTGTTTTGTCAATCTGACACATCGGTCAGTTAAAACACGGACGAACTTGGACAGACAAACACGGACGAAAACGGACAGACAAACACGGACCAACTCGGTCAGTTAAAACACGGACACACATCGGCCAGTCAAACGAACGAAATAAAAAAATAAAAGAAAATTAATCCTTTTGCATTTGTAGTCGTAGGCAAAAATCAAAAATAGAGAGAAAAATAAAAGAAAATTAACAATTTTTAAGAATAAGGGAAAATATTGAGTGCCGCATTCCTTTCATATACAGTCTAAACTACTAAATATTCAAATTTCTATTAAAATTAAATTATATGTTGCGAATCCGCCAATAAAAAACATGAATATAGTAAATTGAAAATTTTACTCAATTTGACAAATTAAAAAAAGCCAAAAATTTTAAATTAAAATTTATATTTTAATACATTGAATTAAATATAATTGAGGAATTATTATAATTTCTGTATACTATAATATTAATTACTCTTTCTTTATCCAACTACTTATTTTAAAATGCGAATTCTTTAACAAAATTTTGCAGCAAAAATTAACAAGATAAACAGTTAAAAATAAAAGACAAATTAGATATCAAGTGGACCAAGGAGATTCAAACAAATTTTTTCTGAAATAAGGTATATATTCTGCTATATTTCTATATTTAACACTTTAACTTCATTCATTGCAAATAACATTGTGTAAATTCCACAATCATTATGTAGGTAGTTGTTTTATCTTTCTACATTAAATTTCTATATTAATCTTTTTTACCTATTATGTAGCTAATGATATAATAATATATTTTTCTATTTAAGATAAATAGATAAGATTATAATAATAATATCTAGATAATTTCTTAGAAATTATTGACAACAATATCAATAAATTAGTAATTTATATAGCCGTTTAGAAGATTCGAGGTTGATTTAAAATTCAATTTAAAAGTACAAAGTCATGAATGATTAAAATGAAAAAGATGCGCGTTTATGGCGTGTTAATAAGTGTAGTATATATAAATAGAACCTTTAAACCTTTAACTATACGTCAAATAACTGCTTTTACGACATCTAAATATAATTTATTTACCAATATTTCTATCTAATATTTTTAGTATATAAAGTAAGCATCATTATATGTTATATAATTAATAGTTTTATTTATAGAGGTTTTGCAATTTATTATAATTTATTTTTCAATGTATTCTTTCATCATTATTAATTTTGATTATTTATTATAGGCATGCCTACGAATACATACTATTGTTGCAAACGATTTATTTTTTAATAAAAATATAATACATATTTATTAAAAATAAAATAAAACGTGCTTAATACAGCCGAAAGTATTATGAATCTGCCAATTGGTGTAGCTATTTCGTTATGAACTCGGGAAATAAAACCTAAACACACCGATCATGTTAGTTCTGTCGAAATTTTTGTTAACCTATTATTCTAGGATGTATCGGTAGAACTTTTGAAAAATATGATTAATAAAGAGTAAATAATATAACGTAGAGTGTTAATAATTTTTGCTCCAATAGGTTATAAATGAATTCGAAATTTAATTCAAGTAATTTATCTTCAAAGTTAAAACTTTTTATGAATAAATAATTTTAATTATTTAAATAATTCTAATTATTTATTCAAATCTAAATTTTATTTTAATTTTATAACAGGTTTTTATATCTCGATAAAGTGATTATATTATTTTTATGTCTTATATTAATGTTTATTTATTTAAAAATTAAAATTATTAAATTATTTATAATTAATTTCATCTGGAAAACCTCTTTCAACATATTTGATTCAATTAAAATTACTTATTAAAGATATATATCCAAAAAATTCTTCATAAAAGAAAAATAATTTTTTCAAAATAATATGCTAAAATAAATTAATATTTCTTCTAGATTTAAGTTCATATAAATATTATTAATTTATAAAATTAAATTTATCAACTATAATAGCATTTTTTTAATTTTTCGAAAAAATTAATGTTTTCTAGCTTTTGAAGTTAGCCTTGAACCATATAAGTTAATCATTTGAGAGATACCTCATAATACAATAATATGTAGCTCTAGTGGTTCGGTAATTTTGATTATTTTCTAGTCATTTTTTTGTCTTTCGCATTTAGAAGAAGAATTTAACCAAAAGTTTTTTTAAGATGTTAATGTAGTTTTTTAATCAGAAGTTTTTATAAAAAACTAAATTACCCGTTTTATTTCCTCACTTTCGCTCCAATTATTGATTTAATGAACTGTCTATTCAAGAAAATTTGCGATGTTAAAATATCCGTTACAACTTTTGACTATGTTTCCAATACCCACCTAGAATTATTTAAATAATTTTATTTTCTCTGGTTAAAACAAATCATCTTAAATATTGCCTTGTATTTTTAAATTAAATTGTAAATGTTATCGAAATTTATAGTTTTAAAATTTAAAATTATAAACAAATTTGATGTATTAATAATATAAATAAAATTGTATTAAATCTATTGATATTTATTCTTTTGAAATTTAATTCTATTAAATGTATTTGTATTTTGAATATACTTTTTATAAAAATTTGAAACATAAAAAAACAGAGTATAAAAATTCTACAATCATACTGAATCAAATTGTAATTGTATTTCTTTCGCGTAAACCAATGGTGAGAGTTGTTTCCAAACTCCACCTAGAATTATTTAATTTTATAAATTTCAAAAACATACTTATAAAAAATTTATTTATTAAAATTAAAATCTGAATTCTTTTTATATTATCTCTCAGCCCTATCAAATAAATACTAAAATATTTTATAATAATATTGATAAACGGAAATAATTTTATTAGTCGTTGATGACCGCAATTTCAAGAAATTATTAGAAATTATATATATTTTATTTCAGACTTTGTATCTCAACGTATTTACTATGATTTTTAATCTATAGTTTATAGTTTACTTTTTATTTACGTGTTGTTTTTATAGTATTGCTAGGCTACATTTTTTAGGCGGTTGTTCATTTGCTGTTGGAATAAATATTCTTCTATATTGAAACTATAAATTTGAATTAATTATTTTACTTTTATGCTTTTTTTCCATGTGTTTCCTCTATAAATATAAATTTGTCTTCAATATTCTTTCCAGTATCTTTTGTATTTCTTTTTATTAGTTTCGTCGTCAATTTTTTGTGTTTTAAAAGTTTGAAATTATTTATTTATAAAAAATAAACAAATAAAAAAATTTGTTCGTGAATTTTGACCATAAATCGTATCGCACAAAGACTAAATGTTCATTTAACAATTATATTTAGGTTTAAAATTTTTCATCAGAAATCTCTCTAGGTTGCGAGTGCGCTAAAATTTTTAAATATTCAATGAGAAATTTCTGTTACATAATTTGTTAATTTGTTTGTACAATTAATTATGTCTAGGTAATTACTGATGTTGTAAAATAATGTGACGTGCTTCATGAAATTTGGTAATAGACATGTCTGAACAGATCTCTGCACAGTTTTTGAAATGTTTCTAAAATAAAAAATATTTCAAGGAATTTAATAATTTATTTGATTTACTAATTTATATCAATCGAAACGATAGATAAAGCGCTGACTCAGATTTTTTGATTCCTTATTGGTTTTACATTCAGAAAATTTTAAAGAGTACATATAGAAAGGGTTTGTTTTTTATGCTTTTTTTATGCTTTTTTTATAATTTTTATTTATAAAACAAACAGTCTAATATTTATCTATGGAGGCCAGTTAGTGTGTTTTTTTAATTTTTTAACAATTTCTGGCGGAATGGTTCTTGATAAATTAGATGTAGTTGGTTCAATTAATGTTGGTTAGATTTTGCTTTTTGGTCGTTTTCTGCTTGATTAACATTACTGAAACAAGTAACAAATTTTTAAATTTTATATCGCATTCAAGATAAAAGTCATCGTCGAATCAATTGAAGCTTTTGCTACTTTTGTACTTATTAGCCAATCTCATGTAAGTTTTAGAACTTCTTCAAGCATTTCATTTGCGTTCTTTATGACAGATGTATATTTTTTAAACTAAATATTGTAAATTTTATTATTATTAAGTATTTTAATTAATTTTTTGAATTAAGGTAAATATAAAAATTAGAACCTGCCAACTATGCACGGGAATGATGTTTTTCCCTATTTTGACTATAAACTTTGGTTTCAGATCCCCCGGCATTATTTTGATGAAATTTATATAAGTAAATTTATGTAATTTTGAAATTTTTATAAAATATTTATGATCCATAGACCATTAAAATTATTTTTAAATTTTTTTCATTAAATTAGCCTACAAGATTTTCAGATCCTCTGAAGACACATAAGTTTGTACGCTAAACATTTTTTACTTTATAATAAAAGTTTTTAATTTATTAAAAAATATTTAATAAAATTTAAATTTTATTATAGAAATTTTTTAAAATTTTTTATAAAAATTTTATTTAAAAAATTTTAATATGTATTATAAAATTTTAATTAGTTGAAAAATTTAATAGTTTTACTTGTTTCAATGTTATTTAAAATTCTATATGTTGTATATCATTTTCAATTATTTATTTTGTTGTTTAATTTGATGAAATTTCCTTTCAAGATCATTCAAACTCATTTTCGTCTCTACATTTATTTTTCTTTCGATTATGTATATTTTTCAACAATTGTGCTTGGACGGCACTAATCTTTTTTATATCATTGCGGTGTAAATAGTTTTTTAATATTTTAGTTATAATATTTTAAATTTTGACATAATAAATTTTTTTAAATGTTTTTTAATTTAAAATATTTATCATATTTATCAATTATGCATAAATTCCCAACAATTAAATGTATAATATAATTGTAATTCTTTTCTTAGTTGAAGATATTTATCTTGAATTAATCTTAATAATTTATTTGTATTTGCTGCAGATGATGTAAAAGGATCAGAAATTTTATCAATTATAATTTTATCAATTTATCATCAATCTAAATAAATATTTTAAATAAAATTTTCAGTTAAAATTTTTTAGGTTATACAAGTTTTTTAAATTCTACAATTGTTATTGTTAAGACTTTTGTAACAATAACAATCTCATTTGCCTTAAGCGCCTTAATCGCAACTGAGCTGAAATGCTAGCTTCTAAAACTCACAGAACTATAATGGAGCTATGATCATTATATTGGAAATTTTTGACACCTCCTTGAATCTCTTCGTAAATTATGTTTAGTTAATTGTTATCTATATGTTGATTAGTTATAATAATTATAATCAGTTTGTTAAATTCCTTTAATCTTATTAAATTTAATTCGTAGATTTTAAATAAAATTTAATTATATTTTCATTTTTTAATGCCTTTTAAATAATAAGTTATTTGAATCAAAATAAGGTGAAAATTTTAAAAATAATTTTTTGCTCATAATTTTTTATTGCTTATCATTCATTCTTCAGTTTTTAGCTTATGTAATAAACATAATGTATTTCTTTATTGTTTTTAATATATTCAATTTTATTTTAATATAATTTAGAAAATAATTATGCTTTAAACAATTATTTAGAATACATTATTATTATATAATAAATAGGGACAGCCAAATATGCGCATATATATGCACCGAAAAAGCCAAAAATATGCACCAAAATATGCAAAATTTGCCAAAATATGCACTGAAATATGCACCAAAAAATAGTTAAAATATGCTTTAAAGATCAATATTTTAAGCCAAAAACACGAAATTAGCCTTTAAAAACGCAATTTAAGAAAATTCTGAAAAGATTTGATGGAATTAATATTTCTGCATAAAAATTTAATGAAAGAAAATTTTTCCGAAAAATTTTTCGAAAAAATTTTTTCATAAAATTTTTATAAAAAATTTTTTGACCAAAAAAATTCCAAAAATTTGCAAATTTTCGCCGATTTTTACTAAAATTTACCAAAAAATGCCGAAATATGGACCAAAATATGCAAAATTTGCCAAAATATGCACAAATATGCAAATATGCACGAAATGGTCGAAATATGCAAAAATATGCATTAAGAACCGGGTCCTAAAGTGCTCGGACCTATGAAAAACACCATTTTTGGGCTTCCCACTTCAAGGCATATCCGCATACAAAACATGCATTTGCATGTTTTGGCTGTCCCTAATAATAAAATTAAAACATTTTGTATTATTATTATTTTAAATTTATTATCGACTATTGTCTTTAAAATATGTGATTTTTTTTTAAAAATATTATAATTTAAATATATTACATTCCAATATGTATTCCTTATCTAAATAATTTAATGTTATATTAATGCGTTGGTAATTGGCAAAATTTCAAATACTTTTATATTAAGTCTTTTTATTTTAATCTATGAATTGCAATTATTTTTTCGAAATTAATAGTCCACTGAATAATAGCAAAATCAAAAAGCGCATCAATTATAAAATGCAGCACATTAAAATTTAGAACATCAAATTAAGATCAATTTCAAAGAATTAATGAAAATAACTATACTATTTAAAATAACATTTTGTGAAAAAAATAAAACTTTGTCTTCGTGCAAAGTCTTTGTTGATCATGTGATTTCGAAAAGCTGAAAAATTACTATAAAAATGATACTAATTTAAATGTTTGAATTTATATATTTATAAAACGTATATAGACTATTTGTTTTAAGGAAATTATATTACTAAACTCACAAGGTATTACTCCAGCTGTTACCTCTGCATCTATTAGTGCATACTTATAACGAGTATCTTCCCAATATTTCTGATTAAGTTCTTTATTTAGTTGTGATTGTTGCTTTGCCAATTCTTCACTATTAGTCAATGATCTTGTAGCTGCACGAACAGCCATATCTATTAAAATTTTTTGTTCATCTGTTAGGGTTGGAAAAGTATCAGAAAGAGGTGTTATCTTTCCGTCTAGAGGAGTTTTGTCCTTTTGCTTTTCAGTGTCTTGTTGTGTATCATCCAATTTTTCTTCAGAAGCTACTGGAGCTTCAGTAGGGGCATCTGATACAGTTGTTACTGGAGACTTTGGGATAGGAGGATCATTAGTTATAGAGCTATCAGATTATATTTTGATTATATTTTGAATAGCGTTTAGAATGAGATATCAGATGCCAATGATTAAATTTAACTCAATAGTTGTAAATTTATTAGGATTATATCTAAATTTCTCAATTGAATTACGGTTTATTTCATTAAAATATATTTGATTTAATCACTTTAAGCTATTTGAATTATCATTTATATTTCTCAATGCATCTAACAATTTTAAAAGCATCACCATCATTCAAGACGTCGATTCGCTTCGCTGTTCTAAGGCATACCTCGTAGGCACCATTTCCAAATAATTTGTGTTATTTTATTATGATGTCATTTTCTTATTATTATTTTACATTTTAAAATTTAAATATATCATTACATTTACTTACTCAAAAGGTTTCTTAATTAATAGGCTGTTTTTTCTCAATAAACTATTGTTTCTAAACTATTATAAATATTAATTAAATTTAATTTTTTAATATTTACTAATTATTTTTTATTAAATACATTATTTAATAAAAAAAGTCAAAAATTTAAGTTAACTCTGTTAATTTTAGCACATCTTTGTAGTTCTTTATTTTTTATATCTTCTGTGAGTATACTAATAAATCTAATTAAAATAGTTGTAAAAAATAGTGCCTTTATTTATTCAAGCAATCCAACTGCTTTCGATAATTTTAATAGGATCGGTTCTAGACTTGTTCTATTTGTCTTATTAATTTCATGATTTCATAATTTTTTAATAGTATTTAATTTGTATGGTAACGTACCAGTGTATTAATATTTAGTATAAATATTTAGTATAAATATATGTAAAAAGTTTTACAAAATTAAAGATTAAAATTAAAGTCCATTAAATTTTAATCAAATTAATAAATTTTAATCAAATTAATATAATGTATAATATTAAAATCAAATAATTGTTGTTTATTTAGTTTAAAATTAACATAAATTGTGTCTATTAACGGTTAAGTACCTCAACTCTTTTCTTCCGAACTTAGAGTGTAGGTGACCCGGAATGACTGGTATAGTACGTCTGGTACACTGATGTTTACGATAATTGGAATCCAACAAAAAATTTGCTGAAAAATTTATGATGTTTATTATTTATATATATTAAAAGATCAATTTATTTATATGAAAAAAATTCCTATTATTATATAATTTTTACAGAGAGCGTTTATAGAAAATAATAATAATTTAAATAATTATTATAATTTAGATATTTACTTAGTTTTCTGTTAAGATTAAGTTTTTGAACAGAAAATTATGCAAAAAATATTTGCATCAAATATTTTCACTACTAACATTTATTTTATAAATTTGCTTTATCCAACAATTCTTATTTAATACAATATTTTTTAAATTTTCATGATAGCTACATACTTTTTAAGATGGAATAACAAAGTGATATTTAATAAAAAGAGACTTAATTATTGAATTTAAATTATTGTTTTTAAATCACTTGCAAAATATTTTTGGTCAAACACATTTTTGTTGTAAATTATTTTCATTTTACAATTTATCAAACGACAAAATATGCATTATTTTACATAAATCTAATTTAAAAATTAATTTTTACACAAACTTAATTTAAAAATTTATTTTATTTTCCAAAATTCTTCTACTTCAAACTTCTTTTTCTCAATCCATACGAAATCTCAATATTTTTCAAATTATAAGGCAATATTTTTTCATCTTCATTTACTTTAATTTTTGTTTTAATATGTATGACGATAAATCATTAGGTTATGGTTTTCTGTTGTCATATAAATGATATTTATATATCCTATTGAATTTACGGCCATAATTGTTGTTCTTTTTATTTTTTAGAAATAACTTTTTTATTGTTGTAAATTTTAGGCTTTTTAAGTATTCGTTATTAACAATAAATAACCTGTTTTTCAGCTTTTTCATTCCCGGATTCTTATCAAATTTTTTAAGTTTTCCATTTGTTTTCTTTGCATTTCCAGTTATGTTCATTTTAAAATATTATAGTTTTATGAATAAGCTAACCTGGTTTATATTATTAAGAAAAAATATATTATTTAGTAGTGTTTGTATGACCGTGGGGATGTCTTAAATCAAAATGTATTCAGTTATTAAGTATTAACCAAGTTAATCAATATAAAGTCCATTTTCAATTTTCAAGTGACAATTTTTCAAATAGAATTTTATACTTTTAAATTTTCAAGTTTTATTTTCAACTTTTAACTTGCAAAACAAATTTTAAAAAGTGAAAAATTAACCAACAACCCAATAATAGAATCGATAGGTGGATTTCATGGCAAATGGCAATCAGCATCATTTTATTATATTATTTTGAGTATATACCACTTTTAAATAAAATGATGTATTTATTATAATTAAATTTGTTTTTTATTAAATAAAATTTTTTATTGTTATTTTTAAAAAAAATATAATAAAGATAAGAATATAATATACTGTGCGATGTTGAGAAACTAAAATTGATTTTTTACCTCCCCTTCCGCAGAAAGAAATTTCGCAAGTTTGCGAATAATGGATATTTCATTTTGTTCTTATTGAAGCCGGTTGCTATTCTGATTGTATTATGTATATTATATGCAGAAAATCTTTAAAAAATTATGTTAAGGAACAATATGATGGAATAACTTGTGACGATTCGTACAAATTCCAAGAAGATTTGTTGAAATTATTAATTAAATCATATTTATTCGTTAAAGATATATAAAAAACATAATTCTCAGAAAAAGTAATTATAATTATATATAATTACCTTATTTTTTATAAACTTAATTGAAAATTTTCGAAACTAAGAAAAAATTAAGTTTTAGAGTGAAATACAAAGAGTAAATAAATATAGTTTTAATAAATTTTTCAAAATTTTAAATAATGTTCCCAAGTTGCTAATTAAATTAAGCAATATAATCGAAGAACAGCTGTCTTTCACCTATACTAAATTTTCAATCATAAAATTTTACTTTTATCATGGCTTACTTTTATAATATTGAAAGATGGATTTCATGTTAAGCTTAATGCTAACAATCTTCAAGAAAATAAACCAGAACTTAATCTAAATCTAAATTTACACATCTATTTAGCAAAAATTCTTAAATTCACAAAGACCTTTTAAAAATTAATAAATAATTTGAGCAAATACTTTAATATTCGAGAAAATAATATTTCAATCATGTCAACTTCCTTCTAAAGGGTGTACACATTAGTCCAATTAACACAAAAAATGTGATCGTTAAGAAATAAACAGAGCCAAAAATAAATATATCAAAGAGCTTAAAAATTTACCACATATTTTATATATTATTAAGATAAGCAATAATTAGATTAAATATCGAGCAATAATTTCGAGTTTAACACATCATACTCATAGTAATTATATGCCTATATAAGAACCAATTAAAAGAAATAAGAAACTTCAACATCCCAAGACCACCTGTATAACAGTGATGCCTTCCAAAGTTGAAAAATTTTTATGTTTTTTTATGTTAATTTTTATGTCTATTTAAAAATACACCGTTATTAGAAAGTAATACCCTGTTTGAATCGTCCAATGTGAGTCGATATTATTAATAAACTAATAATGAAAGAAAAGAATCAGATATAATGAAAACCAAAAATTAATAAACTAATTAAATTAATTTAATTACGATAATTAAAATATTATAGTTATATGATGAATAACTTTATACTGCAAGCACATTAAGAACTTTATTGCGAGAAAATACTATGTTAATAGTTACAAATTAAATAAAAAATTAAAAGGACCGATAGACGTTCATACAAATATAATAATTAACTAAAAAATTATTAAGTCAATTCTAATATTATGATTGTTTATCAAGAAGTGAATTATCAATATTGCATAACGATGAACTAAAAACTCCAGAAAACAAACGTGGATATATCTAATTTCTTTAAGTAGATCAAATTTAAAAAGCATGCTAAATCCTAATTCTTAATTTTATATTAAATATACAACTTATCATATTTGTTTTTCTTTAAATATTCGATCTCAATCATTCTATTTAAAGAAAAATTTAATAAAATAAAAGAAAATTTAAACTAAAAATATTTTTCAATATCTCATAACATTTTCAATATCTCATAACACAACAATAAATAAATTGAGCAAGGGCTATTTTATCAATTATTTTAAATTTTTTATCAATTATTAATATTTTATCAATTATTTTAAATTAATAAACTTTTTATTATGATAATCAAAGAAATTTATCAAGAAATAGTATGTACGAATTATTATGAAAAGAAAATAAAGAAATAAGACAATATGAAATATGTCTAATATTTACATGTAATTTAAAAATCCTTCACACTTCAAAAACTATTAGTTAAAACTTTTTAGGACATCATGGAAATACGAAAACAGCATTAACATAATGTCATTGTTATACTTAATAATGAACTTGAGAAAGCAGATATACGTGCACGAAGCATAACACCACAATTACAAACTATTAATAAGTTGAGAAAAAAATAAAAAATTTATTGAGCTTCCCCAAAAGGAGAGCATAGGGAAATTAAATCCATCTTGCCGTCCTTTCTATATGTTTTTCTCCACCACTAGCTAAGCTAAAACCTTCAAACTTTAAAAAAATACTTAAATAGTAGATAAACATTCAGAGAAAAAGAAAAGTGTCCGTGTAAGCTAATTTAACAATATTATCAAAAATAAGATCTACTACAAGAACCATTAAAAAGTTTTAAAAAGATCATGGAATAAAAAATCTAAAAAAAATTATTCACAAATAAAAATTAAATAGATTAAAAATATTGAATTAATAAGAATTAAGCGATTATATGTTATTTGTCTAAATAGCTTGTTTATAATATCTGAATCAAAAGAACTTTATAAAAATAAATGATAACAAACAATTATAAAACCATTATGAAAAATTAAAAAAATCTATGTAAAACGGTAATCTATGTAAAACTGTAATGTAAAACGTAATACGGTAATTTAAAACTAATTCAATATTTTAAATCTTTTTTCAACCTATTCACCAATTTGCTAATAAAAAAATCTGTTTATAAAGAACTAATTGTAAAGGAGTGTTCAAGTTATTTTTTTATGGACAAACTTTATATTATTTTGCTATTCTATTCATCAATGAGTTTGTTGGCTTCTCGATGAATATTTAAATATCACCTTAGTAATCTTAGTATTTTTTGTTTTCTATACTAATTTTTAAACAATCAGAATTTTTTGTAATTTGTAAATCCGAATTATTTACCAAAAGAAAATGCAAAATTTAAAAAAGTATTTATTCAATAAACTTTTTGCATCCTCATAAAATTTGTCCTAAACAATGTGTTTTGATGATTATTACGTCCCGGTTCTTCTATATTAAATAAAGTTTAAATATATTCTTTCAAATACCAATAATTCTAACTCAAACAATACACAAATAATTATACAAATTTAATAAAGTTTATTTAAATAAGTTTGGGTTTGGTTTGGGAGCAAGTTTGATCAAGACGAGCTTGAAAGGTAAGAAACAGGTAGGTATTTATAGGTTAAGGAAACGGGCGGAAGTAGGTCAAATGAGGAAGCTGTAAAACAAAGATAAGAAGTAAATTATTTAAAATAAATGAAAGGAAGTTTAAGGTCAATGTAAATGTTTGTTATGAGGGAAAGTTTTGAATATTTAAAATGGGAAAATAGATAACAAACATTTACGACATATTTTGGGGCAATAAATATTTGAAAATAATATTTTAAAAATAATTAATAAATTATCAAATATATGGATCCAACAATGATATTATCTTATAATTACTAATCAATTTCAAAAATTTTTTAATTAAACTATATGGACGAAGTTAAACAGAACGGGGTGCGAAGTTGTAGAGCTAATTTTATTTTAAAGTAAAGATGTTTTTTCATTCTTAAATGTTCGCTTTATTTATTAGCCTATTTAATCATTAGAAAAGCTTTTGTTTTTTCTTTGAGAATTTTCTTAACCTATAATGTTTACTCACTAATTAAGTGATATAAATTAATTAAAATCTGTAAATAATAATTTTTTAAATCAAAATTGACTAATCTAAGTATATATGTCGGCGGTAAATTTCAATTTTAGGAAAATTTCAATTTTTCCGTAAAATTTCAAATTTTCCGGAAATTTTCAAATTTTCTTACGATTTAGGAAAATTTCAGTTATTAATAAAGTTGTCAGTTGAGTCTGGGCTAGTTTTATGTCTTTTGGTGTTGTTTGTGCTTTTTATGTTTGTTTTTGTTTTTTCTGGGTTATTTATAAATTTCTTTATTTAAACAAAGTTACAATGTATAAGTAAGTTTGGAGTTACGACACGAAAACAAAGAACATAAACCTATGGGGAATAGGCGAGACGCTTGTGCAAAACCCCGCGCTTCGCGCGGGGTTTTGCGGCACGCGTCTCGCGGGAGTCAACGGTCGCTTGGTTCTACACTAGTACATAAACCTATTCCTTTTACTATTTTCAGCATTGAATGCCGACCTACCCATTCAGTAGTAGCGCAAAAATAAAAAAACAAGAACTAAAAACAAAATTAAAAAAATAAACGGAAATATTTAAAAAAAAGTCAAACAAACCAAAAAACAAAACATAAAACAAAAGAAAAACAAAAAGGAAAAACATACTCAAAAAACGAAAAATAAACGAAATAGTGTTAGACAGACTATTAGATTAATTTAATAACTGAAATTTTCCAAAATCGTCGGAAAATTTGAAAATTTCCGGAAAATTTGAAATTTTCCGGAAAAATTGAAATTTTCCTAAAATTGAAATTTACCGCCGACATATATACTAAGCTCCGCAGTAAAGTTTCAGTTTGTTAACTCTCCTCGGCATTTATTTTTCTTTTAACCCAAAATTATTTTTTGATTTTCTATTTATACTTCTTGACACCTTATGTGATCATCTCTTTATTTTATTTTAATTTAAAACTTGAAACAGTATAGATTATTAGTTAATATTTAAGAAATACATTAGATTAAAATTAAAATATAATTCGGGAAGGATATTTAGAGTTTTGAACTCTATTAGCACAAAATAACGTTCATATAAAAATTAATCAAGAAGTTTAAATATTTTGAAGTGAAAGTTACAAGGATTGTTGAATGGAATATGATGAAAATACTATAATAAATTTTTAATTATTCCTTTAATATCCTCATTAATTATTTCAAATTTTCTAAATTAGAAGTACTATATACTATCCTCATTTAATTTTTTCATATCTTTTCGGCATTTTACTTTTACCTCGTAATTATTTTTTGATTTTTTATTTATTCATTTTTGTCACCTTATTTTCATATCTTTGCGGAATTTTTAGAAGACCTCTGCTTGCAGAAGTTTATTTTCAGTAAGCGCGCATTGAAGATCAATATTTTTACAATGTCTGACATCGTATGATTGAAATTTCAAATAAATGATTAAATAAAACTAAATTGAAATTTTTTAAATACGGTAATGATATTTTTACAGATGAAAATAAAATTTAAATTAAAGCTTTAAATTAAAATATTTGTCTCAAATGTATATATTTCAACTGTTTGAGAGTTTTTATTACTCATATATATCAGTATTATTATGTGTTTCTTCAATATTATTATCACTGCTATTATAATAATTATTCCATTTTGAGTTTGCTTTTTTCAAAGAAATTCATTTACAAACAAAGTATGATTTTTATATTTTTAATAATTGATTTAATTACTTATAGTTATTTTATTATTTACAATATTAAATTATTTAGATTTTAGGTTCCTCACTATATGTATACTTTTTGGAAAATAAAGTTCGTATCATTTTCTGAAATTTTTAATTTAGTATATTTGTTTTTGCTGAATATATCTATTCAATAAAAAATATTGAAAAATTAAGTAATTCTATTTCTGATCAAATAATATTTATAAATTTTTTAAATTAAAACCTTAAATAAAATCTTCTTGATTTTTTGAATATATTTTTAATAGAAATTTTTAATTTTTTAATAAATGAATGTCCTTTTAAAATATATTAAAATTTATAAATTTCTTAAAATTATTAAATTCCGATACATCCATTAATAAATTATTGATGATTAATGCTTAATAGCCCTTTTTTAAAAATGAATTTATTGTAAAAAGTAGAAACTGAGTAGAATGTCAAAAAAGCAATTAATTGTTCTCCAAAGATATCTTCTGAACTGTGACTTATACTATATTAAAACGATCTAATTTATTGAGCACAGCAGAGTTAATGTACTAGTGTTGTTCATTCTGTTGGAACACGAGTCTGCCAATTTTGAGTTGTAATAAACATCTTTAAAAGGGGTGTATTCATGATATGTATTATTTTTTGTAACCTGTGACGAAGATGCATTAAAAAACTTTCGCAAAATATCACTAGGCAAAACATAATATTTTAATTTTAAATAAATTTATAATTTTTTTAATAATTTGTAAAATATGAAGAAAAAGTTTAATTAGTTTTGATTTTTCTTTTTTTAGAAAGAAAAAAATTGTCTTTGACATTCTATTTTTAATCTATAGGTTTCGATTAGAGTACCAAATACTATCAGTTGCATATCATTTAATTTAATTTTTTACAATTAAACTAAAACGAATCTATTTTAGATTCATTATATTTTAGTCATTTTGTTCAATTCACTGTTGTTTTTTTTGATTAATATTATTTGCAAAATAAATTACAGTAATTTTTAAATATAATATTATCAGTTGCTGACTAAATTATCGTCTAAATAGAAAATGTCTAACCAGATTTTCTATTTAGACGGATTTTAAGAATCTATTATTCTAAGAAGAAAAAGCGACGCCTCAAATCAATAATATGACCATCATTGTGTGAAAATATATATTCATTGAACGGGATTGTTGAGTACTGTGGGAGAGTGTCAAAGAAAAATCTCAAAATTTTATAATGCCTAAATTCATTTGGGTAAAAAAGGTTATCTTTTTTTTATCTAAGAAAGAATTGTTGTTAATATTTATATTTAAGAAACGATGAATTATTTAACATGAATATTTAAATTAAATTATAATTTAAAATAATTTATAATATAACAATAATTTAATGATGAATAAATTGTATATTAATAAATAAATTGTTATAATTTGAATTGTTCATTAGAAAACTGATATATTGGAGTTCATTTATAAAGTGGATAATTTCATTAAATTTCATATTATTTATAATGGAGATTGAAAATTTAGACGTTAATAAATATCGTTTTTAATTAGATTGATACCTGCAATATGATATTAATGCCCAAAGACTATGTGAGATTTTTGATCTTTTTTTTAACATATTTTTCATTTATACAGGGTGCGCCATAAGTAACCGGACACTTGTTTTCTCTCATAACTTTATTAAAACGCAATCAAATAAAATCAAAATACAATCAGATGATAGAGAATTAAATAAGGAACAAAAATAATCAAGAAGTTTCGAAATGCCCACCCTTGGCTTTGATACAGAGGCGAAGGCGCGAGGAAAAATTTTCGCAAATAGCACGCACCTTTTTGAGTGTTATTAAGTCCCACTCTCGGGTGAGAGTGGCGCAGAGACTCCAAACTTTTATGAGGCATAGCACAGGTCCTGGACTACAAAATAGACCAAACAGAATAATCCATCGGGTCTGGATAAGGGGAGTAGAGCGGCAATTCCTGAGCGCTAATGAACCCAGGAAAATTGGCCTTGCATCAGTCCTTAACTTCTTTCGCCTTGTGTGCCGGAGCAGAGTCCTGTTGGAAAATCCAGACCCTGCGACCGAAATGGCTCTTGAACCGAGGCTTCACAACACGCTGCAAGATTTCTCGCAAGTATTAGTCTTTGTTGACTTTTACCCCAGGATCCATGACGTATTTGTCTCATTGTAGATCCCTCCCCCCTTAAAAATTTTTTGAGATACCTTTCCGGTTCTAACACCGTGATTAGGGTCTATCATAATAATACCCTTCAACGGACTTTAAAGCTCCGACAATTTCCTTCTGGGTAGTCGTGGCACTAACGCCTTTGTTTTCCTCTTGTATTTCTTTTGCCTCTCCGAATTTACGCTCACACAATGCTGAATGATGATGACCTCTTCCGCAATACAGGCATCTCCTTTTTGGGACATAACATTCGTTGGCGAAATGACCTTTTTTGAGACACTTGAAGCAAAGCCCTTTTTCACTTGCTCTGTCTCTTCTTTCCTCTGCAGTTCTAAGACTGCTGCATTCTACTTGTGCATGCGGTCCATCGCAGAGCTGGCAAGGCCATTTTGTCTTACTTCTATTTAACCTACCTTCTTCTCTACCTCTAGGTCTTTCGACTCTTTCGTGTGAGAATCTTTTGGTAGTAGCTTTGTTGGATTAATTCACGGCAAAATTCATAGTCGGTTCTTCTATCCTGTCTCTAACGACATGGTTAGGCTTCTGTTTTACTTCCAATCTATTTCTAATCTGATTGATAGCACGCTCTAAGGCGTTTCTGAATTTTGCTGTATTCCAATTATCATTGTCCTCTGCATCTTTAATATTAAAATACTTTCCCAAAACTTTCGTAGACATTTTTCCCTCTAATGTCATGAAATATGGTGCGTCGTCTATATTCTGGTTCAATGATTTCAATTGCCTGCATAATTTTTCAATTCTCAAATAAAGCTTTTCATCTTCCTCAAAACTTTCGCTATTCGGTAAATTTAATAATTCATGGTTCAAAGACCGAATTAACTTCTTTTCGCTTCCAAACTTCGCTAAAAGAAGGTCGATTGCCGTATTGTAGCCATCATTCGTCATCTGCAGACCTCCTAACAGGTCTTTTGCTTCATTATCTAAAATTGACTCTAAAATGTTAAATTTCTCTACATGGCTCAATGCGTTGTCTTCGTGTATTAAAACACGGAATGTTTCCCAGAACGAACACCAATTTTCGATGCTACCGTCAAAGCGGCGTAATTGGATTGCTGGTCTTTGAAGTCTCTTCCTTTCAGTTCTATTCGACGTTTGAGACTCATTTGTCGACTCTTCTAAATCAATTGGCAAATCTAGTCTCTGAGCCAAACCTACACGGTGCTGTTTCCAATTAGCCAAATGAGTAGTTGCTGCTTCTAAAATATTCTTAACCGCTGCTTCCTTTACCCATCTTCTATACTGTGCCATTTTTTCATCCCGCACTGAGGCAGGCAATCTCTCAATTTTCTCCTTAATCTTATCATCTGCTTCCCCTACTATCCCCAAACTTTCCTCTAAATCCTTAATTGTCTCTTTAGTCCAGTACAACTGTCTTCTCAACTGATTAACAGTTGCATCAGGCCCTAAGTCCTGCGGAATTTCTCGTACCAGACATATTTTCAGCTTCCCCAACGAATCTCATATTTTAAATTAATATACTCCGTCATTTTACCCTTATTTCTCGGAAACTAATTTCTTTTTTATAATTTTCTCAAATTTAAAAAATTTTTATACCCAATTCTTAGATTAATTCTAATCTATCCCCAAAAAGTTTAAATTAACTTTTCCAAGTTAATGCTAGGTGAAAAATTTCTAGATCTAAATTTGGCTCTTCCAAGCCTTTATTTTAATTAAATTTATTTAAAAATAAATTCACCTCCCCGCAAGTGTTGTCCAAGTTTGATGCCAGTGCTCGCCAGGTGTTGAAATTCGGTTTGATCAGGTTCTACAACACTTGTTTCCAAAATATAATTAAAATATTTATTCAAATATTTTCCAAATAATTAATTTAATTCAATAATAAATATTAATCGTAGAGAAAGGAACTTAGTTTAGATTAATACATAATGAATGAATGATTGAAATCCAAAGAAAGGGAAAAATACATTTAGTTTTATAGGAAGTTAATTAGCGCCACTAAGGGCGATCTCTTTCTCAAGCCTAGTCATCACCACTAAGGGCGGAAATAATGTAAAAGCGAGAAAAGAATTATTAAGTCCTAAGAAATGAGATTACAAAGATTAAAAAAGGGGAAGAAAATATGCACGTGAAAAATATGTGAACAAAATATAATTAAATAATATTTTATCAAAATGTCGAACTTCGACACTTAGTATAAAAATAACGCTATACTAAATTGTACCAATAAAGTGTTATAAATATCTCGTTTAAAAAATACGAGATATAAATACGAGATATAAACGACTTTTCTTCAATATATCATGTTGTTGAGTTTGTAATTTTGTTTATAACGTTATTTAAAAGGTTAGTTCAAATTTACTGGGTCAATCTTGCTTCACCATTATTCAACTTACGAGGCTTCTTAGCAACAGGGGAATCCTCAACTTAAATTATAATTAATAAAACCTTAGCAAGAAATACTAAGCTTCTCCATCGTATAATCAATTTACAATTCTTCTCATCCTCAACAAAAACGTTTTCACAATAAAAATTTTTACCATAAAATTTTACATTAAAAATTTTATTATTTATTTTTTATCATTTCAATTTATTTAGTATTATAAATCTTTTATCTAAGTATTTTTACAGATAAATATATATCTAATATTTTAAATAAATTAAAAATTTTATGTTGAAATGAATTGTTAATTATATACTTTGCAGCGTCAAAAGTTTCATAAACACAATGCAAAGAAATAGTGTAGTTTTATTACAATCGTGGTTGTGTTTGAAATTTGTAAATTTATTGGTGATTAATTAATTCGTCTCGAAGAAAAATTTAAAAATCTAGAGGACTCATTGAACAAAAAATGATGAAGAATTTCAAATGTTTAATAGCTCTTTTAATTTAATACCATTTTACTCATAATAACGACAAATAAATAACAGCTTATTACTAATAAAACAATAAATTTTTTAAATTAAGAAATTCTTCATTGGATAAATTTATAAAAGCAAATAATTGCTTAAATAAATTTATAAAAGCAATTATCAAACGATGATAAAAATCATTTAATAATATATTTTCATCAATCTCACAATCTTATAGTGAATTAAATAATCTGTATTCGACAGTATAGTATTGTATTGCAAAATATTCTTTTGAAGCATATCATTGAATTATATTATATTTATATTAAAATATTATACATATTATTTTTTATTATAAAAATATTAATTATCATTTTTTAAATAAATAATATGTTTTTGAGAAATTATGAATAAACCTATATTAGAAATTTTAAGTTGCGACACCAATTAACTGGTCTATTTTGGAAGGGTTGCTGCATTTTTGTAAACACATAATTATTTGCACATCATGTATAAACAAACTGCAATAATAAATTATTTAAAAATATGTAAAAATCATTATGAAAAGTAATATTTTAATATTATAAGTAATTTATTTTTGTTAAAAAATATTATTTATAATAATATTATTACATAGTTAAATAGGACGATTTTTAAGTTTTTTGTAGAAATTCATGATGAGCAGTGATTTTATTAATATTGCTTTTTAAAATAAATATAACTTAAGATTAGTTTTGTACATCTAAAGTTCGTAACGTCGCTTCAGAATTTCAATATCATATGATTGCCAAAAGTAGGATTTTTCAAATCAACAAATCATTCTTAAATTCCTGGTTTATTTAAGAAGGCGTGAAATGTTACAAATAGATTTTTGTACTGTTTAAAATTGATTTTCATACCGAAATTATAGAATGAAATAACAAGTTATATTTATGGCTTGGAAAAAAGAAGAGGGATAGGTTTATGAAAACTATTAATTAGTGTAAATACAGATAAATTCAAGCCAAAAAGATCATATCATTAATAAATTCAAATATTATAAAATATATTATAAAATATTATAAAAAAATTAAAAATATAAATTAAACGTGTATCAAATTAAGTCAAATTATTTCTTATTTAAGTTGAATAATTATAATTTTAAGGATAATAAAAGTATTTATATTTTATTAAATAAAATATACATACTCTATACGCATATTTCCTCCGATTCTTTCACAACTTTTTTTAATATTCTGGTAATTTTATATTAGGTATTTCATTTAATTTTTTCTAATTTTCTATTTATTTATAAAAATAAGGAAGGAAAATTTAATAAGAATTTTTAAAATTTTTCTCATTTTAAATTGCAATAATGTTATTTAAGAACAAGTCTGGCTGTAAGAAGGGAGTTTATTTGGGTACTTATTTAGTCAGTCAATTTTTTCGATAAATATTTAAAAACGTTCATTCTGTCAAAGGTTGTAGAACACGTCGAACTGTGTGTTATTTTGCACAATCAATTATCGTTTCGATTTGATGAAACTTACAGAAAATGTGTTATCATTATTAAAGAACCACTTATCTCACATGACTCCTTTAAAAGTATACAATTTTATGTATTTACACATTTGGTTATCTATTGGAGAATTCCAGATGAATACAAAGTTAACCTTTTAACTCACATTCGTTTTCAGAAATTTACATTTTATTTATTAAGCATCGAAAAGTAAGAACTCAATTTTATATAAATAATTATAATTTTATGCATAAATCTCTTTTAAATTAGTCTATTTACAAATTAATTTCTCTTTTTTTCACCCCAATACTTCTTTATTCCCTTTCTATTTTGTAAATTCCCATTTCCTTTTTCAGTTTCCCATTTACTTTTCCAATAATAAATTTAACCTTTACTAATTAGTAAACAAAGACTTATAGTCAATAAGCTTACATTTAAAAAAACACATCAAAAACATTTGTAAACTTTGATTTCTATAATAAAATGATTTTATTTAGTAAAAAATTAATAAATCATTCATTAAGATATAAACAATTAATAAAATAAAAAAATATATTTTAAAGCAATTAATTAGAAAAAATGATCATTATTAATCTGCTCTAAGTTTTAAAAGAGATGAAAAGTTTTTAATTAATTATTTGTAACAGTAAATATTTTATTATCATATCTTCTGGGTTTATACAAATTGTTCATCATCAAACAAAGATTATATTCCATGACACTATATTACTATAAATTTTACTAAATTAGTCAATCCATTGCTTTTAAATTAAAAAGATTTTTTAACCAATAAATTTCAATATTTAACAGTTTAATATAATTAATTAACAGCAGCTAAACAATTGCAATGGCTGTTTCTGTAGGTGAGAGTAAAACTGATTTGGGGGAGAGTAATGAAGAAAAATTTAATGCAAGATATCAAGGCCAAACATGAGAATGAAAAAAAAACAAAAATCACTTTTGCGCAGAAACTGATGAAGAAATTTAAAAAATTTCCTTATATATTTTAATATAATTAATCATATAATATGCTGAATCTGTTAATATGTTGAAATATTTTTATTTGAATATGAAAATTAAAATCCAGAATTAAAATACCATTTTATTAATTAATAGAACATACATTTTAAATATTTATAATTTATTAATTAATATTAAAATTCATCGTATACAGAATTTCTATGATATCAAAGTGCACAACCCTTTTTTCTAAGCATTCAGATTAATTTCAAGTCGTTTTTTCTCAATCGCTTGATTGTTTATTTTATCCTATTTAGAAATTTTGTTTAAAACTTCTAAATCAGTAAGAATTAGTAAAATTTTTAATTATTATTCTACATATTAGCTATTCTTTAATCTCGAAAAAGATAAATGGACTCCTTTGCGCCATTATCCCCTTTTTTAGTTTTATAGTCTTCTTTTCAAGCTTAATTGAAACATAGATACGAAGCTTCTTCTCGATGTAATAATTTCCACTCTTAAGGAATCGGTTTTCTTGTAAAGACAATTTCATAAACTAGTTGGTTTACATAAAAAATCTTACAACCTCTCCCCTCCTCGTATTTAGATAATTCCGTCCTCGGAATTCTTTCAAGTGTTTTTCTTGTGTTCAAACATTTTTCAATTCCTCTTATCAAATTAGGCGGTGTCCGCTTTAACTTTTCATTTTTGTATCTCATCTTAGCCAGCTTTTTCTTTTCATAAATTCTGGAAATTCTCAATTTTCTTCCTTCGAAAGACAATTCATTTAATTCAAACGCCCTCTTAATTGAAGCTGGATCAATAAATTCGATGTAACCAACTCCTTTGCAAAGTCCCGTTTGTTTATTTCGAAGCAAACAAACGCCAGTAATTTTGCCACATTTAGAAAAGTGAGTCCTAACTGCTTCGTCTAATGTTTTATATGGAAGATTTCCTACAAATATTGACCTTTTTCTATCAAATTCACTTTTTTCTTCCCTATTAATTTGAAGAACGTTGCTGTTCAATATTCGACAATTTTTCTTAGCAGTCTCAGCTAATTCTTTTCCACAAACACTACCTTTTTCTTCAAATCCAACTCTCTTATCATCTTCTTTTATATCTTCTTCGACTTTATTCTCCTTAATTTTTTGACCGAATTGAACCTATCAATCTAATAATGTTTCATAAATTCTAAGACGTTTTTAATTGTTATTTATTTTAAAACGACCGAATAGAAAATATTCGTCTACAAATGGTTATTCCCTATTACCAAAATTTAATAGGGACTTATTTCTTTTTTATGATTATTTATCGTTATTCGACCCTATAAGTTGACCGAATTGAACCTATCAATCTAATACTGTTTCATTAAATTTAAGACGTTTTTAATTCTTATTTATTTTAAAACGACCGAATAGAAAATATTCGTCTACAAACGGTTATTCCCTATTACCGAAATTTAAGAGGGACTTATTCTTTTTTATGATTATTTATCGTTATTCGACCCTATAAGTTGACCGAATTGAAACTATCAATCTAATACTGTTTCATTAAATTTAAGACGTTTTTAATTCTTATTTATTTTAAAACGACCGAATAGAAAATATTGGTATACAAACGGTTATTCCCTATTACCGAAATTTAAGAGGGACTTATTCTTTTTTATGATTATTTATCGTTATTCGACCCTATAAGTTGACCGAATTGAAACTATCAATCTAATAATGATTCATAAATTCTAAGACGTTTTTAATTCTTATTTATTTTAAAACGACCGAATAGAAAATATTCGTCTACAAACGGTTATTCCCTATTACCAAAATTTAAGAGGGACTTATTTCTTTTTTATGATTATTTATCGTTATTCGACCCTATAAGTTGAGCGAATTGAACCTATCAATCTAATAATGTTTCATAAATTCTAAGACGTTTTTAATTCTTATTTATTTTAAAACGACCGAATAGAAAATATTCGTCTACAAATGGTTATTCCCTATTACCAAAATTTAATAGGGACTTATTTCTTTTTTATGATTATTTATCGTTATTCGACCCTATAAGTTGACCGAATTGAACCTATCAATCTAATAATGTTTCATAAATTCTAAGACGTTTTTAATTCTTATTTATTTTAAAACGACCGAATAGAAAATATTCGTCTACAAATGGTTATTCCCTATTACCAAAATTTAATAGGGACTTATTTCTTTTTTATGATTATTTATCGTTATTCGACCCTATAAGTTGACCGAATTGAACCTATCAATCTAATAATGTTTCATAAATTCTAAGACGTTTTTAATTCTTATTTATTTTAAAACGACCGAATAGAAACTATTCGTCTACAAATGGTTATTCCCTATTACCAAAATTTAATAGGGACTTATTTCTTTTTTATGATTATTTATCGTTATTCGACCCTATAAGTTGACCGAATTGAACCTATCAATCTAATAATGTTTCATAAATTCTAAGACGTTTTTAATTCTTATTTATTTTAAACCGACCGAATAGAAAATATTCGTCTACAAATGGTTATTCCCTATTACCAAAATTTAATAGGGACTTATTTCTTTTTTATGATTATTTATCGTTATTCGACCCTATAAGTTGACCGAATTGAACCTATCAATCTAATAATGTTTCATAAATTCTAAGACGTTTTTAATTCTTATTTATTTTAAAACGACCGAATAGATTTATTTTAAAACGACCGAATAGACCCTATAAGTTGAACGAATTGAACCTATCAATCTAATAATGTTTCATAAATTCTAAGACGTTTTTAATTCTTATTTATTTTAAACCGACCGAATAGAAAATATTCGTCTACAAATGGTTATTCCCTATTACCAAAATTTAATAGGGACTTATTTCTTTTTTATGATTATTTATCGTTATTCGACCCTATAAGTTGACCGAATTGAACCTATCAATCTAATAATGTTTCATAAATTCTAAGACGTTTTTATTTTTTATTTATTTTAAAACGACCGAATAGAAAATATTCGTCTACAAATGGTTATTCCCTATTACCAAAATTTAATAGGGACTTATTTCTTTTTTATGATTATTTATCGTTATTCGACCCTATAAGTTGACCGAATTGAACCTATCAATCTAATAATGTTTCATAAATTCTAAGACGTTTTTAATCTTATTTATTTTAAACCGACCGAATAGAAAATATTCGTCTACAAATGGTTATTCCCTATTACCAAAATTTAATAGGGACTTATTTCTTTTTTATGATTATTTATCGTTATTCGACCCTATAAGTTGACCGAATTGAACCTATCAATCTAATAATGTTTCATAAATTCTAAGACGTTTTTAATTCTTATTTATTTTAAACCGACCGAATAGAAAATATTCGTCTACAAATGGTTATTCCCTATTACCAAAATTTAATAGGGACTTATTTCTTTTTTATGATTATTTATCGTTATTCGACCCTATAAGTTGACCGAATTGAACCTATCAATCTAATAATGTTTCATAAATTCTAAGACGTTTTTAATTCTTATTTATTTTAAAACGACCGAATAGAAAATATTCGTCTACAAATGGTTATTCCCTATTACCAAAATTTAATAGGGACTTATTTCTTTTTTATGATTATTTATCGTTATTCGACCCTATAAGTTGACCGAATTGAACCTATCAATCTAATAATGTTTCATAAATTCTAAGACGTTTTTAATTCTTATTTATTTTAAACCGACCGAATAGAAAATATTCGTCTACAAATGGTTATTCCCTATTACCAAAATTTAATAGGGACTTATTTCTTTTTTATGATTATTTATCGTTATTCGACCCTATAAGTTGACCGAATTGAACCTATCAATCTAATAATGTTTCATAAATTCTAAGACGTTTTTAATTCTTATTTATTTTAAAACGACCGAATAGAAAATATTCGTCTACAAATGGTTATTCCCTATTACCAAAATTTAATAGGGACTTATTTCTTTTTTATGATTATTTATCGTTATTCGACCCTATAAGTTGACCGAATTGAACCTATCAATCTAATAATGTTTCATAAATTCTAAGACGTTTTTAATTCTTATTTATTTTAAAACGACCGAATAGAAAATATTCGTCTACAAATGGTTATTCCCTATTACCAAAATTTAATAGGGACTTATTTCTTTTTTATGATTATTTATCGTTATTCGACCCTATAAGTTGACCGAATTGAACCTATCAATCTAATAATGTTTCATAAATTCTAAGACGTTTTTAATTCTTATTTATTTTAAACCGACCGAATAGAAAATATTCGTCTACAAATGGTTATTCCCTATTACCAAAATTTAATAGGGACTTATTTCTTTTTTATGATTATTTATCGTTATTCGACCCTATAAGTTGACCGAATTGAACCTATCAATCTAATAATGTTTCATAAATTCTAAGACGTTTTTAATTCTTATTTATTTTAAAACGACCGAATAGAAAATATTCGTCTACAAATGGTTATTCCCTATTACCAAAATTTAATAGGGACTTATTTCTTTTTTATGATTATTTATCGTTATTCGACCCTATAAGTTGACCGAATTGAACCTATCAATCTAATAATGTTTCATAAATTCTAAGACGTTTTTAATTCTTATTTATTTTAAACCGACCGAATAGAAAATATTCGTCTACAAATGGTTATTCCCTATTACCAAAATTTAATAGGGACTTATTTCTTTTTTATGATTATTTATCGTTATTCGACCCTATAAGTTGACCGAATTGAACCTATCAATCTAATAATGTTTCATAAATTCTAAGACGTTTTTAATTCTTATTTATTTTAAACCGACCGAATAGAAAATATTCGTCTACAAATGGTTATTCCCTATTACCAAAATTTAATAGGGACTTATTTCTTTTTTATGATTATTTATCGTTATTCGACCCTATAAGTTGACCGAATTGAACCTATCAATCTAATAATGTTTCATAAATTCTAAGACGTTTTTAATTCTTATTTATTTTAAAACGACCGAATAGAAAATATTCGTCTACAAACGGTTATTCCCTATTACCAAAATTTAAGAGGGACTTATTTCTTTTTTATGATTATTTATCGTTATTCGACCGCATAAGTTGACCGAATTGAACCTATCATCTAATACTGTTTCATAAATTCTAAGACGTTTTTAATTCTTATTTATTTTAAAACGACCGAATAGAAAATATTCGTCTACAAATGGTTATTCCCTATTACCAAAATTTAATAGGGACTTATTTCTTTTTTATGATTATTTATCGTTATTCGACCCTATAAGTTGACCGAATTGAACCTATCAATCTAATAATGTTTCATAAATTCTAAGACGTTTTTAATTCTTATTTATTTTAAACCGACCGAATAGAAAATATTCGTCTACAAATGGTTATTCCCTATTACCAAAATTTAATAGGGACTTATTTCTTTTTTATGATTATTTATCGTTATTCGACCCTATAAGTTGACCGAATTGAACCTATCAATCTAATAATGTTTCATAAATTCTAAGACGTTTTTAATTCTTATTTATTTTAAACCGACCGAATAGAAAATATTCGTCTACAAATGGTTATTCCCTATTACCAAAATTTAATAGGGACTTATTTCTTTTTTATGATTATTTATCGTTATTCGACCCTATAAGTTGACCGAATTGAACCTATCAATCTAATAATGTTTCATAAATTCTAAGACGTTTTTAATTCTTATTTATTTTAAACCGACCGAATAGAAAATATTCGTCTACAAATGGTTATTCCCTATTACCAAAATTTAATAGGGACTTATTTCTTTTTTATGATTATTTATCGTTATTCGACCCTATAAGTTGACCGAATTGAACCTATCAATCTAATAATGTTTCATAAATTCTAAGACGTTTTTAATTCTTATTTATTTTAAACCGACCGAATAGAAAATATTCGTCTACAAATGGTTATTCCCTATTACCAAAATTTAATAGGGACTTATTTCTTTTTTATGATTATTTATCGTTATTCGACCCTATAAGTTGACCGAATTGAACCTATCAATCTAATAATGTTTCATAAATTCTAAGACGTTTTTAATTCTTATTTATTTTAAAACGACCGAATAGAAAATATTGTCTACAAACGGTTATTCCCTATTATCAAAATTTAAGAGGGACTTATTTCTTTTTTATGATTATTTATCGTTATTCGACCGCATAAGTTGACCGAATTGAACCTATCATCTAATACTGTTTCATAAATTCTAAGACGTTTTTAATTCTTATTTATTTTAAAACGACCGAATAGAAAATATTCGTCTACAAATGGTTATTCCCTATTACCAAAATTTAATAGGGACTTATTTCTTTTTTATGATTATTTATGTTATTCGACCCTATAAGTTGACCGAATTGAACCTATCAATCTAATAATGTTTCATAAATTCTAAGACGTTTTTAATTCTTATTTATTTTAAACCGACCGAATAGAAAATATTCGTCTACAAATGGTTATTCCCTATTACCAAAATTTAATAGGGACTTATTTCTTTTTTATGATTATTTATCGTTATTCGACCCTATAAGTTGACCGAATTGAACCTATCAATCTAATAATGTTTCATAAATTCTAAGACGTTTTTAATTCTTATTTATTTTAAAACGACCGAATAGAAAATATTCGTCTACAAACGGTTATTCCCTATTACCAAAATTTAAGATGGACTTATTTCTTTTTTATGATTATTTATCGTTATTCGACCCTATAAGTTGACCGAATTGAACCTATCAATCTAATACTGTTTCATTAAATTTAAGACGTTTTTAATTCTTATTTATTTTAAAACGACCGAATAGAAAATATTCGTCTACAAATGGTTATTCCCTATTACCAAAATTTAATAGGGACTTATTTCTTTTTTATGATTATTTATCGTTATTCGACCCTATAAGTTGACCGAATTGAACCTATCAATCTAATAATGTTTCATAAATTCTAAGACGTTTTTAATTCTTATTTATTTTAAAACGACCGAATAGAAAATATTCGTCTACAAACGGTTATTCCCTATTACCAAAATTTAAGATGGACTTATTTCTTTTTTATGATTATTTATCGTTATTCGACCCTATAAGTTGACCGAATTGAACCTATCAATCTAATAATGTTTCATAAATTCTAAGACGTTTTTAATTCTTATTTATTTTAAAACGACCGAATAGAAAATATTCGTCTACAAACGGTTATTCCCTATTACCAAAATTTAATAGGGACTTATTTCTTTTTTATGATTATTTATCGTTATTCGACCCTATAAGTTGACCGAATTGAACCTATCAATCTAATAATGTTTCATAAATTCTAAGACGTTTTTAATTCTTATTTATTTTAAAACGACCGAATAGAAAATATTCGTCTACAAACGGTTATTCCCTATTACCAAAATTTAAGATGGACTTATTTCTTTTTTATGATTATTTATCGTTATTCGACCCTATAAGTTGACCGAATTGAACCTATCAATCTAATAATGTTTCATAAATTCTAAGACGTTTTTAATTCTTATTTATTTTAAAACGACCGAATAGAAAATATTCGTCTACAAATGGTTATTCCCTATTACCAAAATTTAATAGGGACTTATTTCTTTTTTATGATTATTTATCGTTATTCGACCCTATAAGTTGACCGAATTGAACCTATCAATCTAATAATGTTTCATAAATTCTAAGACGTTTTTAATTCTTATTTATTTTAAAACGACCGAATAGAAAATATTCGTCTACAAATGGTTATTCCCTATTACCAAAATTTAATAGGGACTTATTTCTTTTTTATGATTATTTATCGTTATTCGACCCTATAAGTTGACCGAATTGAACCTATCAATCTAATAATGTTTCATAAATTCTAAGACGTTTTTAATTCTTATTTATTTTAAAACGACCGAATAGAAAATATTCGTCTACAAACGGTTATTCCCTATTACCAAAATTTAAGATGGACTTATTTCTTTTTTATGATTATTTATCGTTATTCGACCCTATAAGTTGACCGAATTGAACCTATCAATCTAATAATGTTTCATAAATTCTAAGACGTTTTTAATTCTTATTTATTTTAAAACGACCGAATAGAAAATATTCGTCTACAAATGGTTATTCCCTATTACCAAAATTTAATAGGGACTTATTTCTTTTTTATGATTATTTATCGTATTCGACCCTATAAGTTGACCGAATTGAACCTATCAATCTAATAATGTTTCATAAATTCTAAGACGTTTTTAATTCTTATTTATTTTAAAACGACCGAATAGAAAATATTCGTCTACAAACGGTTATTCCCTATTACCAAAATTTAAGATGGACTTATTTCTTTTTTTGATTATTTATCGTTATTCGACCCTATAAGTTGACCGAATTGAACCTATCAATCTAATACTGTTTCATTAAATTTAAGACGTTTTTAATTCTTATTTATTTTAAAACGACCGAATAGAAAATATTCGTCTACAAATGGTTATTCCCTATTACCAAAATTTAAGATGGACTTATTTCTTTTTTTGATTATTTATCGTTATTCGACCCTATAAGTTGACCGAATTGAACCTATCAATCTAATACTGTTTCATTAAATTTAAGACGTTTTTAATTCTTATTTATTTTAAAACGACCGAATAGAAAATATTCGTCTACAAATGGTTATTCCCTATTACCAAAATTTAATAGGGACTTATTTCTTTTTTATGATTATCTATCGTTATTCGACCCTATAAGTTGACCGAATTGAACCTATCAATCTAATAATGTTTCATAAATACTAAGACGTTTTTAATTCTTATTTATTTTAAAACGACCGAATAGAAAATATTCGTCTACAAATGGTTATTCCCTATTACCAAAATTTAATAGGGACTTATTTCTTTTTTATGATTATTTATCGTTATTCGACCCTATAAGTTGACCGAATTGAACCTATCAATCTAATAATGTTTCATAAATTCTAAGACATTTTTAATTCTTATTTATTTTAAAACGACCGAATAGAAAATATTCGTCTACAAACGGTTATTCCCTATTACCAAAATTTAAGATGGACTTATTTCTTTTTTATGATTATTTATCGTTATTCGACCCTATAAGTTGACCGAATTGAACCTATCAATCTAATAATGTTTCATAAATTCTAAGACGTTTTTAATTCTTATTTATTTTAAACCGACCGAATAGAAAATATTCGTCTACAAATGGTTATTCCCTATTACCAAAATTTAATAGGGACTTATTTCTTTTTTATGATTATTTATCGTTATTCGACCCTATAAGTTGACCGAATTGAACCTATCAATCTAATAATGTTTCATAAATTCTAAGACGTTTTTAATTCTTATTTATTTTAAAACGACCGAATAGAAAATATTCGTCTACAAATGGTTATTCCCTATTACCAAAATTTAATAGGGACTTATTTCTTTTTTATGATTATTTAT